>CM045733.1:33822500-33932500 GCA_024760905.1 Plotosus lineatus
ATACAGACACTCCCCGACTTACGTTCATCCGTTTTACGTTTTTTCGATATTAGGGTTTTTTTGTTTTTTTTAAAGGTCTAATTTTGAGTTTAGACGTACCTACGTAGTACGCTGACGTAATGATGCAATGACGTAATGACGGTGCGTCCATTGTTTACAAACGACAGACTGAACGTGCCCCTCCTTCCCAGTTCAGTTATATATACGTTTTATATATATATGTTTGATATATATATATATATATATATAATTATATATATATATATATATATATATATATATATATATATATATATATATATATATATATATCAGATATCAGTTATATAGCGTGTTACCCTTGTGTTAAGACGTCGTCTCTGTGATCTTTGTGTTCACACTGTTTTTGCAGACTTTTGTAACCCTAAGCAAATATGGTTGGTCAGAAGCGTAAGCATACTAGCGTGGGTGCAAGTCTCATACACAGAGATGAATTAACTATCTGCTCGGATCGGCACAATCTACAATGCATACTCAGTTAAGCAAAGAGAGTTGTAAAATGAATGGAAATCTGAATCCAGAAAAGAAAGAGAACTCCCTGCTCTGCTGGTGATTCACATCAGTGCAGGCTGAGTACTAAACCAGTATTCAACGGCACCCTTGCTCACTTGAGAGACCGGAAGTCCGTATAACCCACGCTTTGTCTTAAGCACAAAATAATTAAACTACTTTTGGTGTTGAGCGCCTCACATATTGTAAGTGTTGATTGGCTGTTTTAAGCTTCATGTAAATGGACTCGGCTCAGTTTCATGTAATGTGACTCGGCTCAGCTTCATGTAAAGTGACCATCTGTTGACCATCGGAGCTATTTAGAAGTAGAAAGATTGCATCATAGAGAATGTTAAAGGTTATATTTGATACTGTATTTGATATTTGATGAGTGAATTTGATTAAAAGTTATGTATTTGAAATTATTTTGCTTGAATTTAATTTATTTGAAATTAATGTTGATATTATTTGATATATTTGATATTATTTTACAATGTTATGTTTATAATAATTGATTTAGGGGTGTTTTATGATATATGGTAATGATATTTATGGATGTATAGTGCAGTATGAGCGTCATACGTCACTGTAACAACTTACGTTCGGCCGTTCGTTACACTAGGGGGAGGGGGTAAGATGTCAGTGTATCAATCTGTCGATCAACAATAATACATGCGCTCCGCTCGTGAATATATTAATATGTCTATATATTTTAATTTTTTTTTTTTTGTGTGTACGTTTTAAACTTTCAATGCGTGATTCGCAACCACCTAAGAGCGGTACACGCACAACAACAACAACAACAACATCGTTTGATTCGCTCAGCTTGACATAACACTGGTGTTAATGCTTGAAGCTTTTAAAGTTTTCTGCTACGCAAGGGTGTAGGCTGGGGGTGTGCACAGAGTGCACGTGCACACCCCCACAGCAGGAGTTGAGTTCCGCTGGACAAGAAATTATGTGTATTCACAATCTTATAAATAAGAAAAAAAAAAAAAAGTCGGAGCTAAGTTCCATATGACTAGAGTCAGGAAGTAAACCGGAAGTTAACGTGCAACGTGCACTGTGCATGTGCACGCCCGAGCTGACCAATCAACAAACATAATATCAGTAAGCAATAATAGCTGAACACTGTCAATCAAACAAAGTGCGAGTGGGAGAATAAAGCACAGTTTGTTAGTCCCGCCTCCGGCTCCTGCACATGTGTTAGAACAGAAACATTGACACACAGAGAATGAATGGCTAAAATAATCATAAGCCATCCAGCCTGTATCTGCAGCCTAATGGTCAGTACTTTTATAAAACTAATAGTATGTTTTTGTGCTGTAAATATGTATTAATATTTGTTTGTGCCTTTGAATAGATAAATAACTTTAGCTCAATTTGTAAATGTATTTAGCACATGTACTTGCAGATGTAGTTTGAAATATATTTGAGAATGTTTTTGGTTGAACTATAATATTTGATTCGTCTTCTGAGAGTAATAGAAGAATCGTCTTATGCTGAAAAACTGTGCGTGTTGTTGGCGTTAGAGTCCATGTTGTTTATATCCTATAATATGCTGTGATATGCATGCACTATATTTCATGTCGTACTTTGTATCAACCTGGTGACGTCACTGTAACTTTGTGTAGGCGGGCACTTAGCAATGGTGGCTTTCAGGTCAATAACTTATACGACAAGCACATAAAACAAAACCTCTGTGTGTGCAAAGGTTTATTTATGAATACTACCCAGCTACATACTACATCAGCTGCTGAAACATCAGAAGTCAGCTGACCACAAACTGAAGCGTGGTCATCCAAAAGCCAATGAACAATAAAAAATGCAAACGTTTTGAATTATATTTTAATATAAAATATTATTATTAAAAACAATGTAATTTTTATTATTAACACCTAATGTCTTAATATTAATAGTAAAGCAGGTGTCATTAAAAAGAATTCTTGAAAAGTAAATTTTTTTATTGATTTCATTATTATTTGACTGGTGTATAAAAGAGGTATTGATCAAGGAAATACATTGATTTATTTTATAAAAGCGTTTTGACCATTGTTTTGTTTAATATTTTATTTAAAAATCCTGCCGAGAGATCATCAACATTTATTTGTACGCCTTCGGGGGGGAGGGGGGTCAAAAAAAGCATACTCTCTGTACGCTTGGGAAAATGTTGAAAATGTTGAACCGCCCCTTAAGGTTACAAAAGTCCATAAAACAGTGTAAACACAAAGATCACAGAGACGACGTCTTAACATAAGGGTAACATGCTATATAACTGATATCTGATATATATATATATATATATATATATATATATATATATATATATATATATATATATATATATATATATATAACTGAACTGGGAAGAAGGAGGGGCAGGTTCAGTCTGTCGTTTGTAAACAATAGACGCAGCATCATTACGTCATTGCGTCATTACGTCAGCGTACTACGTAGGTACGTCTAAACTCAAAAGTTGACTTTTTTTTTGAAAAGAAAAAAAAACATAAAATCGAAAAACCGTAAAACGGATGAATGTAAGTTGGGGCGCGTCTGTATTAAGCAACAATTTCTGACCAATCAGATTGAAGGGTTTAGCCATATTATGGAACCGACTGGCATGTATAATGTCAGATCCTTGTTGTTAGAATAAAAGGGCCAAACGTTAGGTTATGTTACATTACCTGAATGATGTGTTTTACTTATAACTAGTGGTGGGCATTGCCTAGATTTATATGTATTGAAATATATTGTGATTTCTAGCATGTATTGCGATATGTATTGCGATCTATTCAAGAAGAATTTTAAATTAAAAGTGAGCCTGTTCTTGTCAGTATTTATTCTTGATTTCAAAAAGATAAATGATACACTGGTTTGTGACCCCCCTCACGGCTGCATTGAGAGATATTATTGCCGCGTTTAGCAAAAAAAACAAAAAAAACAAAACATGCATGGTTAATGTGCCTTGTTGGAGATCAGGTTTATAGGACCGCTTCCCTCTTTTGCTCAATTTAAAATAAATGTTTAAACGAAAATCTAGATGCGGTAGGTCAGTAAATTTCTGAGCAATTAGCAACATGAACTGTGGTTTTGTTTTTGGTGGGAATTTCTGTATCCTGTATAAAAACAAATTCTATTGACTAAAGGCTTTCGTGACAATCCGCATTGCCCAATCACGGCATGGCTCTTATTATACCGGGCTCTCCACAGACTGAATGACTGTAGATAAGAGGACGGAAACACGATTGTGTCAGGATTACATGCTGAGACTGCTATGGTTGCCTTGTTTTTCAAGGAAAGCATTACTTCCGTTTTAATTAGCGGGAATAGCTGAAGTTTTTTTAATGTTCCGAAGTTTTCCTAATGCATGTCAAAAAAAAAAATGTTTTTTTTTAAAGTATCGCAATACGTATTGTTTGCATGTTACAACCCGTTTAAACCGATAAACCGGTTTTATTACGCAGATCTACTTGTAACATCACTACTGTCATGACCTTAGTTACTATGTCATTAGTGGAGAAATTCAAATTTAAAAAAAATTTAAAAACATTTACAAATTTAAAAATATGTCTAACACCATATTAGCACGATCCTGTCTGTGTAAATGTAATGACTCTCTTAATATTATTATACCTTAGTACGACCCATATCTAGTAATAAGAACACAAACAATAATATATAGCTCACGTGGAAGGTAATTTTTTTACATATACTAGATTGCAGCTACTATGATCCATGTTGTATATCTTATAGCTCATAGTATGTAATAAATTTAATTTCATAGCATGTGCATGTGGTGCTACTTTAGGGATAGGAGAGACAATGTTGCACATCACTGTCAACATCCTGGGCTGTTTTGGTTGATTTAAAGCAGTTGTGTACTTTGCATCACTTAAAGGCCCAGTGTGTTCAGTTTCCACTGAATCTTGGCAAGGCATTTAGACTACTATTATACAACAGGAAATGTACTGCTGTAAAAAGAAATGCAGTCTGTCAGCCTTCTCAGTGGTGAAATACATGCAGCCAAATCTAGACCTTTTTATTCCAGTATTTATTTTAATTAATTTTAATGCAAATTAACATAACTGTTTAATAGTGTTATATTGAATTTGATCATTATACATTATTGGAAAAATTCCCAAAGGTACTTTGTACCTGGAATCATTTCTGAACGGGAAACTATGTGTTCTGTGTAACTGTACAATCTGAACACTTAAAGCCACAAGAAAGTGTGGAGATGGCAACCACACTTACTCACTCACTCGCTCATTTGCCGAACCATTAACCGTATTTTCCGGGCCATAAGGCGCACCGGAGTATAATGCGCAATGTCAATGAATGTCGATTGAATGGTCTCCATTCATACATACGGTGTACCAGATTATAAAGCGCATTAAGCAAAACAAAAGTCAGATAAGTCAAACTTGATTCAACTCTCACAATAACTCTCACCATTGTTCAGTTGTAACACATAAAATATAAAATAATACACTTCACAATAACTCTAAACATTTTTCAGCTGAAACAATATAAAACAATAAACTCACTTTTTCAGTTCATTCCTCTTCCACAAATCCATCAAATTCTTCATCTTCAGTGTCCGAGTTTAACAGTTGAGTGAGTTGGACATAAAGCCCGGATCCCTCTATTATTTTTTTAATTATTATATTATATTATAATATTTTATTATATATTATTCCCTCGTGCATGGAGTCAGATCAAGAAAGACTGAGATTAGAAGTCTACCTGGGTCGTGACCTTCACTCAGCTATGCCCCCTTAAAGAGACATCCTCACAATAACAGACATAACAGAGATTAGGTGGAAAAACCAGGTACTTTAGTGTAACCTGAATACGATAGCAGTACTGGTGGTATTTGGACATAAAGCCCAGATCCCACTATTTTTTTTTATTATGTTATATTATAATATTTTATTATCTATTATTCCCTCACGTGCATGGAGTCAGATCAATAGAGACGGAGATTAGAAGTCATCCTGCTTGTGACCTGAACTTCTCTCAGCCACGTCGCCTTAAAGAGACGTCATCAGAATAACAATCATTACAGAGATTAGGTTGAAAAACCAGGTACTCAGCATTATGTGACTATGATAGCAGTAATGCTGATACAGTGGTACCTTGACTTACGAAATGAATTGGTTCCGAAGGCAAGCTCGTAAGTCAAAATTTTCGTTAGATAAACTAAAAATTCCCATAGTAAATAATAGAAAACCAATTAATCCGCTCCAACCCCCTCCCAAACTCATATAACCTGCTACAAACACGTATATTTCCCTTAATATGGTAAAGATAAACATGTAAAAACAATAAATATTTCATCATACTTATAATAATAAGACATGTACATTAATATGAATTAATAATAAATAATAATAAAACAAGAATAAACAAGAGAAACTCCATGTTAAATGTCATATTTAATCATATTCACACTGATAAGCTCACACACACACACACACACACACACACACACACACACACACACACACGATAGAGATGAGGCGCATGCACACACACGCACACACGGTTCAGAGACAAGGTGCACGCACATACACAGACACACACACACACACACACACACACACACACACATGGCAGAGATGACGCACACACACACACACACACACACACACACACACACACACACACACACACACACACACACACACACACACACACACGGTAAAGAACCGAGGAGTGCGTGCACACACACACACACACACACACACACACACACACACACACACACACACACACACACACACACACACACACACAGTAGAAACAAAGCACATGTGCACAGAGACACACACACATACACACACAGTGTGGGAGGCACGGTGTGATGCCAGGAGGGGCATGTATGACCCTGGGGAACACGATGCCATAGTTGTCAGTGGCGCTTATTCTTGCGCTATGGTATAGGGAAAAAGCCCCGAGCAAACGATATGAAGTGCATTAAACACTATTTATAGTCGCGTGCGGGGCGCTGGAGGGGGTAAAAAAATTTTTTTTCTTTGAATAGGGGGTGCCACAGAAAATAATTTAGACACAATACGTTCTCGGAGCGTGAAGGAATACACGATGTGCTCATTCCTGATCCTATCCATCCTCGTTACTCCCAAAGAGAACCTCAACATTTTCATCTCTGCTACCTCCAGCTCTGCTTCCTGTCTTTTCCTCAGTGCCACTGTTTCTAAACCATACAACATCGCTGGCCTCAACACCGTCTTGTACACTTTTCCTTTCATTGTTGCCGATACCTTTGTATCACACATCACTCCGGACACTTTTCTCCAACCATTCCAACCTGTCTGCACACGCTTCTTCACCTCTTTTCCACACTCTCCATTGCTTTGGATTGTTGAGCCTAAGTACTTAAAATCCTCCACCTTCTTTATCTCTGCTCACTGTAACCTCACTGATCCTTTTGGGTCCTTGTCGTTTACACACATGTATTCTGTCTTACTGAGGCCAACCTTCATTCCTCTCCTTTCAGGGCATACCTCCACCTCTCTAGATTTTCCTCCACTTGTTCTCTGCTCTCACTACAGATCACAATGTCATCTGCAAACATCATAGTCCATGGGGAATCTTGTCTCACCTCGTCTGTCAGCCTGTCCATCACCGTAGCAAACAAGAAGGGGCTCAAAGCTGACCCTTGATGCAGTCCCACCTCCACCTTGAACTCTTCTGTCACACCGATAGCACACCTCGCCACTGTCTTACATCTCTCATACATGTCCTGCACCACTCTAACATACGTCTCTGCCACTACAGACTTCCTCATGCAATACCACAGTTCCTCTCTCGGCACCCTGTCATATGCTTTCTCCAGATCCACAAAGGCACAATGCAGCTCCGTCTGACCTTCTCTGTACTTCTCTATTAACATCCTTTCTTAAATTATATTATGTTTTAATATTTTATTATCCATTATTCCCTCAAATGCATGGAGTCAGATTAATAGAAGCAGAGATTATAAGTCTGACCGGTCGTCACCTGAACTTCTCTTAGCCACATCGCCTTAAAGAGACGTCATCACAATAACAAACATTGTGGCGCCCATTCGCAGCGTGAGTATTGTTTTCATTACAGATTGGAGGTCATTATTTTTATGGAGCTGTATCAGCGTAACTTTAAATTCAAGAGGGTTAAGCCAAGGTCTCAGGAGGAGATCTGAAGCAGATGGGTGGTCACCAACTCTGTTCCGGGAGATCTGTCTTCCTGCAGGTTTTATCTCCAAGCACCAGGACACTCCAACTGAACTTCAAGCATGGTATTCTTGATAGCAATGAACCTTTCTCCCTGACGACACTCAAAGACATGACATTGACCGATGTAAAAATTGTGTTGTCACTCTTCTGACCGAGATACGGCATGAATAAATGGCAATGGATTGTGTTACTGACATGGCGAGCATGTTGAAAGAGAAGAGAGTAGACAAAATGTAGTGTGTCCCGCATTAGATAAAGACTGAATTTAGTTAATATAGTCTGTAAAAAATGACAGGCACTATTCAGAAGGGGAAAGGTCACATTGGAAGGTTGCGGTCTTTCGCTGAATTTGATTAAAGGTCACAGTTCATCTCCCTACACCACAAGAAGTCATTATCATTAACATGAACAGTAAGCAAAACTAACTGTAATGTAAATACGGAGATGCCTCCCTTTCCGCAGTTAATTGGACCCAAGATCCCCCCACGACCACCGAATTCCGAGAAGTAGGATCCTCCCCCCACCCCCCAACTGGTATATACTGTACGTACATGTATATGGTATATAATATCCATAAATACATATGTAATGATATAAATGCTTCTAATAATAATGCATAAGATGTAAATAAAATATAAATACACACATATACAGACGCGTGCTTGAGCATGCACGCAGATGCACACCTCACATAAAAATGTAAGTAGTTTTGATGCGAGGTTTTGGATTGTTTTTTTGTTTTGTTTGCTTAGGATTTTTTTTACATAATTGGCCTTGTTTTTGTGGCATTTTCCTTAACTTTTTCCCCTATTCTTCATTAATTTCCATATTTTTTAATTCGATGAATATTAAAAAAAATAATAATAACGTGATGCACTGAAGCCGCATGAATTGAAGCGCGAAGTAACGAGTGATCCATGTGTATATGTATATGTATATGTATATATATATATATATATTTTTTTTTTTTTCTTTTTTTATATTTGTATGTAGGCATAAAATGTGTTAAATCTAATTTTCAATAAGAAACAACATGACGAAACTGTGCTTTTTTTTATTATGTAGGCTTCACTTTGATGGTAACAATTCCCTTGCAGATACTTCTTCGCCCACGCAAGGGTTTTTGTGGTCAAATTCATTTTACTCTGTTTGATTGGATACTGTAGATTTCAGAAATGAAGATTAGCTCTCCAGAACTTTTAAATCCTGAAGGATTGATATACTGAATGCTATTGAACAGATTATACCTTTTCATACAGGAATAAAGCTTGATTATTTTCAAAAGTTTAGCGCCAAAGTTAAGCTCACCTCAGGTCTCGCTACAGTGTAAACAGTACAGTTTTACATTAATGTAGGAGTCAAATATAGGAGATTCGACTGCTTAGATAATGACAGGAGTGTTTTGATCAGAGCATCATTCTTATACACACACGAAGACATTATTTATTTATTTTATATATATATATATATATATATATATATATATATATATATATATATATATATATATATATATATATATATAAAAGGTTAAAGCACTTAGAGGCTGGTGTCCAGTGACATGGTCCTGATTTAGCAGTTGTAAAAGTGGAAGTGGGCTTCCAGAGGACAGCAGTCCAGGGCTGTTCTCTGAAACTTCACAACCCTTCTGTCTATCTTGGAGCTGAATGTGTAAGAAATGTCTTTTTCTTTGTCCTTTAGCTTTATATCTAACCTTTCTTGCAGTAGCGTTTCATTTTCAAAGCCATCTGTAAAGTCAGCCAATTCCAATGACAACTGATAACAAGTTTCAGATGCGACAGAAGGTTAGGAGGAATGTACATTTATATTCCAGGTAGTGGAAACTGTGATTATATAAGTCTGTATGTTTGGTGGCGCATGTTTAGATTGAGCTAGATTGTAGGTTTGTTTTGAGCCTTTAGACAGTTGATTTGTTTATTTCGTTGTTGTGCAGTTGAAGCATGTATTTCAAGCCAAAGAGATTCAGATGTTTTTATTAATGCACCTGATTATAATTTTTTTGACCCAAAACATATTGTATTGAGCTTTTTTCATCGTCTTCAACATTTCCTGTTTCATTGTTTAAGATGTATATCAAATAATGAGGATCTACATGCTGTGACAAAACAACATGCACATGAATGTCACTTGTTATTTCTGGGCCTGACATTTGGGACATCTGCCATGGTGGGTATTTATAACAACACGCATGACATACCATGTTCCAAAGTCGACTCTCTTTCATCAGTCTTTAGCCGTTATTGGTTGGATTCTTTACTGGAGTCTCAGCTGAACCTAAATTTACATAAAGCAAGACGCCAGCCTTGCTGTATAGCATACTGAGGTCACCACATCTTTGTGTCATGCAGTGGCTGCTGTCAGACTTTAATTTCTGATTGGTCAGTATTTTAAAGTACTTTAATTTCTGATTGTTGAGTAGTTGTTGTTCAATAACTTTTGCTACCATCATTTAGACCGTTACCAACATTTAGGAGTTTCCAGTGTGAGCATGACAGGGGCAATAAAATGACTAAAAGTTATAAATGACTTGTGTTTGTCCCACAACATTCAATTTAGCTGTAAATTAACACATTTATTGTATGGTAATAAATTCATGAAGTGTAGTCACTGTGTAAACAGAATTAAACAAATTGTTAAATACTGTTTCGGGACAGTAATAACTCTGTAGTGTTAACAGATCGCACTGCCTCGTTGTGATTTATTCCATTTTTAGGATTTGTATGCTTTGGCTCTACTTTTTTCACACAAGTAGCATACCACGCCACAAAAAACATACATCAAGATAGAACAGTCGTCATTCGCCATCCCCTGGAAAATGTTTATACACGTGTAAAAATGGTACACACGCAACATGCAGAGGAAGTTGATGAGGTCTTGACTTTCCCACATACGGTTCAGGGTCGCCATGTTGTGTACACTATTTGTCGAGTTTTTTATGTGACATAATTCCTATTTGTAGAGCTTTACTCTTACCTTTAAAGTAGTAGATTGTTTTAAGAATTTTTAGGGGATAAAAGGGAAGGATATATTAATAAAATGTAGCCAAAATTATGTGGAATCCTGTCTTATCTGGCAATCCTGAGTGGTTTCAAAGTTATAAAAGTTATATTTTTTCAATTTAAGTTTGCTATATGTTGTATTTTAATAAATTGCATCAATCTACTAAAAACTGGTATGTTTTGTGGCTTTGGCATTATAAGTACCTTCATGTTTTCAAAATCGACCTGAAAAATGAAGTGAGATAAATCCATGCTGTTGTTCTGAACGACCATTCTAGATGAAGGAACAGGTTTATTAAGTTATATATGAACCTTGGCAGTTATTGCTGAGCAGAAGCCATAATTCCAAGCTTAAAAAAGGCCAGCTGCTGCAGATCTGTATGGGATGTTATTACAACCTGGCACATGTCGAGGAGATGCCTTTGAAATCTGTTTGTTGTGGTCTAGAATCATGCTGTGAGGAAATCGTAATGACTCGAACGTTATTTTTCCACTGTTACTACAGAATGGAAGAATTCTCCCTGTTAAAAGTGGGAAATGTTGTATCTTGTTTACATAGTTTTCAGTTTCCCAATCATTTACAATTTTTCGATATGACCATCTTTTAACATGAAACACACCCTTGGATTCACTTTTCAAATGATCATCAAGAACATTTTTAATGTTATATTTTAAATATTAAATTGCATTTATAAGATTGCCTGTTCAACTGTACACCAGAAAATAAATGGGACTACTGTTGTGTTCTTCCTGTGAAGCCGCCTCTATGATGGAAGTTGACCAGGAAAATTGAGATGTCCATTATTTAGCTGTGAAAAGAATAGGTATGTGGCCTAATGTACCTATTAAGGCTACCTGATTGGCATGTTGATGGCACACAGTTGTATAAGATTTGAACCTTTATATACTGTAACATTACAATTCCTCTTCAGTGGAACTAAATGCCGTGAACCTGTTTGATTATGACAGCACCCCTGGCACAAAGCTATCTCCATGAAACTTTGGTTTGCAAAGTTGGAGTAGAAGTGTTCTTCACAGAGGCCAACTGAACTGACTGACTGTACCCCAGACTTCCTCGGTGAAGCTCTTTTAAATGAATAATACCAAATTCTTACAGCCACAAACCAAAATTTACTGGGAACCTTTAGACTAACACCAAACACATGGCGGCTACATCTGAAACAAGATGTTCAACACGATGTGATGTTCAGGTGTCCATATACTTGTGTCCATTTTTTAAATCTTCTGAGCCTTAATATATAGATTTCCATGGATACATTTAGTCTTATCTCGTGTGATGTTAGAGGCTTTAGGTCTGAAAATGAACATATTTTTTGGATTTAAATAACAGTAGCTTGTGGTTACTCTCTCCACCCAGACTCGACCCTTGATAACTAGAAACGTCATGTTAAGCACTGCCAATATTTCTCATTCATTTTCACAGTCTTTGTCAACAACTAAAGGAAGGTCAGCGAATCCAAATTAATTGGGCGATTTCCTCCTTGCTAGCAAATAGAGCCTCTGCCAAGACACCCAGTGGAAAGGCACAAAGTTCAGATGAACAAGTGTAGTTTGTCACAGGCTGTATAGTGAGGTGGTATAATAAGGAAGGAATAAAACGCTTTACATGCTGATGTAGTAAAATTATTTACAATGAGTTGTTGTCGTACATTGCCACAACAAAGTGGATAAGTTTCCCATAACAGTTTGACCCAGTTTGTAATATTCATTTTATACCATATATTTCCTTAATTTTTTTTTTTCAAAGTTACAGCGTATCTCCAGCTACAACCCAGCCGAACATAACCATGTGACTTATCGGAGACTGATAAAATAACAAATCTGTATCTTTTAAATTTCTGCTCATAGACTGTGTTTAACTGACCTTGGAGCAAGGAATTATGACATTTTGGTGCCATATGATCAATAGAATATTTAATAGCTATTTAATTATTTGGAATTAGAAATGAACAGATAAAGCTGGCAAAGTGCCATGTGCCAACATATACTTAACGGATAGCTGATCAGCCGAGCACAGAGTCTGTAAGATTAGAAAGTGCAATTTGGTTCGGAAAAACTATATTATATAGTTATTATATTATATATTATTTTTAATATATTATATAGTTTTTTTGCAGTACAAGTTGAAATGAAAGGAAGAGTTAGCCAGCTAGCATTAGCGATTAGCTTAGCATGAGCCACAACTGCTTCTATTTTGTTTCCTATTGTGACGTTCCTATCAATTGTACATGGGGTGATATCTTGGTAGTAGATTAGCCAAGCAAAATGCACAATTGCTCATATCCATTTTGTATGAATGGAATAAACTTGTACACAGTATTTCATTTAAAGTTATATATGCTACTTTGTTCAGTGTTTGTGATCTGAGCAGCCATTTTGGTTGTTTTGTTTAGTTTGCAAGTTGGAATTCAGAGTAGAAGAAGCATTGTCTTTGGCTTTTCCTTGTCAGATGTCAGAAAATGACATTATGACTTTTAGTCGTCAGTTAAGTATGTACGAATGAGTAGACCCCTGTCATTGGCTGTACATCAATCTATGTTGAGACCAGCATAAGAATTAGGCCATTTGTTAAATGAACATAATAATTTGCAATCACTGACTTGTTGATAGCTGTTAATAGTTTATATATAAAACTGTCATGGAAGCTGACAGTAATATATACATTATACAGTATAATCAGATGATTCGCTGTGGCGATTCCCTAGTAAAAGGGAAAAAGTCGAAAGGAAGACAGACAGACAGTATATAGAGCAGACAGGTCTTTATTGGTACATTTGTCCTGGTCTTATCATTATGCAAAAAAATACATATATATATATCCATATACATTGACAAACTAAGATAAAATAGAGTAAGTGGCACGTGTTCTGGAAAACAACAGGAAATAGAAGCATCCTCACAGTCACTTGATCATGGGACCGTTGGGTTTCATGGGAAAATCTGCCTCAGCGACTTGTTATTTTTGTCTTGGGGTGCTAAGGTTTGACCGGATGAAACACAAAACCTTTTTTATTGGGAATGCTGGTGTATTTTTAGTACATTAAAGTGTCATTGTCGGGATCCAGTGACTGAATTCCACTTAACCCTTACACTGGATATAAATAATACATTTAGATTTAATTTTCTCTACAGACCTCTCCATTTAGCCTGTCACATATTGTGAAAGTAGATGGCTAATGTGACATTATGCCAACATGCTGCACTAATAATGATAAAACTGAAATAATGGAGAGAATTGAAACACAGTTGACTTCCCACACACATTTCTCTCCCATGGTATTTTCATGCATCTGCAGTCACAAACTACAAACATGAATCATTTAGAATATCAGAATTGTATAATTTTTTCTGTTGATTTAAGGCAATTTGAAATTCTGCCTAGAGGCTATTATGTGCACCAACACTCACAAAAGGGAGGTATTTATTCTTGTACACAAGGTGCTGCTCATTCAGATTTAAAACGTTAACTGGCAGATTTTAAAGAAAAATACAACAATGGGTTTTCAATTTTACAATAAAGTGATGGCTATATAAGGGATTATGAACTGTTAATTAGTCATTATGGCCCTGCGATGGTCTGGTGTGTTGTTTAAGGTGCATCCTGCCTTCACCCATTGTCAGTTAAGATAGGCCTCAGCCTCCTCATGACCCTAATAGGACCACTGCATTTGCCAGGCCATAAGGTGTACTGGATTATAAGGCGCATTAAGTGAAACAAAAGTCAGATATGTCAGACTTGTTTCAACTCTCACAATGACTCTCATCATTGTTCAGCTGTAACACATAAAATATAAAATAATACACTTCACAATAACTCTCAAGATTGTTCAGTTGTAACAATATAAAACAATAAACTCACTTTTTCAGTTAATTCGTCTTCCAAAAATCCATTAAATTCTTCATCTTCAGTGTCCGAGTTTAACAGTTGCGTGAGTTGGACATAAAGCCGAGATCCCTCTATTATTTGTTATTATTATATTATTATATTTTATTATCTATTATTCCCTCGCGTGTGAAGTCAGATCAATAGAGATGGAGATCAGAAGTCTTTTTGGGTCGTGACCTTCTCTCAGCCACGCCTTCTTAAAGAGACAGCACATTAGTATTGTGTTCATTACAGAACGGAGGTCATTACTCTTAATGAGCTGTATCAGTGTAACTTTAAATTCATGAAGGTTAAGCCGAGGTCTCAGGGGGACACCTGTAGAAGTGCTCTATCCCGGTATTTGGATATGAAGTAGGCCCTCGACATTCGCGGGGGTTCGGTCCGAGCCCTCCCGCCAATCGAGATAATCCACGAGTTCTGTACCCAGAAGTAAAACCCCTTGTATCACGTCACATGCGCGAATGAGCAGCTGGAAGTACAATACTATGTATCTGTTACATGTGCTAAAATCTGCTTCTTAAACACATTCTATAGACAGTCTTACTCATTAATACAGTATTAATGTAGTAAAATACAGTAATGATTAAGAAAAACTTTTCAATTTTTACTCTTATTTTTATTGATGATAAAATATAAACATTATACAGCATATACTGTTGTAAAGCACTCGTTTTAAAGTCTTTTTCAATTATTATTCCAGTACAGTACCTAAGTTAATTCTGAGAATGTTTGTGCGTGAGATTTTATGTTCTGTAGCATGTTTAACAAACAATACCAAAAGGATAAACTTTATTACGCTTCATGTCCTTTTACATTGAACTTGAAGTGACGTCTTGGAGTGATGTCTCCAAGATGGTGCTGCCTAGAGGGCAACGTCGCGGAATTCTCAGAGTCAAATTGTTTCTTTGTTCATTTTAATTTGTTTTATTTGTTTGTTCATTTTTTGCACTATGCTCGTCTATGACCGGTCGACCCTACTACAGCTATGAGCAGCTTCAGCCATACTGCTTTAAAATGTTCAGTCCCTGCAAAACAAGATGGATGAGCTTCATGCTCAGATTGCAGCACAGAGGGATCTGCAGGACTGTTTCTGTGAAACATGGTTCGAGGAGAGTACACCCGATGAGGCGATGAGACCAGCCAGCTACACGGCCTTCATTCCCTGCAATCCCAAGCGCCGGAGTCGTCGTTCGGCCCCTGCCCGCCTTGGCTTTTTGTTAGCTGGGGTGCGGCTCGCATTGAGCTGCCTACCATAGCATATTAGCTCTGCTAATAGCATATTAACTCTGCTTAGTTATACACGCCCGAAGATACTCCGATCTTATAGCTGTAGTAGAGTCGACCGGTCGTAGATGAGCATAGTGCAAACCATGAACAAACAAAACAACAAATAAAGCAAATTAAAACAAACAAAGAAACAATTTGACTCTGAGAACTCCGCGACGTCACCCTCTGGGCAGCGCCATATTGGAGACGTCACTCCAAGTTCAATGTAAAAGGACATGAAGAGTACTGTAATAAAGTATAGCCTTTTGGTATTGTTTGTTAAACATGCTACAGAACATAAAATCTCACGCATAAACATGAACTTAGGGACTGTACTGGAATAATAATTGAAAAAGATTTTAATACAACAGTTCAGAGAAAACTGTCATTTCTTAGGAGAAAGTCTTATTTCTTCAGAAGAGACATTCAGCATTTTCTATCGCTTAGCCAGAAGACGCATAGCGTTTGAGTGGTATCATAGAGCTTAACTGGTAATTAAAACACACACAAAAAAAGAGGCTCATTGAAAACTTGTGCGCAAATGAGGGAAAAGGGGCGGGACATCAGCTCAACCAATCAGGAGAAAGGAGGACAGCCACTGGCTGAATTTGAATCACGTGCCGGTTGCTCCGCAGTCAGCGAATATTCAAACCGTGGGTGCAAAACCATGAATACTCAAGGGCCTACTGTAAAGCCCAGGTTCCTCTAACTTATGACCTGGACACCAATATCTAGTGGTTGGAGTTCTTTGGTTAATCCACCGGAATGATGGCAAGCTCTGAATTAGTTTGCTTCACTTATTTTGATGGTGTCAGTGAGATGGAGCCGAGGCTACATCTACACACAAGGCGCACCAGGTCATAAGGCGCACCTTCAGCTTTTTGAGGGTCAAAGGCTTTTAAGTGTGCCTTATGGCCAGAAAAATATGGTAGGTGGTTCAGTGAATGAGTAAGTCAGTGAGTAGTCAGTCATTATCACCAAATAAATCCAAATAATAGATCAGGACCTCAATGTGTAGTACGAACATGACAGAAAAACATGTCTTTGTGAGGGACAGCCTGCTCCCTATGGCAAGTGCTCATTATGAAAACACAAGTCGAAGTTACAGGTATGAATGTCCTGATACAGATACCAATATTTGACCTTTCAGTACTGCTGATACATATTCAATATCCATACATTAAAAATATCTGTACCAATTACACCAATTATCTGCCCTAAACAGAAGCTGGCAAGATCAGCACATTCTCAACAGCACAGAAGAACAGCTGAATTCTGGCTTCATTTGTGTAAATTCCCTGTTGTATTATGCGGTATTGGATCAGCACATAGACTTCGGTAGTCTCTGATACCAGTCCAGCTTTTTTCGCTGGTATGGGGGGCATTTTTGATACTGGCATCGGTACTGGCGCAATTCTAGGTACAAGTAATTATACACATACATAATGAAAAGATCCTTCTAAATACTGTTTTCTATTCTGCTAATATATCCTCCCTATACAGTTCACCCTTATATCCTCAATTCTGTCAAAACATAGATCAGTGTGTAGGATTAAACTGATCATTATAATGCAGTCTTTTTCTCTCTCTCTCTCTCTCTCTCTCTCTCGCTCACACACACACACACACACACACACACACACACACACACACTCACACATACCCAAATTCTCTCTCACATAGACACACACTCTCTCTCTCTCTCTCTCTCTCTCTTTCTCTCTGTCTCTCTCACACACACACACACACACACACACAAATTCTCTCTCACACAGACACTCTCTCTCTCTCTCTCTCTCTCTTACACACACACACACACACACACACACACACACACACACACACATACACGCGCACACACATTCTCTCTCTCGCTCTCTCTCTCTCTCTCTTTCTCTCTTTCACTCTGTCTCTCACACACACACACACACACAATCACAAACTTCACGTCTTTTTCACTGTATAATATACACATTATAATTTCCACTAGAAATCTGAGAAACTTGACTGCTCTCTATTAACACTACTGAAGTTTTGGCCTCTGAGATTTAGAGACCCAGAGGCTCCCAGACTAAATAAGTAGTTTTTGCCTGACAAGATTTTACTTGAGTGTTTGGAAACACACCAAACCAGTGCTCCTCTGGTTTGATAGTTTGTCTTGGCGCATGGTATCGAATGGGCTTTGTGCACAATTTGTTTTATTGTCCTTGTGTGTGGGCTTGCTGGAAGGAGGAACTCATTGCTGGTGGAATTTTTTTTGTGTCGGCACCAAGGCAAAGTATTTTTTTTTTTAAAGCAGCAGGGGAGTTTCCACAATACGAAACCGTTTCAATGCCACCCAAATCATTACTATAGTTGGCATTTATCAAGTTATACATCTCACACATGTGGCTTGATAAAGCATACAGTCATGCATTATGAATGTTAGGCCATTATTAACACCAGCTTTCTATGACATGATCCATCCTGCGTGTCTTTGGACCAAATTTACATGTGCTGATTTGTTTTTATCTCTGCAGCCTAATAACCACTTGAGCATGAAGACAAGAAGCAAGGAGATGATGTAATGGCACTGTGGCCCAGGAGAAAAGCCCGCTTTTGTGTTGTCCATGCAGTGGTGTGAAAAAAGCCACCCTCCTCTTTCCTTTTCCCGGCAAACCCCCAGAAACACAGCCGAGGCTGCTGGAAGTGGGCCGAACTGATCTTACTGCTTGTCAAACACGCAGCTCATTACCACATCCATACTTTCTTAGACATGAACACATACACATAGTGCATTGAGAGGACATTGTTTTTTTTTTTTTTAATTCCTCCATTAGCGCATAAGGAAATCCGCTCGCCTTCTAATCCATCGTTTTTTTACTCCTCGTTTCCTTTTTATTTTTTTGATTTCGTTTTTCACACTCTTTTCTCGAACTCAGCAGCCAAACACTAAAAGGGTGACATCATCGGCTGCCACCACAATGGGGTCGTTCTTCTGCTGAAGGCCCTCACGGGCCACGTCATCGCACCACAGGAAGACAGAAGGTAACAGTCAGATAGATAGAGAGGTCATGGATATGGTTGAGCATGCTGGGACAGGAGCGCTGGCCTCAGTGAGACTCATCAGGCCAGAAGGCCTTGTGGCACTGCTGGAGGGTGGACTGGACCAAGTGCTTCTGATCGACAGCCGGCCTTTCGTGGATTACAACACCTCGCACATCCTAGAGGCGGTCAATGTGAACTGTTCCAAGCTGATGAAGAGGAGGCTGCTGCAAGACAAGGTGCAGATCGCTGAGCTTCTGCAGCATTCAGCCAAGAAGAAGGTGAGTGTAGAGACCTAAACTTTGCTGTTAGACCTTAACAAGTTTTACTCGTTAGTGCAAATCCTAACACATTTCAATCAGTCACAATAGATAGAAGATAAAGCTGCTTGTTATAATGAACTACAGCCACTAATTTATTTAAATCGAGTAGCTTGAGACGATAATAAATTAGCTTGTTTACACTTCGTTGTTTCTTTACTAATACTCGTTGCTTTGGGTTGTATCATATCTGGGTCATATTTGTTTTGCTGATTCTGCTGTTCTTTTCTATTCTTTTCTGGTGTTTTGCTGTTGTATTTTTAATTGTTTCTATACTTTTGGGCTAATATAAAGCCCTATTTTTCCCTCCTAAATTTTGGTGGTTCACCACTACCCTTTTAGGTGTCTCCTCCATCTCCCAAAACTGAATATAAAAGCATTAATATTTATCAAGCCAGTTCCATGCGTCAGGCGACATTAAACATATTCTTCATTAATTTTGTTGATTTTCTTGATATTACCTGGTATATTCATTAGGGTTACATCCCTGCATCTAGAATACTTTATGACAGGAGTAAAGTTGTATTTTGAATAGTACACATGGTTGTATCACCATACAATAACTTTTCGACACACAAAGCATGAATGCTGGGGGGTTTTTTTAGTGCCTTTAAAACATTTCTGAAATAAAAATTCATGAAAAGTCAACTTTAAAAGCTGCAACTATAGATAAAACAGCAAATTGCAAGCAATGATCAAATGTACTTCATTCATTTTCTGAACCGCTTAACCCTAATTAGGGTCACGGGGAGGCTCCCATCTCAGCCGACTCTAGGCAAGGGTGGGGTACACCCTGGACAGCTTGCCAGACCATCGCAGGGTCAACACTCACACAACTAATCACACCTAGGGGCGATTTGGAACAGTCAATTAACCTACTATGCATGTTTTTTTTTGGACTGTGAGGGGGGGGTGGGCGCCCAGAGGAAACCCACACAAGCACGGGGAGAATATGTGTATTGTTGCTCTAATGGGGTTTGGACCAGCTAAACTGGTAGAATACAATACGTAAGGGGGGATAGTGTCATCATCACTGGTCATCTGGTCATATTATATCCAAATCCAAATACGCGAGGTGCTACCCTCGTTTTGTTTATCTGTGTGGTTGTGGATATCGCCTAGTGGAGTGAAACACGTGTCAGGTATCGTAATATGATATGCCAGTCTGGTCATCTTGCCGTGGGCCCGTGGCACAGAGAGCAAATGTCAGATCATCAACAGATGTGATCGAGCAGCAGCTGGTGAATTTTAACGTCGAAGAAGCAAGAAAAGCAGCGATTGGTTGTTCAGAAACAAGGGCAAACATACTGTCCAACCACGAGCATGTTCATATGGGAATTCTTCTTCTGTAACAAAGTTTTTTCGCGCAAGATTTTGGAAGTGTACATCTTCAGGAGCACCTACCACAAAAATGTGTTTCTGACTGCAGTATGTCTTAGATTTAGTCAAATTTGTGTTTGTTTATGAAAAGGCCAGCGTTAAAAGTTATTGAGCGCAAGGATGAACATCTCGTCAAGGAACTAGACCAGAGCATTCAGAATAAATTTAGATGGGCATGGCTGGAGAAAACAGTAAAGATTTAGATTTAGATTTAGTGGGCTGAGGTGCCGTAACACAGTATGTCTTGAACGTTACCCACAGACAAAAAATCTTGAAGCCTCAAGAACAATACACACCTTCAGTTTCTTTCTAGTACAAACTCTGTGTGTTTCTGTTTGCTATATAATTAAACTGATCAACCATAACATCCACACCAAAATGGTTTGCTTTTAGGCAGGCCCACACACAGCTTGCTGCAATGTGCTGTGTTCTTTCAATCATAGCTAGCATTAACAGTTTCAGCAGTTTATGCGATAGGAGGTCTCCCGTGGGTTCAGACCAGATGTACTAACCTTCACTCATCATCATGTACATCAGTCTTGGTTGCCCATGACACTCTTACCAGTTCATTGGCTCTTCTTTGTGGACCACCTTTGGAAGGTACTTACCACTGCATACCAGGAACACCACAAAAAAACTGTTTTGGAGATGAATAGATCGAGTTGGTTAGCTATCACATTGTGGCCATTGTCGAAAGCACTCATAAATTTTAAAATTTGCTAATTTTACATGCTTTCAATACAGTACATCTGTTCACGAATATGCCTAATATCAGAAGATGATGATGATGATGATGTGTCTTGAGTTTGACTTCCGGCTTTTGTTCGGTTTCCCCGAAGGAAGAGCTCACGGATTTTTTGTTCGGATTCCGATTTGTTCGGACTCTAGAGTGTTCGGATTCCAAGGCTCCACTGTATGTCATTTCCCATGAAGTCAGAAACTCAGTAATTATAGAGTGACTGTGAGTGACAGTGAGTAAACAGGAATATGGTCAGTTATATTCACCATATCTTAGTTTAAATGATCACAACTTGTAGAAACTGAACTGAAGCCATTCTTCACCTATGTGATTTTAGCTGTAAATGGTAAAGTGGGACGTGTGAATGTGAAGTGGGAATATGTTAGTTTATGATTATGCGAGGCTTACCACACGGAGGGAAGTGGTTCATCCTTTGGGGGATTTACATGCTTCCTTTAGCTGCATCCTTTTCTCAGCATTTATACATTTTCATAAGCCCTTCATCACTGATCCAGTGGCATTAAGGGAGGATTTGATAAACGACTTTGACCTCCATGCTTACAAAACAGTGTTCATGAAGTGTCCATAGAGAGCCGAGTAATCCATCCTCTTGGGAGGCCTTAGCAACAGGTTGCCAAGTGACCTCATCTCAGTGCTATCTGTCTCAGTCCAGCCTTGAGCCTCCCTGTCTTCACAAACACACACACACACACACACACACACACACACACACACACACACACACACACACACACACACACACACACATGCAACACGCTCACTCTCTCTCTCTCTCTCTCTCTCTCTCTCCCTCTCTCCCTCTCTCGCTCTCAAAGAAAAAAAAATCAGGGCTCTGTTGTTTCCTTGCACTAAATATAAGAACATTTTTTCATTTTATGTGTTGTTTTTTCCTCCAAACACACCCAAAAGCAGTAAGATGCAGGATAAAATGTAGGGAAGTAGAAAAGATGCTTTCGTGGGTTGTGCAATGTCAGAACTTGAGTTGCACAATCAGGGATGACATCAAACCCATAGCCATGCTGTCCTGTGGAATGTATGAGAATCCTGAGATAACAGACAGAAAGAGAGAAATAGCAAGTGAGGGAGGAGAGAAAGATCTGGAAAACAAAGATAGCCATCTGCTGTGCTGACAGCACTGCAGTGTCACCAGACAAGTTATTATTCCAGTAAGCACAATTATATATCATAGACCATAATACAAGGTATATGCTATTAAAGAACACAGTGTTTGAAAGGATCTGATTTGGTCACTCATTACTCCTTACATATTATGAAGGAGTTGTGTTGCATGTTGTTGACACTTGAACACTGTTGGACACAATAGTAATGGCATCTCGGTCTGTCTTGCTAGTTGTAGGGCACTGAAGTGAGAAAATCAAGAAAAGGAGCTCAAAGAGTTCATGTACCATTCACTGACATTGCTAACCCTATATGGAATGAACATCATGTTTTGACAAGTATGACATCATCGGCAGCCAATGAAGGCTTTTTTCCCCCCATGAAACGGCTTGTTTCTCTGGAAATAAGACACTTAGTGTTGATCTAACACAGCTGTTTAGCTTTCATGCTCTTACCACTCCAGCATGGATACATTTTCGTACACTGAAGTGTTTTATTTCTCTCAAATAACAGCAATACAACTCATCATCCATCAAATTTATAAAACGCACCAGCATTATCTCTCGATACACTAAAGCCATTCTGAGCCATTAAGCATGAATTCCACACGAGCTGTGAACGTGTGCTGTGGCACCTAAGACCAAAGTATTAATACCAGGTCGTTTTAAGTCCTGTAACTTGTGGGTAAGGACCACAATCAGACTGGTTTTTTTTTCCCAGCAACATTATTTAGCTAGGTACTGTATACGTGTTCTTTGTTCTTTTTCAGACCACTTTTGGTAGCTGTTTATTATCATTGCATACCAGGAACAACCCACATGACCTGCCATTCTGGAAATGCTATTAGCACATCATTTAGCTGGCGCGGTTTTGGTTCCAAATTCTTACACTTACCCATTTTTCCTGATACTCAACTCAAGAACTGTCAACTTCAAGAACTGACCAGCTTGTACATACAGTTTATATTACCCCTTGACAGGGGACACTGTAATAATTAATTTTATCAATGCTATTCACTTCACCTGTCCGTTTTTAAATCTGTCCATTAAGCAAGCATTTAAGAAGCTCAAACTCCTCCGTCCTGAAGACTTTTGTGAACTACTGGCACTGGAGACTCCCTTCATGAGGGTTATATATAATAGAGAGCTTCTCATACCACTATATCAATTATTCTTGTCTTCTTCACTTTCAAGGTGATTTTATTCCATTTATAATTCATTAAGTTCTCATTGTAGATGTTAAATTTATCTATCCAGGACAGATAGGTAAAGAGACCAGGCAGGCATGACATGAGAACCTAGCAGTATTTTCCATGTCTGTATCTGGACATGGAACTGTGTGACACTAGATGATGTGTCACTGTACATGGTGTCAAAGAAACCAAATGCTGAGCCTTCAAAGCATGTTAGTTTAGCTGAAAACATTCAGTGGCTACTAGTCAGAATACAGAGCGTCAGTCAGTTGCAGATCACAGGTCTGGGATCAAGTGGGTTCAAACTGTTTGTGCTCAGTACAAAGTACATCTCTTTGATATTTATTGTTTTACATAAGGATAATTGGCTGTTTCAAATTTCCCCTAGGTGTGAGTGCAATGGCCTGATTAGCTTTTTAGGGCAGGGGCGGGCAATTATTTTGGCTCAGGGGCCACATTGACTTTTAAAATTTGACAAACGGGCCAGGTCACCAAGATACGATAAAAATGCATTTTTAACAGTACATATCAAACATAAACAGGAAAAAAAACATTCAAAAAAAAAAATCACCAAACCTTTTAGTGGGAACAGTGTTGTTGATCATCCATTGTATCTTGTATCTTGTATCTATTTTTGCACCCCCTACTGATAGTACCTCAAGAGCCTGTAACAGTGATTTTCTCCATTGTGAGATTAATAAAGCTGTATCTTATCTGTATCTTATCTTATCTTATTTTTGCCAGTGCATTGAAGTCTGGTGGAAATTCCGTTGTGGTTCTCACAGATTTGAGGTGTTCATCACTCAATTGGGATCTGTGGGGTGCTTTGTTGGTGTTCATCACACTAAAAGTCTGTTCACACACATATGTAGAGCCAGACAACACCAGCATCCTCTGTGCCATCTACTGGATGTTTGGAAATTTGGCTGCACTTAATGAAGCATAAAACTCATCCAGTTTAAGGGAGTTGAACTTCTCCTTTAACATAATGTCACACTGGAGATCAATCAGTTCCAAATGCAACTCCTGTGGTACCGTTTCAGGTTCTTGTGAGAAGGAAACTGGTCAAAACCGGTCCAGTTGGAACCGCTCGGAACTGGTTCAGTCTGGACGGAACCAGTCGGAACCGGTACAAATCGGTCGGAAGTACTAGTGTCCATCCCTTATGAACCACCTGGCACTCACTGCCAACTTTTCTTTTCTTTGACATTGCTGCTGCTTGCTCTGGCTCGAGCACCGCAAAATCAACTGACTGCGCCTAATGCGCCACTGGTGTTGAAATGCTGTCATTACAAGTCACAGTCAAATGAATGCAATTGATCAATCATCACATCAAACATGAATTCTGTACCAATCAATCTTTGGAGAGCCGAATTAAAAAGACCAACGGATCGGATGTGGCCCATGGGCTGTAGTTTGCCCACCCGTGTTTTAGGGTATACCCTGCCTTTGGCCAGTGTTATCTGAGATTGACTCCAGCCTCCACGTGACCCTTGAGTATTTAAGAGGTTCGGAAAAGGGGTGATTGAGAGATCATGTGAAGCAGAGTGAGGTAAAAACATATACAGCTGGACCACTATGGGTGGTTTCATCAAACCTCAACATAAGTCAGCATGGCCTTCTGAGAGCTGATCTGGGATTAAGGGTGTGCACCCAAACCTTGCTTGTTGCTCAATAAATGCATAGGCATAGATTGTTTGTTCAATGTTTTTGCTGCCCTGCTTTTGAGTGTCTGGCATACGTAAGAAGTATGTTATGAATATTCAAGAACGCTGTTCTTGTCCCATGTTTATGGGTTTGCTTGATAGATCATTAATTAAGCCTTGAGATGCATTTCTTTTGTTGGATTTGAATAGAGTAGCTACCAATCGAACCATGTGTATCTACTGTTTAATATAGGAATATAATAATTATAATGATGATGATGATGATGATGATGATGATAAGGGTGAGGCTGTTTGGATTTGGTAATATAATTCCAGTGAATATTAATAAATCATTTTCGAATAACATGGCAGGCAGCACACACCACCTTCATTACTTCCTGCTTTTGTGTCACTGGCTATTGGAATCGGTCACATGATTGGTCGGTTCACCATGATAGTTTTACATTCAATTATTAAAAATGGTGTTAATGTGAAGTTATTCAGTTATTTTGATTCAATTCTTTGTATTTGTTGTTTAAAATAATACTTTGTCTGTTCTGGTTCTTCTTTTCCTAAAAGTATATTAACTGAATAAATACACAAAACAATGCATTTTGACAGATTGTTCATTACATTGTGCCATTCATGTAGTCCATAGTGACCACACAGCATGCGACTTATGATGAACACTTGTTCATCCTGCTGTCAGGAAATCACAAATTTGAATCCTGACAATGCCACAACCATCTGTGGCTGAGAACCAATGTTGCTCTCTAGGTGATCAGGGCATTCTCTCTCTCTCTCTTTCTCTCCTGTCATCCAGAGCATGACTAACCCAACTGTGAGTTTCTATATGTGGAAGCAGGAGGATTGGTCTTTCTTCTGCTCGTCAGAAACAAACAGAGTTGGATTAAATTGGTGATTTATTTGCATTATAAAGTTCATTACTTGTCCAAGCACTCCTTTGTGTGTTTCTAATGAGCAACTACAATTGTTTCATTTAGCTAATTTAACACTTGTGTGTGTGTGTGTGTGTGTGTGTGTGTGTGTGTGTGTGTGTGTGTGTGTGTGTGTCAGTTGGAACTGCAGAATCAGGAAGTGGTGGTCTATGACCAGAGCTCATCTGACCCCTTCTCCCTGTCATCTGAAGCCTTCCTCAGCATCCTATTGGCTAAACTCGAGAGGAGTTTCCCATCTGTCCACCTGCTCTCAGGTTAGATCTGACCTATAACCCTCATTACACATAGTCATTAAACACATTTCACTTTGAGAGTGAGTGTGTACCAGAAGTCATACTCAGTTAGCACCTGAATATATACAGGTGTAAGGTGTAACCTAACATATCTGCATTAGAAGAGTAATTCTAATTCAAGTCATATGATAATTATAAAGACTTCAATGAATTTTGAACATCTGAACAATGTTGAGACACTCAACTCAAGAGGGCTAGAACTGGAGCCAGTTAAGTGAATTATTCACTTTGACTTATACTAGTAAATCTTTACTCTATTGAGTTTCTCTCAGAAGATGAATGATGAAATTCTCCTCACACACTCAAGGCGCATCATCAAGAAATTACTCATGTCCAGCATACACCTTGGACAGCTCACCAGGCCATTGCAGGGCAAAAACATGTTGACAGCTATGCAGCCTACTCTTATCGAAGGTCAGCAAAAGTTATTTTACATGCGTCTCACCATAAACCGTGAGACACATGGCCAGCCTTTCATAACCCACTTTGCTGCACTGGGGGGGACATCACTGACAGCCGTTGACAGTGGGGCTTGAACCTCCAAGCTTAGGATCGGTAATCCACCACCTCGCCACTGGGTCATCACTACCTCCAATTTTCAATTAGTGATTCAATTACTCAAAATCAGCAGCATGCATGTCATGGCTGTTGGATCTGTTCTATTTAAATTACTCAACTACACCTGCTAGTAAATTATTAGCATGTAGAAATATTGTTTCTACCAAAAACAGTGATTGATCAGTTCAGTGATGTATGACTGCAATTATTTTGAATAATAACCGGGGTCTATTCCGGGTTGGACATGCTCAAAACAACACCAGGGAGGCATTCAGGAGGCATTCTAACCAGATGCCCAGGCCAGCTCAACTATCTCTTCGTGGAGGAGCAGCAGTTCTACTCCTCACTCCTCGCTCCTCGCAGATGGCTGAGCTTCTCACCTTATCCCTAACGAAGAGACCTGCTACCCCACGAAGGAAGCTCATTTCAGCCACTTGTATCCGCGATCTTGTTCTTTTGGTCACTACCCAAATCTTGTGAGAGTTGGAACGCAGATTAACTGGTAAATTGAGAGCTTTTCCTAACGGCTCAGCTCCCCTTCACCACAATGGGCCGGTCTCAGCTCCGCTTTACAGCAGAGGCTGCAGCGATCTGCCTGTTGATCTCCTGCTCCATCCCTCCCTCATTCGTGAACAGGACCCCGAGATACTTGAACTCCTCCACTTGGACCAGGACCTCATTCCAAACCCAGATGGTGCGTTTCCACAGTTTTCCGGCTACGAACCATGGCCTCGGACATGGAGGAGCTGATTCTCATCCCGGTTGCTTCGCACTCGACTGCGAATCATTCCAATGAAAGCTGGAGATCCTGAATTGATGAAGCCAAAAGGACAACATCATCCCCAAAGTCCAGAGATGAGATCCGATGGCCACCAAACCAAAACCTTTCAATACTGTGGCGACACCTAAAAATTCTGTGTATAGAAATTATGAACACAATCAGTGAAAACCGACAGCCTTGGCACACGCCAGCTGTCACTGGAAACAAATTTGACCTGTTGTTATCAATGCAGACCAAGCTCTGGCTCCGGTGATACAGAGAAGGAATGGGCCTGTAGCAATGGATCTGGTACACCGTAATCCTGGAGCACACAAGATAGGCCATGGGACACTTTGGTCAAAAGCCTTCTCTAAATCCATGAAACACATGTAGACAGATTGGGAAACTCACACTCCCCCTCCAGGATCCTGTTGAGGGTAGAGAGCTTGTCGAGAGTGTCGCCGCCATGACAAAAAACACATTGTTCCTTCTGAATCCTAGGTTCAATCATTGGCCCTCCTCTCCATTACCCCTGCATTGACTTTCCCAGGTAGTCTGAGGAGTGTGATTCCACAATAATTGGAACACACCCTCTGGTCATCTTTAAAAAGAGGGACTAAAACCCTGGTTTGCGCCTCCAGAGGTACAGCCACAGATGACCATGCGGTGGTGCAGAGACGTGTCAACCAAGACAGTCCTACAACATCCAGAGCCCTGAGATATGATCTGTTGATAGCTCAGCTCCTTACCTCACCTGAGTATTCAGTACATATGACCGCAAATCTGGTCACACGACTATAAAGTTAATTGTCGAACTGCAACCTAGGGTTTCCTGGTGCCAAGCGTTAGGTTCAAACGAGAGTGTTTGTGATGGACAACCTGTTTTGAGCATAGTTTAACATTATTTGAATTCAGATTGGCGATCACAACCATCCAGGTAACATTGTTGTTGCACACATTAGCATTGAAGCCTAGCAGGACAACGAGGGAGTCCCTAGGGGGAGCATTCTCGAACATACCCCCTAAAGACTCTAAGAAGGGTGGGTTCTCTAAACTGTTATTTTGCATAAATACACATAACAGTAAGGCCCCCCACCCCCCCCACCCCACCCAAAGATGGAGTGAGGCTACCCTTTCATCATCTGGGGAGAACTCCTACATATGGGCACCAAGATGGGGGCAACAAGGATGCCCACACTGTCTTGCTGCCTCTCCCTATGAGCAACTCCAAAATAGAATAAGGTCCAGCCCCTCTCTACATGGGTGGTTCCAGAGCTCAAACTATGCGTTGAGGTGAGTCCAACTATATCTAATCGGTATCTCTCAAGCTCATACACCAACTCAAGCTCCTTCCCTGCCAGAGAGGTGACATTCCTTGTCCCAAGAGTCAGAGTCAGTAGACAAGGATCAGTCAGAAGCCATGCCTTTGGCTGCCACCCAATTCACCATGCACCCAACCCCTATAGCCCCTCCTACAGATGGTGGGTCCTTGGGCAGGCAGACCCATGCCTCCTTTTCGGGTAGAGCCTGGCTGGGCTCCTTGGACAGAAGCCCTACCACTCGGCACTTGCCTTCAAGCCGCTCCCCCAGGACTGGCTCCACAGGGGACCCGGTGACCCACATCCGGCCAAGGGAAACCATGTCCTTTTATCTTTATCCACATAGGGATCTTTTGAACTGCGCTACCTTGGGTGACCCTACCAGGGGCATAATGCGATTCAAGAGGGATAGTATTACAGTACTATCTTGAGTAATATATCATCATGACAGTGAGCCATCAGTGTATTCTGGCTCTGTAAGTTTGTATCGCCAAAAAATGTTATGTAACTTTTCTCTAACCAATTTTATACCCCGAAATGAGTAAAACAAATAAAAATACAGTTTAACAGTGTCAGTCTGTCCAGCTTTAGCAAATTGAGCAAGACTTTTTTCCACACATGTCATCAGATTAAGTCTCAATAAACACAGCGTAGCCTGAGCTAACCCCTTGGTTACTAAGTAACTTGGCTTTTTTGTTTTGTTTTGTTGTGCCGTTTTTCTTGGTGAAGTCAGACAGCGCTTTAACACTGTGAGCTGTTAGACATATGCACACACATTTTATTTTATCTTTCTGTCTGTCTGTCCCTCTTTCTCTCTCATTCACATATTATAAAGTCTGTTTCGAACGTCTATTGAGTTGAATCATTTCAAAACCTATGCTGTTGAACAATTCTTGACACATGCAAGAGTTAACAGTAGAGCAGCTTTAGATCAGGATTACATCATCATTACATAACCTCTGTGTGTGTGTGTGTGTGTGTGTGTGTGTGTGTGTGTGTGTGTGTGTGTGTGTGTGTGTGTGTGTGCTTTAAAAGAAGAAGCTTTGCAAAAGGATATTGAAAGAGCAAGTCTGTGAATATTCTCAAAGTGAGAAGCGATTCTGGCTTCTGAGGATGTTTAAATAATCCCCGTGTTACTCATGCTGTAACATGCTTTGAAAACCCCAATGGAGAAACACACATACACATGCACAACACCCTCCCTCTTTAAAATTTCCAGTGTGTGTAGATTTATATTCAGCAGAACTACTGAAGTAATAAACTTAACCTGGACTGCTTTATCACATTTGATGTAAAGGTGGTACTTTAGGTTACTGTTATGAAGTCATGCCACTGATTTATATAAAACCATCACTGTACTATAGAAAGGCTTAAATACTTATTACTAAACCCTTCAGTCATGAAATATATACACCAGGATAACTGTATCTCCACTCAGTGGTGTTCTGCTTTATCCAAGTTATAAGTGATTGGAAAGGGTTTAAATAGTTACACTTAAATATATACAATAATTTGTACTATATGTACTCATGTATGTTTCTCCCTGGACTGAAAGTATTAGCATGCCCTGTAAACCTCATCAACCTATCATATGTGAGAATCCGTGCTACGGTTGAAATCACAGAGGTTATTACCTCTGCCTAAGAGGTTATTCTTTGGTTGGTAATGATTTGTTTGTTAGCAACATTTATTAGCAACATAACACAAAATGTTATAAATAACAATCGCTAAGGGATGTTGGAGATAGTCCTGATCAAATTCTATATCCAGGAATTTATTAAAGATTCTTTAACATAGCACAACGTAAACATAATAGTTGGAAAATGTGGTATTACATCAGGTCCTGAAGAGGGTGTAGTGTGTATGCTTTGGTTTGGAGTGGGTTTACTCTCTCCAGATGCTTTTAGTTCATTTGCCACATGATTGGATGTTTGGTTAACTTAATAAATGAGCAGGTGTTGAAGTTTTTTTTTATCTCTATATTTCTTTTGTGTTACAGGTGGGTTTGTGGAGTTCTCTAAGCTCTTTCCGGGTCTATGTGAGGGAAAGTGTATGCTGGTGCCCTCCTGTATCTCCCAGCCGTGCCTTCCCCTCAACAACAGCGGCCCTACACGCATCCTTCCTCATCTTTATTTGGGCTGTCAGAGAGATGTGCTTAACAGGGTGAGCCCTATATACATTATATAACGTACATAGGTATTATATAAGAATGTAGATTCTTATAAACACTTATGTACAACTCCATCTGTCTAACCAAACAATCATTTGTGAGGCACTCCACCGAACGTAGGCGCTTGTCGCAAGTGACGTACAGTATGGTGCTTGTGAGACAAAAGCGCGGCTTATTCGGATTTCCGATCTTTCAAGTGAGCAAGTGCGCATTGAATACTTGTTTAGTACTCAACCTTCACTTGCTCACTTGAAAGATCTTAAGTCCAGAGAAGCCGCGCTTTGTCTCACAAGCACTATACGTCACTTGTGACAAGCAGCTACATTCAGTGGAGCGTCTCTCATTTTATATCTAAGATCATCCTGTAATCAATGAAGGATCTGAATCTGTTGAGTGAGCAGCAAAGTCTCACATACATTTTCTTTTTCCCATCATAGGATTTGATGCAGCAGAATGATATAGTCTATGTCCTCAATGCCAGTAACACATGTCCCAAACCCGACTTCATTCCCGAGTCGCACTTCCTGCGTGTACCAGTCAATGACAGCTTTTGCGAGAAGATCCTGCCGTGGCTCGACAAATCGGTGGAATTCATAGGTCAGCTACTAGGTTGTTTCTCAAGAGATTTGTCTTTGTGGTTTGCCACAGAGTCATGTTTAGCCTCCAGCTTTGGGTATTGGGAAATTGATACCATTCTGAAATGACAGGGGATTTCTGAGTCAGTGTTTTGCCTAAAGAGACTTGCTTTCATTTTGAAGCTTTATATTTGTGATTTAAAAAGACTACTTTATTAGTATCAAGGAATGAGTCACATAGCATTGTACTATTATGTAAGGCTGTATTGTCCCAGATATGTCAAGTCAGATAAATAGCCTGGCTCTATGCTAGCAGGTGTTAACTTACTTTTTATTTATTTTTAAGAAAAGGCGAAAGCTTGTAATTCCAGAGTTCTAGTCCACTGCCTGGCTGGAATTTCCCGATCAGCCACCATCGCCATTGCTTACATCATGAAGAGGATGGACATGTCCTTAGATGAGGCATACAGGTATGACGCAGATCTCAGTGCAGAATTTATCAAGATATTTTAATTTTAATTTAGAAACCAAGGAGTCATCTGAAATTCCCTCACTTTGTATTTCAACCACATTCCAAGTTGCTTCAATATGGAGTATTGTCTTTCCTAGGTTTGTGAAGGAGAAGAGGCCAACCATCTCCCCCAATTTTAACTTTCTGGGCCAACTGCTGGATTTTGAGAAAAAAATCAAGAGCTCAAATGAAGTGGCAGCTAAGGGCAAGCCAGTGCAGGCAGAACTGGTCAACAAGCCGACTCCTGGGCAAGATAATGAGTGTTGTGCTCCATGCTCAAGCGGGACTGGGGTGGAGAGATCTACCTTAGCACCACTAGAGCCTCTGACACTGCCCTGTGTACTGGCTGGAGTTCCTGAGGAGCAGCTTCTAGCTCAGGCACTGTGCACTCTCCAGCTTAGTGAAGAAATGGAGGACAGTATTCGCTTGAAGCGCTCCTTCTCCCTGGACATCAAGTCATATGGAGAGCCGAGCGTCGGAGCTCCTTTACGCACGTTTGTCAGTGGAGACAGTCCAGACTACTATAAATCATCCTCATTTAAAGATCCATCAGTTAAACCTTGCCAGTTCTCCCCTGTGGAGGAGGTCTCAGAGCAGTCCACTCCTGAACAGAGTCCGGATAAGGAGCAAGCCGAAGGTCCCACAACCAGCAGCATCAACTCCATCAACTCTGCCAAATCCATTCACTCTAACAACCCCAACCAGTCCAAAAAGCCTCAGGCTGCAGCCCTGAAACCCCCTGCATGTCCCCAGCCATTGCAGAGGAGTGGCAGCATGGAGGAAACTTCAAGTGCTGCCAGCATTCTGCTTGGCCTGTCACGCTCACAGCAGCAGTTGGCCAAGACTGGGTTGGGAGCATTAAAAGGCTGGCACTCCGACATCCTTCTGGCACCTGTCACTGGTGGCTGGTACCTCTCATCTGAGTCAGCACGGTTCTACTCCACCTCAGCTATTTTCAGCAGTGGAAGCAGCGGAGGAGCCGGAGGTGCCCAAAGCAGTTTCACAGCAACGTACAGCTGCAGTCATGGTTTAGAGGCAGTGAGGAGGCGAAGCAGACAGAGGAGCAGTGAACGTGGTGACTCGCGCCGTAGCTGGCATGAAGAGAGCAGCTTTGAGAAGCAATTGAAGCGACGAAGCTGCCAGATGGAATTCGGTGATGGTATGCCTGAGAGCCGCTCCAGAGAGGAACTAGGGAAAGTAGGCAGCCAGTCCAGCTTCTCTGGGAGCATGGAGGTCATTGAGGTGTCTTGAAAGGGGGAAAAAAATTCGAATGTCTCTTTTGAACTGTGTCAAGACTTTTGGAAGAAGGAAGATTTTGGGGGTATTTTTTTCCCCAGCGCAAAATCTTTAAGCCCTTTCACGGACTATAATGTAGTGGTGCTTCATAGGCTTTTCCCCACTGACCAAGAATATTTTTATATTCGTATAGCTGAATATTGCAGGTAATAATGTTCACTGAATGCAGCTCCCGTTCACTGATTGTCCAAGAGTGGACATGCAAACACTTTCAGTTGATTCTTTTTGTTTGTTTGTTTATATCTTAAGTTTTGTTTTAGCTGAGCCTGTTTTTTGTCCATGGATCAGTATTGATTATTTACCATGTTCCATCAATTTCTTGATTGGTCCAGCATGTTTGTCTGTGACTCTAGTACAGAACTTTGAGCCCAAAACTGAAGCTGAAATGGATTGAAGATTTTAATGCATGCTCTGGCATACCATAAAGGATGTCTACGTAGCGACAATACATACAGTACCTCACAAATCCAAATTAAGGGCCTCTCTCTCTCTCTCTCTCTCTCTCTCAGCTTTTATTTTTTTGCTTTTACTCATATGTAGCTTTCAATGTTTAAAATCTCAGGTCTTATACGAGCAGCAGGAAAAGACATTTCTAAAGAAGTCCCTTTTGCTTTGAAATACGGCACAAAGATTGAATTGCCTGTAATGAGGGTTTTTTTTCATATGTCAAATGATCCACAAACATCTCTTCAGATCCAAACACAAAGATTGAATGCGTATCTTAGTTGAATGATGTGTGGGACTAAACAAAGTTGAGGTATTAGAAGAAGGGGTGGAGCTGGAAAAGGTCAGGTGTTATGGCTTGTCGTGTAAACGCCGGGTTGTTTAAGCAAGTGCTGGGGTAGAGGAAGAGGCTGGAACTCTTGTTCAAAAGGTGCAACTTGATCTTGCCTGAGATCAGAGCGGATTATTGTCCTCTCAAACAAACGTCTATTTGAAGCTAGAAAATAAACACCTTTTCAAGTTGCAATCAAAGCTACTCTGCCGTGTAAAACATCACAACACATAGCTTGCATCGTGTTTGGACATAATGATAATAATAATAATTATTATTATTATTTTAAATATCATTTTGCATCATGTTAATATTGTCATGTTAATATTTCAGTCTGCTACACTGCAGATGGTGCTCTGATAGAAATTCAACTCAATAGATTTGTAATTAATCAGGAACATGGCGCTGGCTATATTTAGGAGGAAACACTCAAATGCAGAAAACCGCCTGCCTCGGACTCACACATTTTTGATACTGTTGATATTTGGATTAGCATTAAAACAAGAGCGCATCAAGTTCCCATTATAAAATAGACAAAATCCCCTGAATACATTGTAGACAAGAACCGAATCAATAAGCAGTTAAATTAAATTAACATTGGTTTTACTACATTTGAATCCAAAGAATCTTTTAGATATCTTACATCATGCGATTGAGCCTCAGTCATGCATTTGATTAAATGCCATGTCAAATGTTTATGGGTCATGCAGATGTTTCTGTTTGAAACATCTGTTTGCCTTATGCAACTTAAGGTCCTAGAAAGCATCACCACTTCATGATAGATCAAGTATCCCACTGAATAGATGTGTTTCCTGCCAGTTATCATCATGTTAACATGTTAATGCTTTTGGAAGACTTCATCCTCTGTGCACTATATAGCCAAAAGTTTGTGGACACGTGACCATCACACCTAGACGTTGTTCCTGAATCTGTTGGAAGCTCTTAATTATCTAGAATATCTATACGCCGTCATAATTCAATCTTATTTTACTGCAATTGAAATCTGCTCCAACATGACAGTCAGCTTGTGCACAAAGCGAGCTCCAAAAAGCCTCGTATGCCAAAGGTACTGTAGAAGTATTCTGATCTCAACTCCACTGAACACCTTTGGGATGATTTGGAACACTGACAACCTCAGATCTCATTCAGCACCAGATACGCTTCAAAATCTAGTGGAAAGTCTTGTCCGGAGAGCGGAGGTTATTTTTATTAATTGCAGATCGAGACTAAAGTTGGATTTCAACACTATGTGTACAAGTGTGATGGTCAGGCCAGGTTTTGGTTGTATAGCCTTCTGAAAACGCTTTGACTGCTTAATTATAGTACCATCATCATCACTACCATAATCCCTCGACTTCAGAAATGAATTGAAAATCGTCCTCAAATCATCTGTGATTGCTTGTGTTTCCCAGATACATTGAACACTGGGTAATTTAAGGAAGAATTATGATTTTTAAAAATGAGTCAGGACCATGTTAATGGCTCTATAGGGATTTAAGGCTTGTGCACATCAGCCCCAAGACAAGATACCACCCAAGCATAAATGTCTTTGTTGCTAATCTTCATCTGGAGTTACTTCAACTGACTACAGTCAGTTTTTCTGCACAGGAATGTTTTCAGGACAGTGTCATCTACAGCTCTTTCTACATTCAGTAATGAGCCAGAACCTTGCAGCTCAAAACAGATTTTTGTTTTTCCCCAAGACCACAGAGCCAGATTCTGAAAGCAGCGGTTTATTCAGAGTGAAACCTTCCCTAAAGCTGTGAAAATACTTATGCAAATAAGTCCATTCTTCACCAATAATCAGTGTAATCATTTTATTTTCCCTCCTCCAATGAAAATGTAAGAGTCAGTAGTTTTACTGAGGACTGGCTGATTGATTCTACTATTTAGCCTTTTAACCAGAAGATCTTTGACCGTGTTTTGAAAAGACTCAGCTTCACATACAAGATAGAAAGTAAGTCTGAAAGCTGGGAAAACTCCGATAGGTAAATCTTTGTGGCCAAAAAACCCCCATGAAAGCATATTATTTTGCTAACTGACTGACCTTGTTAGGTGGCACAATGGTGTAGTGGTTAGCATGTCTGCCTTACAGCAAGAAGGTCCTGGGTTTGATTCCCAGCTTGGGCGTTTCAGTGTGGAGTTTGCACATTCTCCCCATGCTTGCACGGGTTTCCTCTGGGTACTCCGGGTTCCTCCCACGGTCCACAAACATGCACAGTAGGTTAATTGGCTGTTCTAAATCTCCCCTAGCTGTGAACGGTTGTGTAAGTGTTGGTCCTGCGATGGCCGATCGAGCTGTCCAGGGTCTACCCTGCCCTCGCCTCGAGTTGGCTCAGATGGGTGCCAGCCTCCCCATGACCCTAATTGGGATTATGCGGTTCACAAAATGAATGGATGAATGACTGCGTTATGATTGTGCATTTGTGCGTAACAGGGAAGCGCAGAGGAGATGGTACAAGCATATGAATGAATGGCCAATGGAGATGCTTCAGAGTGATGAATGATGTGCCTTTTCCTTCCACCGTATGCAGTTTTACAAGTTCTTTGATGTTGGTGGTAATTAGTTGTATGTCTGTGTGTTGAAATAAATTTAAACTGGTACTCAACACCTGCAGTGCTTTGTTCACATTTACTATACAACATGCTGAGCATGTACATTATATTTGTGGATTTTAAGGTGCCACTGAGAGATATATTAATCACAGTCTGAACACAACCTCCTACCTTTCATATACAATTCTGAGTTAAAAACAGAAGAGCTAACAAAATTGCTTCAGCTGTGAGATATGAAAATATTCTACTGCAAAATATCAATGGTTTTAATCCTTTGACTTGTGAGCTTGGAGAAAAAAATCCAGATTCTGACTTCTTCGACTGGTGTGAAAAAAATTATGCTACTGGAGAATTACAAAGCTGATTGTTTTAAGTAACAGGCCACCAGTCGAGCGGTAGAAAAATATAAAATAATACAGTGGTACCTTTCCTTATGAAATTATTCCGTTCCGAGAGTCAGCTCATAAGTGGAAACGTTTGTTAGATGAAACCAAAATTCCCATAGGAAACAATAGAAAACCAATTATAGGGATCCCTCGCTACTTCGTGCTTCATTTCATGCGGCTTCAGTGCATCGTGGTTTTTTAAAAATATTCATCGAATTAAAAAAATAAGGAAATTAAGGAAGGATAGGCCAAAAAGTGAAGGAAAATGCCCAAAAAAAAAAACAAGGCCAATTATGCAAAAAAAATAAAATCCAACCCAAAACCTCCCATCAAAACTACAGTGCTACCTCACCTTACGAAATTATTCCGTTCCAGACGCAGTTTCGTAACCTGGATTTTACATGTAAAACGCGTGATTCGTTCCAAGACCCCCAATACTACCCCCTAAACCCTTTAAAAATTATAAAAGTATACCTTTTAAGGTACTTACTTCGTGTTGACCATGTCTTCTTAGCAGAGTTATAATCTTACAAATGTTTATGCAAGGTTAAAAGCCCGAGCCAAAAAACAAAGTTGCAATGAGCACACTCAAAAAACTTGTGAAACAACAGTAACTCTGTCCTTTACACGAAAAGCTTCATGGGTATTATGGAAATACAGCTCCATAATAGCCAATGGGAGGGAGCTGCGTCATCCCTCCTAGCCAGTGGGAGGCCAGTGGAGTGGGATTTTGGGAGATAGCCAATGGAGGCCAGCGGGACGGGATGTTGGGAGATAGCCAATGGGAGGCCAACGGGGCGGGATGTTGGGAGAGAGAGCCAGTGGGAGGCCAACGGGGCGGGATGTTGGGAGATAGCCAATGGGGGGCCAGCGGGGCGGGATGTTGGGAGATAGTCAATGGGAGAGCAACTTGTGCATTGTTTGAATTTTTTAGATGGTGCTTTCAGAACGTGAATTTGTTTCGTATCCAGAGACAAAAAATTTAGGAAAATGTTTTTCGTAACCTGGCTTTTTTGTTTGCTGAGACTATCATAAGGTGAGGTACCACTGTACTTAGATTTTTGTGAGGTGTGCATCTGAGTCCGTGCTCACGCATCTGTGTGCTCGTGTGCGTGTCTGTATGTGTCCTCTTCTCCATACCATACCACCTGTACATGTGTGTATTTATATTTTTATTTACATCTTATGCATTATTTTTGAATGTTTAATTGTTATTATAACCATTTATAGCATTGAATATGTATTTATTGATATTATATACACATATGCATGTACGTATATGTCAGTTGGGGGGGGTTGATCTTACTTTGTGGAATTTGGTGGTCGCGTGGGATCTCGGTTCCAATTAACTGTGCAAAGTGCGGGATCCCTGTAATCCATTCCAACCCCCTCCCAAAGTCATAACCTGACACAAACATGTCAGATGTAGTATATTTAAGATAAACATCTAACAATAAACATCAGAATAGCAACACATGTACAGTAACATTAACAATAAATAATAATAAAACAAGAATAAACAATAAGTCAAACTGATGGACCAGCTTGTGTGATTGTGCATTCTCTACACTAGATGGCAGTGCCATCACACTGCCATCTAGTGTAGAGGATGTGCAACCACACTTATAAAGTTGGCAGTGGTGTGTTTTCTATGGTGCAGGGGAAAAAGCACCGAGCAAACAATATGAAGTGCAGTAAACACTATTTACAGTCGTGCGTGGGGCGCTGGAGAGCGGAAAATGTTTTTTTTTTCTTCCTATAGGGGGAATCACAGAAAATGATTGAGAAGCACTCCACAAGACGTTCTCGGAGAACAGAGGAATACATGCGGAAGTAATACAAGGCTAATCAACCCGGAAAAGCCATTTCCCCAGCAGAGCTCTTAAGTTGAAAATTTGCTCGTTGATTGTAGCAGATTTGGAAAATTTGTTATTAGGGACATTTGTAAGTCGAGGTACCACTGTATAGCCATCACCACTCATGAACACTAGTGGTTTTTGTATGAAAATTCTTATTTCTGCCTGAAAGGATTTTCTTCTTGATAATATTGGCAGCTCTATGAAACAGTTCCTCAACGTTATAACCAGTAGGTGCTGGCTGAATTTAAAATAATTGTGGATTACCTCACACAGTTAAACATTTAAGATCTATTATTTATGCCCAAGTAGTATAGATGGGGTGGCGAAGTGTTCAGCGCTTCTGCCTCACAGCAAAAAACATAGAGGAAACCTGTGGATGATGAAGGTGTTTCTTTCTGGATCTCTTCCTGTGCTGGGGTAGATTTCCTCTGGGTGTTCCAGTATCTTTCTACAGTCCAATTATATGCACATTAGGCTAATAGGCTGGTCATTGTAACACAGGTGCAGGCCAAACATGTATTATATTGACTAGTTCTGGAAACAGTCTATAAATTTAAATAATATTCAAAACCTTGTGATTAACCAAATACTATAATTAAGAGTTAACTGAGTGCACTTGTGGCTACAAAAGGGTGAGTGTCATGATACAATGGGAAAATTCAAATAACTCAGCCAAGACCTTAAAATCATGTGGATCTATTCAGTTCCTCTGCGGAATTTACCAACAACTATATGCCAACAATTTTATGCAAATATAAAAATCTTGGTGCCACATAGATACTTCACAAATTTTCTACCAGGAATGAGCAAGCAGGGGTCTTAAAAAATTAGTCCAGTGTGCTTCAAGACAAAAAGTGAACGCATGAAGCTTCATCATTTCTTCTTCTTTTCCTTTCGGCTTTTCCCTTCAGGGGTTGCCACAGCGAATCATCTGCCTCCATCTCACCCTATCCTTTGCATCTTCTTCTCTTACACCAACGACCTTCATGTCCTCCTTCACCACATCCATGAATCGTCTCTTTGGTCTTCCTCTAGGCCTTCTGCCTGGTAGTTCCAGCCTCAGCATCCTACTACCAATATACTCACTATCCCTCCTCTCTACATGTCCAAACCATCTCAATCTAGCCTCTCTGACTTTGTCTCCAAAACGTCTTACATGTGCTGTCCCTCTGACGTGCTCATTCCTAATCCTATCCATCCTCATTACTCCCAAAGAGAACCTCAACATTTTCATCTCTGCTACCTCCAGCTCTGCCTCCTGTCTTTTCCCCAGGGCCACTGTTTCTAACCCATACAACATCGCTGGCCTCAACATCGTCTTGTACACTTTTCCCTTCATTCTTGCCGATACCCTCCTATCACACATCACACCGGACACTTTTCTCCAACAATTCCAACCTGCCTGCACACGCTTCTTCACCTCTTTTCCACACTCTCCACTGCTCTGGATTATTAAGAAATGTAATCCCTGAAAGACTATCAGGGTGAGTCCCTATCCCAAAACTGGCGTAAAAAAGTTGGGCTGGAGTTTTCATGGGAACACACATGTATTGAAGGAGTTTTCTTCACTCAAATGAACTATAATTTGACCCCCCCCCCCCCACCCGCCCAAAAAAAAATCCCACTATCCTAAGTGTAAAGTATGGGGACAGAAAAATATTTCATCAATCCAAAGTTTTAGAAAAATGAATGAAGATAAAGTTCTCGGACTCCAGTGGTGTAGCTAACTGGGTTATCGAAGGCCGGCCATGTCTCCCACTGTCCATGGTGTGAGCTTCATGTAAAAGGACTATTGCTGAATTTTGTCAAGAGTTGGCTGCATAGCCGTCAGCATTTTTATGTCCTGCAATGGCCTGGCAAGCTGTCCAGGGTGTACTCTGCCCTCGCCCAGAGTTGGCTGAGGTGGGCACCAGCCTCCTCGTGACAATTAATTGGGCTTCAGCGGTTAAGAAAATGAATGAATGAAGTTCTAGGATGACCCTGCAAAGCTCTGATTTTAATCATAGAACATTTCTGGTCTAAACTGAAAGCATATCTGAGTAAACTGATCTATAAACAACAGACTAATAGCAGTTTTGTTCGGAAGCATAAGCAGAAATTCTATTAAAAATCTAAGGAAGTTGTTTGCCCCCGTTCATGGAGCACCCCGGATTAGCTCCTCAGAACTCTAATAGATAAACAATATAAGAAATGGATAGATCAACTCAAGTATTGAGAAAACCCAAGAGCACCAGGCCACCACTGCAGTTATATGTAGTAGTAGGTATAAAGCCAAAATTATACATTCAAAGTGAGAGATAAAAGTGAGGACCTCACTCGGGAAAGCATATTCCATATGAAAACCCAATTCTATTATGCATCAAAACTAGGCATAGAATTCTATTAATAAATTAAATGAAGTCACGATTAACATACAACACAATAACTTTATCACACATTCCAGTTCCAGTCAGGAAACCGAGCACAGCAGGCCTGTTTCCCTCCTGACATTCCTGACCAGATCCCTGGGACATGCTGTTCTCACATAAATCTTCTTATGACCTTCAAAATATCTACCAGCCTGGACTTATTCTACATAAGCTCTCTTTAATACCATGTATGACAAGAAACCATCATCTCCACACCTGTAAACTTTGGTTTGATCACCAACACCCTGAAATTGTTTTTGTCGTATTTACAGCAGGGAACAGCAAATCCAGGTTCATAAAATGTGTTTTGAGAGAAGGTCCTGGGATCGAGTCCTGAGCTTTGGAGTTGCTGTGTGGAATTTGCATGTTCTCCCCATGCTTGCGTGGGCTTCCTTGGAGTACACTGGTTTCCTCCCGCAGTCCAAAGACACACAGTGGACTGATTGATGCTTCAAATAGTGAGTGTAAATCTCCCAGGTTTATGTTTTGGGTCACTTTTCTTTTCTGTATACTGAATCCTGAAGCTCAGTAATCAGATCACATTGTTGCTACATTTCCTGAATGACCTGAAACTCAGCCTTGATAAAACCTGAACTTATCTCCAAACTCTCTTTCACTGGGTCGTGCAATCTGTACCAAAATCCCTCAAACATGCCAGTTTATAAATCTCAGCACCTCAAACATGACCAAACAGATATTGGGCCAGGATCACAATAGCACTGGGTTCGGATTTGTTTCAGGTTTAAAAGATTTAAGAAAAATTCTGTTTGAAAAAGATTTGACTAGTTTTTCATGAAGATTTTCCAGGAAAAGGAGTTATCAGACGCAACTCGCTACACATACACAAACCCTATTCCACTCAGCACTTCTATAGCATGCCTGGTTTGGAGCTCGAGTCCCTGACTCAAGCTCTGCAACGGACGTAGATGTGTGGAGAAAGAAGTCCAGCCAGACCTACTTTCTGGTTCACCTGGTGATAGACACTAAGTTTGAAAGACATGCCTTTACATAGTCACAGTTTGGACCCACCAGGTTTAAGTTTGATTAAAACCACATCTACGAATCTATGAATTTGTATTTGAGCCCCATTAAAAGACTGTAGATAAGCTGCATGACCGTTCTGGTCCACCAGAGAGCACCAGCACCTCAGCTCCACATTTAATTGGTCGGCCTCAGTCATGTAGCACTTGCAGACATGTTGCCATGGATAAACCAGTGCCATGGTCTTATAGCATGAGAGAGTAGTTGAGCTCAATATCTTTGCTCTGTGTTCGAGTCGTGGTTCCAAAGCCAGTCCAGGGCTGTGTTCCAAACCTTCTCTTAAAATTTATGGAGCAAGGCTCTGACAGTGTCCATATCTGTACAGTGCACAAGAGTCTGTTTTTGTTTTCAGATTTAACCCAAAGTGGACATGGCCTCTAACAGAAGTTAGCTCTACCACTATGCACTGAAATACTGACAAAACAATCTCCATTCATTCATTTTCTAAGATACCTAACCCCAATTATGGTCAAAGGAAGGCGGACTCCAGGCGCCCTGAACAACTCGCCAAACCACTGCAGGGCCAACACTTGCGCAACCATTCACGCTCATACTTAGGGGTGAACTTTGAACAGCCAATTAGCCTACTGTACATGTGGTTGCACTGTGGATGGAAATTGGGGTACCTGAAGGAAATCCATGTGAGCACTGGGAGAACATGCAAACGGCACACAGAGACGCCTGAGTTGGGAATCAAACCCAGGACCTTCTTGCTGTGAAGCAGATGTGCTCACCACTACGCTACAATGCTGCCCCACTCAAAATTTCTTTGACAAATTATGACAAATTTTCAGAGTGTACCATAACTTTATTAAACTCAAAAGCAGTATCTATATCTTCTGCTTAATGTAAAACAGTAAACAAGCTAACTGTGTTTCAAAGCATCAGTGTCTGGATAATGCTTCCTCCGATACCCAGCTGATCATCATAGCTGTCTAGTAATATTTTTAGGAGATTTTACTTTAGTTTTGGTTTGCTATATTCCAGAAAAAAAAATCCAAGATTATGATACACAAATTTAATCTGAAGTGACAATAAAGACACTCAACAGTACTGCAGTCAGTCAAGTAAATGAGTCATCGTTTAAGAATTCTTAGAGAATATTTACACAGAATAACAAGGATAGACAATTATCTTTTAAAGTTTACCAAATAGCTCTGGGATGGCCTGGTGAGCTGTCCAAGGTGTACCCCACCCTTGCTCAGAGTCAACTGAGATGGGTGCCAGCCTCCCGGCAACCATAATTAGGATTAAGTGGTTCAGAAAATGTATGAATGAAAGAGGAAAACATGTAGAAGAAACACCAATTTTAAATATTTTGCACTAAAATGACAGATTTTTTTTTTTGTTGCCATTTTGTAATTGAGGTGGAAATAACCTGCATTCATATTAACATTATGTATCTGTGTTCATATTGGGTTTCCTCTGAGTTCCCGGTTTTCTTCTACAGTCCAGTGGCAAGCATATAAGATAATCTGGTTGATCTAACTTTACAATGGAAATGAATGAGACTGTGAATGGTCGGTTGTATTTGTGCTTATCCTGCAATAGACTGGGGAGTAGCCCACATCTCATAGATCAGCTGGGATTGGCTCCAGCTTCCTGCCCTGGAAGCCTGATGAATAAACGGTATATCTGAGATCCCTAATGAGAAAAACAGAGAAGCCAGTGTCAAAAGAACCCCCCCCCCCCCCCCCCCAATGAGAGACAACATGAAGAAGAAACCTCAAGAAAAACCAGGGAAACCATCTACTTCTGTCAGACAAAAGATGGTGATCATATATAGTGATTACAATACAGGAGATGTAATGTACATAATACCACCATTTCACTGGAGCGCGGAATGCAATGAACATGGCGAAAAGGCATAGAATGCACTCTATGGATGAGCTTCGGCATTTTTACTTGGAAAATGGGTCAAAAACCTACGGAAAATTGTACCTTCGGAACGTTCACGGAATGTGCGGAAAAGACACGGAAAGACTGCGGTACAATGTCAGAATACATGCGTAAAAATGCTCGGATTACCTTCGGAACCAGTGCTGATTGCAGAGGAAGACCTTCGGATAATTCACGGAAAACAAGGAACACTCGAGGAATGACTACGGCACTACTCCATTTTAGAAGGAAGAGCTACGGAATGATTGCGGAGCAGGCAGAATGAAGGCAGAACGTTCACGTTCGACAAGGAATGACTAAGGAATGACTGAGGAATACCCGGCGTAACCATGTTTCAACGAGAAAAAAATCAGCAAAGATCAAAGGATTTGCTCCTGTTCCACCTATAAATACACGGATTCGACCAAGGAAGCTCATTCTCTCATTCATACTACGGTATATGTTTATAATTTATAAAATGTTTATAATTCGCATTAAATTTAAAATTTAACATATGTTTGTAATTTATTGTATGTTTCTAATGTGCAATATGTTTATAATTTACAATAAATTTAAAATTTATCATGTGCTAATATATTTAATATCAATAATGTCAATACGTTCCTTTTATTTGCACCTCAATAAATCATTCCAGACTAATAACCATGCACACAAGTCCAAACCACAGTGATTATAACTTTAAAACTTTATTACATGAACAGGAAAACAGAAAAAAAATAAAGTGAATGAACTGGAATAATTTATAGTGGAAGTGACTTCTTTGAGTGTTCCGCAAGTCTTCCGTGTTATCTGTAACCGTTCCGCAAACATTCCACATGTATTCTGCAAACCTTCCGCGGGTATTCCGTGGGCATTCTGTGGCCGCTTTTGACCATCCGGAAGAGGGGGGAAGGCTCGCGGAACAGTAAAGGAACACTGACGGAATAAAAGGAATGATCACGGAATGTTTGAGGAAATGATGGAATGTTTGCAGAACCTAAGGGAACACTGTCGGAAGATTTTTCAGTGAATGTGCTTTTGAATATGTTCAAAAGCACATCCGCGAAGATTTTGGCCTGCCGGAACCGGAGGAATACATTCGGAATCATACGGAAGATGACGGAATGACTGAGGAACGTTGGAGGATGACACCATTTTTGCTTCCGTGAGTCTGCCGCGCTCCAGTGAAATGGGGGTATAACCAATACAGCACACTGTCTAGAAATGACATTGGGAAATGTTATTAACAGTAATGCAGTCAGAAAACTTACCGAGTTGGGAAAGATGAAGTGAATTATCCCATTTTATTTTCATTACCTTCACTCCGAGAATTCTGGCAGAGGTGCTGTAATCGCAGTAGTTTGTGAGTCAGTTTGTCTTTGATTAAAATCTTGACCACACCTGTGCTTGGATTTTTACCTTGGTGGAGACGCTACCCTAGCTGATTCCCAGAGATGATTTTATTCTGAATGCCTAGATCAGCGGACAAGGCGAGATTATGGTCCCAAAGCTGTTACCAGGAAACACCAATAGGAAACCATATATGGACTTTTAAATGAGAAAATTATCTTTGACCTTGAGTGACCTTCTGAGGTAAAAACCCTGTAGCCTCATGAATTCACAAATCCCATCCATGTAGTATAGAAAAGATCATAAGTCAAGCACATGGGAAAGTAAGACCAGTACCCATACAGGGCCTATTTGCTTACATTATCCATGCTGTGTAGAGACTCCCAGTGCAGCTAACTGGGTTATAAAAGGCGGGCCATGTCTCTCACTGTCTATGGTGAGAGGTTCATGTAAAAGAACCATTGCTGACTTTCATCAAGAGTAGCTGTAATGCCGTCAGTGTGTTTCTGTCCCTTGCTAAAAAGGGTTGTGTCAGGAAGGGCATCCGACGTAAAAACCTCTGCCAAATCAAACATGCGAATCATTGATATGACTTCCATGAAGATGGAGGTAGATGATTCACTATGGCGACCCCAGAAGGGAACAGCCGAAAGGAAAAGAAGATCCATGCTGTGTACAGGAGGTACACTGAACTCTACAAGTTCCTATCAAGGTTTCATTTTATTAACACAGAGAGAGAGAGCGAGAGCGAGAGAGAGAGAGAGAGAGAGTTATTGAACCAGTCCTCAAGCTGCTCCACCTAATCCCTGTATGCTCACTCGTCAGTGTCATTGACGAGGCCTATCTCTGCAATGTCATCTGCAAATTCAACAAGGTGATTTCACTTGTGCTATGCAACAGAAATTTGAGTCAGCATTTAGACCACAGCCTGAGGAGGTGCTGGAAGTGCTGGAGGAGGTGTTGCTCATCTTGAGCAGAAATTTCAAAGTCTTTCGAATCCAGGGACAGAGAAGTAGTTAGACCAAGCAGACCTTCTTGTCACACGCCATCTGTTTGTCTTTGGTGTGATGAGTGTGCATGCATATTCGCCCTCGCCCTGATAGCACTGCCTTGATGATCACTGCATTGCCTGAACACCCTGCCCAAATGACAGCATCCTAAGCCTTGAAGAAAGTCCCACATCACACGTTTTATCACATATATTCATCTCAGCATCCTTAAAATATTCAGTTGACTTAGGTAAAAGCTTATAACTGAAAAAAGGCAGCAGTGCAACAATAAATAATCTGCACCCCCCCCTCACTCCTCTACACCGCTGTGTGATTGGCTGGTTTGAATGAAACCAAAATGTCCAAGTATAAACGTTTCCAGAATCTTTCCTCATGCTACAAGTATGCACTTACCGCATGCTGCCACCCACCATCTTTGTCTACTTGCTGCATGATAGCTCCATGGATTTCAAACAGTGAATAATAGGTGTTATGTTTGAAATAGAGTTAAAGGTTTAAAGTTAAACCCTGCTCAGAGCTTCTCGGCTTTGTTTAGTGCTGTTTTATCAGCAAACCGTGAATCTGATGTATCGTAAATTCATTGTCTCTGGATTCAGATGGTGACTGATGGGTCAATAAAATCTAATCATGTTCTGATGAAGTCAATCAGCACGTCCGTAAAAACATACAGATGTCTCATTCGTGCTGATTCATAACCAGGACAAGATCTTGACCTTGGTCATGACTGGATCATTCTGTTTTCACCTTTGTTTGCACGTTGGCAGAAGAAACTGTTAAACGACTTTAGTGTCATCTCAAACAGCTGGAGCAGGACAGTACACCGTGCACAGCTGGTTTATACATGCACTATATGGACACATATGAGCCACTATGGCTTGGGTGTAAAAAGCCCATGGACTTAACCTTATATGGACAACTGCGTTTGGACACTTGGTCATTACATTCATATGAGTTTCTTGATTGTTAGACTTCAGGTTCTGTTCTTCTTTGCTGGCTTGAGACTTTGGGTGTGGCTCATGGGATTTGTGATCATTCATCCACGAGAGCTTTATTAAGGTCAGATGAGGACACCTGGAGCAGTTGGCATTGTAATTCATCCCAAACATATTCAGAAAGGTTGAGGTCGTAGCTCTGTGCAAATGACTGACATTGATTCACGCTAACTTTAGCAAGTCATGTCTTCATGGAGCTGATTGTGTGTGCAGGGGATCTTGTCCTACTAGACCAGGTTTGAGCCAACAGTAAACGAGGCAGTCTGCACAACTGTGTGCTTTCAACTTTGGGAAGAAGCTACATATGGGTCTGATGGTCAATAAACTTTTGTCCACATGGCGTATCTTTAAACAGAATAAATCAATAATCTGTAGTATTTGTCCTGAATGCAGCAAATCATTCCTGAGTCTTCTTCCTATTCCGAAAAATTAAAGTTGAAAGAATAAGTACACAGGTTCAAGTAGATCAACAAAACACCACTCCACGAAACAATAAACACACACCCTGACGTGATTATTTGTTTCCATAAAATAAAAAAAAGGGGGCTTAACCTCCATCTAGAAACACAAATCGCTGACTGTGTGTGAGAGAACCTTACTAATGATTCTGGAAGCAGAGAGGGAGTCAATCAGGGTCCCCAGCAGCTGAAGTAATGCAAAGAAAACCACACGGGCCTCTTCAATATGGCCATCACCTAGCAACCATAGTGCACCCTCATCCACCCCCACCTAACCCCACTTAACAAAAGCGATCCGGGCACCGCTTACACAACACACTTTCCCTTTGCATGTCCTCAGTGTTGATGTCATGGGCTTTTTGTTCTTACCACCACCCGGCCAATGGAAACTGGGGGCTTTTGTATTTGGATGCCAGAGCCTGCTGCTGAGTGTCTAGGAAAGAGGGGATGACAGAAAAACAGAGAGATGGAATTCACTTTATAAGGCAGAAGAAAGTGTATAATTGCATTCCCTCTCTAAATAAAACCTGCATTCCTCTAAAGATTAAAGCACAACCACATCAGAAACAGTATAATCATTAAGAGGGGAAAAGTGTAGGGTGTAGGGTGGTGCAGGGAACACAACGTTCAAGCTTTAAACAACTTGATGATGGTGACGATACAAATCCTGATCATGGCGTAGCATCATACATCTCTAGAAGAAAAAACAAACAAATAAATAAAAATTACCACTTTTAATGGTGGTCAAAAAGCTGAATATGAAACATTCTCAACTGATTTCTTCTGGTCTTCATTGTGCAGCATGTGTGAACATTTTAAACAGCAACAGTAATGACAACAGAAGAAATGGTTGGTCTGAGTCAATCCATGGGAATTATTTTTACATTCAAAACCATTACACCCTCTAGTGGACTAAAATAGAATTGCACAGGAATGAGCGACAGTAATTAAATCAAATCTTATTTTAAGGTCTGAATTAGTGCACACAGCTTAAAAAAATATTTTCAGCTTGATGTTGGTTTCCTTATTAATTATTTACAGCAATGACCCACATTTACTTTTTGACCATGACAACATTCAACATGTCTAAAAAAAAAAATCAGGAATCTTATACAGTATATTCATTTGTTCAATGTTAGTCATCACTGCAAACATGTTCTACAGCATTTCTATGGATTTTTATATATATATATATATATATATATATATATATATATATATATATATATAATGCAGCCGTGAGGGAGGGGCACAAGCCAGTGTCTCTCCCTCACGCCGGTTCCAAGCCCGGATAAATGCAGAGGGTTGTGTCAGGAAGGGAATCCGGCGTAAAACAAAAAACAAATGCCAAATAAAACATGCGAGTCACAACAAAGAACTTCATACCGGATCGGTCGAGGCCTGGGTTAACAACGACCGCCATCAGTGCTGTTAACTAACAGGGCGCTGGTGGAAATTGGACTACTGTTGGTCGAAGACGTCGAGGCGGGAGGTGTGTCCGTAGGCAGAGAGAGAAGAGGAAAGGCATGAGTCTAGGACTGAAAGTAGGGACTTTGAATGTTGGACCTATGACCGGAAAAGGTAGAGAGCTGGCTGACATGATGCAGAGGAGGAAGGTGGACATACTGTGTGTTCAGGAGACCAGGTGGAAAGGTAGCAAGGCTAGAAGCTTATGAGCAGGGTTTAAGCTGTTTTATCATGGTGTTGATGGAAAGAGAAATGGAGTAGGAGTCATCTTGAAGGAGGGGTTGGTCAGGAATGTTCTAGAAGTGAAAAGAGTGTCAGACAGAGTGATGAGTCTCAAGTTTGAAATTGAAGGCGTGATGTTCAATGTTGTTAGTGCTTATGCCCCACAGGCAGGATGTGAGCTAGAAGAGAAGGAGAGATTCGGGAGGGAGTTAGATGAAGTGATGCAGAGTACCTCCAGAGATGAAAGAGTGGCCATTGGGGCAGACTTCAATGGAGATGTTGGGGAAGGAAACCGAGGGGACGAGGAAGTGATGGGCAGGTTTGGTATCCAGGACAGAAACGCAGAAGGACAGATGTTGGTAGATTTTGCAAAAAGGATTGAAATGGCTGTGGTAAATACTTTCTTCCAGAAGAGACAGGAGCATAGGGTGACTTATAAAAGCAGAGGTAGGAACACACAGGTAGACTACATCTTGTGCACGCGATGTAATTTGAAGGAAGTCAGTGACTGCAAACAGCATAGGATGGTGGCGTGCAGGATGACGCTGATGGTGAGGAAGGTGAAGAAGGCAAACGCAGAGCAGAAGACAAAGTGGTGGAAGCTGAAAAAGGAAGAGTGTCGGGTTGTCTTCAAGGAGGAGTTGAAATTGGCTTTGGGTGGTCAGGAAGTGCTGCCAGATGACTGGACAACTACAGCTAATGTGATCAGGGAGACAGGTAGGAGAATACTTGGTGTGTCATCTGGAAGGAGAGGAGATAAGGAGACTTGGTGGTGGAATGAGGAAGTGCAGGAGTGTGCACAAAGGAAGAGGTTCGCTAAGAAGAAGTGGGACATTGAGAGGACCGAAGAGAGTAAACAGGAATACAGGGAGAAACAGCGTAATGCGAAGGTAGCGGTGTCAAAGGGCGTATGATGACTTGTATGCTCGGTTGGAAAGTAAAGAGGGAGAAAATGATTTATACAGGTTGGCACAGCAGAGAAATAGAGATGGGAAGGATGTGCAGCAAGTTAGAGTGATTAAGGACAGAGAGGGAAATGTATTGACTGATAACAGAAGTGTGCTGGAAAGATGGAGAGAGTACTTTGAAGAGCTGATGAATGAGGAAAATGAGAGAGAAAAAAGAGTAGAAGAGGTGACTGTTGAGGACCAGGAAGTATCAAAGATTAGTAAGGGTGAAGTGAGGAGGGCATTGAAGAGGATGAAGAGTGGAAAGGCAGTTGGTCCTGATGACATACCGGTGGAGGTATGGAAGGGTCTAGGAGAGGTAGCAGTAGATTTCCTAACAAGAACATTCAACAAGCTCTTAGAGAGTGAGAGGATGCCAGAGCAATGGAGGAGAAGTGTGCTGGTGCCCATTTTTAAGAACAAGGGAGATGTGCAGAGTTGTGGCAACTACAGAGGGATAAAGTTAATGAGCCATATGATGAAGTTATGGGAAAGAATAGTGGAAGCTAGACTAAGGCCAGTGGTCAGCATTTGTGAACAACAGTTTGGTTTCATGCCAAAGAAAGAGCACCACAGATGCAGTGTTTGCCTTGAGGATGTTAATAGAGAAGTACAGAGAAGGTCAGAAGGAGCTGCATTGTGCCTTTGTGGATCTGGAGAAAGCATATGACAGGGTGCCGAGAGAGGAATTGTGGTATTGCATGAGAAAGTCTGGAGTGGCAGAGAAGTATGTTAGAGTGGTGCAAGACATGTATGAGAGATGTAAGACAGTGGTGAGGTGTGCTGTCGGTGTGACAGAACAGTTCAAGGTGGAGGTGGGACTGCATCAAGGGTCAGCTCTGAGCCCCTTCTTGTTTGCTATGGTGATGGACAGGCTGACAGACGAGGTTAGACAAGAATCTCCATGGACTATGATGTTTGCAGATGACATTGTGATCTGCAGTGAGAGCAGAGAACAAGTTCAGGAAAACCTAGAGAGGTGGAGGTATGCCCTGGAAAGGAGGGGAATGAAGGTTAGCCTCAGTAAGACAGAATACATGTGTATGAATGCCAAGGACCCAACAGGAACGGTGAGGTTACAGGGAGCAGAGATAAGGAAGGTGGAGGATTTTAAGTACTTAGGCTCAACAATCCAGAGCAATGGAGAGTGAGGAAAAGAGGTGAAGAAGCGTGTGCAGGCTGGTTGGATTGATTGGAGAGAAGTGTCCGGTGTGATGTGTGATAGGAGGGTATCGGCAAGAATGAAAGGAAACGTGTACAAGACGGTGTTGAGGCCAGCGATGTTGTATGGTTTAGAAACAGTGGCCCTGGGGAAAAGACAGGAAGCAGAGCTGGAAGGTACATGTATGTGAATCGTTGGAGGCGAGAATTTAGGAATTTCTGATTATGTAGTAAGTTTGGATGGTATTTCAGTTTCATCAAGTCTAGCAAAAAGGGACCTTGGTATGATTGACTACAATTTTTCAACTGAAGCTCACATAGATAATATTACATTGATAGCCTTCTTTGTTCTCAGGGATATTATTAAAATTTAAAAAAATGGATGTCACTGCATAATGTGGAAAAATGTGTTCATGCTTTTGTTATCTCAAGATTAGATTACTGTAATCCATAACTGTCTGGATGTTCTGATAGGTCCATCAACAGGTCACACTTAATCCAGAATGCTGCAGTTCGAGTCCTCACTGGAACCAGAAGGTATGAGTGCATCACCCTGTCGTATCTACACTGCTCTGACTCCCAATTAAATTTTGCATTGATTATAAAATACTACTTTTGCCCTATGAAGCGCCCAATTGTCTTACATCACATTGTCTTGGCAAACTTTTTGTAGTTTATGACTACCACAGCCACTTAGATCAAAAGGTACAGGCTACTTAATACCTCGAATAATTACTACTGCAGGGTGCAGAACTTTCACTTCCAAAGCCCTGCAGTTATGGAATATGAACAGGCCTGGAGATGCTCAGTCATAGAGAGTTCTATTAAACTGTGACTGTTTGGTCACTTTCACTCTCACATGCCCACCCAGGTCCACTGACAGTGGAGTGGTTGATGGTCTCGTGTTACAGAGTGCTTTCATTTCGGTCTTCCTTCTGGTTCTCATGCTTTAGTTCTGCTGCCATAGTCAGCTATGTCCAAATCCCTGCTTGCACTCAGCACTGATTACACTGCTCAAAGTATACCTCTCTCTCTCTCTCTCTTACGCACACACACACACACTGTGTATACTATTTCTGTTATACCAGTGAGCCTGATCCTGTTTTGTGATCCTCTTGATGTATGACTGTTGATTGGAGTTCTCATCTTAGAAACCCCTCACTGATGCTCTTTTGACTTTTCACTGCTCGTGATATAAACTCTTACTGAAATGATCCAGGACTACACTTACCATTACCAATGTTTTTAATTAAAAGCCTCAGGAATCTTTTGCAGGTGTTTAGAGTTAATTGGGTGATTCAGATGATTAGGTTAATAGCTCGTTTAGACTACCTTTTCATGATATGCTAATTTTTTGAGATAGGAATTTTGGGTTTTCATGAGCTGTATGCCAAAATCATCAGTATTAAAACAATAAAAGACCTGAAATATTTCAGTTGGTGTGTAATGAATCTAAAATATATGAAAGTTTAATTTTTATCAGTACATTACAGAAAATAATGAACTTTATCACAATATGCTAATTTTTTGAGAAGGACCTGTATGTTCACACCAACAGTTTCGAGAGTTACCTGCAGATGGTGTGATGAAATTTTATGGATTATGGAGAGTTATTTCCACATCAAATGGAAATAAAATTCTGCTTTTCAACAGAATTTGCTCGAACAGCCAGTTCTGGACAAAATGGTAGTTGTCTGAAGTCTAGGCCACTGGTACATGATTTTCTTTACACTCGAATGATTTATTTCAATAGAGATGTTTTAAAAACCATTACAAGACATACAGCCCCCCCCCCCCAAAAAAAAAGATCTTCTGAACTCATTGGATCAAAGCAAGATTAAAACACGCAAGCAAACGAAACACCGGAACGAAGACATCAGATTTATATTAGACAGGTTCACGTACGGGAACCAGTGGAGCCTAATGTGGAAGACCTGACTCCAATGTTAAGGACTTTTAAGGGTGTTACAGTACTTACTTTTGTAAGATGGCTGATATATTTAAAAAAAAAAATAAAAAAATAAGATTTCTTAGGAAATGGCACATTTTTGTCATTTATTGGAATGCAGCCCATTTCTGTTGTTGCTAAAGCAAATGTGAATGGACCAAAAAAAAAAAAAAAAAAAAAAAAAAAAAAAAAAAAAAAAGTGGAGTATGTACTTAAACCACCATCACACAAGGACACAGACAAAACTATTCATGTACCTCGCATGACTTCTTACTGTGCTGGACTCCTGATACTCTGGAGCTTTCTATTTCTTCAGGAATGCATTTTAAAGTCAGTCTGTGTTCAGGAAGGCAGCTCTGCCACAGTTTATCGGGTTATTCAGCTTGCACTGCATGCCACCCATCTTCAAAGTGGTAATTTACAGGTCAGAATGATGTCACTATTTCCAAGAGTGGTTCGAATTAAATACTACAAAGCTAGAAACAAACAAGAACCCAAACATGGACATACCAACAGACCACGTAGTCAGCTACCTGAGTTATGTTTAACTTTTCAAAACAGTGGTGAGTCAGATCTAGATTAAGTATCTGTCTGTCTGTCTTCCTTTCGGCTTTTTCCCTTTTCTCAGGAGTCGCCACAGCTAATCATCTGATTCGCACGTTTGATTTGGCAGAGGTTTCTACGTCGGATGCCCTTCCTGTCACAACCCTTTTTTTAGCAAGGAACAGAAACACGCTGACGACTTTGCAGCTACTCTTTACGAAAGTCAGCAATGGTTCTTTTACATGCCTCTCACCATAGACAGTGAGAGACATGGCCAGCCTTTGATAACCCAGTTAGCCGCACTGGGGGGACAGTGACAACCTTGTGGAGAGTGGGACTCGAACCCCCAACCTTTGGATCAGTGATCCAGCGTCCTATACCACTAGACCACCACTGCCCCTTTAAGTATTAAGTATCTGCATTTTGATAATGTAGATTTAACATCGGAGAAGGACCTAGCAGTCAATAAGTTGAGATTTAAAGTTGAGGGTGAGTTTCCTTGGCCGTTCTTGGCCTGAGACGATTTTGATAAAAAAAAAATAAAAAAAAAAATTTGATTTTGGCAAAGCAGGGAAGCAAAAATTCCTAGAAATCCTGAGCTAAAACGACTACACTTGAGAGCAAAATATAACACTGTATAATACCAAGGGAAAATTACATATGGTCTAAAATAGCCTATGAGGGTTTTACCCCAGAACAGATGCACAACTACTGCACCTTTTCCTAAATCTGTAACACACAGACACACAACACTTCGATACTGGAAAAACTTCGCCTTAAAACTTCACTCATTTTTATTAAAAAAAAAAAAAAGTAAAGAAATCAACATTTCATTTGTTACAACAGCTTATAGTAGTTACTGAATGGGCTGTACATGTCCATTTTATACAATGTTTACATGTTAAGCGATCAATGTACAAAATAGTCGAGTTAGTGGAATAATGAAATACATGACATATTACTAACCAAATGTTGGTCACCTTGGAATATATCCTTGCAAAGCACCACGGTATCAAAAACAAAGCAAAAACAGACAAAAAGCAATGATGGTAAGAAAATAGTCTCACATCAACAGGCCCCACTGTCCTTCGCGCTCCATCTTAACGCTCTGACCTGATCCTTAATGCAGGACCCAAAGTGCTTAATGTTTTGCTCTCCATTTCAGTACGAGCCAGCTCGATCTTCGATCATCATTTTGATACTTTCATTAAAACATTCGCTCGTTTTGAAGTCGGAAAGCTAACATCTCGCGGACCTGTTCCTGGACATCTCACAAGCTCTGTTGCCTGGAAAAAAGCTTTCACTTTGAAAACTATAAATTAAGGTGAAACAGTAACGCCTGCACTGATAAAGAGTTTCATACCTTTGGTAGCCCATGAATGTTTCATCTATGTTTTTTTTTTTTAAACGATACCTTGCTACAATGACACCAAAGAAAATGTCGATTTATTGAGAACTTTGTCACAACTTTGTCGTACCGGAAACTAGGCCGATGTACCCTAAAGTGCAGAAGGAGTCTATTGAGGAGAATATTGCCCAACGACAATGCTGGTTAAACTGGGTGGCAATCAAACGACGGAAACGCTTAAAAGGGAAATTACCCAGGAGCCCTTGGAGTAGGGAGAGACCGTACGGGCATAAAGGGGCAAATTTGTCAAGAATGTAAACGGATATGTATCTGATTGTACCGCATGATAACGCTTCATATTCCTCACAGTGAAAGGATACAGTGGATTTTGGGCACAGGGGAAAAGAAGGCAGCAGTGTGACAGAAACTGTGCAGTTACACTTAAAGGCCAGATGAATCCGAAATGAGATTAGCTGCTATAACAAGGCAGTGAGCATGTTACTACACGGTGGTCACCTACATGCTGCATGTTATATTAAATAGAACTGAGTGGACACAACATGCTGATTGTCTACAGAATATTGTAGATGTGTAACGCTTCTCTGTGCAGCTTTTCTGAAATGTCATTCCACTTTTTTTTTGAGGTGGTTAAACCCCCCCCCAAAAAAAAAAAAAAAAAAAACACAAAACACTTTTTTTTTTTGAGGTGGTTAACCCCCCCCCCCCCCCAAAAAAAAAAAAAAAAAAAAAAAAAAAAACCAGGGTTATCAAAGTCTCAAAAGCAAGAAGAGTACAATATTTGTGCTGGTGCAGTGTCCCTTATTTTGACAATAACAGTAACAAATGCAGTAACCACACTCACATGACGACACATGAATAAAAGGTGATGTAAAGCAACACAGGCGAACACAAGAACGCTAAAAGTCCCAATTCAGCCCTGAACTGATGATTGATCCAAAGGCAGGTTTTTAAATATTAAGAGCATCTGAGCTGATCCATCAACACCTCTTCTGTTTTTGAAAAGCAGTAAAAGAAGAAAATGTACACCTGAACACTCTAGGACTAAAATAAAAATCCTGGACTTTCTCACACTGATGGGACACACACTTGACCAATGTTCTTCGGGTTTTGATGTTCGCTGTACTTTCACTGTCGCAAATGGGTTTTTTCTTTATTTTTTTATAAAAATAGATTAACACCACATATATTTAAAGCATACTGGTAAAGCACTGCAAGGATATCATGAGATTTACAGGTTTTCTTCCTTTTATAGCTTATAAATATGGTATCTATACAATATGTGGTACAAAAATATCAACATTTTATGGGCGCTGGTAGTCTTAAAAAAGAAAGAGAGAGAGAGAGAGAGAGAGAGAGAGAGAGAGAGAGAGAGAGACAATGAGATGAAAAAAAAAGACTTAAAGTTTTTTCCTTAAAAAAAAACCTGCTCAGGCACAACAAACTTGTCCCTGATTGCTGTGTACTGGATGTTAGTGATGAAGATTATCATGGAGGATTCCCATAAGGAATAAAAACAGTGCTGATGGCTGGTGAGGACACGGCTGCAAGAAAAGACCGAGTGTGATACATGTGCTCTGAGGTTGTGACCTTCTGTGAGGGAATCTCTAGTCACAGTCAGGAGGAAAAAATATGAACAAGTAAAAATTTGAGGCAAGTGTGAAGATTTTGGTTATTTGTCAAGACTGTGGTGGTGTGCGATTTTTCAGTCCTGCAGCTCACTTCTAGCACCACAAGGAAGTTGTTGCTTCATCTTGAGGACTAAAAATCAGCAGTGCCACACTTCTGTCTGCCCGTTCGTTGTCTTATTGCTACACATCTGTCCGCATTCCAGTTGGTACAAAACTACAATGATATGGAAAAGGTCACCAGAAGCAACACATTCTTCTTTTAGGTGGTACGACAGAGAGCCCTGGCTGATCAGAAGATCTAGTGGTTGAGATACAGACAAAATGGCTGAGCGGTGTAATGCCAGTCAGAGCCACAGGGAGGCTCTATTCTTCTTCTCCTTCCACTCTCTGCCTTTTTTGGCATCAGAATAACTTGACAACCTGCAGTCCTCTCTCACGTTTCCCCACGAGTGCTTCAGTCTCATAACAGCTGGTTTGATTATGCACTCTCGGATTAAGGCAACATGATGTCTGTGAATTTATAAAACTTTCTTCTTTAAAAAAAAATTTACAATTTTTTTGCAATACAAAGCTCTATGGCATAACCAATAAACGCTGTATAGAAAATATATAAATATGCTTTTCTTTCCTTTGTTGTTGTTTTTTTTTTTTTTTACAGAGTATCTGCCACCTCTGAACACCAAAGTGACTTTTCCCACTCCTAAAAACAGTTTTTTTTTGCTCTATACAGAACAACATACGCATAAGTCACTCTTCTTTATGTTTATAAAAAAAAAAAAAAAAAAAAAAAAAAAAAAAAAAATTATGCACAAACGCTATTTACACCGACACAGATGGCGGGGTGTCACAGGAGTTGGAGTGGATGTGAGGGCAGGGCTATGTATGTGATTGGTGGGGCTCAGGAAGAGTCCGTGCAGGGCGAGGGAGGCGGAGGATAGAGGTGCTGTGAGTAGCTGCGCTCCGTGTATGGTGAGGGTGGGCAGCTTTCGCAGTTCTCCTCAGCCGAAAGGTACTGGCTGCGTGGGGTGGGAGGTGGCGGAAACGGTTCAGAGTCATAGTTGGCATCACTTGCATAGCCCTTGGCCATGATAATGGAGGAGACGGGCTGTGCTCTGCGGCCTGGAGTATAGTCGCTGTCACAAACGTCTGTGCTGCACGGCGTGGTTGGAGGAGCGAAGTGCCGGTAGCTGTATGGCCTGTAGCTGTAAGAACAAGCAATTATAAAAGTAGGAGTTAGATCCACCAAGTTTTCCCAGCTAAAGCACTTCACAAACTCCATTCCACTAAGACCAGGAAACACTTTCCTCACAATTGGCAAGTGAGTTTGATTTAAGATTCAGAATTTCAGCTGACAGCCAAAAAACAGGTCTGAGACTTTATACTAAACTGCATTCCCTATCATTCATCAATCAAATTCATGTGTGTGACTCAGATGTGATTTTTGAATTCAGCAGTCAATAGTCACAATGTTAAAGTATATTTTTTAAGCAGTATATCCCAAGCAATCATCATAGCTGATTTCAACCACACTGAAAATTACACCGCGCATGTGACGATACCTTTTTTTTTAAACAACAGTTCCCTGGAAACTTAAACTGAGAAATTTATACAAGTTACTGATATTTCAGCCAAACGCAAAAGCATTGTGTGCTTCCAAACCAATTGAACAGCTTGGACTAAACTCATCTCCACCCCCCTCCCCCTCCCTAATTACACTAGTATTCAATTCCGACCAGACAAATGTTGCCTCACTATCACATTCGACCACCAACCACTGAGGGGATTAAGGATGCACCTGCCCCCTGCATGACATGGGATGCTTCCACCTGCCTCTTTATGAACTGGTGTACATGGGCACTTTGGAGGCAACCCAACACACTTAACCCCTTTGGTAAAAAAGGGCTACAGACACCTGCGGATTGGCAGGTGATCGTTGTGAGTGACAGGGGAGCGTATGCCATGCCTCCCTTCCGTGAAAGCTTGACCAATTAGCTCTTATGGACTCCCGATCATAGACAAGGTGTGTGACGATCAACCTGGAAATCGCAAGTCCGAACCCGTCTGTGTGCCACTCAGGAGCCTAGCTTGAACTTGTACAACAGTTTTAATAAAACAGCTTGTTTGTTCATGGTATTATATACAGTGAACACACAAGCGGAGGAATAGGTACAAGTGAAATGTCTTAGGGTTGTAATATTAAATATCAGCTCTCCTGGAACATTACACAGGCAAACAAGTTATAGCAGCTTTAAATACCGTTTTACATAATTGAAGCTTTTTAAATAATTTAAATTGAGCATTTAAAATAAATAGCAGTTAAATAAATATGATGCTGCATGTGAAAATCATGAGCAAGTCACCAGCCGTAGTTTTGTGCTACAGGCTTGTGAAGTGATGGAGGCAAAAACATCAATTTTTATTTTATATTTTTTTTATATTTGGATTATGCAACTCTCTTATGCTAAATTATCATGTATTATTAATAACTAACATTTAAAATATGAGTATTTTATTTACATTTTTTCCATTCTAATTTTGTGGGGAAACTGTATGAAACAAACAGTCTCCATTTTTCGAGCATGACTTCATTCCCTAAAGCCGGAAGAACACAATGTTTTTGTTGTACACAGACTCTAAGCCCCACTTTAACACATTACTATACTACTTGCCCATGTTTCGGTGTAGTAATTCTGATTGTTTGAAACTACTGGGTCCTTAATGACTTATCCACGACAGACATGATCAGAAGCCCGCACATCTACCACCGGTCTATACTTTAGTTTACCTTATTTTGGAAAGAATCAGACTTGTACTGCTGAGTTTTTTTTATTGCTCGAAGATTTTTCTGTAAGGCTCCGTTACCGCTGAAAGTGAGGGACTGCAAACATGCTTCAAAACATATTCTAGATAGCCCCAAACCTGATATATCTGATCTCTGTAGGCTAACAATAATATAGCCAAACACACAACCTGTCTAGTGACATCAGTAAAGTTGTTTCCCCAAGGTGGCAATCCAGATGGTAAAAATTTCATTCCTGAGGAAAAACTGGCGTACTGTTTCAATGAGGTGACAAATTATGTGCAAACAGTATTAAAAGGTGCACACTGGGATCTTGGAGTAAACTGAAAGGACTAGAATTATAATACTCTATTTTTCAGCATCCTCTTGAATTTCCAGGGTTGCAGAATCAGACACTATAACAAACTTTTCGTCAGTTGTTTAGATTCAAACATGATCTACCAGAGAAAAAAGCAATTACTGAATGAAGGGAGACCACCAACAGCACTTCTCAGTAGACCATAACCTATCTATCTATCCATCTTATTTGCTATCTATGTTCCCTTCAGCAAGGAAGAAAATGGTTGCTCACTCAAAACTACAGGCATGCTCCTTGCAACTAGCCAGTAAAGTCGTTTGTAGTGGGAGAAAGTCTAATTTTTAAAAATAAAGACAAGCCTTTATCAGCAGATACTTTGATTTGATTTGATATTGTCTAGAATGCATCAGGAACCGGGTTAGTAGGGAGCAGCATGTAGCAGTTCTGGCTGGCTTACAATTGAATTTTTTTACATTTTTTTTGAAAGAATAACAAAACAATTACCGAATTTAACTCTCGTATGATATGAAGAATTATTTTTCAGTGTAGAGACACTTGTTTCTGATTGGTACAAAGCTTTTCTTGATATTGCATCCTTGCCATTCCAATTAACATACTGTTAATTGGAATGATTATTGCATGACTGACACGATACAACATTCCTTATCATAGATATACAAGTAGGTACCGGCAACGCTCCGTCCATAAGCGCCAGCAATGTGGGAATTGTCTGATCAGATGGAACATACGGTAAAATAACGCTGGAAAATCCATAACTTGGTTCTATTTAATTACTACAAGAAAATACAATTTAAATGGATTCTATAAATATGAAAATGTTCTGAATGCATGAAATAAAGAAAAAAACCGAAATAATGCATACTCTGGCTGTACACATTGTTTGGCCGCCATTGTTTTAATGGGTGGTGATTTTCGCTGAACATACAAGCTATACTAAATACTCTTGCACTCTGTGAGGAGGCACGGGAATATATTATTAATATTCTGAAACAAATATTTAAATTCCAAGCTGTCCAGACATACTTATAGATATATAGATATATAGATACATACAGAAGGTGGACAAAATAATGGAAACACCTAACATTTTGGCATCATAATCTTTGAACATAATTTAAACAATCAAATCTTGGCATATGTTATTATTTTTGTACAATAATTTTGTTATTTGATATGTTGATGTAAAATAAATGCTTTTTTTTCTTTTTCAGAGATTGAAAACATTAAACAGATATTGAAAACATTAACAATACCCCATTAATGGCAGACCTCTCAGATTTTAAAAGAGGCCAAATTGTTGGTGCTCGTATGGTCGGCGCTAGTGTAACAAAAACTGCCCAAATGTTCGGTGTTTCAAGAGGTACTGCCTCAAAAGTAATGACTGCCATTGAAAGAGAGGGAGAAACATCCTCAGCAAAGCACAAGTCCGCCTTCGTCTGTAAAAGAGTTGGGGGGTATTCTAACTGAAGAATGCCTTAAAATTCCTTTGGAAACAATTCACAAGTTGTATGAATCAATACATATGGCAAGTTTTGATTGTTTAAATTATATTCAAAGATTATGATGCCAAAATGTTAGGTGTTTCCATTATTTTGTCCACCCCTGTACATAATATACACACACACACACATATATATATATATATATATATATATATATATATATATATATATATATATATATATATATATATACATATACATACATATATATATATATATATATATATATATATATACATATACATATATATATATATACATATACATACATATATATATATATATATATACATATATATATATATATATATACATACATATATATATATATATATATACATATATATATATATATATATATATATATATATATATATATATATATATATATATATATATATATATATATATATATATACACACACACACAAACACACATTTAATTTAATATCAATATAAAATTAATACATTTAATTTAATTTTATAAATTAACAATTTTTATAAATTCTCATTATTTGAACAAAATGTGTAATTGACATGTCAGAACACATACAGCTAACCTGACTATTGCATGACTGTTTTCTCTCTACTCTCTTAAAACCTTAAAAATATTTTAATGAATAATAAAACATTTCTCGACCTAATCTTTGGTATGAAATAGAGAATTGTTTCCTGTTGTTCAAAAATTTCTGATTATTATCAACACAACCTAGGAATAATGGTTGAGTCAATAGGTCAATCAATAGAAACTCTGCACGGTCACAGATTCAGAAATATTTGAAATTCGAAGAAAAAACCCTATGCAATACGGCTTTCACCATTTCCAAAGAAAAAAAGCCCTTCCTTGGATGAATTTCAAAAGCTGCCCTAACGGAACATGTGTAACCACTGTTAGACTTTAGATATCTAAAAATAACAAACAAAAATGTAATTTATTTTGTCTTTGATATTCGTATTACTGACTACAGCATTCAATGTCTTCGGTAAATAATCATAGGCATACCTCTACCTGTGTATTGTGATTTTATTCACTCAATCAAGGTTTATTTCTCACACTTTTTCCTTACATATTACATTATACGTTGAAGGTAACAAGGTTTAATAATGACAACAATGGTGATTGACATTATCAAGAAAGATATTTCTGAATAAATATTCTAAAACCTGAATATATGTTCTTTTGAAACAGCAATGCAATAAGCGTTATTCATTGTTTTTGTTCAAGCACAGAAGGATGCATTATTTGATCAGTACCTGTATGAACGATGTGTGGAGGGACTATTGGATGAGTAGCCGAACTCCATGGTGTACTGGGAGCGCACTGTAGCAGGAGATGGAGGTGGGTTTAGGATCTGAGTGAAAAGGGAAAATAAAAAGATGAAACAAGTGTAAATCTAGCAGAATAATCCTTTTTTAAAATGTAGAAGCAGTTTAAAATTTTATTATTTTTTATTGGGTTGATTAAAAGCTAATTGGAAACCGCTACCACACTAACTCACACTAGCGAGCCAACTGACAGAATCCGAGGTTAGGGTGGGGTGTTGGAAGGTTGAACTCGAATACTTTCCTGTAAGTTAGCTAAGCATGGGTACGACCTCCCACTCTAAGCATTTGCCAGAATTAGCGCTATATAAATATTTGTATGTATGTAAAACAATTAACACCTTTATACTGAGCAGCAACTAAAAACACGAGTTTATTTATTCTTGGATACCTTTTCTACAGTCTGGATATTTTATAATAAAGTGTGGACTGAAGGCTTCATTCCACTTACAGGAGGAAAGTAAGTCCCCTTAGTGCTGGACGAGCTACTGGAGGAGGCACCCGTGACATGAGCACGATCGTAGGGTGGTCCACTGCTTCCACCCATAATGCTCAATGAGCCAATCATAGACTTGCCTCGAGACATGCCTGCAACAAAGTGAAGTAAAAACATTACATCAAGGAAAGTGAACACTGCGTTGACTTCAAGTATTGGGCAGGCATGACATGTCTCACCTGGAAGAGAGCTGGACAGGGAGCTTGGATGTGGCACATAGCCCAGTGGTACAGAGGAAGGTCCGTGCACAACAAAATCGTTGGTCATGGTCTCACCATCATCCTTCATCTGTGGGCATAGGACACGCTGACACACAAAGTAGACAGCACCCACGACAAACAGGGTCATCACCACACCGACAATAGAGCCGATGGTGCTGGTGGGCTGGGGAGATGGCTCCTCTGTGGGGTCTGTATATAAATATCTGCATGTTAAAAACATGTTTAAATAATCATAATAACAATAATAATAATAAAAAAATAGTGAGCTCACAGCAGCCAATCTCATCCGAGTTGTCGGGACAGTCCATGTTGTGGTCACACTTCTTGTGTTTGCCGATGCACTGACCACTGTTGCAGGTGAACTGATCAGCAGGGCACTGATCTGCAGTAGATTGGAAACATGTGGCTGTTAATCAACATAGCCATTCTGTCTCTCTCTCTCTCACACACACAAGCATGGAGCTGCATAATCTAAATACATCACCCAAACAGTAACAAATGTGTACAACAACAATACAACTGCAGCTACTGCACTTTGAGCTTAACATGACATGTCTGATAATAAATACAACACAGCTTACCACAACACAAACATAAGCTAAATTGACAATGCAGACATACCATCACACTTGCTCTCATCAGAGCGGTCCTGACAGTTGATCTCTCCATTGCAACGCAGCGAGAGATCCACGCACTGCTTGCTGTCACACTGGAACATATATTCCGAGCATACAGGGCAGTCGCGCTCGTCGCTTTCATCTTTACACTCGACATATCCATCGCAACGCCAGGCCTGTGGGATGCAGTCTACCTCTCCTGAAGTGCATGAGAACTGCTCTGGGGAACAGGTGGGAGGCTCTGGAAGGCACCAATACGAATAAATGCATTAGCTAATTAACGATGTGCTCAGGAAAAAAGTTTAGATCACGCAAGATGAAGAAATAAGACAATGGCAGATGCTGAAAGCTAAGTTTCCATAAAACATTACCTCCACAGGAAAGTTCGTCAAGCAGAAGGACCAGGTGCACAGGACAGGAGCAACGGGTCGTACCATCTCCCTTCACTATACAGATGTGTGAACATCCTCCGTTGTCTTGGGCACAGGGATGTTTATCTGGAATACACAGGAACAGAACTGTAAATCTTGACCTGCTGCAGATTAATGCCACTTCGCACAGGAACTTCACTTCACTGGACAGGATGCAGTTTATATTTGTATGTCATGCAGACAGCAGGGTCTTCACATGATACATGTACCAAACCGTAAATCCTACAGTTTCCAAATGCGACTGCAAGTCCTGTTATGTTCCAAAGCAAAACTATCAACAAAGCTAATTTTCTTTTGTTTCAGGCAAGTCTACATTTGGTCTTTTCTTCTTACAGCATACACCGCTACAGTCGATCTTCGCCGTTCTGTTTATCAATAAGATTATGCCAGAGTAGATCAAGATCAAAATCAGGTTGTTAGCACACATACCCAAATAAACACAGCATTTGTAAAATGACTCATTCTTCCCATGAAGCTGAAGAAAGCGTGATCAAAAGATAGAACGGTGCCTGGAACAAACCCATAACTGCCAGCATTTCATAGCTAGTGAGGACTGGGACTTACTATACTCGTCCATGTGAAGTTCATGTACTGCGTGGATGTCCGTAAGTGCGGTGATACGGGCTTGGATTTTTGTGCGGCCCTCACGCGACATCTTATCTATGCGCTCAATCATCTGCTGCTGTCGGTCAATCCAGTAGAGGTGATTCCCAAACACTGTCAAGCCTACAGGCTGTAGTATATTAGAGTCTGCAATTACAATCCGATTGCCACCTGGAGGGGGGGGGGGCACAAAAGGATTGGACATTGATGAGGACCGAAAGGAAACAACACAACAATTCATGTGCAGGACACAGAATGGCAGGAGAAAAAAAGCTTTACCAACCAGGGAAAAGGGATATATTTGGATTGGGAAAAGTGATTTATGGTGTTCTGGCACTGGAGTGAATTTGCGTAACAATCTAATGTGGGACAGCAGAGGGGGAAATAATTTTTGCGTGATGAGAATAATGAGTAAAATGTGTCTGAATCAGGGCCAGACCTCACAAAAAGCTTTCCAGAAGAAAATGAGTGAAAAAACACACATGAAGAAGGTTCACCAGTACAAACAGCCTCCACAGCACTCCATTTGGTCCTGCATGAGACCTGGGATGAGTAAGACTGACCGAGTTTGACTTGTGCCTATTGTTCTCTCCATTTTTGGTGATGTACATCGATAAAAAAACCTGGGAGTGTTTTATACTTCTATATAGTGATGATTAAAAACATTTACAATAAAAGGTGCTACACTGAACTAATTAGAGCTGAACAAAAAGCTATGCAGCCTTTGCGTCATAATCCGCTGTGAGCAAGATGCGTGTAGATTTTTAACGGAAGGAAATATTTCAATTTTTATTTCATTTTCACTAATAAGTTTTTAGACATCATCCAACTGTACATTAAATAATTACTCAGATTCGGTTAATCTATTTCATCAGTAAAGGTTTCCCAATCATAAATCATAAACCTTTAAACTACAAGCCCCTGCCAATCTGAAAAAATTCACACTTTCATATTTCCTGAAGGCGAGCAGGATGCAAGGAGCATAAAAACTAAGTCATGGTTTTTATAGTTCATTTATTTATACTTTTTTTTTTCCACATAATGATTTCTATTTAGAATTATGGTGTACGTAAACAAAAACGTATGGAGAATAATCCACTGTCGCTTTTTAAGATAAGTTTCTTCACCGTCGTGCTACTGTGTGCTAGTATTCAGTGTGCGCCAACAGGCATGTTTCTATTGGGTGGCAGGTAATGGAGCCTATCTTGGAACAAAGAGCGTCAGGTAGGAAAGAACTCTTGGTTGTTCAAGAGCGCATCGAACAATTTGGAGTCACAGAAATAAAAAACAAACATACATGCATCTAAAAAATTTGCTTTTAACGTTTTAAAGTCATTCTCATTCCACACATCATCTTAAACCACAAATTTGAATGACATAAAATTGATTTAATGTCCAGCTATACCCAGCATTAACTTCTATCTCCAGTGATACAATCACATGCAGACATATGAGACAAACAGGCATTTACACCGTATGAGCCGAACTATGTCTCCAATTCACTCTCTCCATTACTTGAACAGTACATTAAACAGCCTTGCAACTTTTTCGTGGTATCCAGGCTTGGCTGGATCTGGCTTGGCATCTGTTCCGTACGGTCCTGGATACAACAGTCCACTGTTACAATATCATGTGGCGACTCGCATCCCGAAGCTTCAGCTGATGCAGTTAAGAGTGATTGAATAATAGACAATGCATCTCCAACACAAACAGCACCTTACTTCCGTCCACTTACATTTGAATTACCAATGACACATGCTAATGGCCTTGAATCACACCAAGAGGTGAACTGTTCACATGGCCACTTTATATTTCTTACATGAATGCCAACTTCACAAGTATTTATTTATTTTTTGCATTTCAAAGCTGTGGTTTTGAACTGACTTCATAACAGAAAAAACTGTACATCTTCATGTCTGTTCCATTCTACACATCTCATCTCTGCTTGTTACTATGAAAGCTGTTTCCTTCTGAAAGTGAAAATTTTCATACTTATTCATTAAAGTCTATTTCACAATACTGTGGAATTTGCAGCTTTAATTGGACAGCACAGCTAGATCAGTATTACCAGCTGCAAAACAAGAACAGATTTTTATCAAACGGGGGCAATCTTTTCATAACTGGCAAACTGCTGTGGAATGAAAATATGTCAGGACAGGCTGCTGTAATGAATATGGTGTTTATATTTATCTCTTACTTTTAATCATGTGTTATAATTCTGGAAAATTGGTGTCGATGGACACTGTGCATGGGGTTTGGTTTTCTTCATCTTCATCATCGTCAATCAAATGTTACACCATTTGACAGAATTGCTCAATTAAAGCCACCGAGTACACAACTGCTCATTTGTTTGAGAGCAGAAACTTCAAGCTGACATGATGCAGAAAGGTTTTATCAAGCAGTTAATGTGTGGACTGATTCAATTAGGAAATAAGATTTCTATGAGGTTGTATTTTTGGATCTGGATTTTAAAGTGACACTTGGTGGTTTATGTCAGATCTGGTAAAGGTCTTAATGAGAAAATTGGATTAAAACACTCAGATCATGAATACAGTGCAAAAACAATATTGTACAGCTGACTGTATTGCGAAAATATCAGAATGACCACCCCAAGGCATCTCAAACAAATATGACATTGAATCACACCACTTTTTTCTTTTCTTTTTTTTTTTTTGTGACTGAAATATACAATCGTCTATTAATTTAAATACCTACCAGACAGATCGCCACTCTCTATGCGACGAAGCTCCATGTCAGCCCAGAAAAGTTTGCCCAGCTCGTTGTCAATAGCAAGGGCAGCGGGTTTGCTCAGGCCAGTGGAAAACAGTGCGTCTCGCTCAGTGCCATCCAGAGCTGCCCGCTCAATCTTAGCAGAGCGCTCCTGCAGGTTGGTGAAGTACATGTACCTGTAGTTGACAGGTAGTTTCAAAATCAGTGACTAGTTATGGTCTGGCAAGCAAGATAAAAGGCTTGTTTCATAATGCCTTTGTTTAAAACAGTTAGGGCTATAAATACAAGTAGGAGAATGCTTTTTTCAAGCAGTAAATGCAGATTAATGGCATTACTTTCACCATAATACTCGAAAAGACAATTCCAGACAAAACCCAAAATGGTTTCTTTATGCAGTCATGACGGTTTTATTATCAGATCTTCAAATATGAGTTTGAGCACAGTTCAGAACATTGGATGACCTCATATGACCTATTACCCCAACAAGTAGCTGAGCATTCACATTTACACAAACTGTAGTTTTGTGTCTCGTGCTTTTGAGTAAAAAACTGAAATGGTCATTTGGAAATGCTCACCCTCTCTCGGGGTTAACCACAATAGCACGGGGCTTGTCCTGCTCTCCACGGAGCACCACCCCGACGCATGATCCATCGAGGCGCGTCACGTTAATTACGTTGGTCACTTCACTGGTCCAGTAAATGAAGCGACTGTAGATATCAATGCTCAGGTCGAATGGTTGCAAGCCCAGATTATGGCCCCCCAAAGAGTTGGACACCACAGTCATACTCTGAGAAACCAGAATTATATCAGTTACTGTGCAGCAATACTCAGTGAAGTGAAGATTATAGACAGCCAGTGCAAAATTACTGTGCAAGCAAATTAAATACAACAAAATAGAACCACACACATGCTGAAAGAGACAAATATTAACATAAATGCGCGTTGCTTACCTGGTTGCCATCCTCCTGGGAGCGACGAATTACATTCTGCTTTGAGTCAACCCAGTAGAGATGTTTGTCGAGGGGGTCGTAGTCAATGGCTCGCACATTGCGTAGGCTGTGAATGGGCAGGATGATGTCAGGACTTTGCTGTTCGTCCATCACCATACGATTAATAGCTGACTTCTGGCTGAACAGTAGGAAAGAAGTAGGTGCTGAAAGGCAGAAGAGAGAGATGTAGATTAAAAGGTACTCATATTCAGTTAGTAAAGCAAGTCGCTAGAAACCTTTGGCAAAACATTTGAGACTGACAGAGATGACCTTCAGTATTAATATTTACATATCAAAAGCAAATCAACATTTTCCAAAGACTTGTGCACAGATATACCTATACACAACATCCCAGTAGATGAGAATTCCTCACAGCAGTACTCCAACACACTACCAAATTTTCCTCAAAATCAGATGACTGAAATGAGGGATTATTTTCGACAGTCCAGAGACACCTGTCAGAGGGTCTGGGTCAACCTGAGCAGAATGCCGTTGATTCCTTGCCTTTCCTGGTGAATTGTACGAGCACTGATCGCAGCAAGATCAATCCTAAGGTTCCACCTTAAGATTAACTATCCATATGCCCTGTATGAAAATTAGATAAGTCTGATTTTTCCCCAATTTCTCCCTAATATTTGTTGTATCTAAATCCCACCCTTAAAGTATTGCCTTCTCTATCAGGCGACCACTACCAACTAGGGAGGGCGAAAGCATGCATGTGCCCCCTTGGTAACATGTAACACTCGTCACCCATCTCTTTTGAACTTCGGTGCTGTGCATATTTGGTTGCAGTCTCACACACGGAGGGAAAGCGCTACACCCCCCCCCCCCCCCCCCCCCCCCTACAAATAAGCTCACAGACACCCATGACTGGTTGGCGATTGCTGCGAGTGACAGAGAGTTGAGAGTATGCCATCCCTCCCTCTGTGATAGCTCAGCCAATTAGCTCCCCATGGACACCTGGTCACAGATGGCTGTGGCATTAACCTGGACTCGAACTTGCGTTCTCTGGGTTAAGAGTTACGCACCTTGTTGATGTGCCACTTGGGAGCCGAAATCAGACAACTCTTGCTCTTGGTGTTTGCAGCATAGCTATAAATAATTTCATGTACTGTAATCTGAAATAATACAGGCATCCCTCACTTTCGGCGGTTAACGGGGACCGAGATCCCCCCGCGACTGCCGACTTTCCACGACGTAGGATCGGACCCCCCCCCGATAATAATGCATAAGATGTCAATAAAATATAAAAACACACACACACACACACACACACACACACACACACACAGATGTGCACCTCACAAAAGTGTAAGTAGTTTTGTTGGGGAGTTTTGAATTGTTTTTTTGTTTGGTTTGTTTTTTTTTTTTTGCATAATTGGCCTTGTTTTGCGGCATTTTCCTTAACTTTTTCCCTATTTTTCCTTAATTTCCTTATTTAAATTTTTTTTTCGATTAATATTTTTGAAAAACCTGCGATGCCCTGAAGCTGCAGAAACTGAAAGCTCGAAGTAGCGAGGGATCCCTGTAATAATAATATTAAAACACCAAGTTTGAGCAATTTAATTCTACAAAAAACTGTAATGAGTTAGTTTACTTTAGATACCTCTGCACAAACTAAAATACTGAGATACCAACTAAACCCCTATCAAGCTACAAACTACTGCCTTAATCACTGATAATACAAACTCCTGTTCTGAATACTGATATAAACTACAACATTAAGTACTAAGTTACAAACTACCTTCTAAAGCACTGAGCTACCAAGTACTACCAAAACATAGGGTTATACACCACTTGTTATAAATCTCACTGAAGCCTTTGACCCAGTCAACCAGGAAGGGTTAAGGAAAATTCAATCAAGATTTAGTTCAGGAATAATGGAAGTGTTTTCAATCCTCAAAGACTTCAAGTTTGGATAAATTATTGATTATGTAGTTTCTTTTACCGATGACTGTGTTTATAAAATACAGTCGGCCCTCTACTTGAGAAATTAATCTGTTCCAGAGCCTTTTTCATAGCCTGGACTTTTCGTAAGTAGAGGTGCATTTTACATGTAAAACATGTGATTCATTCCAAGGCTCCCAAGACTACCTCATAAACCCTTTAAAAATGATAAAAGTACACAAATTTTCACGTGTGTGACAAGCAGGAAGTATGGGTACAGGTCAGCCCCCTTCTACCCAATGGGAGGTCAGCGGGGCGGGATGTTGGGAGACAGCCAATGAGAGAGCAACTCGCGCATTGTTTGAATTTTGAATGGCGTGTTTGGTGCTTTTCGTAAAAAGAGGTTTTCTTCATAAAAAGAGGAGGAAAATTTAGGAAAATGTTTTTCGTAACCTGGATTTTTCGTACTCAGAGGTTTTCGTAAGTAGAGGGCCGACTGGACTTGCAGTTGCAGCTTATTTGAGGAGGTCTGGATGAGCTGCGCCCCGTCTCAAAAGCTCCACATTCGGCCACGAAGCCTTTTTGTGCACGGAAGAGGGCAGCGCCACAAATGTTCCGTGCACAGAAGTAAGATAAAAGACCTTCAATCTCGCAAGGCAGCAAGTTAATATTGAATTCGGACCTCTGATCTTTCAAACAGGTAATTCCGCTTTAAATACAACACCCCGTCTCAATAGCTCCGTCGGCCGTGTGGGCAGAGCCCGCATTCGGTAGAGCGCGCCACTCAAAGAGAGAGAGAGGGTTTTATGTGTGTTAATAAAAAATGTTTAATAATGGTTTAATTAATAAATGTTAATAAAATGGTTTAATATGTTAATAAAATGTTGAAATGGTTTAATAAATAATTTTCTTTTAACGCATATTTCATACAAAATTGGTGTACTTTTATAATTTTTAAAGGGTTTATGGAGTTATAGAGCATCGGAACGAATCACACGTTTTACATGTAAAATGTGCCTCTACTTACGAAAACTTCAGGTTCCGAAAAAGGCGCTGGAACAGATTAACTTCGTAAGTAGAGGGCCGACTGTACCCCTTTACTCAGAGCCTTTTAAAATGTAGTTATACGAACAATTTGAATAATCATTGGAAGCCATATTATTGCTACCAACTTTCTTTACAATGATCTTTTTAGATGAGGAATCTGCCTTCATTACAACTTACTTCCATAAATAATGAGCTACAGACTACCAAGATAAATACTGAAATATAGACTACCTCCATAAATACTGAAAACTATCATCTTGAACACTGAGATACAAACTATTACTTTAAATAGTGAGACTAACTACTAAGCACAACTTAACAACAAAACTATAAGAGCATGCATGTGATAAAAAATTATGTTTAAAACCGATTCCATGTTTCTGTATACAGCAATGGGTGGCAGTGGCACTGGGTTCCAGTTCTGAGCTTGGGCCAATCTATGTTGAGTATGTTCTCCTCATGGTGGCCTGGGTTCTCTACGGGTACTCCAGTTTCCTCCCACAGTCAAAAGACATGCACATTAGTCTAATAAAGCTATTACAAACTACACCTAGGTGAGGGTGTGAATTGTGAATGTTGGCCCTGTGATAGTCTGGAAAATTGTTTAGGGTGTACACCATCTTCTAAGAGTGTTGACTAAGAAAGGTTCCAGGTTCCCCACGACTGTAGTATGATTTAGAGGTTCAGCAAATGAGTGATGGAATGAGTGAATAAGAGTATAATCAGTAAATTAATTTCAGTTTCTCCCTTTCAGGGCCATAGTTTTTAATTTTGAGGTAATTTTAACCCCAAAATTATTACAGATTGATGCGAGGATCACCTGGGACTTTAGAGAACTGTAGAGGCAGGGAAGACATCTATGTAATGCACGTTACATATTTTACATCTTTAAAATGAACAAACTCATCTGTAGGTGCTAGTCACTAGCATGACAATTACGACAGTTATTTAAAGGTTAATCGGTTGCTTAAAATTTGTACAAAAGCTGAACAGATGAAACCATGTCAATATTTGACTGCAGCACACACTTACCAGAGTGACATACCAAGACACACTTTAAGTGGTATTTTATGGGGTATCACAAATTTGCAGCACATAAAATCTGGCCTTTTGTGCCCTGGCCACCTGTCGAGACTGTGCGGCGCCAGTTATTGCGTTGTTATGGGGTATCACAAATTTGCAATGCATGATTTCTGCACGAGGGAACTTTCTCTAATAAGTGTGTGTTGTGATTGACAAAGGTGTGATTCTAAGTATTTATTGCTCATGCAAAGTTGAGGCAACTGATTCTGTTTAATAATATCTTAAAAAGGTCAGGAATCCTGCTTCTAGATATGACCCATTTTATAGACGAGTATTGAAAGAAACAAGAAAAAAAATGATGTATCTCAAGGCTCCACGCATACAAGGGTAAACTTCAAGATACGAGGCCTACCTCCAAATACTACCGCTAGGTGGCAGCAGCCTGCAGGGTCACGACCGCTTACTACAAGCTTACTCACTCAGTTCACGTGTTGAGCATGTTCCGAAAGCAACATGGAGCCGAAGAAAGCAAGTGATCATGATAGCAGTGGAACAAAAAAAAAAAACAGTATGATGTAGATGGAAATCAAGCACAATATTATAGAAAAAAAGTAAAAACAAAACCATTGAAAAGTTACATTAGTCTTTTATAGTGTAATGCTGCTTGGGAAAGTCATGAATAAGCCACCAGATTTATTTATTTATTTGGGGCAGTGGTGGTCTAGTGGATAGGGCACAGGATGGCTGATCCTAAGGTTGGGGGTTCGAGTCCCCACAAGGTTGTCACTGACCCCCCCCCCCCCCCCCATGGTGATTAAAGATCATAAAGGCCATGGTGAGAGGCATGTAAAAAGAACCATTGCTGACTTTCGTAAAGAGTAGCTGCAAAGCTGCCAGCGTGTTTCAGTCCCTTGCTAAAGGGTTGTGACAGGAAGGGCATCCGACATAAAAAACCTATGCCAAATCAAATGTGCGAATCAGATGATTCGCTGTGGCGACTCCCGAGAAAGGGAAAAAGCCGAAAGGAAGAAAGAAAATTTCTTTATTTATTTTTTGTGTGTGCGCTATGGGCTCGTAAAGTGATGGAGTCTAAACATTGATTTCTAATTTGTTTTATATTTGGATTGTGCAACTCTTTTCTGCTAAATTATCATGTATTATTAATAAATGTAACATTTGAAATACAAGTATTTTATTGAAATATTTTTCCATTGGAATTTTGTGGGGAATTAAACAAGTATTCTCCATTTTTTGAGCATGATTTCATTCCCGAAAGCCGGAAGAACATAATGTTTGTGTTGTAAACAGACTCTAAGCCCCACTTTAACATGTTACTATACTACTTGCCCATGTTTCAGTGTAGTAGTTCTGATTGTTTGAAACCACTGGACCCAAAGTAACATTCATGACGAACATGATCAGAACCCCGCACATCTACCACCGGTCTGCACTTTAGTTTACCATATTTTGGAAAGAATCAGACTTGTACTGCTGATTTTTTTTTCCTCTCTCGAAGATTTTTCTATAAGGCTCCGTTACTGCTGAAAGTGAGGGACAGCAAACATGCTTTCCATACACCAAAAAATAATGGCTGCATTGGAGCTGGCAGTGCACAGATTTCAACGCTACTGTTGGAAAAGGGGTGAGTTGTTCCACGGAGGCAGATTTCATCTTGCCAGAACTCAATGAGGCAGTGAGAGACTAGTTTGGAGATGATCACAAATCAAAGATTTTAGCTGCGGTGATGAAGAATCAACCTGTACCAGTGGAAATTGTTGCTGATCACAAACACATGTAACCTGGTGAGTGACAGTTGCTGGACAAAACTGGCATGTGTGTGTGTGTGTGTGTGTGTGTGTGTGTGTGTGTGTGTGTGTGTGTGTGCATGATATCATGGATGTGTTTTTACTACAGGAAAATAAACCTTTACATTTTCATTAATCATAATTATCATCTCTGTTGTGTATGTTTTCAGCTGAACAGACTGTAGGTTATGTGATGCGTCCTCCAGTTATTTTTAGAGCTGATCTCTGTGATCCTGAGGTGGAGGCAGCCGGTTTCAGCCCAAATGCAGCAAAACCAGACGAAAAGTTGTCTCTTCCCTTTTCATTTACCTGCAAACTGAATGATTCCCAACTAGTAACTGAGTGTAACAAGTAACCGAGTGACTTCTCTTTTTCAGAGTATTTGTTGGCATTATAGTGGAAGTTTAATGCTTGGAGTTCTTTCAATTTTTATGAAAATTTAACTTCTCAATTTTCTCAATACTGGATCACCGCTTGTGTGGAGAATCAAATACGTGTATCTCAAAAACTTATAAAGGTAATTAAAATCTGTTTGTGTCATTCAGGAATATCTCTCTTTCACAGTATTAATCCACTTTCTTTAATTATCATTTTGACCGATATACTTGATTTTCCTATGCAGCATCTATGCGTAAGACGAAGGCAGCGGTGTCAAAGGCCAAACAAAGGGCGTATGATGCCTTGTATGATAGGTTGGACAGTAAGGGAGGAGAAAATAATTTATACAGGTTGGCACAGCAGAGAAATAGAGATGGGAAAGATGTGCAGCAAGTCAGAGTGATTAAGGACAGAGTAGGAAATGTATTGACTGATGACCGGGGATTTAGCTCAGTTGGGAGAGCATCCGCTTTATCCCCATACCTGGGTCATATCTAGAAGCAGGATTCCTGACCTTTTTAAGATATTATTAAACAGAATCAGTTGCCTCAACTTTGCATGAGCAATAAATACTTAGAATCACACCTTTGTCAATCACAACACACACTTATTAGAAAAAGTTCCCTCATGCAGAAATCACGCATTGCAAATTTGTGATACCCCATAACAACGCAATAACTGGCGCCGCACAGTCTCGACAGGTGGCCAGGGCACAAAAGGCCAGATTTTATGTATGCAATGTACTTGGACAATAAAGAGTTATTATCAATAAATAACTGCACATTCCGCAAAGCACCTTGAGCATAATATTCCAGTATGGATAAAGCGCTATATAAATCTACTACATAACATGACATGACATGACCGAAGTGTGCTGGGAAGATGGAAAGAGTACTTTGAAGAGCTGATGAATGAGGAAAATGAGAGGAGGGAAAAAGAAAAGAGAAAAAAAAAAAAAAAAAAAAGAGTAGAAGAGGTGACTGTTGAGGACCAGGAAGTAGCAAAAATTAATAAGGGTGAAGTGAGGAGGGCATTGAAGAGGATGAAGAGTGGAAAGGCAGTTGGTCCTGATGACATACCGGTGGAGATATGGAAGTGTCTAGGCAAGGTAGCAATAGATTTTCTGACAAGAACAATCAACAAAGTCTTAGAGAGTGAGAGGATGCCGGCGGGAATGGAGGAGAAGTGTGCTAGTGCCCATTTTTAAGAACAAGGGAGACACGCGGAGTTGTGGCAACGACAGAGGGATAAAGTTGATGAGCCATACAATGAAGTTATGGGAAAGAATAGTGGAAGCTAGACTAAGGCCAGAGGTCAGCATTTGTGAACAACAGTTTGGTTTCATGCCAAGAAAGAGCACCACAGATGCAGTGTTTGCTTTGAGGATGTTAATAGAGAAGGTCACACGGAGCTGCATTGTGCCTTTGTGGATCTGGAAAAAGCATATGACAGGGTGCCAAGAGAGGAACTGTGGTATTGCATGAGGGAGTTTGGAATGGCAGTGAAGTATGTTAGAGTGGTGCAAGACATGTATGAGAGATGTAAGACAGTGGTGAGGTGTGCTGACGGTGTGACAGAAGAGTTCAAGTTGGACTGCATCAAGGGTCGGCTCTGAGCCCCTTCTTGTTTGCTATGGTGATGGACAGGCTGACAGACGAGGTGAGACAAGATTCCCCATGGACTATGATGTTTGCAGATGACATTGGGATCTGTAGTGAGAGCAGAGAACAAGTGCAGGAAAATCTAGAGAGGTGGAGGTATGCCCTGGTAAGGAGAGGTTAGCCTCAGTAAGACAGAATACATGTGTGTGAACGACAAGGACCCAAGAGGAACCGTGAGGTTACAGGGAGCAGAGATAAAGAAGGTGGAGGATTTTAAGTACTTAGGCTCAACAATCCAGAGAAATGGAGAGTGTGGAAAAGAGGTAAAGAAGTGTGTGCAGGCAGGTTGGAATGTTTGGAGAAAAGTGTCCGGTGTGATGTGTAATAGGAAGGTATCGGCAAGAATGAAAGGAAAAGTGTACAAGACGGTGATGAGGCCAGCAATGTTGTATGGTTTAGAAACAGTGGCACTGTAGAAAAAAAAGGAAGCAAAGCTGGAGGTAGCAGAGATGAAAAAGTTGAAGTTCTCTTTGGGAGTAACGAGGATGGATAGGATCAGGAATGAGTACATCAGAGGGACAGCACATGTAAGAGGTTTTGGAAACAAAGTCAGAGAGGTTAGATTGAGATGGTTTGGACATGTACAGAGGGATAGTGAGTATATTGGTAGTAGGATGCTGAGGTTGGAACTACCAGGCAGAAGGTACACCAAAGAGAAGATTTATGGATGTGATGAAGGAGGACATGAAGGTAGTTGGAGTAAGTGCAGAATATGCAGAGGATTGGGTGAGATGGAGGCAGATCATTTGCTGTGGCGACCCCTGAAGGGAACAGCCAAAAGGAAAAGAAGAAGAAGAAGAGCATCATATTTAGTTTAGGCTGAGTGTCTGCATTCTCTGTCTCCCTCCTCCTCTAGTCTCTGATCAAAGGCAATCGTTTGTCTCCAATGTAATGTGTCATAAAACACCATTTTTACTTTATTTCATTATTAATGGTGTTTCTTTTTCATTTACAAGTGCTTCATATTTGTTTTCATCATTTATTTTATATATTTATGGTTATTTTGTGTGTGTGTGTGCGCGGGGGGGGGGGGCTGGAAACAATTGAAGGGTTTTATGTTCATTCTGATGGGATAATCGATAAGCCATACGAGCAGTTTTTTGACATACACGCTGTATGTACAGATTATGTAGAGGTACTACCGTATTTCATAATTATCTGTTATTACGTTCAATGTACAAATGAAGCTACACGTACAGGTAATAATTTTATGGATCCTGCATTCTCTTGGATGTTTAACGCATTACATAATCTAATTTAAACTTTTTGAAATGTACAGAATAATTGGTACTTTTTCAATACACCCACACACACCCATCTCAGAGACAAACGAGCACGCCATGCCTCCCTGAGCCTCCCCTGAGTGAGCCTCAGCAGAAGTCTGGAGTGTTTTTACTATGTCAGACATGGCAAGGGAGCTGAGGACGGCTTAAACCAGGCTTTGGTTTCCTGTTGCCTGCCAACTTGGCAGTGGCCAAAGCAACCGAGAATGCTTTATAAAGCTCAGCGCAAGTTTGCAACCGAAAGTTTTCCCTCTCAGAAGGCCTCGTTCAGCTCCGAAGCTGCACACTCCCTGTAACTACATAAAACCTGATCTGTGTGGTGCTGCTATGGACCTCACACAGCCGTTAAGAACAACAGGAAGGAGTTTCAGCAACTGGGGCTTCAACATTTAAGTGTCCTGTATGAACAAAATGAGGGGAAAATGTGCACACCTTCTGGACTTATAAATGGAATTAAAGGCTTAATGCGCACACAGCATCATCTCTCCTGTGTGCAGAAACAGAATATATATATAAATGTTTGTGTGTGTAAACTAAAAACTAAAGAATGAAGCTTCCTTCTATCTCTATCTGGGAGGCCAGTGGGGCGGGATGTTGAGAGAGAGCTAATGAGAGAGCAACTCGCGCGTGTGAAATTTTGATTGGTGCGCTTGAATTTCTTTTCGTAAGAGGGGGTTGTTTCATATCTCGGGGACAGAAACTCGGGAAAATGTTTTTCGTAACCCGGGGATTTCGTACAAAGGGGTCTTCGTAAGTTGGGGGTCGAATACACACACACACACACACACACACACACACACACACACACACACACATACACACACATCTCGAGTTACGAATGAGTTCCGTTCCAAAAATGCGTTGTAACCCAGAATTCCATGCAAGTCGGATTTTTCCCCCTAAATACCCTCTAAATCTCCAAATAACTATCCTATAACTATCAGGATTATCTTATGAGGTGGTAGGGTGAGCAAGTGAAGGTACGGGTTCTGCTGACCTGTCCACCTTGGTGAAGTATTTCAAGATGTAAGTAATTTCTCCATCTCGTTTAGGATGGAAGAACGATGCTTTGTGATCACTGTAGCATTCATAGGGGCTTTAACCCTTCACGTGGTCTAAAATACGGGCATTGCCCTGAATAATGGTTGCCACAGTCCAACTACTGAAGCCTAACACCTTACCAATGTTCATGGGGGTCTCACCGTTCTCCAACCTTTTAATAATATCCTGCTTCGTTTCCATCGTAATGGGTTTCCTCTTGACTAAAGTAGCCATGATGCAAAAAAGGAGCACAAACACAGACAATCTACACTATGACGTGCCTTGAGACAAAATGGACGATGCTGATGATATGTACTTTTGACATTCGAGTGCATCAAAAACTAGTATGTGTCATCGGAGCTGACGAACAGAGTAACGTAACTTTGAATCCTTCTCTATTTTCTTTCATAAATATATTTCGTGGCGTAAAGTCGAAAGTTGAGGACCGCCTCTATGTGTGTGTGTGTGTGTGTGTGTGTGTGTGTATATATATATATATATATATATATATATATATATATATCTTTCTATATAAATATATATGTAAAATATACTTTTATAATTTTTAAAGGGTATAGGGGTAGTACTGGGGGCCTTGGAACGAAACAGGCCTTTTACATGTAAAATGCGATTCAACTTACAAAAAATCCAGGTTAGGAAACCACTTCTGGAACGGATTAGTTTTGTACGGTGAGGTACCACTGTATGTATATACATACATATATATATATATATATATATACACACACACAAAAACAAATTATTTGCTCTACCAAAAAGTATTGAGCATTCTCCTACGGAAGGATCTACTCAGAAAATCATATATATATATATATATATATATATATATATATATATACACAGTGATACCTCTGCTCACGAACATAATTGGTTCCCAGAAAGTGTGTGTAAGGCGAAAAGTTCGTCTTCCGAACATTTATTTCCCATAAGAAACCATTAAAATGAGAATAATCCGTTCCCAGGTCCCCATAAAACATAATTTTCTACTAAATAAGCCTTAAAACTACACAAAAATATACCTTATTTTATGTATAATAAATGTGCTATTGTATTGTAATTAAAGAAATAATCTGTACTGTATAATAAAGTCGTTTTATTTACCTTTGTGATGGTAGTTGATGGCTTGATGGAATGGAGTGGGAGGAGGAGAGAGGGAGGGACTTACTGTTTGGAAGGAGAGTTTGGAAACGCCTACTGTTTGGAAACACCCTTAGCCACACATGCACCCTTAATAGCTTCCTTGTTCTTAAGGATGGTAGACTTAGCGTACTGGTACTGGGACGCTAAGTCACACAAATGCACACCTCGTTCGTGTTTTTCAATGATCTCCGCCTGTGGTGGGGTCTTTTTCGGTCCCATAATAGCAAAAGTACACTCAATATGGTCCAAAATGTCTAGCAAACACAAACCACTTCCGCACTCAAAGAAAGGGGGTGACGAACTGTGACGCCGTGAGCGTGCGTCAGCTTCTCGTGGCTGCCACCGTGGCGCTGTTCGACCGCATGGTTTGATTCGTCCGCCGAAAACTAGTTCGTCAGCAGAGACTATATGCTCGCAAATTTAATGTTCTTGAGGCGAAAAGTTTGTGAGCTTAAGCGTTGGTCAGCGGAGGTTTTACTGTACTTGTTTAGTATTCAACCTTCACCTGCTCACTTAAAAAATCTGAAGTCTGAATAAGCCACGCTTTGTCTCACAAGCACCATGTGTCACTTGCGACAGGCCCCTATTTTCGGTGGAGCGCCTCACATTTTCCAAGTTTTCGTCCTCTGTATACGAAGCAACCTTCTCTTACGAAAAGCGCCAAACACGCCATTCAAAAATTAAAACTTGCCAATCAAAAATTCCACACGATACGCGAGTTGCTCTCTCATTGGCTGTCTCCCAACATCCCGCCCCGCTGGCCTCCCATTGGCCATGAGTGAGCTGACCTATACCCATACTTCCTGTTTGTCACACGCGGAAAGTTGAACAGGAATGTTGGCTTGTTGTGAGATCATTGCAGCGCTATATTTCGTTATCACCGAAACCCCTCTACAATCAGGACGATAATGAATCAGGAGACCTTAAAGCTGAAATACATTGACGGAGGAGATTATTTCGGAACGCTATTGAAGCAGAAGGAGCATGAAAGTGCTCCGTGGGACAAGACCTCCGATCTCGCAAGGAAGCAATTTTGATATTGAATGAGGACCTCTGATCTTTCAAACAAGTACTGTAATTCCGCTTTAAATACAACGTCCTGTCCATTTAAATACAATTGGTCCGTCAGCTGCGCGCTGCGTGTGGGCGGTGCCTGCATTTGGCAAAACACACCAGAGAGATAGAGTTTTGCGTATGTGTGTTTGTTTGTGCGTGGTGAGTGTGTGTGTGTGTGTGTGAGAGAGAGAAAAATAGAGAGAGACTGCGTACAGAGTCAGTCAGAGATGAAAGGAGGCGTTCTTTACTCTCTTTCGAGAGAGCACAATGCAGCTTATTTTTCGTTTTTTAAGTTGTTTAATTTGGTAAATGTTTAATAAATGTGGCACGCTCCGCCGAATGTAAGCAAAATGCGGCTCATTCGCACCTCCAATCTGTCAAGCAGGGAGTGCGCTTTGAATTCCGCGTCTTAAAATGCTCCGGCGTCCTGCGTGTGGGCGGAGCCCGCATTCAGCGGAGCGTACCACAAATGTGTGTAAGAGAGACAGAGAGAGACAGTGTTGTGTGTGTGCGTTAATAAAAAATGTTTAATAATGGTTTAATTAATAAATATGTTAATAAAATGGTTTAATATGTTAATAAAATGTTGAAATGGTTTAATAAATATTTTCTTTTACTTTTAACACATAATTTATACAAAATTGGTGTACTTTTATAATTTTTAAATGGTTTATGGGATAGTCTTGGGAGCCTTGGAACGAATCACGCGTTTTACATGTAAAATGCACCTCTACTTACGAATTATATATACACACACACACACACACACACACACACACACACACACACACACACACACACACACACACACACACACACCTCCACATTATTGAAGTTATATTTATGGGTGAAAGCATTTCAGGAACAGAAAGCTCTGTGGAACCGAAAAATATTGTGTCATTAATGTAAACATGGATTATAAACTCATGAATTAAATCCATAGTGGAGGCGTATCATTTTTGCTGTTAAATGCAGACTGATAATAGTAATATATTCTGGGAACCAAAAAAAATAGGACCTTTAAACACCACTATAAAAGAATTTACCATACGTGCCTGATTTCACACTGCCTCGGAGTTATAAGAGGGACTGAGTGTACAACGCAAAAAAATGCATGTTTATATAAATAAGAAACTTGTACAAGGCAAACAAGGCAATGGAGGGATTGGCTAACCATAACTACACTTATATACCAGTTCATCAGAACTCAAATTGCTTTCAGATTTTATTTTTAAAAACTGGCCTCAACTGCGCCTGTAAGCCATTCTTGTACCTAGGCTTAAAATAATTCTTTTTTGAATGCCCTGGCACTGCTAGATTTCTATCTCCATCCTCTACAAGCTGGATGAAACTTATATTTATGTATATTTCTATATACTGTGGGTGTGTGTTTGTATGTAGCTCTCACCACTGCAGGTTTTGTTGTCATCATTGAGTGAGTAATGCGCCGGGCAGCCACACACATAACTGTTGACGGGCACAGCCAGGCACAGGTGCGAGCAGTGTCCGTTGGTGGAGGCACAGGCGTTCCAACCCCCCTGACGTGATGAGTGGAACACAAGGATGTCCATGACATAATCCAGATGTCCCTGAATGAGTGTGCGATTCTGCCCACTGGTTTTATTAGCACGCTCAATGCTGCGCTGGCTCCAGTCCGTCCAGTAAATGTAGTCTTGGAATTGCGTGAGACCAAAAGGGTGGGGCAAGTCATCTGCAATCACCTCGCGCTCGAGACCTTAAGGGGAGTGGTGTAGTAGAAAAAGAAAAAAGGATTATGAAGTAAACGCTATGGAAAGCACACACAAACACACACACAAAACCCCCTCAATTCCAGGTAAGACGATATATGTGTGTGTATGTGTGTGGGGGCAACCTCCTCAGTTAGGGTCTGAGTTGTGTATACGAACAAATAATCCCCAATCTATGACCCACCTCATGGCATGCAAGCCTTAATGTCATAAATATCAGATATTATACTCCAGAGCTATAACTCATAAATCAATTTTTAAGCTGATATAAAATTGCCTCTCACCAAGCATGTTGGAAGATTCAATAAGTGTGGTGTCCAAGTCGGTCCAATACAGCCGCCTCGCAGCGTAGTCAATAGTGAGCCCATTAGCGCGACCCACATTGGCCACTAGTGTGATGCGGCCAGTGCCATCCATTGCTGCGCGATCAATTTTAGGTCTCCCACCCCACTCAGTCCAGTACATAAAACTGCACAAAAAGACACAAGAATGCTTGGTCACACTCACTCACAAGCCTATAAATTGCTTATAAAAAGCAGTATATAACACACCTGCACGCACGCGCACACACACACACATGTGTGTATATGCGATTGATGAGTGGTTTGATGAGTTACTAAGTCTAACTAAACATTAAAGGGGAATTCCCACAGTGCATACTTTTTATCCAATCCACTTCCAAAGACTGGTTAAAGCATAATAAAGCTGTTTTGACATACATGGTTGTTATTTACTTTAGAACGTTGTATAAATACATACATCTTTATTTATAATCCGAAAAAAATGTCTCTTACCCTTCAGCAGGGTCCAGAGCTAGAGCTCGTGGACTGTCCAGGTCTTTCCACACCAGGACCTGCCTGTGCTGGCCATCCAGCTTTGCTACTTCAATGCGGTTGGTTCCAGTGTCCGCCCAGTACAGGTTCTTGCCTATCCAGTCTACCGCCATGCCTTCTGGGTAATCCAGACCAAATTCCACCACGTGCTCCAGGGCGCTGCCATTCATGAATGCTCGACTGATGGTCTGTTTCATGTGAGAAGGAGGAGACAGAGCATAAAACCTTGAAGGAAGATAATGTCGTTCATCAATATTAAACTAATCAACCTACCTGTTATCTTCAATAGTATCCAAGATTTATTATAATGAAAATTTGACTAAATTTAAAGTTTTAAAATCTTTTCCATATTACCCATAATGCCATTGAACCATTGTCTCACACTGCTTCCAGCTGGAATCAACCACTGAATAAATTCTAGCCAAAATGAGCAGAACAGTCATACTTTATGTGGTCTACACAGCTCTCACACTCATGAGTCTACTCTCGATCCTGGTTGGGTTTAAAGCTAAATTCTATTCTGGAGTCCAGCTTTATTCAGGTGTATGGATTCCTAATCAGCAGCACATTGCTTCACAATACTAGAAAAATGTTGGGTTCTGACAGATATATATGGGACTGATCATGAAAGTAGTACATTTTCCAACTACCCAACTTGAAAAATATTTCTATGTCCCAGTTTATTTGTGAATCATATTCCTTCTCCCCAGTCTTCCTCCAGACTCTGGCACCTTAATTTCTGAATGACATGCAAAATTTGCTTTCATCTGAAAAAAGTACTGCTTCTCTGTAGCCCAGGTCAGGCGCTTCTGCTGTTGTTTCTGGTTCAAAAGTGGCTGGACCTGGGGAATGCGGCACCTGGAGCCCAGTTCACTACTTCTACAGGTCACCCAAGGTCTGGAATGGGCCCTTCTTTCACTTTTTCCTTCCCACAGACGTCCCACTGAGGTGCCTTGATACAGCACTCTGGGAACAGCCTATTCGCTCAGAGATTTCTTTCTGTGTCTTACCCTCTTGCTTGAGGGTGTCAGTGATGGCCTTCTGGACAGCAATCAGGTCGGCAGTCTTACCCATGATTGCGGTTTTGAGTAATGAACCAGGCTGGGAGTTTTTAAAAGCCTCAGGAATCTTTTGCATGTGTTTAGAGTTAATTGGATGATTCAGATGATTAGGTTAATAGCTCGTTGAGACTACCTTTTCATGATATGCTAATTTTTTGAGATAGGAATTTTGGGTTTTCATGAGCTGTATGCCAAAATCATCAGTATTAAAACAATAAAAGACCTGAAATATTTCAGTTGGTGTGCAATGAATCTAAAATATATGAACGTTTAATTTTTATCAGTACATTACAGAAAATAATAAACTTTATCACAATATGCTAATTTTTTGAGAAGGACCTGTACATACTGAAGTGCCAAATTGATGTGATTGACAATGACAACATCCTTCTGCGCCGCCCGTCACCTTTGTTCTTCGCTCGCCAAACGGTGACTAATGTAAATAGAAGTGAGATACGCTGCTTTTGTTTAACTCTATAATAATTCCAAAATGAATGGGCATCACACAAATCCCCTCACAAAGTCAAAGTTAAAATGACGTGCAGTTATTTTAAGATGGAATGGCTGTCAGTTTTTGAAAACAGAAGAAAAAAAACGTGAAACTGGGTGATATTTTTTTCTTTTTCGAGCAAGAAAGGTCTGCTCTGCAAAACATGTGAAGCCAAAGTAGCAAGCGAGTTTTCGGAAGGAAAAGTGTGGACAGAATAGAAACTGGAGTACCTCAAGCATCACATTTAGTACAAAAGTCATTTGAAAGCTGTTGAAATTGTACACAGATATAACATGGAAATGGGGATCAGTACCTTGTTGGGGGAATGTGCCAAAGACCAAGAAAAGAGGAACGAGCTATCACTCAAAGAAATCCAACCCAGAGCAAGTTAAAGTTCTCATTGACAATATTCCGCGAGCCATCAACATGCATGCATCTATGCTGTTGGTTCAACAAATTCACAATCACATAGCAAGGTATGCGAGTATACCACAAAGCTGGCGTAGCAAAAATTACACCTTTGATTTTTTTTTTTAATTCAATCAATCATGTAGTGCAGAATGAGATGGTGTGTAGTCTTAAAAATGCACCTTGGCACACCCTCATTGTAGATGAGAGCACAGACATAACAGTGCACAAAATGCTTGTCCTGTATTTTAAATACAAGAAGGAAAATAACGTTAACCATAAAACTGTGTTTGGCAGCATCATTCAGCTGTCAGCCTGCACTGCTAAGCATATTGTGCAAGCAATAATTCAGTTTAACGCCAAGCATGAACTGGACCTGCAGAGAATGGTGATGCTGACCCCCGATGGTGCCTCAGTAATGCTAGGAAAACACAGCAGAGTTGCAGCTTCATTAAAGCGGCAAATATCACACCTAATTGAACAACACTGAGTGGCCCATAGAGATGACTTGGGCGTTGATGCTGCGTGGAAAGATGTACGTTTGATGCGTGATGTGGAAACTCTTCTCAGAACAGTTTATTCCATTTTTTCAAGATCTACTGTAAAGAGGGGAAAACTTGAAGACCATTCAAAGATTCTGGATGAGGCTACATTGTCATTCAGGCCTCTGAACGAAGTACAATGGCTGTTGCGGCACCAAGCTGTGAATGCTGTTCTTAGGAACTACTCTGTGCTGGAAGAATACTGCAAGAGAGAATCCAGTGATGACAGAGATGCAGTGGCAAATTACTGTTACAAAAAGCTGACTGATTCAAAGTTCAAGGTTACTCTCATTGTTCTGGGAGATGTTTTGTATGAGCTCGAACACCTCTGTCTTTCTTTACAAAGAAACAACCTGACTGTGATGGAAGGGCACTGCTTTGCAAGTGCAAAGATCGAGAAATTGCGTTCCCAATACTTGACAGATAAAAAGGATGTTCAGTGGAGTGACCATGTCAAAGAGGCAATGAGGGCCTCATCTGCTGATGGCAGAAACACCAGTGAGATTACTCATTTTATTGGTAAGCTCTGTGATCACTTGTATGCTTGTTTTCCAGAGGATGAATTAAAGAAGTGGTCTGCATTTGAAATTGAAGCATTGAACTAAGACATCAGTTTTGATTATGGAACAGCAAATGTTGCCACACTGGCAAAGAAGTATGAAGACCTTCTCCATCACCCACATTCTGTAAAGGTCATTAACAGTGAACATGCTGAATTCAAGTACATAATGAGGCAAAAACCATCTTAAACTTGGTATCTCCGGATGTTTGAAAAACAAATGTTCGTGAGTGGAGAGCGTCTGTGCTTAACCCTCACTTTCCGTGGTTAATGGGGACCGAGACTCCCCTGTGACCACCAATTTCCGCGAGGTAGGATCAACCCCCCTGACTCTTGTTGTTCTTTTCCTTTCGGCTGTTCCCTTCAGGGGTCGCCACAGCAAATGATCGGCCTCCATCTCACCCTATTCTCTGCATATTCTGCTCTTACTCCAACTACCTTCATGTCCTCCTTCACCACATCCATAAATCTGCTCTTTGGTCTTCCTCTGGGCCTTCTGCCTGGTAACGCCAACCTCAGCATCCGACTACCAATATACTCATTATCCCTCCTCTGTACATGTCAAAACCATCGCAATCTAGCCTCTCTGACCGTCTCCAAAACAGCTTACATGTGCAGTCCCTCTGACGTGCTCATTCCTGATCCTATCCATCCTCGTTACTCCCAAAGAGAACCTCAACATTTTCATCTCTGCTACCTCCAGCTCTGCCTCCTGTCTTTTCCCCAGTGCCACCGTTTCTAAACCATACAACATTCCTGGCCTCATCACCGTCTTGTACACTTTTCCTTTCATTCTTGCCGATACCTTTCTATCACACATCACACCGGACACTTTTCTCCAACCATTCCAACCTGCCTGCACACACTTCTTTACCTCTTTTCCACACTCTCCATTGCTCTGGATTGTTCAGCCTAAGTACTTAAAAAAAATCCTCCACCTTCTTTATCTCTGCTCCCTGTAACCTCTCAGTTCCTCTTGGGTCCTTGTCCTTCACACGCATGTATTCTGTCTTACTGAGGCTAACCTTCATTCCTCTCCTTTCAGAGGCATACCTCCACCTCTCTAGATTTTCCTGCACTTGTTCTCTGCTCTCACTACAGATCCCAATGTCATCTGCAAACATCATAGTCCATGGGGAATCTTGTCTCACCTTGTCTGTCAGCCTGTCCATCACCATAGCAAACAAGAAGGGGCTCAGAGCTGACCCTTGATGCAGTCTCACCTGCACTTTGAACTCTTCTGTCACACCGACAGCACACCTCACCACTGTCTTACATCTCTCATACATGTCCTGCACCACTCTAACATACTTCTCTGCCACTCCAGACTTCATGTAATACCACAGTTCCTCTCTCGGCACCCTGTCATACGCTTTCCCCAGATCGACCCCCCTGACTGACATATATAATATCAATAAATACATATTAAACGGTATAATTGCTTATAATAACATTTAAACATTCAAAAATAATGCAGAAGATGTAAATAAAATATAAATGCACACACAGACAGACACACGCACACACAGATACGCACCTCACATAAAAATGCAAGTATTTTTGTTGGGGGGATTTGGGTTGGGGTTTTTTTTGTTTGTTTGGGTTTTTTTTTTTGCATAACTGGGCTTGTGTTGCAGCATTTTCCTGAACCTTTTCCATATTTTTCCATAATTTCCTTATTTTTCGATGAATATTTTTGAAACACCCACGATGCACTGATGTCACAGAAATTGAAACACAAAGTAGTGAGGGATCAATGTATATGTGTGTGTGTGTGTGTGTGTGTGTATATATATATATATATATATATATATATATATATATATATATATATATATATACACACACATACACTAGTCCTTCTCAAAAAATTTGCATATTGTGATAAAGTTCATTATTTTCTGTAATGTACTGATAAAAATTAAACTTTCATATATTTTAGATTCATTGCACCCCAACTGAAATATTTCAAGTCTTTTATTGTTTTAATACTGATGATTTTGGCATACAGCTCATGAAAACCCAAAATTCCTATCTCAAAAAATTAGCATATCATGTGGCAGAAAACGCTGCACAACCAGAAGAGGTGACCGGACCCTGAGGAAGATTGTGAAGAAGGGCCGATTCCAGACCTTGGGGGACCTGTGGAAGCAGTGGACTGGGCTACAGGTGCCGCATTCCCCAGGTCAAGCCACTTTTGAACCAGAAACAGCGGCAGAAGCACCTGACCTGGGCTACAGATAAGCAGCACTGGACTGTTGCTCAGTGGTCCAAAGTACTTTTTTCAGATGAAAGCAAATTTTGCATGTCATTCGGAAATCAAGGTGCCAGAGTCTGGAGGAAGACTGGGGAGAAGGAAATGCCAAAATGCCTGAAGTCAAGTACCCACAGTCAGCGATGGTCTGGGGTGCCATGTCAGCTGCTGGTGTTGGTCCACTGTGTTTTATCAAGGTCAGGGTCAATGCAGCTAACTATCAGGAGATTTTGGAGCACTTCATGTTTCCATCTGCTAAAAAGCTTTATGGAGATGAAGATTTCATTTTTCAGCACGACCTGGCACCTGCTCACAGTGCCAAAACCACTGGTAAATGGTTTACTGACCATGGTATTATGGTGCTCAATTGACCTGCCAACTCTCCTGACCTGAACCCCATAGAGAATCTGTGGGATATTGTGAAGAGAAAGTTGAGAGACACCAGACCCAACACTGTGGATGAGCTTAAGGCTGCTATCAAAGCATCCTGGGCCTCCATAACACCTCAGCAGTGCCACAGGCTGATTGCCTCCATACCACGCCGCATTGAGGCGGTCATTTCTGTAAAAGGATTCCCGACCAAGTATTGAGTGCATAACTGAACATAATTATTTGAAAGTTGACTTTTTTTGTATTAAAACCACTTTTTTTTTTATTGGTCGGCTGAAATATGCTAATTTTTTGAGATAGGGATTTTTGGTTTTCATGAGCTGTATGCCAAAATTATCAGTATTAAACCAATAAAAGACCTGAAATATTTTTATATATATATACACACACACACACACACACACACACACACACAACAAATAAATTAAATAACGATTCCAGTGCATAATCGGCACAGCCTTTTTTCAAACATTTCAACATCTTGAATCACTATTTGAACCCCAATTTTAGATCTATGACATCAGTCTGTGTATTTCATTAAACTGTCACAGTGCTACTGAGTTTCAACCTGACCAACTGAAGTAAATGCCATGGATATCACGCCATATAATCAAGGTAAAGGCCATCCAATAAAATCTTAGAGCTGGACTTCCCTCAGCCAGGTAGTGGTATACATGCTACTATCATAACTATGGTACCTGCTCCCAAACTACCATTCATTACGAACAGCCTGCATTCTCACACCAGCATTTTAATTATTCAGAAGTGAATATTTTTGACAAGCACCCAATTCAAACATTTACCTTTAGTCTCAAAATTATTCTGGAAAGGTTCGGAGTAGCGGAGAAGAGGACGGAAAGAGCACCCTTCACCATGAACCAGAGAGCAACAAAAATCCATCGGATCCGGCAGGAGCTCAAGTCCCTTAAGACGCAGCACAAGGAGGCAAGCGAGGAGCAACGCCCCCCCTTGGTAGAGCTGCGAACCATCTTGAGAAAGAAGCTGTTGACTCTCCGAAGAGCTGAGTGGCACCGGCGGAGGCGAAAGGAAAGGACCAGGAAGCGGGCATCCTTCATTGCCAACCCCTATGGCTTCACCAACCAACTCTTGGGACAGAAGCGTGGAGGGAGATTGACTTGCTCCAAGGAAGAGATAGATCGGCACATCCAGATCACCTATAGCGATCCTGACAGGCAGCAGGAGCTGGGCCATTGCAACACCCTGATACAACCATCACCCCCCACGAAGGAGTTTGATGGAAGAGAGCTGCTCCTTAAAGAGGTACAAGATGTTGTGGGAAAAGCCCGAACCAGTTCAGCTCCCGGGCCAAGTGGAGTGCCGTACAAGGTTTATAAGAACTGTCCCCTGTTACTGAAGCGGCTATGGAAGATCTTGAAAGTCATCTGGAGAAGAGGGAAGGTGGCGCAGCAGTGGCGATATGCTGAGGGAGTCTGGATCCCAAAGGAAGAAAATTCCAAGAACATCGACCAATTCAGGATTATTTCCTTGCTGAATGTTGAAGGGAAAATCTTCTTCAGCATATTAGCAAGGCAGTTGACCGACTTTCTCTCCAGCAACAGCTACATCGACACCTCAGTGCAGAAGGGCGGCATATCTGGGGTGCCAGGTTGCCTGGAGCATACGGGAGTGGTGACCCAGCTCATCAGAGAAGCTCGGGAGAACAAAGGAGACTTGGCAGTGCTTTGGCTCGACCTCGCTAACGCCTATGGATCCATCCCACACAAGCTGGTCCAAGCAACCTTGGAGAGGCATCATGTGCCAGGCCAGGTCGCACAACTCATTATGGACTACTACAATCAGTTCAGTATGAGAGTGTCAGCAGGGCTTGTAACATCAGATTGGCACAGAGTCGAGGTTGGGATCATCACAGGCTGTACCATCTCCGTGATCCTTTTTGCCTTGGCAATGAACATGCTAGTCAAGTCTGCTGAAACTCAGAGTCGGGGCCCAAAGTCTGCAACGGGAGTGCGGCAACCACCAATCAGGGCATATATGGACGATCTTACCATCACCACTGAGTCAGTACCAGGAAGCAGGTGTATTCTTCAAGGGCTAGAAGAGCTGTGTAGATGGGCAAGAATGAGGTTTAAGCCGGCGAAATCGTGGTCACTGGTGCTGAAGAGGGGCAAAGTTGTGGACAGGTTCCGCTTCAGCATCGGTGGGGCACCAATCCCAACTGACTCTGAAAAACCAGTGAAGACTCTTGGCAAGGTGTTCAACAGCAGCCTTAAGGATTCAGCATCCATTCAAGAAACCTGTCAGGAGCTGGAGAGCTGGTTGAGAACAGTGGACCGGTCTGGGCTACCCGGGAAGTTCCAGGCCTGGATTTATCAACATGGCATCCTGCCCAAAGTGCTGTGGCCTCTACTCATCTACGAGGTTCCAATTTCGATCGTGGAGGGCCTAGAGAGGAAGGTTAGCAGTTTCCTCAGGAGGTGGCTGGGTCTGCCTAGGAGTCTTAGTAGCATCGCTCTCTATGGACGCAACACCAACCTCCAACTGCCTTTGAGATCACTAGGGGAGGAGTTTAAGGTGACAAAGGCAAGAGAAGTGATGATGTACCGGGACTCCAGCGACCCTAAGGTGGCCCAGGCAGGGGTCAGAGTGAAAACCGGGAGGAAGCGGAGAGCCGATGAAGCTGTCACACACGCTGAATTGCGGATACGACACAGAGCCCTGGTCGGAGCAGTGACCCACGGTAGGGCTGGTCTGGGAACATGTACAACGCCACAGTATGAGAAGGCCAAGGGGAAGGAGAGACGGCGATTGGTGCAGGAGGAGGTGAGGGCAGAAGTGGAGGAGAGGAGGAGCAGCAGAGCAGTCGGCCTAAGGCAGCAGGGTGCCTGGACAAGGTGGGAGCAGGCCATGGAACGAGAAGTCACATGGGCAGAGCTTTGGCGGGCAGAGCCGCACCAAATAAAGTTCCTTGTCCAAGCGGTCTATGACATTCTGCCCAGTCCATCAAACCTCTCCATTTGGGGTAAAATAGAGTCTCCCAACTGCCCGCAGTGCCCAGGCAGAGGCACGTTGGAGCACATTCTGAGCTGCTGTCCAGTAGCCCTTGGGCAGGGGCGGTACACCTGGCGCCACAACCAGGTTTTGAAACCCATTGCGGAAGTCATCAGCATGGGAATCAGCAAAAGCAGCAGACGGTCCTGCCCCACCACTCAGTTGATCACCTTTGTGAAGGCGGGTGAGAAGTTGGGAAAAACCGCAGGAGCCAGGAACCCATCGGGGCTACTGGCAACCGCAATAGACTGGCAGCTGTCTGTTGACCTGGAGAAACAACTCAAGTTCCCCCAGTGTATTGTCTCAACCACCCTGAGGCCAGACATCCTCCTGGTGTCAAAGGAGACAAAGAGCATCATCTTGATGGAGCTCACCGTGCCATGGGAGGACCGACTGGATGAGGCCCATGAGAGAAAGAAGACCAAATATGAAGATCTGGTCGTAGGCTGCCGTAAGCAGGGCTGGAAGGCACAGTGTATGCCCATCGAGGTTGGCTGCAGAGGGTTCGCAGGCCAATCACTCTATAAAACCTTGAGTGTGCTGGGCATTACGGGGATAGAGAGGAGAAGAGCCATCAAGAGGATCACTGAGGAAGCAGAGAAAGCCTCGAGATGGCTGTGGATTAGGAGAGGAGATCCATGGAAAGCAAAAGCCACCTGAACACAAGTCGGGTCTGATCAACAATGGCTGGGTCGTCTGGGCGAGGGTGTCTGATGTTGAAAGACCCGAAACATCCGAGGACCTCAGGTTACATCACTGATGATGTGTTCAGGAGCATCCAAGAGATGTATAATAACAATAAATCAGCAGGTATGAGGTAATTGATAAAGTGAAAAATGTAGACAGAAACTGAGAATGAGCAAGAGATAGACAGCCCACAAAAATTTATGCATGTGAGAGTGTCAGAGGAAAAACTAGGCTATCAATTATTTCAGAAAAGGAATCTCAGGGAAGTCCATTACTAAGCCATGTTTTAGGCAGACAGCCAAGAAGAAGAATGTGTGTGTGTGTGTGTGTGTGTGTGTGTATACAATCCCTTCTTTTTCTGTCACCTTTAGAGTTATGTCAGTCCAGTAGATACGGTTGTCGGTGACGTCAAAGTCGAGCGCTGATGCCTCCTTGACCCCAGTGAGTGGGATGGCTACGTTGTTATTGTTGGTTTCAAGCGAGATGCGCCGGATGTCAGTATGACGTGAGAAGAGCAGAAAGGCTTCGGGCACAATGCACGTGCTCATGTCACCCATGAGTTCCAGACCGATTGGACATGTGCATGCCACACCCTGCGGCCTATACAGGCACAGGTGACTGCAGCCACCGTTGTTATCAGCACATGCGTTCGTCCCTGAAAAAGAGAACAAGACACATACTTTATAACGTCATTCCAGCCTTACAGGCTATTTACATTCACTTTCGTCTGATCCTGAACCATTAAATTGTCTTTCTAGTGGAACAACAGGTTAAACTTAAACAAGAAAGCTAACGCATCAAACATTGAATGAAAGCAAGTATGCCAACAGCCTCATCGACGAGAGATTTGACACGTTCAACTTACCAAAAGACTGGTGAACGTAGGTGGCCTTTAGCCCCATGAGGTCAGGGAGTTGGTCGATGATTACTTCTCTTTCAGCAGTGCGTTTGTGCACGCGCTCAATGCTTCGCCGCTGCCAGTCTGTCCAGTAAATGTAGTCATCTAGGAGGGTGAAACCGAATATGTGGGGAAGTTTGTCCTCCACCAAGATCCGGTGCCCTGTTCCATCCATGTTCATCATCTGACCCCAACAGAGTGAGAAGGGAAAAGGTGAGGGTGTTTTATTTTGTCTTTTTTAAAATTCTTTTTTAAAACTTCATTCCTATAACTCTTGTCATATACAAACGTTCATGTGCATGGGCATTCAATCGGAAATTGTGGGGTAGATGGTTTTCTGGAAATCCAGCAAAGCCAACTATCCTGTATTAATTAGCAGAAGCTGTACAACAAGCAGCTGTGCACATGTCCACCACATTAAACTCTGATCTGAATAATAAATGTCTAAGTATACAAGAGAGAGTGTGCGTGTCAGGGAGCAATGCCTATCAAGGGCCAGTGTTTTTAATTTCTTTGAATTCTACAGCCTGTATTTACCTTTTCTCCTCCAATCCAAACACACATCCACAAAAGACATGTTCCTTTCTTAAAAAAGGGGGATGATGCATTCCAGAGCTGGCTTGAGAAACTGACTCATCAGCTTTTTATTTCCTTTCATAAATCCAACACAATAAGGGCTTCTCCCATCAGATGTTTTAATTTGCACAAAAATGTTGGCCTCTAGAACACAAATGACGGCAGCGGCGTCTGTGGGAATCACGGTCCCTCTCACCACACGCCTGTCACATTGCCAGTTTTTCAGGCCTCCGAAATACTACACTCCGGCATCCTCACTCACCAAAACTATCTGCATTTTTTTCCTCTTTCTTCAGTTCATATGTAGTTAATATATTTCAATTGGTTAAAACAATCCAAAAAATTCAATTGTACTGAATAGATATAAGAGCAAAATCCAGACTGTGTATGCCAGCTGGCTTTCTGCACATTACATTTTCTGCTTTCCCCCCTCTACTAATGTGCATATAAAATGGAGTTTCCATCCTTAGTTTGATGGCATCAGCCAAAAGGTCTCCAGTGGTTTGGGAGTTGTGACCACAGTGCGGTGTTGGTTTCAGATTCTGGGGCTATTCTAAATAGTGCAGACCGCAGATGGAGTAGAGGCCGCAATCGGAACCAGATGTGGGCTCAAGCCGCAAAAAAAAAAAACGCCGCCTATCCTATCAGAGACGTGCTAGCCTAGGCTTCTCTCCCCTTCTCACACCCCTAACACCATTGCCCTTTCAGACCTCAATACAGGTACAAAAGCCACAGTTAGTTGTGCAAATAAGCTTACAGTGACATGTTACACTCACACTCTAATTCTCTAATCAATTCAATGGCTACAAAAAAATCTAAAGTCAGCATTATGTCAGTTTGGGTTTGTTCGCTCTGGCAGTAACGAAACAATTCAGAGGAGTGCAAATCATACTCAGATCTTGGTCATTGGTTTCTTTTGTGATGTTCCTAAGCAATTAAAACATCAACACAGCGACACTTCTCTTATCGTTTTGTGCCAATAAAATAAATAAAAATAATATAAATTACACAACAGTCATACACTTTCAGTCCCCCCCATTGTGAACAGGATAATGTTTGTAAATGCTATGCATAGTACAACCTGGACCTTACAATCAATTTCAAAAATCTAGAAAATGGATTTTAGATACATTTGTCCTGCATCATAATGTAATACAAAACAAAGCAGTAGGTTTCATTGGTGACACCTGGGGTGGGTGGGTAGAAGAGAACGGTATTTGTTAGAAGGTACCGGCACTGCCTTGTGATTCACATTTGTGACACAGCTAAGCCTGACAGCTGAAAATAGTCAAACTTCAACCTGTAAATAAAGCCCTTGTAATCAAATAATGCTAAATAAATTGAATTGTGTTTAAAGTTCATTTCATTCCTGTTCCAGTGGTACAAAATTCAGTCATGTTCAGGGGGGGGGGACAAAAAACGACATTTCAATTTTAGACTGAGTTTGTGTTGATTTTTCACCAACCCTGATGAGAGCACCTTTGTTGTGATGAGATCTCAAGTGCGCTTTTGCAAGGTATCGTCCACAAAATCGACTCGCGCGTCATGCTGATATGACGCATGTGGTCGAAACCATTACCAGATTCAGCAGTGAATCTCCAGCGTTCCAGCCATACCCTGTTTGTCTGGGTATACTGTGCCTTTTAAAAAAAAAAAATTTCATATTTATAAATATCCCCAAGAAGATTTCCGGTTCTTTAAAAATAGGTAAAATGTATAGTCCCAATAGAGAATATATTGTCTTCTAAGCTAGCCTGGGATAGGCCACACCAAATATACCTGTATAATATTATATACTAATTATATTTTATTCTTCTTTCTTTTTCTTTCGGCTGTTCCCTTTTTCTCAAGGGTCACCACAGCGAATCATCTGATTCGCATGTTTTATTTGGCAGAGGTTTTTACATCGGATGCCCTTCCTGACACAGCCCTTTAGCAAGGGACAGAAACACGCTGACAACTATGCAGCTACTGTTTACGAAAATCAGAAATGGTTCTTTTACATGCCTCTCACCATAGACCGTGAGAGACATGGCCGGCCTTTGATAACCCAGTTTGCTGCACTGGGGGGGGACAGTGACAACCTTGTGGAGAGTAGGATTCAAACCCCAAACCTTAGGATCAGCGATCCAGCACCCTTTACGCCAGACCACTACTGTCCGCACTAATATATATATATATATATATATATATATATATATATATATATATATATATATATATTATTCTATATACATGTACAGACACTCCCTGCTTTACATTCATTCGTTTTATGTATTTTTCATTTAAAAAAAAAAAAAAAAAAGTCAAATTTTGAGTTGAGCACGCTCTCTGTAGTACGAGACATCCCTACGTGGTACGCAAACGTAAGACGCTACTTCCGCATGATTGTTTACAAATGACAGACTAAACGTGCCCTTGTTCTTCCCAGTTCACCACGTGTTACCCATGTGTTAAGACGACATCTCTGTAATCTTTGTGTTTACAGTTTTGCAGACTTTTGTAACCCTAAGCAAATATGGTTGGTCAGAAGCGTAAGCCTACTAGTGATGATGGTAATCAGAAAAAGCGGCAAGCCATCTCGTTAGAAATGCAGATGGCTATGATCAAGAAAATTGATGCTGGTATAAAACATTTGAAATGTTGCATGTTTCTTCCAAATGGCATTGTCTACCATCGGAACCATTTACAAGCAGAAGGATCGCATGATAGAGAATGTTAAAGGTTATATAAGTAAAAATAAAAGGACAGGACAAAGACTTTCTATTGAAACGTCATTTTCACTACAGATCTGTTTCGAAGGGTGGTGAAATCATCCTCTCGCTACAGGTGATTACAGAAGAAATGGTGTATGTATATATTATACTTGTCCTTCTCAAAAAATTAGCATATCGTGATAAAGTTCATTATTTTCTGTAATGTACTGATAAAAACTTTCATATATTTTAGATTCATTGCACACCAACTGAAATATTGCAGGTCTTTTATTGTTTTAATACTGATAATTTTGGTATACAGCTCATGAAAATCCAAAATTCCTATCTCAAAAAATTAGCATATCATGAAAAGGTACTCTAAACGAGCTATTAACCTAATCATCTGAATCAACCAATTAACTCTAAACACCTGCAAAAGATTCCTGAGGCTTTTAAAAACTCCCAGCCTGGTTCATTACTCAAAACCGCAATCATGGGTAAGACTGCCGACCTGACTGCTGTCCAGAAGGCCATCATTGACACCCTCAAGCAAGAGGGTAAGACACAGAAAGAAATCTCTGAGCGAATTGGCTGTTCCAGAGTGCTGTATCAAGGCACCTCAGTGGGACGTCTGTGGGATGGAAAAAGTGTGGCAGAAAACGCTGCACAACCAGAAGAGGTCACCGGACCCTGAGGAACATTGTGGAGAAGGTCCGATTCCAGACCTTGGGGGTCCTGTTGAAGCAGTGGACTGGGCTACAGATGGCGCATTCCCCAGGTCAAGCCACTTTTGAACCAGAAACAGCGGCAGAAGCGCCTGACCTGGGCTACAGAGAAACAGCACTGGACTGTTGCTCAGTGGTCCAAAGTACTTCTTTCAGATGAAAGCAAATTTTGCATGTCATTTGGCACTCAAGGTGCCAGAGTCTGGAGGAAGACTGGGGAGAAGGAAATGCCAAAATGCCTGAAGTCCAGTGTCAAGTACCCACAGTCAGTGATGGTCTGGGGTGCCATGTCAGCTGCTGGTGTTGGTCCACTCTGTTTTATCAAGGGCAGGGTCAATGCAGCTAGCTATCAGGAGATTTTGGAGCACTTCATGCTTCCATCTGCTGAAAACTTTATGAAGTTTTCATGAGCTGTATGTTAAAATCATCAGTATTAAAACAATAAAAGACCTGAAATATTTCAGTTGGTGTGTAATGAATTTAAAATATATGAAAGCTTAATTTTTATCAGTACATTACAGAAAATAATGAACTTTATCACAATATGCTAATTTTTTGAGGACTAGTGTGTGTGTATATATATATATATATATATATATATATATATATATATATATATATATACACATACACACACACACACATACATATATTATATATATTAGACATATATACATACATACATACATACATACATACATATACACACACAGACGCTGTTACGAGCATGTACATATTTGTGTGAATGTACATATAAAAATACTTTTATAATATATGTTTGCTGTATCTACTCACTGGTACACACTGGTGAGTAAGGGCTATTGATAGTTTCACACTTCGATGCAATATGTTTAAGGACAAATTTACTTTAAGGTAGGGTTGGTGAGAGACTTGGGTGCACGTGTACTGGTGGTATTGTACAATGCTTTGGGGTGTTGCAAAATCACAGGGGAATGCTGCATCCTATAGAAAACGGTGGAAAGGACTGGAGTTGCGCAATCCAATGGAGGGGAGGAGCAACACACATGTCGGGGCTTGTCTGGGCTTGCCTGGGCTTGTACCAGAGAGAAAATAATTTGTTGGGGGAATCTATATTAAGCACCTGTTGCCAACTGGCTAGAGGCTCTTACAGTCTCCTCCAGGATTTCGGAGTCTCTTCCAGTCTCTTCCAATCTCCTCAAGGCTGTCCGGGCGGATCACAGATAAACTCATCTCAGGTGAACTATGGAACACGCTTCACCTAAATCGTTGTTCGGGACTTCACCGTTGAAGGCCATCATCCACGACCACACACAGCCCACGCGAGAATGGCCATCATTTGTTTCGTCCGAGATGCAGGATGGCGAGCCTTTCCCCGCCAGCACAAGCGCCATCTCGAAATTTACCCTGCTGCGGGCGCTTGGTGACAATGGGACCCTTGGTTAATTTGTATATGGTTTAGGTCCAAGTTGTAAGTTATGAATTTTGTCTTGTTTTGTTCATATTATTAAATTGTACATAGTTTTTGTCATGGTCTGTCGTGCTTTGCTGGTTTCACGGGGCAATTTCAAGCCTCTGAATTTTCCTATCCATAACAGATCCTCCCTGACTTACGTTTTACGTTTATACACCTACACACACACACACAGGGATCCCTCACCTTCCGCAGTTAATTGGGACCGAGATCCCCACGCGACCATTGAAATCCACGAAGTAGGATCACCCCCTGACTGAAGTATACATACATGTATTTCTTTCTTCCTTTTGGTTTTTTTCCCCTTTCTCGGGAGTCGCCACAGCGAATCATCTGATTCGCACATTTTGATTTGGCATAGGTTTTTACGTCGGATGCCCTTCCTGTCACAACCCTTTAGCAAGGGACAGAAACACGCTGATGGCTTTGCAGCCTACTCTTTACGAAAGTCAGCAATGGTTCTTTTACATGCCTCTCAGCATAGACAGTGAGAGACATGGCCCGCCTTTGACAACCCAGTTAGCTGCACTGGGGAGACAGTGACAACCCTGTGGGGACTCGAACCCCCAACCTTAGGATCAGAGATCCTTCGCCCTATCCACTAGACCACCATTGCCCCGTATACGTACATGTACTAGTCCTTCTCAAAAAAATTGCATATTGTGATAAAGTTCATTATTTTCATTCTGATAAAAATTTAACTTTCATATATTTTAGATTCATTGCAAACCAACTGAAATATTTCAGGTCCTTTATTGTTTTAATATTGATAATTTTGGCAAAAAAGTAAAGAAAAACCAAAAATCCCCATCTCAAAAAAATTAGCATATTTCAGACAAAAAAAAGTGTTTTTAATACAAAAAAAAAAAACAAAAAAAACGAGTCAACCTTCAAATAATTATGTTCAGTTATGCACTCAATACTTGGTCAGGAATCCTTTTGCAGAAATGACTGCTTCAATGCGGCGTGGCATGGAGGCAATCAGCCTGTGGCACTGCTGAGGTGTTATGGAGGCCCAGGATGCTTTGATATCGGCCTTAAGCTCATCCACAGTGTTGGGTCTGGTGTCTCTCAACTTTCTCTTCACAATATCCCACAGATTCTCTATGGGGTTCAGGTCAGGAGAGTTAGCAGGCCAATTGAGCACAGTTATACCATGGTCAGTAAACCATTTACCAGTGGTTTTGGCACTGTTATCAGGCATTTTGCCATTTCCTTCTCCCCAGTCTTCCTCCAGACTCTGGCACCTTGATTTCCGAATGACATGCAAAATTTGCTTTCATCTGAAAAAAGTACTTTGGACCACTGAGCAACAGTCCAGTGCTGCTTCTCTGTAGCCCAGGTCAGGCGCTTCTGCCGCTGTTTCTGGTTCAAAAGTGGCTTGACCTGCGGAATGCGGCACCTGTAGCCCAGTCCACTGCTTCCACAGGTCCCCCAAGGTCTGAAATCGGCCCTTCTCCACAATCTTCCTCAGGGTCCGGTCACCTCTTCTGGTTGTGTAGCGTTTTCTGCCACACTTTTTCCTTCCCACACATGTCCCATTGAGGTGCCTTGATACAGCACTCTGGGAACAGCCTATTCGCTCAGAGATTTCTTTCTGTGTCTTACCCTCTTGCTTGAGGGTGTCAATGATGGCCTTCTGGACAGCAGTCAGGTCAGCAGTCTTACCCATGATTGCGGTTTTGAGTAATGAACCAGGCTGGGAGTTTTTAAAAGCCTCAGGAACCTCTGCAGGTGTTTAGAGTTTATTGGTTGATTCAGATGATTAGGTTAATAGCTCGTTGAGACTACCTTTTCATGATATGCTAATTTTTTGAGATAGGAATTTTGGGTTTTCATGAGCTGTATTCCAAAATCATCAGTATTAAAACAATAAAAGACCTGAAATATTTCAGTTGGTGTGCAACGAATCTAAAATATATGAAAGTTAAATTTTTATCAGTACATTGCAGAAAATAATGAACTTTATCACCATATGCTAATTTTTTTAGAAGGACTAGTGTGTGTGTGTGTGTATATATAATATCAATAAATACATATTCAATGCTATAAATGCTTCTAATAAGAATTAAATATTAAAAAAATAACGAGACGTAAATAAAATATAAATACACACACATACAGATAGTATTGCATGAGAAGACGACAACACACATACATGCACGCGTGCGCACACACAGATGCAACAATGTAACTTTTGTTGGGAGATTTTGGGTTCTTTTTGGTTTATTTAAAGTTTTTTTTTTTTGTTTGACATAATTGGCTTTGTTTTTGGTGGCATTTTCCTGAAATTTTCCCCCTATTCTTCCTGAATTTCCTTATTCTAAAACATGATTAATATTTATTTATATATTTTTTTTTTTGGGGGGGGGGAAAAATCTGCGATGCACTGAAGCCACATGAATTGAAGTGTGAGTCGCGAGGGATCCCTGTGTGTATGTATGTATGTATGTATGTATGTATGTACACACACACACATATATATATATATATAGGATTTTCTGAGTAGATCCTTCCGTAGGAGAGTGCTCAATACTTTTTGGTAGAGCAAATAAACAAAAATAAAAGGACAGGACAAAGACTTTCTATTGAAACTCCATTTATCACTACAGATCTGTTTCGAGGGGTGGTGAAACCATCCTCTCTCTTCAGGTGATTATAGAAGAATCTTCTTCTATAATCACCTGACTATGATGTTTGCAGATGACATTGTGATCTGTAGTGAGAGCAGAGAACAAGTGCAGGAAAATCTAGAGAGGTGGAGGTATGCCCTGGAAAGGAGGGGAATGAAGATTAGCCTCAGTAAGACAGAATACATGTGCATGAATGCCAAGGACCAAAGAGGAACGGTGAGATTACAGGGAGCAGAGATAAGAAAGGTGGAGGATTTTAAGTACTTAGGCTCAACAATCCAGAGCAATGGAGAGTGTGGAAAAGAGGTCAAGAAGCGTGTGCAGGCAGGTTGGAATGGTTGGAGAAAAGTGGCGGGTGTGATGTGTGATAGGAGGGTATCGGCAAAAATGAAAGGAAAAGTGTACAAGACGGTGTTGAGGCCAACGATGCTGTATGGGTTAGAAACAGTGGCCCTGGGGAAAAGACAGGAGGCAGAGTTGGAGGTAGCAGAGATGAAAATGTTGAGGTTCTCTTTGGGAGTAACGTAGGATGGATAGGATTAGGAATGAGCACGTCAGAGGGACAGCACATGTAAGACGTTTTGGAGACAAAGTCAGAGAGGCTAGATTGAGATGGTTTGGACATGTACAGAGGAGGGATAGTGAGTATATTGGTAATAGGATGCTGAGGCTGGAACTACCAGGCAAAAGGCCTAGAGGAAGACCAAAGAGAAGATTCATGGATGTGGTAAAGGAGGACATGAAGGTCGTTGGTGTAAGAGAAGAAGATGCAAAGGATAGGGTGAGATGGAGGCAGATGATTCGCTGTGGCGACCCCTGAAGGGAAAAGCCGAAAGGAAAAGAAGAAGAAGAATCACCTGAAGAGAGAGGATGGTTTCACCACCCCTCGAAACAGATCTGTAGTGATAAATGGAGTTTCAATAGAAAGTCTTTGTCCTGTCCTTTTATTTTTGTATATATATATATATATATATATATATATATATATATATATATATGTGTGTGTGTGTGTGTGTGTGTATGTATGTATATATATATATATATATGTGTGTGTGTGTGTGTGTGTGTGTGTGTGTGTGTGTGTGTCTATATATCTACATACACACACATTCAGTTGGCCGTCTACTTACGAAATTAATCCGTTACAATGCCTTTTTTGTAACCTGGAGTTTTCGTAAGTCGAGGCGCACTTTACATGTAAAACGCATGATTCGTTCCAAGGCTCCCAAGACTACCCCATAAACCCTTTAAAAATTATAAAAGTACACCAATTTTGTATGAAATGTGTTAAAAGTAAAAGAAAAATATTTACCTTTTAAAAAATCTCTCGAACCACCCATGCAACGCTTTAAAGTCCGTGGGTTGCTGGTCTGAAGAACCCTCAACCCCACCCTCCTTCACGAGGTCTTTCAATATGACGGTTACTTTTTCCGAAATAATTACCTCCGTCACTGTATCTCTGCTTTTAATGCCTCTTCTGCTTCAATCTGTCTGTCTTCCTTTCGGCTTTTTTTTCCCCATTTTACTCAGGAGTCGCCACAGCGAATCATCTGATTCGCACGTTTGATTTGGCAGAGGTTTTTACGTTGGATGCCCTTCCTGTCACAACCCTTTTTAGCAAGGGACAGAAACACGCTGTCTACTTTGCAGCCTACTCTTTACGAAAGTCAGCAATGGTTCTTTTACATGCCTCACACCATAGACAGTGAGAGACATGGCCCGCCTTTGATAACCCAGTTAGCTGTACTGGGGGGGGACAGTGACAACCTTGTGGAGAGTGGGACTTGAACCCCCAACCTTTGGATCAGCGATCCAGCACCCTATACCACTAGACCACCACTGCCCCTGCCTCTTCTGCTTCAATATCGTTCCGAAATCATCGTCTCCGTCACTGTATCTCGGCTTTTAAGGTCTCCTTCTGCTTCAATATCGTCCCAATTGTAGAGGGATTTCGGCCATGCTTCCTTGCAATTTCGCTCAACCGCATCCCACTTTCATATTTTTTTTAATCATCTCCTGCTTCACTTCGATTAATAACGAAATTCGCTTCTTCTTTTTGATGTCACCGGGAATCAATTTCTTGGGGTCCATGATGGATAAAATATAACGCTGCAATGATCACTGTCAAAAAAAAAAAAACCTCACGAGCCAACAGTCCTGTTCAACTCTCCTTCATGGGTGTGACAAAAAGGAAGTATGGGTACAGGAATGGGTACAGTTCAGCTCCCTCCTGGCCAATGGGAGGCCAGCGAAGCGGGGTGTTGGGAGACAGCCAATGAGCCGGAAATCACACACGCGTGTGTGTGCTGACCATGTCTTCTTGGCAGAGTTATAATCTTACAAATGTTTATGGAAGGTTTGAAGCCCGAGTCATGAAATAACGCATGAAACAACAGTAACTCTGCTCTTTACATGAAAAGCATTATGGAAGAGAGTGTGTGTGTGTGTGTGTGTGTGTGTGTGTGTGTGTGACTTCCGGTGCGAGTGAGAAGAAGAAACGGGCTTGAGTGATATCGCAAAGGAATATGGCCAAACCTGTTTACCATCGGTACGATATTGAAGCAGGTGGTCTTAAAAGGTATGCTTTTATAATTTTTAAAGGGTTTAGGGGGTTGTATTGATGGCCTTGGAACGAATCACAAGTTTTACATATAAAATGCGGTTCAATGGGAGGGAGCTGTGTCATCGCACCTAGCCAATGGGAGGCCAGCAGGGCGGGATGTTGGGAGATAGGCAATGGGAGGTAGCTGCGTCATCCCTCCTAGCTAATGGGAGGCGAGCAGGGCGATAATACGGTTTTAATGAGTAAGGCTCTATAGAATGTTTTTAAGAAGCATATTTTAGCGTGTGTAATATGATGCATAAGGTTTTACTTCAGGGCACAGAACTCGCGGATTATCTTGATTCACGGAAGGGGCCGTAACCAAACCCCTGCGAATAACGGGGGCCTACTGTATATATGATTATAATGAACTTTTTTGTTTTTTCCATGTATTTTTTGAAAACCGACGTATAATCGAGAACAACTTAACTCGAAATGACTTAAGTCAAGGTATACCTGTAAAAAGACAATTAGATGGGAACAAATGGGTTATCAATGACTCTGGGTTACTGATCAGAAGATTGGTGGTTCAAGCTCCATTACAATCAAGTCACCACTTTTTTGCCTTCCAAGCAGGGACCTTACACCTCAACTGTTCAGTTCCATTACTGAGATTTAAAAACTCAAACTGTTCCATTTACGAGAATCTTCCAAATGTTGCAAGCATATCACGCCTAGAGTGTAAAGCTGAAAACTACAAAAGCCCGAACAGACACGAAGACTTAGAAGGGGACAGCTTTGACATAACACCCCAGCCAGAATGAAAAAAGTAACACTGTGTGAAATTAACTTAAGGCCATCATATGAAAATGCCATATAATAAATTACTCATGTCTGTATAGGGAAAATCTCATTCTTTCATTCTGAGTTCATTTTGGACAAAACTCAATTAAGTCTCCGTCTGCATTCAAAGTATTGAGCTGAGATTTCTCTCTACAGGCCTCATGCTCAGCTAATAAGTAATTTACATAAATGCAGCCATGAGGCGGGGGGGGGCACGAACCAGTGTCTCTCCCCCTTATGCCGGTCCCAAGCCCGGATAAATGCAGAGGGTTGCGACAGGAAGGGCATCCGGCGTAAAACTTCTGCCACATTTAAAAAAATGCAAATGATCAATAAGAAATTCATACCGGATCGGTCGAGGCCCGGGTTAACAACGACCGCCATCAGTGCTGTCAACCAACAGGGTGCTGATGGAAATTGGACTACTGTTGGTCGAAGAAGGAGAGGCGGGAGGCGTGTCCGTAGGCAGAGAGAGAAGAGGAAATGTGTGAGCCTAGGACTGAGAGTAGGGACTTTGAATGTTGGAACTATGCAAGGAAAAGATAGGGAGCTGGCTGACATGATGCAGAGGAGGAAGGTGGACATACTGTGTGTTCAGGAGACAAGGTGGAAAGGTAGAAAGGCTAGAAGCTTAGGAGCAGGGTTTAAACTGTTTTATCATGGTGTGGATGGGAAAAGAAATGGAGTAGGAGTCATCTTGAAGGAGGGGTTTGTCAGGAATGTTCTAGACGTGAAAAGAGTGTCAGACAGAGTGATGAGTCTTAAGTTAGAAATTGAAGGCGTGATGGTCAATGTTGTTAGTGCTTATGCCCCACAGGCAGGATGTAAGCTAGAAGAGAAGGAGAGATTCTGGAGTGATTTAGATGAAGTGATGCAGAATACCCCCAGAGGTGAAAGAGTGGTCATTGGAGCAGACTTCAATGGACATGTTGGTGCAGACAACAGAGGGGACGAGGAAGTGATGGGCAGGTTTGGTATCCAGGACAGGAACACAGAAGGACAGATGTTGATCGATTTTGCAAAAAGGATGGAAATGGCTGTGGTGAATACTTTCTTCAAGAAGAAACAGAAGCATAGGGTGACTTATGAAAGCGGAGGTAAGAGCACACAGGTAGACTACATCTTGTGCAGGCAATGTAATTTGAAGGAAGTCAGTGACTGCAAAGTAGTAGTTGGTGAGAGTGTTGCCAAACAGCATAGGATGGTGGTGTGCAGGATGACACTGATGGTGAGAAAAGTGAAAAAGGCAAAGGCAGAGCAGAAGACAAAGTGGTGGAAGCTGAAAAAGGAAGAGTGTCGTGTTGTCTTCAAGGAGGAGTTGAACCAGGCTTTGGGTAGTCAGGAAGTGCTTCCAGAGGACTGGACAACCACAGCCAATGTGATCAGGGAGACCGGTAGGAGAGTACTTGGTGTGTCCTCTGGAAGGAAAGTAGATAAGGAAACTTGGTGGTGGAATGAGGAAGTGCAGGAGTGTGTACAAAAGAAGAGGTTAGCCAAAAGAAGTGGGACATTGACAGGACCGAAGAGAGTAAACAGGAGTACAGGGAGACACAGCGTAAGGCGAAGGTAGCAGTGTCAAAGGCCAAACAGAGGGCGTATGATGACTTGTATGATAGGTTGAACAGTCAGGAGGGAGAAAATGATCTATACAGGTTAGCACAGCAGAGAAATAGAGATGGGAAAGACATGCAGCAAGTTAGAGTGATAAAGGACAGAGAGGGAAATGTATTGACTGATGACAGAAGTGTGCTGGGAAGATGGAAAGAGTACTTTGAAGAGCTGATGAACAGAAGAAAATGAGAGAGAAAAAGAGTAGAAGGGGTGACCGTTGAGGAGCAGGAAGTAGCAAAGATTAGTAAGGGAGAAGTGAGGAGGGCATTGAAGAGGATGAAGAGTGGAAAGGCAGTTGGCCCTGATGACATACCAGTTGAGGTATGGAAGTGTCTAGGGAGGTAGCAGTAGATTTTCTGACAAGAATATTCAACAAGGTCTTAGAAAGTGAGCAGATGCCAGAGGAATGGAGGAGAAGTGTGCTTGTGCCCATCTTTAAGAACAAGGGAGATGTACAGAGTTGTGGCAACTACAGAGGGATAAAGTTGATGAGCCATACAATGAAGCTATGGGAAAGAATAGTGGAAGCAAGACTAAGGGCAGAGGTCAGCATTTGTGAACAACAGTTTGGTTTCATGCCAAGAAAGAGCACCACAGATGCAGTGTTTGCTTTGAGGATGTTAATAGAGAAGTACAGAGAAGGTCAGAGGGAGCTGCATTGTGCCTTTGTGGATCTGGAGAAAGCATATGACAGGGTGCCGAGAGAAGAACTGTGGTATTGTATGAGGAAGTCTGGAGTGACAGAGAAGTATGTTAGAGTGGTGCAGGACATGTATGAGAGATGTAAGACAGTGGTGAGGTGTGCTGTCGGTGTGACAGAAGAGTTTAAGGTGGAGGTGGGACTGCATCAAGGGTCAGCTCTCAGCCCCTTCTTGTTTGCTATGGTGATGGACAGGCTAACAGACGAGGTTAGACAAGAATCTCCATGGACTATGATGTTTGCAGATGACATCGTGATCTGTAGTGAGAGCAGAGACCAAGTGGAGGAAAATCTAGAGAGGTGGAGGTATGCCCTGGAAAGGAGGGGATTGAAGGTTAGTCTTAGTAAGACGGAATACATGTGTGTGAACGACAAGGACCCAAGAGGAACTTTGAGGTTACAGGGGGCAGAGATAAAGAAGGTGGAGGATTTTAAGTACTTAGGCTCAACAATCCAGAGCAATGGAGAGTGTGGAAAAGAGGTGAAGAAGCGCGTGCAGGCAGGTTGGAATGGATGGAGAAAAGTGTCCGATTGTGATGTGTGATAGGAGAGTATCGGCAAGAATGAAGGGAAAAGTGTACAAGACGGTGATGAGGCCAGCAATGTTGTATGGTTTAGAGACAGTGGCCCTGGGGAAAAGACAGGAGTCAGAGTTGGAGGTAGCAGAGATGAAAATGTTGAGGTTCTCTTTGGGAGTAACGAGGATGGATAGGATCAGAAATGAGTACATCAGAGGGACAGCACATGTTAGATGTTTTGGAGACAAAGTCAGAGAGGCTAGATTGAGATGGTTTGGACATGTACAGAGGAGGGATAGTGAGTATATTGGTCGTAGGATGCTGAGGTTGGAACTACCAGGCAAAAGGCCCAGAGGAAGACCAAAGAGAAGATTTATGGATGCGGTGAAGGCGGACATGAAGGTCGTTGGAGTAAGAGTAGAAGATGCAGAGGATAGAGAGAGATGGAGGCAGATCATTTGCTGTGGCGACCCCTGAAGGGAACAGCCGAAAGGAAAAGAAGAAGAAGTGATGGTCAGTTGATCAACAGTATGACCGAAACGGTTAATTGTGATCAGGTTATACTGTAACAAATATCGAAACTAAAATGAT
>CM045733.1:33937500-34260000 GCA_024760905.1 Plotosus lineatus
TAATATCAATAAATACATATTCAATGCTATAAATGCTTATAATAACAATTAAACATTTAAAAATAATGCATAAGATGTAAATAAAATATAAATACACACATACAGATATGCACCTCACAAAAATGTAAGTAGTTTTGAGGGGAGATTCTGGGTTGTTTTTTGTTTGTTTAGAGTTGTTTTGTGTTTTTTTTTTTTTTTTTTGCATAATTGGCCTTGTTTCTGTGGCATTTTCCTTAACCTTTTCCCCCATTCTTTCTTAATTTCCTTATTTTTTATTTTGATCAATATTAAAAAAAAAAAAAAAAGGCAGTGCACTGAAGTCGCATGAATTGAATCGCCAAGTGGCGAGGGATCCCTGTGTGTACACACACACACATACAGTAATCCCTCTTATTTCGCGGTTAATGTGGACCACCCCCCCAAACCGCGAAATGACTTCTGCCACTTCTTAAGGACACTCACCCAACTATATATTATATTAAAGTTATATAGAAGTTAATTTTTAAGTGTTCCATGTATGTTAATATCATACAGGCAATGTGTATTAATATATGGATAAATTATACACCTTATAATGACAATAAATATTTCTATAAATACTGTATAACAAACTGTATAAATAACAAATCCACGGCCAGGAGGAGAATCACTGGTTGCACTGGTGCTTAGTTGGGGCTCGTCAGCGCCTCCAGAGCCTTTGTTTTAGTACGTATCATGTTAGTGTCCAAACTCACATTCTTTTTACGGCAGTCCGTAATCCTCAACAATAAGGCATTTTCCATTTTCACAAGGGCCTTATTTCACTTTGTTACTGTTATGGTCTGTGCTAGTTGGCGCCGTTTAAATGTCTTTCTCTCTCTCCATATACACTGCATGCATTGGCGAGGGGCGTGACTGTTACCCGCAGGCGAAATCCAGAGAGTGCACTTGAATTCACTCAGCCATCACCGCGCTCGAGGAGCTCCGGGCTCGACCAGTTTCCGTGTTGACACTCTCCCAGTGATTTTGGTTTTTGTGTTTTGCCCCTCAACACTACGGTGAACATGATTTTTCCCCAGTGCTTCCCCTGAGCTCAATAAAAGTCATTGTTTCATCGTACTTGGTCTCCTGCATCTTTAGAATTAAAAGTAATCGCATATCCATCACAGTAGTTGGCAGTGGTGCTCTCGTTGCTGCGCTATAGTATAGAGGTTTTTCGCACCGAGGCAATGATATAAACAACCCCTCAAGAAACAACATGGGAAAATGTCTAACAGGGACGAAGAGAAAGGTGGAGAGAGACGGAGATATTAAGACAAAAAGTCACCTGAAATCCAAGATGAGGAAATATGACAAAGCCTATGTAGCACTCGACTTCACTGTGACTTTATTGTAAATAAAGACACAATGTTATGCAGAGGTATACTAATAATTTTATAGACAAATAATACCATTTATAATTGTGCGTAGGGAGGTGGGGAGGCGTGAAATTATTTTTTTTCTTCCTAGAGGGGGCATCACAGAAAATAATTGAGAAGCACTGGGTTAAGAAGCAGTGCTGGGGAGGTGTCTGAGTTGTATGATGGGAAGATGATTAGCTCTATAATCCAAGGAATAATTCAAAACAAGTGCTTAGGGGTTAAATTACTGAAATAAATAAGCGTTTCCCAGATATAATGTTCACAAGAATGGTCTAGAAGAGCCTTAAAAATCTTTACCCCGAAAATCTAATCAGTTCATCCTGGAGTCAAAATGGGCATTTGTGTAAATTATAAGAAACTGCCTCAAAGCATTCTTGAGAAATCACTTTCACAATAATGGCCCGGACAGACATACGGACGGACAACCTCACAACAAAACGCCTCCAGCTATCATCAGTGTAAAAAAAAAAATGAAAAGCTCCAAAAATATATTTTATTGAGAGTCAAAAGGTCATTTCAACTGGAGGTACACATACTGTATAGATTGACATGGTAAAGAAGCGCTTGGTTGTGTGTGTTTCTGGAACATTGTGTAATCTTTGAATGAGCCAAACTCAACAAATCTTGACTGTGAAATTTAAAAAAGTATTTTAGGAATGTGGATTACCTTCATACTTGTGCAGTATTGTTGAACAGTAAGTGTAAACTACATTCCTGACAAAGTTGCGCTGAAGTCAAGATTTACGTTTGTGAGTCTTGTACATAAATTTACACACTCATGAGTACCAAGCAGGAACCTACAAACCTTTTTCTCCCATGAGGATTTTTCTGATATGACATATTTATTGTAAAAGCTCAAACAAATTAATTTATTTGAATAAACCTATCTGCACAAGCTTGATAAACAAGGCAAGTTACAGGTGAAGTGAAATGAAAGGCAAGTCTTCCAAACTCTCCTGTTACACAGAAACATGCATATTTTCATTACCTGGTGGCTTTTACTTACACTTTCGAAGTTGCTATCTGACATTGACAATTTGCATTAGCTTGTTTGAAAAGGCTGCTGTTTCACTCTTTTGAGAGTACAAGAGTAGGATTTGAACTCCTCAGAGTAAACAGATAAACCTACAAATCAGTATAAAATAGTGGACTTCAAAATAAAATTAAATTAGGCACAAATATAAATCAGCCACTCCCCATCACACATACAAACAAGATGCTGACAACAAAAAAAAAAAAAAAAACACCCCCCCCCCCCCCCACAAGAACACTGTGCATTCACACTATTATTACAGGAGGAATCAGGTGATCATGTGACATTTATCTTTTTTCAAATTACAATATTGATCCCCTTGTGTGTGGAGTAATTGCTGTTGTTTTTTTTGTTTATTTGTTATTTTTTTATTCTTTACATGAATGTAAAGAGTAGATTCTGAAGAAACAAAGTATTCATACAAGCTTTAAGTTTAGATTTTATTTGCTTTTAAATATGTTTGCTCTGTAGATGAATCACAGATGTGGCTTACCTCGATCTTGTCAGTCTTCGCATCCCCCCAGTAGATTTTCCTCTCCGTGAAGTCAAGTGCTAGGCCGTTGGGCCATCCCAATGAAGTGTTCCACATCACAATTCGTTCAGTTCCATCTAGAGCAGCACGTTCGATCTTCGGCTCTTTACCCCAGTCAGTCCAGTACATGTATCTAGTAAAGAAATACACAGGGATTAGACCAAGTACATACTATACAATATATGAGAAATTTACTCGTTTTATCACACTGCCCCACTGGGAGTCAAAGTTATTGTTTAAGTTGTACAGTTAAATTATACTGTGAATAAAAAATTGGTAGAAACTCATTTCATTTAAATTAAAGGTGATTGAGGCAAAAAAGAAAAGAGGAGATAAACGAAAAAAAAAGGGGGACTTAACCCTTCCTAAATGTGGCTAGGAAAATGTCACGCACTATTTAAAATTTCCATTTAAAAGTACATGATGTCTCACGCACACACACCTGTCCACTATAGCTAGCCATCATGACCTGATGTACTATGCAGCTGTAGTCATGGAAACTGTTACTCAGTAACAGAGAGATGAGAGTCCGTGCAAGAGAGAAAGCACGAATGAGATAGAGTGAGTACACCAGTTCATAAATGATGAACTCACTCAATACCCAAGGCACTATGAGTGTAAAGTTGCTCTAGTGCACTCAGTAACACACACACACAGACACACACACGCGCGCGCGTCTCGTTTGGACCCACCCCGCGACAGGATCCAGGACGATAGCTCTAGGCTCATCCAAGTCCTCAGCAATCAGGATCTTCCTCATGGTTCCGTTAAGGCGCGTCACTTCTATACGATCAGTTCCTGTGTCTGTCCAGTAGAGGTTGCGAGCAACCCAGTCCACAGCAATGCCATCCGGGTGACTCACTTGCGAGGTGACAAGCAGCTGTGCGTCACTGCCGTCCAACCGAGAGCGCCGGATAGCGTGCACTTCATCGTCCGTCCAATAGACATGACCATCTACAGGATCGTAGTCAATAGCTATGGCATGCCGAATGTCCTCAGCATGCAGGATGATATCAGTAAAGTCTGGCGTGTCCAAAGAGATGCGTCGCAGGTCTGTACGCCGTGCCAGGAGAAGCAATTTTGTGGCTCCTAAAATAAATAAAGAAATATTGGCATTAGACATCGTCAAAATGCCCTCATGAATACTAGCATTTATACTATGGTTCCTTTTCCTCCTTTTGGTCTTTGGTTTTCAGGATGATGCATCCAGTAAATGTCACAATTCAAGTATAACTAGATATTTAGTATATATTTTGCGCAGCCAAGCTCAGGTCAAAGGTGCAAAAACACACAATGTAGTCAAATGTGTACATCCGTCCTTTACACCCATAGCCACCACGAAGGTAACAGTTGCATAGAATGTATTAATGTGCTGTTACAACACAATTTCCCTTCAGTGGAAACAAGATACCTCAAACAGCACAACAAAATTCTGTTACGCAAACTAAACTTCATGAAGCGATGGTGTGGAAAGGTGCATGTTCCTGATTAATTTCAACTGTTCAATAAATAATATTCCACATCTGGATGTTCAAGAAAAGTTCAATTCGCTTGAAGATACAAAGAGAAACATGAAAAACAGCTTCCCAGCCACTAAAGGATTCGTTTCATGGTTTAGCAGAGGTTTCATTTCCAAATCAATGCTTTATACAGCATTCAACAGACAGCTTGAACATCTCCTAACAAGAATTATTATTATAATATTCGAGTATAATGCCTGTACATTTCTCAGAACTATTTGTTTTAACCACCTGGGAGTAAAAGTGGGGGTAGGGTTGCAGGTGTGCTGGACTGAAGGATCCTATATGATAGGGGTTTGAAAGACAAAGAAATGTGCAATGCACTGGGTAGAAAGAGAGGATGGGGAAAACTCTGTGCTGGTTAGAGGAGGTAAAAGCAGGCTCAAGTTCCCAAATTGACAAAAAGCTGCTTATTGTTTAGTGGACATTAGATGTATTGTACATAAGACATAAATGCACATGTAGAGATTAAAAATGAAGGAGAAAAAGAAGAAAATAGCCACCGTTCCTGGACTGACAAGCGCCTTCAATAAGCTGTGTTGCTATGGTGACTACAGGCCGACTCCAGCGTGCACCTCTGGCTTTTCGCATTAACCATGAGAGAAGAGGACCGTCTGAGAGACTCAAAAGCACGAAGAACATTTAATACTGTAATATCATACCGCAAAAAACCCCACCACCAACAATTTAAAAATGCTTATCACCCATTTCCTTTAATTAGGAATGTGTTTAACATGTTGAATGGTACATCACAGGTCCAAAAAAGTCATGTGACTTGGTAAAATAGCTTAAAACAAAAACCTTATTACCGTATCTGACGTCATAAGCGCCCAGGGTGCTTTAAAAATTGGGAGTGGGTGGGCGCTTATTAAAATGTTACCAGTGGGGTGGAACGGTAAGTGCTTATTACAATCAAGGTGGAAAACATAAATAATAACAGAACAATAAAAGCTTTTACTGGTATTTGTTTTATTCATTTTGTGGTGTCAACCAAACTACTTACATGAAAGCTGAAAATAAACAGAAAACAGCATAATTATTAAAAAAAAAAGGAAAAAAAAAGGCCCCTTACTTTTTGCTCCCGGTGCTATTCCTTTAAACATTTTCACGGAAATAAAATTGAGCCAATCAACATGAATGTCAATTTTAGCACATGGTACGTCGAACCAATCAACACGAACGTAAACAAAAGCACATGGCCAGGAAAGTCTTTAAATTTATGAAGTTAGTCAGCAGGAGAATCGGGTGAAAATTACTTGTCATCACCTTCTGATGGGTCCATACCTGGCTCATTGCTCCATTCATTCAGAGCATCCCATAGTTTTGCTGTAGCAGATTCTAATGGTTCATCGGTTGTTGGCCATTTACCCAGAGAACACAGCAAAATATTTTCCTGTTTTTTAAAGCACGGCGGAACAATCAACTGATGAACAGGAGCAGGGGGTCTTGAAATACAGAGTAAACTCACTTTTACAGGCGGTGAACACCTCATTTTATGGGGGGGGGTTTTGCACTTATTGGAGTAGTATGGTTATTACATCGAATACAGTATTTATTTGTGCACTGTTGTAATTCAGCTTTTTACACACAAATTTTATTTAAGGTGGACTGACTGGAGTGCAGTGCACATTCGAGTGTGGGCATGTAGAGGGCATCTCACCATCTCGGCAGGTCACGTTGTCCTCCAATAGCTGTACGCCAGTGGGACAGGCACACTGGTAGTACGGCTTCACTGGAGAAAGCAGGCACAAGTGTGAACAGCCACCGTTTTTCACAGAGCATGGACTTGCCACTTCTGCAAAACAGCACGGACCACAGAACATTTAATTTAAAACACTGTTAGCAAGGCTAATAGAGTCACTACAGATCCAAAATATATTTAATATTTTAGTCAATAACAATTCATGTATTGGTGCTCATAAGAAATACCATACTTATAAAATGAGAATCAGTAGATGTCTTTAGCCAAAACCATACACTATTTTTAAAATTTTGATTTCCTGATACAAGAAGTCATGAGAAGAATGGGTTAATCAATATCCTGTTACTGCATACCATCTGCTCAGATAAAAATGGCAATCGTTTTATCTGGTTTATTACCAAATCAAATCAACTGCCTGCTGCACCAAGCCCCACAAACAGGCTTCCTCACTGCTCAGAAATGAAGCCCTACAGCTCTACATCTTAATAAAGCAGCAAGTAAAATCAAAATAAGGACATTAAACTAAACTAGCAGTGCCATGAGCATAGAAGGTGCACTTGTGAAGTGCACAAGATGCAGATTTGTCGATGACTTGTAAAGTCGAACAAGGTAATGCTGATTCTTAGAATATGGTCTTATGGTTGAGTATAAACTGTTTAATAGTGCACAGGAACAGCAACATCTGAAATGTGTTTCTGAATGCGACATATGTAGTGTGGGATCCTCGAAGCCCACATTGTCCACTACCTACCAATACTCGGTGGAATCAGTTAGCTGTGAGGAAATTCACTGCTTTTCCCATACATGATGCACAACTAGTTTCGCAAATGCTGAGGGAGACAGTCAGATTATGCAGCGGGAATTAACATGTCATGTCAATGATGGTCATCTTATCAATCACATTCTATATTGTCATGAATTCACACCAAAATTCTCTCCTACAATATCAGGGCTCCCAAAATCTACTTACACCATGTGTCAAACCAAGCAACATTTATTTCAAGCTTTTCTTAATCACTGTGGGGCCGGTGGTGTAGTGGTTAGGGTGCTGCGCTCATGATCGGGAGGTATGTGTGTTCAAATCCCACTGAGACCTCCACCGTGCTAAGACCCCTGGGCAAGGTCTTAACTAAAAGTGTGCCTCTGTTGACCCAGCAGTATAAATGGGTACCAGTAAAATATACTGGGAAAGTAACCTGCAATGGACTAGCGTCCCATCCAGGAAGAGTTGTACTCCTAGTCGCTTCACGCTACAGAAACCGGGAATAAGCACCGGTCTGATGAACCACAAGGCTCGGGTGTAAAAAAGCCCAACAGACTTTACCTTGTTTTAAGCACTAGACTGCTATATTAAAAACAATATAAAAATAAGAGCTGTACACAGCTTAACCCCCTGTTAACCAGTATAGCATATCTGCTACATGAAGCGAATGGGTAAAGAGACTGGAAGATTTTTTAGTTAGTTTTTTTTATTTTTTAATTCCCGTTAACCCATTTGCTACCGCGAAGCATTGCAGAGGGGATGAAAAAACAGCTTTCAAACCCCAGGAACCGCTGAAGTGGTTAAGTACACACAGTCTGATTGGGCAGCTTGTTATTCTTCTAATAATAAATGTACTTCAAATATACAATTAAAACAACCAATATAAAGGTTCTCACAGTGTTATAACTCCATATTTGGAGTTTCCACAGCAATATAAACCGGAAATAATGAATACTAAAAAACATCTTGTCTGTGGGTCTAACACAATGGCAAGACACAACTGCTTTTACAGAAAGGATATCGACTGTGTGTGATTAAAATTGACACTTAACCCCTTTCTAATCATGTAGAGTAGTTAACTTTACATGGATTGGAACTTGAAAACAGAACGTGAAAACAGAACGTGTAAGCCTCAGCTATCTAGGGCATTTCTTGGTCTGTGATCGACAAACTATTGTTCACAAAGACAAACAAACACTTTTTCAATAAAGACCGATATATCGCATTTATAACACTTTTTATGGTGAAAAAACACTCCCCCGTCAAAGTTTAATTTTCCAAGTGTTTGGAAATATGAAAATCATAAATGTGACATTTTGAAGCAAAAATTGTGTTTTATTCTACGGTTGAACACTAGACCTAGCTCCAATGCTCGCAGCTATATGCGACTGCAGTAGCGAATGAGTTCAATAGATATTGGCCCAAAAACAACATTTCCAGCCAGGGAAATAATTAGCACAATTAGAAAGGGACTTGGTTAACAGGGAGTTAAAATAAGACAAATGTCTAAAAATAAATAAATAATCAAACAAACACTGCAGCTTTAAAAGTGTTCAAACAATTCTGTTCCTGTAAACACATTAAGTTTCAAATAAATACAGCTGGTTTACAAAATACAATCCACCTCTTCATGACAAACATCCAAACACTGAACACTGAACTGTCTGGAAACTCACTGCAACTCAGACTTTTTGAAGAAAGCAGAAATAATGGAAAAGTAGTAATGGAAACATTTAACCACAGATTTCTGAATACATATGTGGTACCTGGGAATAAACACACAGACACCCCCCAACACACACCCACACACACACAGCTAGAGAGTGAAAACGAGAAGCATCACTCTGACGAGTGCTATGTGCTGTGAGCATGTCCCTGGCTTTTCTCTCAGCCATGAGAAATTCTCTGCATTCAGTCCAAACAGGGCCTCCATTGTGCAACTGCAGCACACAGAGGCATAAAGGTAACTGTGCCACAATCATCTCCGCAGAGTTGTATTACTAGACCGGCCATGGGAGCTTTGTGCATTGTTTCAAAAAGACACCGATAAAAGATTCCACATGTTGTACTGAGCCTGGCTCTCAGGGCTACTTGGTGCTACATTACACTCCTTTATTAAATGCACTGCTGGATTATTAACACCTGTGAAGTGTTCGAGAAACCAGTAAATTCCGAGTAAACATGTACAAAACTCCATCAAGTGTGTTCAGTGTTTACCAGTGAGCTGTCTCTTCTGGCTGAAGACATGAACGTCCATGGGGGAGAAGATATTGGAGTGGATCTCACGATGCTCTTCCCCAGTCTGTTTCTGGCACGAGTGAATGGAGTGTGTATTCCAATCAGTCCAGAAGAGAGTATCTTCATATAGCGTTAGGGCAAATGGGTGTGGTAGAGCACCCTTTACCACCACCTCTCTAAAAATGACCCCAAAAATTTTAAGCACATGAAGGTACATGATCATTACAATTCTCTATATGTAATTTCAGCATAGTCAGTGTTTGAGACAAAATACTTCTGAGACAAACTGAATAATTAATACAACTCAAAATCTTTAAAAATTAAATAATCACATGACATACCTTCCAGTGCCATCCAGATTAGAGCGAACAATAAAGTTGTATTTGGCATCAGCCCAGTAAAGCTTCTGCAGACTGTAGTCCAGCGTCAGCCCATTGGGCCAGTAGATCTCCGTATCGATGATCACACCCCGATTCGTGCCATCCATTCCTGCCCTCTCGATCTTTGGGATCTCACCCCAGTCTGTCCAGTACATGTACCTAAGCCAAAAAAAAAAAGTTGCTTTTGTAAACACTTTTTAAAAATTGTGTCCCTTGCAACGCACTCTGGCACTAAGAGCGGCCCGATATCAACCTAAACCAAATCCTTGGAATCCCAGCCAAGACCAAACCTGATGCATGATAGTACAGCTGTCAGAGCCATGAAGCCATGATCTCAACCCCAGTAAACATCTTGGTATGAACTGGAACCCTGACATCGGTGCCTGATCTTATTGAAGCCCTTGCAGCTGCATGATCCAAAAATTGAGTGGAAATCTGTGCACTTTTGTTGAACTGTTGATGCACACTAAGGAATAATATGTATGTTAGTGGTGTAATGCAGAAGCTTTGTTGCCTGTATTATTAAGTATATATGTGAGCCACTCCACCGAAAGTAGGCTCTTGGGTCCAAAAATGAGATTTTTACACAGTCAGATAGAGGAGGCCCAAAGCTGCAAAATGCAGCAAAAAAGTTTATCAATACCTTGAAAACTAACCGAGCTATGCCATTTCTTGTGTCAACATTCAACTAAAAATTTCAAAAGACGTTTTAGAGAAAAATGAGCTCAAAGATTGCCCTTCTTCCGAGATCATTAGTCCTTAGCAACCAAACATTTTTATGCACTTCAGCCATATAAACTTATAGAAAACATGTCCAGGAAGAGTTTTAGGAAGAGATAAGAGAAATCATCCTCATTTTAATCGGACACACCCTTTTTAAACCCATTAGTCACCGTGGTAAGCCCCAAAAATTAACAAAAAAAAAAAATTACTTATTTCTGTTTATTCCAATAAGATCAGTGTGTATCTTTTAGACCATTATATAAAGGTTCAAATGCCTTCAAATGATACTGATTGAAAAAAAAATAATAATAAAAAAAATAAAAAATAAAAAACCCACTGTCGGGTTCAAACTATCACACTGAAATTAAGAAAACTATATAAGAAAACTATATAACAAAACTCTCTGATCTCTTTATACAAGTAAGCTTCATCAACTCTGCCCTCAGCATCATCAGCATCTATATCCTGCTCAGCAGATAAGATCACATCTTCACAAACACCAGTCATCACACTCTTATTAACAGATGCCGCTTCATCAACACAGCTGTCATCATCATCATCATCATCAGTTTGTTTATATGTAAAAGGTATGAAACATTTAAGTATTTTTCGGGTCTTGACCAATATTCGTACAAAACTAAACAACCCACAATCCAGCATGTCCAGTCCAGACAAGATTACACACAAATCAAAATGATCAAAAAAATCCCATAATCAAATTTTGCATGCAGAGAAAAATATCAATACTCATACAATACTTACATTAAGTTTCTAAAGTACATAATACTGAGCATATGGGATTTTCTTTGACTGAATTGCAATGGAATCATGTCTTTAATATTCCAGCAGACCTGAGGTATCTTACTCACACTCACTCACACACACACACACACACAGACAGACTGTAAGCAGTGGGTGCTCATTTGTGCATCTGCACTCATTTGCCCCACTCCCTTCATATACTGTGTTTTCTTCCATTCAAATTGCACTAGTTCATCTGGATGCTACTCATTTAACCGTTTGCACACTGTGTGTGTGTGTGTGTGTGTGTGTGTGTGTGTGTGTGTGTGTGTGACAAAGAGAGAGAGAGCGAGAGAGAGAATCTTCTTCAAAGCCGAATTCCAGCGTGGAATTTAACATCTGCTCGACATCACAGATGACATTTCACTCTCCTTTTCCAGAAATTATGTGCATTCACGATCTTAGAAATAAACTTACTTACTGTTATTGAAGAGAAAGTCGGAGATAAGTTCCACATGTGGTATACTAGAATCAGGAAGTAAACAGGAAGTTAACGCGTGACGGGCACCTGAGCATGTGACCGAGTTCACTAATCAGGGTGCTCGTTTCAGATCTTTCCTTAGCGACTAGCCTGCATTGTTTACATGCATAGCGTCTTTATAACCTTTATTTTATTCACTGAAACGGCATTTTAATATTAAAACAGTATCCAAAATGGAGAGACGACTTCACGACCGTTCTTGTGGTGTATGGATTATAGTGTGTCTTGTACCGAACTCGGTGAATAATAAATAGACAGAAGCGGTCTATTTATACCATGGTGCACACTCCTTGAGTAACAGTTTTAAAATGAGCTCAAAATAGTAAAAGTTCAGATATAAAGTCGGCATGCAACACAGTTATAATCTCAGCTCAGATTCATCACCCAATAGATCAGTGATTCCTAACCTGGGTTCGATCGAACCCTAGGGGTTCGGTGAGTCAGTCTCAGGGGTTCGGCGGAGATCAAGACACACACCTGACTCATATTCATGACGACACGCCCCGCTTGGCTATCACTGGCTGCAGGTGATCACGCTACATTACTTGGCCAATCTGTGCTGCAGGAAATTTGGTACGCTCAATCGTCGAATTGTGACTGTTATGGTACATCGTGTGATTTCTTTCTTAATGTTTTAATCCTTATTATGTTGAGTAAAAAAAAAGAAAGTGGTCAGACGAATATGTACAACATGGATTCACATATATAACGGAACGTGATATTCGGTGGCGTCCTATCTGCAGGATTTTCAAAGTAGGATCAACCCTGTGCTGACTGACGTATACGTACATGTATATGTACATATAATATCAATAAATACATATTCAATACTATAAATGCTTATAATAACGATTAAACATTCAAAAATAATGCATAAGATGTAAATAAAACAAATACACACACATACAGACGCACACGCGCGTTCACACACAGATTCGCGTGCACGCACCGAGATGTGCACCTCACATAAAAATGTAAGTAGTTGTGATAGGGGAGTTCATGCATTGTATTGGTTTTGTTCTTTGAACACAGTGATGTTAATGCACGGTTCATTTTGGTGCCCCAGTAAAAACATATACTTATGTCTTGAATTTGAAAAAAAAAAAAAAAAAAAAAAAAAAAAAAAAAAATCACATTTTATTTTTCACTGAAGAAGTGTTTGGTGAAAAAGCATATGAAACTGGTGGGGTTCAGTACCGCCAACAAGGTTAGGAACCACTGCAATAGATAAACAAAATCTTCATCTAAATAAAAAAGAAAGACAGAAAAAAAAGAAAGTGCAGAAATAGCTGGGAGCATCGGCTAAAACAAATATATGGACAGAACTATACACACTTCAGATTGCACAAACATCCATATGAGTGTGCGTGAGTGCAAGCCCTCTTACAGGGAAAAAAACAACTAAACATAAATCATCATGACCACCGACGAACACTTAATCTTTTACTTCTAACACAGGAAACCACTTTTGCCATGTTGAAGGAGAGAAAATGAGACTCATTGAATTTAATTAAACTGGTACAACTAACCGATTAACTGATTCACTTTAATATCACTTTCACTATCATTATTAATAATAAATAAAAACCATTGAATAAAAATACTTTATAAAAGATGTTATGAGCTATATGAACAATCTTGGTGTGGTTTTAACCCCCCACCCCCGAACCCACTGAGCGCAGCGAGTTGTTCACATCTACTAAAAAGTGAGACATTCAGTGTGTGTCCTGATGCTGTTGCAAGGAGACATCACCCCTCATTGATGAAATAGCCATTTTCTTTATTGGTTACTTGTATGAAAAAATGTGGAAGATATGTAAAGGATGATTGACGATAAAGATCAGGTAATAACTCCGAAAAGCCGTTTGGAAAACTGCCTTCTCGTCAGGAATACTTATGATTGTAGGTGTTTTATATTTTACAGGCAATTTTTGGGGCATCTCGGGGTGTGGCAGAGATTCAAGAATGTGGGCTGGAAAAAGAAAGGAGTTAAAAAAAAAAAAAGTAACCATGAAAGGAAAAAAAAAAAAAAAAAGACAAGCCTTACTCAATTAACTTGATCTGTTCTGTGCCTATTTCATTCTGTGCATCGAGTTGTTTATGACAGTGTGAAATAATGATGGTGGGTCAGCAATGCACAGTCACTGCTGCTTGATCAAGTACTCATATTGCAAACTTGGGCAGTGGTGGTCTACTGGATAGGGCGCAGGATCGCTGATCTTTAGGTTGGGGGTTCGAGTCCCCACAGGGCTGTCACTGCCCCCCCCCCCCATGCAGCTAACTGGGTTATCAAAGGCGGGCCATGTCTCTCACTGACTATGGTGAGAGGCATGTAAAAGAACCACTGCTGACTTTCGTAAAAAGAATAGGTTGCAAAGCCGTCAGTGTGTTTCTGGGGACAAGTAGCAAGCGTTCCTGTGTCCCGGTTAAACTTCTCCGGAAGAGACCAATTGCTACACTACCCTACGGGGATAAGATATGGTGGTGATGATTGCAAACTTATCAGCTGATAGCAGAGAAAACACTTAGTCTTGTCGCGAGCTTTTATATTTTCTGCTCACAAAAAGCATTCTTCCATATGTCCCCTGCGTCGGCAATTCTCAATACAATATAAATTTCCCAATCTTCACATGCCTACATGGAGGAGGGAAAAAAAACATTGATGTGCATGTCTAGTCTAGCTTATTGGCATTACGCCACAGGATCCACACGACACATGTATATTTAGGCCAGTAGACTTGTTCCTGAGCAACTGGGAATTGTAAACAAACTGACACAAAGCAATGAAAAGGTTACTAAGAGTTCAAATATTCGTGGTTAAACCAAGTTCGACTCCCAAAACACAAACCCACCAATTCCTTGACTCACATTATAAACACTGACAAGAAATCCTTCTGGACACTTAACAGATGTTATTGGCTAAATACCTAGAGTCCAGAGCTGGGACGGGGCTTGGACGATTCACTTGAGTCGGAACATCAGAAAATATAGATATTCATTTCTTGCACAACAAAAGACAAGAGTTGGGTTTCTTTGCTTTTCACAAAAGTTGCCAATGAACAGGCGATGCGACGATGCAAAAGCTTACAACAGCTTTAAGACCCTGTACAATGCAATGGGCATGAACAGGAAGGGCAGATTAGGGTTTTTTCCTCTATGTGCAATGATATCAGCTGATAGATTGATGCTACGACAGATGCACACACAACAGACACACGTACACTCGTCTGGTCAGTGCTGTATTTTGAAAGTATGGTAATATTTCCGGGACACAGAGGTGGTTTGCACTGATGATGTAGATTTGTTGCCATCTACACACACACTAGTAATTAGGGTGCTGCGCTCATGATCGGGAGGTTGTGCGTTCAAATCCCAGTTAGACTCCCACTGTGCTAAAACCTCTGGGCAAGATCTTAACAACAAGTGTGCCTCTGTTCACCCAGCAGTATAAATGGGTACCAGTAAAAGCTAAATAAATACTGGGAAGGTAGCCTGCGATGGACTAGCGTCCTATCTAGGAGGAGCTGAACTCCTGGTCGCTTCACTCTACAGAAACCGGGAATAAGCACCAGCCTGATGAGTCACTAGGCTTGGGTGTAAAAAAAGCACACACACGCACGCACACTAACGCGCACACACGGGCGCACGCACGCACGCACAAAAAAATGAGTGCCACGTGTATTGAGCTTGTGCACAGTAAGACATCAGCTAAGATATTATTTGAATTTTCCAGCGCATTTGACACCATCAGGCCGACTCACTTGGGTCAGAAGCTGACAGCTTCTCTTGTGGAGATGTGGATGCCTCTCTCGTGTCCTGGATTGTGGAGGACATGACCAGAAGACCACAGTCCATGTGCCTGCAGCACTGTGTGTCAAACACGGTGGTCAGCAACGCCCGAGCACTATAAAGGACCTTCCTCTACCCTTTCCTCTTCACAATGGACTTCAGTTTACTACACAGAGACCTGCCATCTTCAAGTTTTCTGATAACTGCTTTAGTCGGATGTATCAGTGGAGGTGATGAGACTGAGTATCGGGCTGAGGTCGATTCCTTCGTCAATTGCTTTGAGCAGAATCATCTGCAGCTTAATACTGACAAACTGGACTGGGTAAAGAACACTACCGGACTTTACAAAGAGTCAAAGAAGGGCTCTATTTTTTTAGCTGTTAAAGACTGCTCAGAATGTTCTAGGAATCTGTTCTGGCCAGCTCTATTCTCTCTGTCACTGCATGCTTTGGTAAATGCAAACAGACTAAACAAACTGATCCTCAAGGTCAGCAATGTTGTGGGGATGAAGCTGGACTCTCTGACGGTGGTGTCGGAGAGGAGAATGTTGTCCAATGTAAAGATAGTACCTCCCACCCACTTAAACTGCTGATCAGTCACAAGAGAAGGTCCAGTGAGAGACTGATACCACCTAAATGCTCCACTGAACAATACAGGCAATCATTCCTACCTGCAGCCATTACTCATCAGTACAAAACTGAACAGTCCTCCGTATAGCAACAACATCCACTGCTATACATTTGCATTCTACTGTTTACCATAATAATGCTGTATATACAGGGAGCCCTCGCTACTTTGTGCTTCAATTTATGCAGCTTCAGTACATTGCGTTTTTTTGTTTAAATATTCATCGAAGTAAAACAAAAAGAAAATTAAGGAGGGGGGAAGGGGAGCCTGTTTGCTATCTACAGTTGGGCAACATATCATCTAATGCATAGACTAATTGGAATATAATTATTTGTAAACATGTATGTATTTGCAATGTAATATATACACAGAATTGAAATAGGTCAACCATGGCTCTATGTTTTGTGTTGTATAAATGAAAGATGAAAAAATACACAAATTTCCTGTAAACCACTTGAAAAATTTATGAAACATTTTCAACTAACGGTCACAGCCTGCTAGTTACTAATTAATGTTGAGATACTACTCAGGTAAATAACAACTACAGTGTATTAATTTATATGACAACCATCACCAATGTATTAAGTATTTTCAAAATGAACAAGAATTACTTACGTTTGGCTGCAAATTAAAAAAAAAACCAGAATAAAATGAAAATAAATTTCTCATACATATTTAACTGTTATTATCAACAATGCAAGTAAGTTTATCACACAATGACTATCAATACAGGCTACTTTTATTAAGTTACATTTCAATGGGATTTCACGTCGTCTAAACAAAATACAGGGATCCCTCACTTTCCACTTTTAATTGTGACCGAGATCCCCCCTGCGCGATAACTGAAATCTGATCAACCTCCCCTGACTAACATATCCGTACATCTATATGTGTATACAATATCAATAAATATATATTCAATGCTATAAATGCTTACAATAACAATTAAACGTTCGTAAATAATGCATAAGATGTAAATAAAATATAAATAAACACACATACAGATGTGCACACACGCAGATGCACACCTCACAAAAATACAGTTTTGATGGGAGATTTTGGGTTGTTTTTTTTTTTTTTTTGCATAATTGGCCTTGTTTTTGTGGCATTTTCCTTAACCTTTCCCCCTTTTCTTCCTTAAATTTCCTTCTTTTTTTATTTCAATGAATTCTGTCTGTCTTCCTTTCGGCTTTTTCCCTTTTTACTCAGGAGTCGCCACAGCGAATCATCTGATTCGCACGTTTTGATTTGGCAGAGGTTTTTACGTCGGATGCCCTTCCTGTCACAACCCTTTTAGCAAGGGACAGAAACACGCTGACGACTTTGCATGAATATTTAAAAAAATAAAAAATGCAATGCACTGAAGCCACATAAATTGAAGCGTGAAGTAGTGAGGGATCCCTGTAAATATTTAGTAAACCTCTGAGTGCGCTTGTCTGTCGGCCATAAGTGCAATACATGCACGAGATCCATAACTGATCGGGTCGTTGCAATAAACACACAAGGCCTTGCCGGCGATGTCAGATTTCTTTATGAAACTCGCCAAAGGTTCCAATACGTTCCGAGTCTGTTAGGGATTATCACATAAAATTTTGTGATCTTTTCTAGCCATTCCCACTTAAACTTATTAACATCTTTATCTATTTCTGACACGTGGGATTCCTCTTCTTTCGTTAAAGTTTGCACCATTTTAAACACAACACACTGCCATTTGCATTGAACTGAGTTACTTTACTTTTTAAGCTGAGCTGAGTCACTTTACATTAAGCTTAAAACAGCCATTCAACGAGCGGCTTACAATAAGTGAGGTGCTCCACCGAAAGTAGGTGCTTGTAACAAGTTCACTTGCTTATGCTTAAGACACAGCGTGGCTTATCTGGACTTCCGATCTTTCAAGTGAGCAAGTGCGCCGTTGAATACTTGTTTGGTGCTCAGCCTTCACTTGCTCACTTCAAAGATCGGAAGTCCGGATAAGCTGCGCTTTGTCTCAAGCACAAGCAAGTGAACTTGCCAGAAGTGCCCCTATACACCTCCCCAACAAAAAAATTTCTCCTCGGATTTAGACGATTCACAGAAATTACCAATTTGAAATAAAAACAGCGGAATTCCGAGGATATGCAGAAAATTGTCATCCCAGGGCTTTTAAATGCTACCTGAGGTGTGTAGTCTGGAAATTAAAAGATCAAGCCCACATTCCATTTGTCGTTCTATTATTGTGCATAAAGCACCATAGTTTCCTCCCACACTGCCTTGCCTCCTGTAATTTTTTAAAATATATTTCTGTACTCCTCATTGCTAAAGTTGACTTCTGGCTTTACTACAGGAGGGTCCCAACACCGCACAGAGTGTTATCTTGGATGTCCTGTATGAGAGAATTTTTCTATTGATAGTTATGATGTGACGTATGTTTAACGTGGTGCTCTGTTTTGTTGGAGCCTTGAAAAACATTATTTGTGAAGTTATGCATGTTTAGAAAAATATTTCTAAAATTGGGGCAGCTGGAGCCTAATGGTGGGAGAAGTGGGTTTGGAACCAGAAAGTCACTCGTTTGATTCCCAAACAAGCAGAAAAAATGTCTTGAGCTTGGAGCTGCACTTTAACTTCCTCCACATTCATGGCTGAAGTACCCTTGGCACCTAACCCCCCCAACTGCTCTCCGGGTACCCCAATGTGTGTGGTAGCTCACTGCTCCGAGTATACGTGTGTGTGTGTGTGCTCACTTTGGATTGGTTAAATGTAGAGGCAATGATTTCCCTTGCGGAATTAATATTGTATAATGCAGTATAATAACATCAAAGACAAAAAAAAAATGACACCACGACCTCAGGGCTTAAAGCCTGAAATGCGTACAATGTGCCTCCTATGAGTCAACAAATGAAAGTGGAAGTGTCTACAGTCAACCAATACGCCAATAATATGAATGCATATCTGATGTGAGTTGAGATATGGGGCGTCTACACTGTGCTCTTTATTTTGTTTAAAAAAAAAACAACAATAATTTAGGATTTATTTGGAGTATATTTCCCCATCAAAACTGCACACAAACTAACAAACAAAGTGCAGGTTATTAAATATTTAAATACTTGTGGGTAGCCAAATTTTCCTCCTCTCTTCACTAAAGTTTATCCCATTAAACCATATTTACTCTCATTAGAAACACACAGTAGAAATCTTTCTCGATGGCTGACAGCTGTTGTTGCTTAACTCATCATATGCTAAAGCCAGGACAAGGCTCTGAGCATTGTTTCTCAGTGGACTCACCCTAGGTGCAAGTTCAGAAAATATTCAATAAATTTACATTTCAGTGCAACGAAACAAAACAATTGGGTTCAGTCTGCTTGAAAGACAAGATAACCAACAGCCTACTCTCGCACTTTATCTAGATAAATAATATGATGCTCCCACCACCAAGATTCACTGTCTTGTGGAGTGGAAGGGACCGGCGCTGAAGCACAGCACATGGGAGCCCGAGGGAAGCGTCCTGGACGATCGGCTCATCGCAGCATTCGAGCGGAGACCCATCCACCGAGGCTCTCGGCGTGGCTTCCAGTGCAACTCCTCCGGCTCCATACCGTCCATCTGGTCCGCTGCTCGCCGCCCGAGGCCTGTCGCCGGCCGCCGCCCGAAGCGTCCTGACACGCATTCCGCGGGCGGACGGCTCCGTGAGCGGGAGCGCTGCCGTCAACTTTGGGCTCCTAAACATCCGCTCCCTGACCGACAAAGGTACTTTGGTCCGGGATCTTCTGGTGGACCGTAAGTTGGATGTTTTTTGTCTAGTTGAGACTTGGCAGCAGCTGGGTGACTTTTCCCATCTCAACGATGCAACTCCTCCGGGGTTTGGTTACATCTCGCAGCCGCGTGTCACTGGTCGCGGGGGCGGTCTCGCTCTGGTCCACCGAGAGTCCCTGAGGATAGCGCCCATCAATGTGCCTGTTTATAATTCATTTGAAGCTATTGTCTGTCAGCTTTCTGGACCTACTCCCACCATCATTGCCACTATATACAGACCACCAAAGTATAATAAGGATTTTTTATTGGACTTTTATATCTTTTTAACAGCTGTTTCAACTCTGTCATCCAATATCATTTTACTAGGGGACTTTAATATTCATATGGACAACATCAACAACACTCTCACCAATGATTTTATTTCCTGTTTAGACAGTTTTGGTATACAACAATATGTCAATTTCTCCACCCACTCTAAAGGACACTTTATTGATTTAATTTGCTGTTCAGGTATAACTCCAATAGACTGCAAACCGGACTCCATCCCTTCACAGATCACTTTCTTCTCACTTTCAACGTCCATCTTCCTCATACCACGTCTAACCCTCCACGCTCCATTTCCTTCCGTAAAATCAAGGACATTAACCTCAATACTCTTTCCTCTCACATCAATAACCTTCCCAGTGTAGACAGTATTTCAACTCCGGATGACCTGGTCTCATACTACAACACCCATCTACATAACATTCTCAATAATCTTGCTCCTCTCAAATCCCGGTCTGTCTCTTTCTCTCACTCTGCACCCTGGTACTCACCCACACTAAGACAGTTAAAATCAAAAGGCCGTCAACTGGAGAGACTTAGCAAGAAAACCGGACTCGCTATACATAAACAAATGTACAATAACCACATTCTCCTCTATAAAAACTCTATCATCAAAGCCAAATCCACATATTACTCCAACCTAATAACCTCAAATGCAGGTAATACCAAGACTCTTTTCTCCCTCCTCAATAACTTCTCCAAACCCTCAGACCCTCTTCCATCTCATCTTTATTCCTCTGATTTTTGCAATACCCTGGCCGCATTCTTTATCACCAAAATTCAATCCATCCACCAGCAGCTCACTCCCCTTCCTCCATCTCCACCTATGACTATATCACTCTTCTCCGGTATCCCTTTTTCATCCTTTTCCTTACCCTCCATCAGTGAAGTTTCCACCCTTATTCTCCAATCTAAATCCTCCTCTTGTTCTCTTGACCCTCTTCCTACTGTTCTCATTAAATCTGTTCTTCCTACTCTTGTTCCTCTTATTACCAACATAATCCACTCCTCCCTCACCACTGCAACTGTCCCCTCTTCCCTTAAAACTGCTGCTGTTACTCCCATCCTCAAAAAACCTGGTTCAGATCCCTCCGACCTCAATAACTTCCGCCCTATCTCAAATCTTCCATTCATTTCTAAACTTCTTGAAAAAACAGTCTATTCCCAACTCAATTCTCATCTGTCCTCCTATGAACGTTTAATAACCTCTATGAACGTTTCCAATCTGGCTTCCGTCCCCTCCATAGCACTGAAACAGCTCTTCTCAAAATCACAAATGACCTTCTCCTCGCTGCTGACTCCGGTTCATTATCCATCCTCCTCCTGCTTGACCTCAGCTCTGCATTTGACACCATCTCACATTCCATCCTCCTCAATAGACTCTCTAGTATTGGTATTTCTGGCTCTGTTCTTTCTTGGTTTCATTCTTATCTTTCCAACCGCACTCAGTTTGTCCAACTTAAATCTTTCTCCTCTGATCCTGTCCCCATCACCACCGGTGTTCCTCAGGGTTCTGTCCTAGGTCCCCTCCTTTTCATCATCTATCTCCTTCCCCTCGGTCACATTTTTCGAAAACATCACATCCATTTTCACTGCTATGCGGATGACACCCAGCTCTACCTCTCCAGTAAACCCAGCACCACACTCCCTCCCTCCTCCCTTCTCCTCTGCATCCATGAAATAAAGTCCTGGTTCACCTCAAATTTCCTCAAACTTAACAGCAATAAAACTGAACTCCTCCTCACTGGCACCAAATCCACCCTAAGTAAAATCAATAATTTCTCTATTCTCATCGACGGTTCCTCCATCTCTCCTCCCGGCAGGTCAAGAGTCTGGGTGTCATCCTCGATGGCACCCTTTCCTTCACCTCCCAAATCAACTCTGTCACCCGCTCAGCATACTTTCACCTTCGTGAACATCCACCGCCTCCGTCCCTCCGTCACTCCTCAGTCCACCGCCATCCTGGTCCACAGCCTCGTCACTTCCGGTCTGGACTATTGTAATTCTCTCTTCTTCGGCCTTCCTCATAAAACTCTCCATAAACTACAACTGGTACAGAACTCAGCAGCCCGAATCATCACACGCACCCTCCACCCACCATATCACTCCCATCCTACAACAGCTACACTGGCTCCCCATTACATACCGTATTCAATACAAAATCCTGCTCCACACATTCAAAGCTATTCATGACCTTGCTCCTCCATATCTCTCTGACCTCTTCCACATTGCCACTTCTGCTCGCTCTCTTCGCTCCTCTTCTTCGCTCCATCTCTCTGTTCCTTCAGCCCGCCTTGTCACTGTGGGGAGCAGAGCTATCAGCTGCTCTGCTCCCCAGCTCTGGAATTCTCTTCCTCCCGATCTCCGCAATATAGACACATTCCCACTCTTCAAATCCAGACTCAAAACTCACCTGTTCAAACTTGCATACTCACTGTAACCACAACTGCACTGTCATGTAAATATTTTAACTGTATTTAACTGTCTGTTTATATTGAATATGTTGATTGTATTTTATTTGAATGTTTTATTACTGTTTTTATGATGTGAGGCGACCTTGAGTGCTGAGAAAGGCGCCATATAAATAAAATGTATTATTATTATTATTATTATTATTAAGTTGGTTCTCTGCATCAGAAAACTATATTGATCCCAGAGGAAATTGTGTGCACACAGTTGCTCCATACAAATCTACACACACACACACATATACATTATATATATATATATATATATATATACACACACACACACACATTATATATATATACACACACACACACACACATATATACACACATATATACATACATATATATATACACACACACACATATATATATATATATATATACACACACACACACATATATATATATATATACACACACACATATATATATATATATACACACACACATATATATATATATATACACACACACACATATATATATATATACACACACACATATATATATATATATACACACACACATATATATATATATATATATATATATATATATATATATATATATGAGTATACAGAGATCCCTCACTTTCAGCTGTTAATTGGGACCGAGATCTCCCCGTGATAACTGAAATCTGAAGTAGGATCAACCACCCCCTCCTGACGTATATGTACATGTATGTGTGTATATCAATACATATTCAATGCTATAAATGCTTATAATAACAAACATTAAACCATTTCCCCTTCCTTAATTTCTTTTTTTTTATATATATGTCAATGAATTTTTTTTAAAAAAATCCGATGCACTGAAGCCGCATAAATTGAAGCGTGAAGTAGCACGGGATACCTGTATCTATATGTAAGTCTGAAATTAAAAGTTACTAATATCTATACGAACGGAGAATGAATCCTGTCAGTGAGTGATCTGTACAGTATTAATATGATAAGCAGTAGAATGTAAATGTATAACAGTGGATGTTGTTGCTATATGGAGGACAGTACAGTTTTGTACAGTTTAGTGGCCACAGGTAGGAACAACTTCCTGTGTCGTTCAGTGGGGCATTTAGGTAATATCAGTCTCTCACTGGACCTGGTCCTGCAGCAGGTTGAGAAGCAGGTGGGAGGTATTGTTCAATATTGTCTTTATTTTGGACAGCATTCGACCCACTGACACTACCATCAGAGAGTCCAGTTCCACCCCTACAATGTTACTGGCCTTCTGGATCAGTTTGCTCAGTCTGTTAGCGACTGCAACCCTCAGCCTGCTGCCCTAGCATGCATGAGTATAGAGCAGGAGTGTCCAAACTTTTTTCACTGAGGGCCACATACATAAAAATACAGTCGGCCCCCTACTTACGAAATCCTCTGGGTACGAAAACTCCAGGTTACGAAAAACATTTTCCTAAATTTTCATCCTCTTTTTACGAAAACACCCTCTTTTTACAAAAAGCGCCAAACACGCCATTCAAAATTCAAACCATGCACGAGTTGCTCTCTCATTGGCTGTCTCCCAACATTCCGCCACGCTAGTCTCCCATTGGCCAGGAGGCAGCTGACCTGTACCCATAGTTCCTGTACCCAAACTTCCTGTTTGTTACACGTGTGAGAGAGGAGCGTTGAACAGGAATGTTGGCTCATGAGTTCTTTTTGAGAGATCATTGCAGTGTTATATTTCGTTATCCATCATGGACCCGGAAAATACTGAAAAGCGGAAATATAGTGACGGAGGAGATTATTTCAGAACAATATTGAAGCGTAAGGAGCAGGGAAACAGAGTGCTCCGTGGGACAAGACCTCCGATCTTGCAAGGAAGCAATATTGAATCAGGACCTCTGATCTTTCAAACAGGTACTGTAATTCCGCTTTAAATACAACATCCCGTCCATTTAATCACAATTTCTCCGTCCGCTCCGGGCCGCGTGTGGGCGGAGCCCGCATTCGGCAAAACACGACAGAGAGAGTTGTGTGTGTGTGAGAGAGAGAGAGACAGTGTGTGAGAGAGAGAGATAGAGAGAGACTCCGTACAGAGTCAGTCAGAGATGAAAGAAGGTGTTCTTTACTCTATTTCGAGAAAGCACATTGCAGCTTATTTATTTTTCGTTTTTAAGTTGTTTAATTCAGTAAATGTTGAAGAATGTGGCGCGCTCCGTTGAATGTGAGCAAAACGCCGCTCATCCGAACCTCCGATCCCTCAAGGATACAAGTTAAAGTTGAGTTTGGATCTCTGATCTGTCAAGCAGGGAATGTGCTTTGAATTCCCCGTCTTAAAACGCTCTGGCGTCCTGCTTGTGGGTGGAGCCCACATTCAGCGGAGCACATGTGTGTGTGAGAGAGAGAGTTAGTTGTGTGTGTATGTTCGTTAATAAAAAATGTTTAATAATGGTTTAAGATGTTAATAAAATGTTTAAATAGTTTAATAAATAATTTTCTTTTCACACATATTTCATGCACATTTCATACAAAATTGGTGCACTTTTATAATTTTTAAAGGGTTTATGGGGTGGTCTTGGGAGCCTTGGAATGAATCAGGCGTTTTATATGTAAAATGCGCCTCTACTTACGAAACCTCCACGTTAGGAAAAGGGCGCTGGAACGGATTAATTTCGTAAGTAGGGGGCCGACTGTATAGGAGGGGCTGGGCAACTTACTAGAAATGAGGCATATATATAGCCTTAACTTTATTGTTTTAAACTTAAAAAAAAAAATTAAAAGTGGTGAAATGTGTTATATTGTTGAATATAATTAAAGACAAAACTGCCTTCATCACAGCTTTCCATAAATTAAGCTTTATTGATTTATTCAGAAAAGGCTTCAGTATCTCATTCTCAGAACAGCAGTTTCAGATTTCTTCGAAGTCAGAAGACTCAGAGTACAGAGAAAGAACAATAAAGTGGAAAATGAGAAGGGTACATTTCAAGCTTGATTTTTAAGTTATTAGGCTTAACAACACACTTATTAGCGTTCGTTGGTAATGGTTATCAACATTAACAGACCGAACTGGACTTAGTAACAGGCGTGCATATCATTTTCGTAAATTATTCTGGTGAATATCAGCCGTGCTGGGTATGTAAAGCGTGTCATCCAGCTGCGGTGGCCACTCGTGCCTAAAATCGGTAAAAAATATCACTTGATCAAGAAGCAGATGTGACTAGCTGACTTTGCATGTGCACTCTGTGTTAACAAGAAAAATGTATAAAGTGGTGCGCAAAAGCAGGGTAATGACAGAATTGTTGTGCATGATTGATATTTGTCGCATGTGTACCTGCACATGCATGCTTATTAACACCGAGGTACTGTGGAATATATATTTTTAGTAACCTAAAGTGGGAACGGCATTACTCTCAGTGGGAGCAAGAAATATTCACTCTCCCACCATGTTTGAAATCTTCTGCACGCACGTTCTGCCATGTTTACTAACTTGGGGTAAATTTCTTCTGTGATTGTCCTTTTTGTTGGAGCAACTGCGTGGATCCCCCAGTGCTCCCCCTGGTGTTAAAACTAAGAACTGCAATACACTCAGGCAAAAGTTGAAGTGCAGGCCATATTGTATTCTACTTATAAAATTTCTTGCAGGCCAATTAAAAATGAACTGCGGGCTGTAGTTTGGACACCCCTGATATAGAGGATAGTTCTGGCCACAACAAACTCCTAAAATATCCCAAGCAATGTCCAACAGATATTCAGTGACTTTATCCTCCTCAAAAAATAGAGATGTCTCTGGCATTCTTGTAAAGTGTGGAAGCGTTCCTAACCCAGTCCATTTATTGTCAATGTGAACGCCAAGGTATTTCTAATCCTCCACCATTTCAACATTGTCACCTGAATCAAAACAGGGATCACTGGTGGTTTTTATTTCCTAAAATCCACAATCAGTTCCTTGGTTTTTGTCACATTAAGCTGCAGGTGATTCTGCTCACACCATGTGATGAAGGAATCCACTGCAGCCTGAGATACAGTCTCACCACCTCCACTGATACATCCGACGACAGCAGACTCATCAGAAAACTAGGTCTCTGTGTAGTAACTGAAATCCATTGTAGAGAAGGTGAAGAGTAAAGGGGAGAGGACAGTCTCTTGTGGTGTTTCGGTGTCGCAGACCACCGTGTCCGACATGCAATGCTGCAGCAGGCGCACATATTGTGGTCTTCTGGTCATGTCGTCCACAATCCAGGACACAAGAGAGGCGTCCACCTGCATAACTGTCAGCTTCTTACCCAGGAAGGTCGGCCTGGTGGTGTTGACTGAAATGAATAAGTTTTTATGCTCGCCGGCTAATCCAGGTGGGTGTAGACACAAACAGTTCGTCATGGATTTACATAAAATATACTACAGTGGTACATTACCTTACGGTAGTCCCAGCAAACGAAAAATCCAGGTTACGAAAAACACTTTCCAAAATTTTTTCTCTGCATACGAAACAAGCTCTCCGTACGAAACGCGCCAAACGCACCATTCATACATTCATACGCGCCATTCAAACAATGCACGAGCTGCTCTACATTGACTATCTCCCAACATCCCGCCCCGCTGGCCTCCCGTTGGCTCTCTCCCAACATCCCACCCCGTTGGCCTCCCATTGGCTAGGAGGGATGGTGCAGCTCCCTCCCATTGGCTATCTCCCAACATCCCGCCCCGTTGGCCTCCCATTGGCTAAGAGGGATGACGCAGCTCCCTTGAGCAGCAGCTTGTTTTGTGGAGTTTTTCGAGTGTGCTCATTGCAACTTTATTTTTTGGCTCAGGCTTTTAACCTTGCATAAACATTTGTAAGATTATAACTGCTAAGAAGACTTGGTCAACATGAAGTAAGTACCTTAAAAGGTATGCTTTTATAATTTTTAAAGGGTAGTATTGGGGCGCCTTGGAACGAATCACGCATTTTACATGTAAAATGCAGTTCTACTTACGAAAAATCCAGGTTACAAAAAAGGCTCTGGAACGGATTAATTTCGTAAAGTGAGATACCACTGTACTTTATTTCAAGGGCAAGTTACATTTTGATCACATTAGAACAGAAAACCATTGACCATGTGTCCACTGAGAAAACATGAAGCTAACAACTACAAATAGGATTTCATCAGGTTTGTACATTATCCCCAGCTTATGATGTTTGCAGATGACATCGTGATCTGTAGTGAGAGCAGAGAACAAGTGCAGGAAAATCTCGAGAGGTGGAGGTATGCCCTGGAAAGGAGAGGAATGAAGGTTAGCCTCAGAAAATCAGAATACATGTGTGTGAATGAGAAGGACCCAGGAGGAACGGTGATGTTACAGGGAGCAGAGATAACGAAGGTGGAGGATTTTAAGTACTTAGGCTCAACAATCCAGAGCAATGGAGAGTGTGGAAAAGAGGTGAAGAAGCATGTGCAGGCAGGCTGGAATGGTTGGAGAAAAGTATCCGGTGTGATGTGCGATAGGAGAGTGTCAGCAAGAATGAAGGGAAAAGTGTACAAGATGGTGGTGAGGCCAGCGATGTTGTATGGCTTAGAAACAGTGGCGCTGAGGAAAAGGCAGGAGGCAGAGCTGGAGGTAGCGGAGATGAAAATGTTGATGTTCTCTCTGGGAGTAACGAGGATGGATAGGATCAGAAATGAGTATATCAGAGGGACAGCCCACGTAAGATGTTTTGGAGACAAAGTCAGAGAGGCTAGATTGAGATGGTTTGGACATGTACAGAGGAGGGATAGTGAGTATATTGGCAGTAGGATGCTGAGGTTGGAACTACCAGGCAGAAGGCCTCGAGGAAGACCGAAGAAGAGATTTATGGATGTGGTGAAGGAAGACATGAAGGTCGTTGGAGTCAGAAAAGAAGATGCGGAGGACAGGGTGAGGTGGAGGCGGATGATTTGCTGTGGCGACCCCTGAAGGGAGCAGCCGAAAGTAAAAGAAGAAGAAGAAGAAGTACATTATCCCCAGCTGCACTGTGTCTGGGTTTCCAATGTCCAGTGAATAGCTTCTCATCTACGCTGTGGAGCTGTCCAGCTCATTCAGAGTAATTCCAAGTCAGACTAAACTATCTCACTGATTTGGCAACACATGATACAATAAATACCCACAAGACAAACAGAAAATTAAGGGGAAAAGTTTTAAGAATTTAGGATATATGAGAAAATATGATCACGATTTAGATTTTTCTGGTGTTTAAGTCAGACTGTTTCAGGTGCTTTTAAACAAACAGTGATGTGCTCGCATGTCCTAACACCACTTTTTTTAAACAGATCATTCAGTGTTTTTCTGCCGTTTATGTATTTCAAAACATTTTACTCTTTCAGCTGGTGCAGCATGAACTCTCCCTTCATCAGTTAAAAAACACTTCTAGACATCGCTCTGTTTATGCTGCTTCTTTTGTTATTCCAAATTTAAATTCTGTGGAGAGAACCACAAAACAAGTTGATCCCAATTAATCAGGATTACATGCAATAAAAAGCTGGACTATGAATTAGCTATCCAACAGTAGCAGCCCAACTTTGAGAAAGTCGATCAAGTGCGATTTCAGTCTGACTACCATGCTTACATATGCTTCAAAAGTCCACAGTTTAATCAGAATGACACAATAATTTGACTTTCTCTAACATACCGAGTGTGTGGGTGTGTGTATGCGTGTGTGTGTGTGTGTGTGTGTGTGTGTGTGTATAAGTGAGAGTGGAAAAGAGCCCCTGTGTGAATAAGTAAACTCTGTTACATGCAGGGGCCATGCTGTAAGTCGGCTCCTCCAGCAGTGGATCAAACGGGTGGCACACGTGTGAGCCAGACACCCACTGAGAGCCATTAACACACACAAACACAATGGAGTGTTTGCTGTCTTTCACTGGTCCTCTCTGTCTCCCACTGACTTTATGGTAGACTGAAGGTAAAAAACATTTAGATAAAGATAAAAAAAAAAAAATTAATTTGGAGGGAAAATGGTGTTCTGAGTCTTTTCGAAGTTCATATGAAGCCCTGTTAAAGAAAAATGAAATAGTCGTGCAAGATGTTAACAATTGTACCACCCCAAAGGCAAGAAGAACGGCAGTACTAAACGCTTTGTCTCAAAGACCTCCTTGAGAACAAACACATGGCGTGCGTTTGAATCTGAGTGTTTACACGAACATTACTAACCGCAGACTGCTATCAGAATCCTCCAGCTGTCATGTAAACACTGCACTATTACGCCACATTACCCAACCATCAGCCTAACAGTCACAATATTAACACAAAGCATCAACCTGTCATCTGTCCATCAACCAGATAAACAAGTTTGCACCTCAGATACAATTATTGATGGTCTAAAAAAGGGTGACAGTCTGAAGGATGGGGAGTGGCCAGGAAAAAAACGTGTACCAGGCAACATTTCTCAGATGTACTGATCAAGAAAAAGCATATCAAGACTGGCATCAGGCTCTAAATAAGCTTTTAATAGCACGCCTTAGCATTTCGGGATTGTACGTTTGTTTTTAAATGACAAATTAACAAGGTCAAGAATGCTGCAAGCTTAAATTCACAAATTACCCAAAGCCTAATTTCACATTGTGTTTGTCTCCTTTATTTACTTCTTACAAGCTGCAGACCTGATTAACTGCAGACGCTCAATATAATGAATAGAGGCATACAGATAAACTGACAGCTTTTCTTTCACTGTCCTAGTCTCATGTACTTCATTGAAATTAGTAACCAGTTATAAATCTGTTCCCCACAGAGAGTGACATTCAAACTTGCCATTGGTGCTAAAATCTCCGCTGTGTAAAAAATTTAAGAAGAGAACTTCTTGTGGTTAAACAAACAAAACTTAATTTTTAGATCATCAAAACTTCCATCACACTCAGCCATCAGCCACTGTTCTCAAAAAAATGGATGGACTCAGTAAGATCATATAAAATGTCATAGATACACAGCAGAAACCAATAAGGCGGCAGTCTCCATGGTTGCAGAGGACATTGGACCAAAACAACAACAAAAAGGTCACACTTGGTAAGAACTTAGTCACAGCAACACTAAAATCTAGCAGACTTCAGTGGAGAAACACATGCATGGTGTGGACTTGTTGAACATGTATGTAGACACACAAATAGATGCAGAACAAATGAAAAAGTGAAGAACGTGACAGTGACTTGTAGGACCTGAATGTGGCCAGCATGTAGTGAAATTTGAACACATTGGACGAAGTTTGATCACGTGGACAGTAAGATATTAGAGGGTTTGTGTTCAACACGGTTTAAACCTGGCATGGAAATAAGGACTGCACGTTTGTCCACTTTGACCAGGCTTTGATTGTGTTCAGGGCACAGAGTGGTCTTCATCTGAGTGTGATGGTTATTTCTCACAGTTTCTGTTAATCTGAAGTGCCAAAAATTAGAGGCAAACTGATAGTCTCATAGCATTTAATGAGTATTTCTCAGAGAACCATTTAGCTACACTTTTTAAAGAAACTGCATGAGTAGGAAGAAAATACTATCACCCTGATACATGGCAAATAATGCCATGCATAACATTTTGTCACAGACAACAAATCTGCATTATAAAAAGACAAGTTTCTTTTTTCCCCATCTACAATGAACATCGTTGATTGCTCTAAAATGTGATTCTTGTGTTACGAGTGGAAACGATAGTTATTCGATTCAATCAGTATCAGTCATATACAAGTTACCATATTCAATGTGACGAGCGAGCAGGGCGGCTTAAAAAAAAAAAAAAAAAAAACTGGAGTGGGTGGGCACTTATTAAAATGTACCAGCGGAGTGGTACCTTTAGCTTTCCACTCCACTGGTAACATTTTAATAACCCCCACCCTCCCCCATTTTTTTAGGCGCCCTGGGCACTTATCACATCGAATATGGTAACTCAAATCTTTGATGTATGACATTGTACAAAATGAAAATACTGATGTGGTTTAAAGTCTACTTCTTTATATGCACAGGATCATCTGGTCTCATTTCCAAAACTGGTAGTAATTTAGAAATAATTAGATTATGCCAAGTTAGCCAACACAAACCACCATTCATTGTAAGGTCTGAATAAAATCTGAAACATTATGCACTTATTTCAGCATCCCAGACACACAAGCACAGCTGAAATAAGGTTTTATCAGCAACAGTTTCACAACACACTTCTCAAAATAAGAAGAAAGTGGATGTAAAGAAATAACAGATACTGCGGTATTTCCAGCAAAGATTTGGTACCCAGATATTCACTCGGGGTCCATTCAGACACAAAAAAAAAATCTACCCGAGATATGCGCTACCAAGCAAAAAGTATCTTTCCAAAGTATCTCCATTCTGTAAACATCACTAAATATGAAACATGCCAAGCCTGAAGGCTTTTCTAACTGGCTAAATAAACAAACAACCAAATAAAAAGACTAAACTCCCCCTCTGCCCCCCTTCCCATTCCCCCCTCTCTTCACACGTCTCCAGACCAGCAGACACCTCCCCTCCCCAGGCCAACTTCACTTGACTGCTACAGCCCGACAGACACATCCCCCTCCCTCTGCAGCCCACCCCAGCCCCCCCCTCTCCCTCACATCAGACCAGGTGAAGAGACAGCTGAAGCGACTAAATCAGAGGAAATCTGAAGGACCAGATGGCATCAGACCCAGGCTTCTGATGACCTGCGCAGACCAGCTCTGTGAGGTACTATGCTACCTGTACAACCTGAGCCTCAGCCTGGAGAAGGTTCCCGTCCTGTGGAAGACCTCCTGTGTGGTTCCGGTTCCCAAAACAGCTCAAGCGAAGGAACCAGCCCACTACAGACCTGTCGCCCTGACCTCCCACCTTATGAAGACCATGGAAAGGCTCCTCCTCATACACCTCCGCTCTATGGTGAGCCCCACCCTGGATCCGCTGCAGTTTGCCTACAGGCCCAACATCGGGGTAGAAGACGCCGTCATCTACCTTCTGCAGCGGGCACTCACCCACCTGGAAATCGCTGGCAGCGCTGTGAGGATCATGTTCTTTGACTTCTCCAGCGCCTTCAATACCATCAGGCCAGCGCTTCTGCGGGGGAAGCTGGAGGACATGGGAGTGGACTGGCATCTTGCTGCCTGGATCACCGACTACCTTACTAACCGTCCACAGTACGTGCGGCTGCGCAGCTGTAAGTCAAAGGTGGCAGTCTGCAGCACGGGGGCACCCCAGGGCACCGTCCTCTCACCCTTCCTTTTCAACATTTATACCTCGGACTTCAGCTATAGCACAGACAGCTGCCACCTCCAGAAGTTCTCGGACGACTCCGCCATCGTGGGCCGTGTGTCAGAGGGGAACGAGCTGGAGTACCGGTCGGTCATCGTTGACTTCGTGAACTGGTGTGAGCGCAATCACTTGTGCTTGAACATCAGGAAGACGAAGGAGATGGTGGTCGACTTCAGAAGAAGCACACTAACACACACACACACACACACACACTCACTAGTGAACGTCCAGGGACAGAACATTGAGATAGTGAACAGTTTCAAATACCTGGGCGTTCACCTTAACAATAAACTGGACTGGTCCCACAACACCAACGCCCTGTACAAGAAGGGCCAGAGTCTCCTCTACATTCTGAGGAGACTCAGGTCCTTCGGAGTATGCAGACCTCTGCTCAGGACATTTTATGACTCTGTGGTAGCCTCTGCAATCCTCTACGCTGCCATCTGCTGGGCCCCGGGCAGCACAGAGCGGGACAGAGACTGAACAAGCTGGTCAGGAGGGCCAGCTCTGTCCTCGGCTGCCCACTGGACTCTGTGGAGGAGGTGAGTGAGAGGAGGATGGTAGCAAAGCTCACATCCATCTTGGTCAACAGCTCTCACCCACTGCACCAGACTGTAGAGAAGCTGAGTAGCTCCTTCAGTGGACGACTGAGACATCCTCAGTGCAGGAAGGAGCGCTACCGCAGGTCGTTCATTCCCACCGCTGTCAGACTGTACAACGCCACTTTGTAACTCTCTGTGAAAATACCGGTTATGTGCAATAAAAACCCCACGCACTTTAATCAGCCACATCTACCCCACTGACTGTAAACCATATCAACCCATCTACTCTGCACTCAGATACATTACACTTTAATATAGGCCAGTCTACAAAGTCGTTCCCTTCTTTTCTTTTATTGTTTATTAATTTATACTATTTATGTATCTATTTATTTATTTACTTATTTACTTAATATATATGTATGTTTGTATTTGTATCTATTTTTGCACCCCCTACTGATGATACCTCAAGAGCCTGTAACAGTGAATTTCTCCATTGTGAGATTAATAAAGCTGTATCTTATCTTATCTTACAAAAGTGCATTAACTAGCCTCTAACAATGCTTTACAAATCATGAACTATGTTGCAACATGCTTTTAGTTATCAACTGTTTAGAATCAAAAAACAACGTTATGATTTTACTGAACTGATCACCAAATCCACAGGCGCTTTTACCACTCGTCACACACTGCCTGTTATCATGGTAGCTTGCATGATAAATTCTGAAATGTCTCTCAACATTATGCCACTTTGCCGTCGCCCTAGTTGTCCCACAATTGAGACACATGGGAATCTTTCACAGTGGTAAGAAAATAACTTTTCCCCATCCACTGTGAAAATTATGTTCTTTCTCTTTTCTGCCATTTTCGGGGTAAATCATCCCCTCACCTTCACTACAGCCACTAGCGTGTTACACATGCTACCATTCTAACTACTCAGAGTAGAGCATTACAAGCAGAAGAAACCCACGAGTTAAAAATAGGTTTGCGTAAACAACAGTTCTGTTTTTTTGTCCGTCCATCCGTCGGTTCCCCACCCACCCACACACAAAAGTGGGGGAAAAACTCCCACAAAGCAACCGGTTCACAGGAAGACCAACTAGCTCTAACATAATATGAAACATTTTATTTATTTATTTTTAACATTTCCATTTTCAATTTCACAGCAAGTGCAAGTGTGATTTTGAAAAATAATAAAATTTGATGCAGCTCACTGGTAAGTGGCACTATGGTGATCTATTTTTAGAACTGGCCCGTGGGCAACTCATGATGTTTCTTGTAGGTGATCTGGTGCTTGACCACTATGTTGGTGACCCCACTTTACAAATTATAAATGCATTATACTTCAGAAATTCTTTCTTCAGGTCTTCAAGACTTTCAGCACACCCTTTAAAAAATTGCCTCTTATTTGTTTCAATTGTTTTTTTTTTTTTACTTCGGTTTATATTTCATTGATCATGTAGGGGAACGTGAAGTAAGTAGTTATTGAGCAGCATTCAGAGTTCCAGCTCCTAAACTACGTCAGAAATACTTGCTTCTTTTCAGTCATATTGACAAAGTGTTTCTAGCTCCGTGAGCTCAAGGTGCAAACTCCAAAAAGAACCTGATATTCAGAAAAATATGAAGATGAAATTTCAAGTTAGGGGTCATTTTAGGCTGGGAGTTTTTCAGATTGCAGGTGGGGAATTCCAAGTCGTATTCTCATCCTGCATTGCAAGATAAACGGGCAGACGAAGAGCAAACAGGTGGATGTAATCTCAGAGCATAAAGTAAAACTTTAGAGCCGTTTATGGGTCTATAAGATGTTTTCACTCCCTGCAAAGCAGATCATATAACAATAAGAGAAGAGCTTGACTGGAAGAACCGCACTGATCAGCAGTGAAGGACAGTTATCAAAACAAAGACAGTTTTGTGAGGAACAAATAGGAAATAAAATTGCTGCTCTGGAAATCAAAACAGGGAGGAATGAAGATTTGCATTGTGATGAATTAATAAAGTAGATCCCATTCACATGACCTTTGACTACAACGTGTCAGACGTTTGTTCACTACTGTGCAGATATGCCAAAACTTTAAAAACTGTGGTATATAGTAATAAAAATGTTAGATACCAATTTTTAGACACAGTATATACTACCAAATAGTAATATGCCATCAAATTACATCACAAACACACAAAAAAAAATTATCATCAGAGTTTAGTTCACTCTTGAAGCTTCTAGCAAACACAAGGTTCCTCTCAGGTGTGCAATGAATGAATGAGACTTTACGGCATGTTATATTATGCCGAAAACGGTAAATAGCAGCATCAAATATAAATAAATATGGAGCTCAGCTCTTTATAAATAAGCATTTATAAAAGGCATAACATAATTTGGAACATAGTTTAGAATAATAGAAGCATTAAATTTCATAAACAATTCCTTCAGTGAAGTAACACTAAAATATTTATTTCTGACTAAATGAAACTCTGTACAATCAATTAAAATATGCTTAATTGAGAGGGGTGTTAAACATATGTCGCAAGTTGTTACTAATTCCCCATTTAACAACTATCCATGTGTAGTGTAAGTATGGCCAATTCGCAGTCATGCTAAAACTCCCTCATCTCTCCTGTTATCTCTTTCCCAATATGGATACAAAGACTGCACACTTGGATTGATAAATTTTTGCTTTCTAGAAGAAGAAACCATATTAAGGGCCCTCTCAGGTGTGCAAAAGTTGAGAATATTCATGGGTTAATTTCATACACCACTCAGATGACTATGTAATACAGGGATCCCTCGCTACTTCGCGCTTCAATTAATGCGACTTCAGTGCATTGCGTTTTTTTTTTTTTAAATAAAAATTCATTGAATTAAAAGGAAATTAAGGAAGAATAGGTAGAAAAGTAAAGGGAAATGTCACAAAAACAAGGCCAATTATGCAAAAAAAAAAAAAAAAAAAAAAAAAAAAACAACCCTAAACCAACACCGCACAAAAAAACAACCCAAAATCTGCCATCAAAACTGGATACATTGTTGCATCTGTGTAAGAGTCTGCACAGCCACGCTCCCCCGTGTTAAATGTACCGCAGGATAATGTTTAATCATATTTCATACTTATACGTATTTAAGATCTATCTTTCTATAGATTTTATTCCATTTCTATTTCTACTTGTTCTTCAATTTCATTTCACTTTCGACCTTGGACAGCTTTGTTGGTATCTCCAGATGTTTGCAAAAAGAATGTTGGTAAGTTGGAGAGTGTCTGTATTTATATTTTATTTGCATCTTGTTATTTTTTTCAATGTATAATTGTTATTATAAGCATTTCTAGCATTGGCTATGTATTTATTCATTTTATATAAACATATACATGTACGTATACGTCAGTCGGGGGTGATCCTACTTCGTCGATTTTGATGGTCGCGCGGGGATCTCGATCTCAATTAACCGTGGAAAGTGAGGGATCCCTGTACAGTAAAACCTCCGCTGACGAACGCTTAAGCTCACGAACTTTTCGCCTCAAGAACATTAAATTTGCGAGCATATTGTCTCTGCTGACGAACTAGTTTTCGGCGGACGAATCAAACCACGCGGTCGAACAGTGCCACGGTGGCGGCCACGAGAAGCTGATGCACGCTCACGGCGTCACAGTTCGTCACCCCCTTTCTTTGAGTGCGGAAGTGGTTTGTGTTTGCTAGACATTTTGGACCATATTGAGTGTACTTTTGCTATTATGGGACCGAAAAAGACCCCACCACAGGCGGAGATCATTGAAAAACACGAACGAGGTGTGCGTTTGTGTGACTTCGCGTCCCAGTACCAGTACGCTAAGTCTACCACCATCCTTAAGAACAAGGAAGCTATTAAGGGTGCGTGTGTGGCTAAGGGTGTTTCCAAACAGTAGGCGTTTCCAAACACTCCTTCCAAACAGTAAGTCCCTCCCTCCCTCCTCCTCCCACTCCATTCCATCAAGCCATCAACTACCATCACAAAGGTAAATAAAACGACTTTATTATACAGTATAGTTTATTTCTTTAATTACAATACAAGAGCACATTTATTATACATAAAATAAGGTATATTTTTGTGTAGTTTTAAGGCTTATTTAGTAGGAAATTATGTTTTATGGGGACCTGGGAACGGATTATTCTCATTTTAATGGTTTCTTATGGGAAATAAATGTTCGGAAGACGAACTTTTCGCCTTACACACACTTTCTGGGAACCAATTATGTTCGTGAGCAGAGGTATCACTGTACTCCTATAGAACCCAGAACATGATTCTTACATTTGTGGTTGTCTGAAGATTGTAATTGTGTCATTTCTCATCTTGGAGCATCTGATATGTGAAAGGTAGAACAAACAAGGTCAAGTCCAACAGAGGGTAAAAAGTCACACAGAGTTTAACCTCAGTTAACCACACGAGAGTTTGTTTTGAATTGCCTGATGTCAAAAACAGACAGAAAATTTCACACTTTTGAATGTCTCTTAAAAAAAAAAAAGGCTTCTAGTTTTTTTCCCCCCAAAGTGGAAGCAGAAGTAGTTGCATAACTGTCTGTCTTCCTTTCGGCTTTTTCCCTTTTACTCGGGAGTCGCCACAGCGAATCATCTGATTCGCACGTTTGATTTGGCAGAGGTTTTTACGTCGGATGCCCTTCCTGTCACAACCTTTTGCTCTTTACGAAAGTCAACAATGGTTCTTTTACATGCCTCTCACCATAGACAGTGAGAGACATAGCCCGCCTTTGATAACCCAGTTAGCTGCACTGGGGGAGAAGTAGTTGCATAACTAAAGCTGAAATTAGAAGGAAACACCCCCCCCCCCCCACACACACACACGGCCAGATTTCATATCATGATCAGGCATGTGATTTGACCATTACCAAAATATCTGAAAATCAGCCAGGGGTCTGGGGGGCGAAGTCCGCCCGAAGCTAGGTTTTAAGCATTTCAGAAGGGGAAAATGCTATTTAATGACACTGAAAGAGCTCTAGAAAGTTTAATTTCTAATCTCCATATACATACCTCAACTTGTGGGTTAATCATGTGGGATTCAAACACTAATCAAAGTGTCACAGTCACAAATCAAATATTCACTCTTATAGATATGTCCTGCCTCACAACACTATTATCAACAGTCATTGTCTTTAAACACAATCTGGAAACAAATTAAACACATGACATGCTATATATGACAAGTTTTTGAACTAAATGTTTCTTTGTATTTTAGTGTTTAGCATGGCACTTTCTTGCTTCCTTTTGTGCAACCTGAAATGTCCTTCTGGAGGCTGCCTTAGAAAGTTTGTTGTCCTTCTGGATGCTGAGGCGTTTTGGTTGAGGCTCAGATTCATAGTTTTACATTTCCAATATTAATGAGCTAATTACACGAGAACACACTCCCGCTGCTGTTTAGAAACACTGAATAACAATGCCTATTTACACAAGTTAATTACTAAAAACTGTTGAGTTAATGTGGCAATAATTTATTTATTCTAAACAGCAGAAAAATAGTTCGGTGACCATAAAGTCAGCTCATTTGATTCAGTTCACGGAACAAACACATGAACGTCCTACGCCTAAAACATGCATGCATTCACAATAATTTGAAAAATATAATAAAAAACTAGACAAGAAAATTCTCAAACATACCTCAAAATTAACTACTCAATCGATGACAGGAACTGGTTGTTTCATTGGGTCTTTTATTTGCACGTAAGTTTCTGGTCTAACGGCAAACAAAGGGTTAAGTCCGTACGGTTCTGGAATCTTTGCTTGAACACCAAATGTTCCGGCAATTGAATGCTACCGTTTCATTTTCCATCCATTCCCACCTAAACTTGTTTTTCACGACTTTGTCTATTTCATTGATTCGAGCGGAATCTTTTCTATCACCGACATTCTTTCGATAGCTGAACAGATCGGAAGTGGCGCGAATGTCTACGTTCATGTTTCAACATCAGCGATTGGCTATTAGAAAGCCATCAGCCTATCAGCAGTAACGTTTAAAGAGAGGTCATCTCATGCAAAACTTGGAACGGAATAAAAGCAGAAAAGGTTATTTTGACATATTCGGCGTGGAAAAATCGATTTTTTTAATTACTTTTTTAAATGGAAAAACAAAAATAAATAAAAATAAAAAAAATCAGAATTCCGTAAAAGTCAGAGAGACTAGATTGAGATGGTTTGGACATGTACAGAGGAGATATAGTGAGTAATATTGGCAGTCGGATGCTGAGGTTGGAACTACCAGGCAGAAGGCTTAGAGGAAGACCAAAGAAGAGATTTATGGATGTGGTGAAGGAAGACATGAAGGTCGCTGGAGTCAAAAAAGAAGATGCAGAGGACAAGGTGAGATGGAGGCGGATGATTTGCTGTGGTGACCCCTGAAGGGAGCAGCCGAAAGAAGAAGAAGAAGAATACACACACACACACACACACACACACACACCGTATTTGACATAAGTGTCCAGGGTGCTTTAAAAATTGGAGTGGGTGGGCGGTTATTAAAATGTTACCAGCGGAGTGGAATGGTAAGTGCTTATTCCCATTGAGGTGGATAACATGAATAAAAACAGAACAATATAAGAGTTTAACTTTATTTGTGTAATTAAATAAAAATTTTGTGTTTATTGGTAGTAGATGAGAGGAGTGAAATCAGGTGTGAGGTGCTGCAATCAGCCCACGCCGCTCAGCCACGCCCCTCAGCCAGAGTGGGGAGAAAACAGTTAGAGAACACAGGGAAGCAGAACGTGATGCGAGATAATCCTCTGGCGCAGAGATGAGTGTGTGGCTTGTGTTTATTGGGAGTAGATGTGAAATCAAAGTCTCCCAAAAACACAGACCATAAAAAGAATATAAAAGAACATGAAGTATAATAAATTGGATAAACAAATCAAAGGATAAACATGCTACAGCACAGTACATAAAATCTCACACAGACACTCTAAACATTAACTTATGTACTGTACTGGAATAAAAATTTAAAAACACTAATACTACTGTGCTTTACAACAGGTCAGATGATTATTCCCCTTCAGGCACCTCAGAAGAAACTGTCGTTTCTTCAGGAGAAAGTCTTATTTCTTCAGAAGAGACATCCAACGTCATTACCTTTTTCTGGCACTTAGCCAGAGAAAACGCATGGCGTTTGAGTGGCATCATACTTAACTGGTAATTAAAACAAGCTAAAAAAAAATGCACATTGACAACTTGTGCGCGAATGAGGAAAAAAGGGGCGTATACATTATCTTAACCAATCAGCAGGAGGGAGAACAGTCATTGACTGAATTTGAATCATGTGACAGTTACTCGGCAATCGGGCGCGAGTGGAAAACCGTGAATAGTAAAGAGCCTACTGTACTCATTTTAATTGAGGGGAAGGTATATGTCACAAAAACATACTCTTTATACACTTGCAAAAATGTTGAACCACACCTTATACTTTGCATTCAAGTATTTCATTTGCAGTGACACAGAACTTGTTACATTGACAAGCATTATATTCTGGAAAGAAAATCATCAACTTAGAGAGTGAATTTTAAAATCACATTATCCACCTCAGTTACTTTTCCTGATGTACAGTAGGCCCTTGACTATTCGCGGTTTTGCACTCACGGTTTGCATATTCGCGGATTGCCGAGCAACTGTCACGTTATTCAACTTCAGCCAATGGCTGTCCTCCTTCTTGCTGATTGGTTGAGATGATGCAACACCCCTTTTTCCTCATTCGCCCACAAGTCGTCAATGAGCCTTTTTTCAAGTGTGTTTAAATTACCAGTTAAGCTCTATGATGCCACGGAAACGTCGGCTAAGTGCCAGAAAAAGGTAATGATGTTGGATGTCTCTTCTGAAGAAATAGACTTTCTAATCATCTGAACTGTTGTAAAACACTCCACTATTAAAGCCTTTTTCAATTATTATTCAAGTACAGTACCTAAGTTCATAATAATAAGTTCATATAATATTTATCAATAAATATCACAGTAAAAAAATTAAGCTTTTCTTAATCATTACTACATTTTATTAATACTGTATTAATGAGTAAGACTGTCTATAGAATGTGTTTAAGAAACATATTTTAGTGCATGTAATAGATATACAGTACAGACGCTCCCCGACTTACGTTTTTAATTGGTTCCAGACGGCCGAACATAAGTTGAAAGTGAACGCAAGTTGTTACTGTGACGTGTGGCGCTCACACTGAACCATACATCCATAAATACCATTACTGTATCTCATAAAACACCCCTAAATCAATTATTATAAACATAACATTGTAAAATAATATCAAATAATATCAACGTTCATTTCAAATAAGTCACTAATTTATACAGAGTCACTTTACATGAAGCTTAAAACAGTCAATCAACGCTGACAATATGTGAGGTGCTCAATACCGAAAATAGTGTACAGTACTTGCTGTGGGTTATACAGACTTCCGGTCTTTCAAGTGCGCAAGGGTGCTGTTGAACTCGTTTAGAACACGGCCTGCACTGATGTGAATCCCAGCAAAGCGGAGAGTTATTTCTTTTGTGTAAGTAAGTAAGTAAACTTTATTCAAGAGATGCATACAAAGAACAAGTACAAATCCTAATGAATATTAATATAAAAATAAGTATACACTCTTAGGATTCTGCTAAAAGATAATAAATATCTGTAATTGTTCTGTAATTTGTGGATTCTGGTTTTCATTTTACAACTCTTTGCTTAACTGAGTATGCATTAGATTGTGCTGATCTGAGCAGATAGTTAATTCATCTCTGTGTATAAGACTTGCACCCATGCTCATAGGCTTACACTTCTGACCAACCATATTTGCTTAGGGTTACAAAAGTCCGCAAAATAGTGTAAACACAAAGATCACAGAGATGACGTCTTAACACAAGGGTAACAGGCTATATAACAGATATACACACACACACACACACACACACACACACACACACACACTCTCAGTTTGTAGTTTGTAAACAATGAATGCAGCGTCACTACGTCAGTGTAATACGTAGGTTTTCTAAACTCAAAATTTTACTTTTTTTTTTTTTTTTTGGAAAAAAAAAACGTAAAATCGAAAAAACGTAAAACGGATGAACCTAAGTCGGGGAGCGTCTGTATTTTACTTCCGGTTGATCATTCGTGCATGTAATATGATATATGGGGTTTTACTTCCAGGTACAGAACTTGAGGATTATCTTCATTCGTGAGAAAGGCCGGAACCAAACCCCCCCGAATAACGAGGGCCTACTGTAGGTTCCTGAAATTGTCAACCAAAAATGACTAAATCTCCGTTTTTATGATGCCATATAATATCCAATAGGCCCAGAAAGTCATATTTTAAGAGTTTAAAATTTAAGCTTCACAACTGAATTCAATGACATACCGTCATCCCTTGCCACTTCGCAATTTGAGCATTGCAGTCTTGGTACATCGCGGTATTTTCATAAAGAAATAAAAATAAAAATTCATAAAAAAAAATTCAAAATTCTTGCGAAAACTCACATATAAGCAAGCAGAAGACAAGGACCCAAGGCAGGCTGTGTCCATTGTTTCCAAATGACAGAATGAAGTGCCCCTCCTCCCCAGTTCAGGCAGGAACCGCCCACTCAACTCAATCTCGCAAGCTGATTGGCTTAGATGCGTGATGCTGTTGCCTCAACCATTCCCGCGGGATTGTTTGTGATTTTGCTGTATAGTGTTTGTGAACGTGTTGCACCGCAGAGAAGAGCTACAGTATTGTCAGAGGTGAGTACAGTACTTAAAGTATTTATATATAAATTCTATTTAAATATTAATACATTACAGTATTTACATATGCATATAACTGTGTAACGTTTAATATACACTTCTTGATATTGCATAGACGCAAAAACATAGAAATGAGAACATGGTAGAAATGGGGGCGGGGCGTTCCTACTTCGCGGTTTTTCGAATATCGCGGCCAGGTCTGGTCGACATTATCCGCGATATAAAAGGGATGACTGTATTGTCTTTTAAAAATGCCAGTAAAGCTGAAAGTTCATTTGTGACAGGCTATGTTACCAGAGGATGAAAAATCAACCATCTGAGTTAGATTTTTTTAAAAAAAAATTGTTTTTTTTTTTTTTTTTTTGGGACAAAAAGTTGGTTGATCAACAAACTCTTGTTAACTTTTTTTTTTTTAAGTAGCTTAGTACAGTCGGCTCCCAACGTACGAAGACCCCTGTGTATGAAATAACTCAAAAATCCTTCAAGGGACAACTATAATATTGTTAAATAACACACAAAATAGGTCAGTACCCTATGAAAGTGAAGTCTGCAATACTAAGATAAATCACTTTAACCGTCGTCGTCAGCAGCTGTACGTCTCGAGAGACGATGGTGTAGCGCTATGGTAGGCATTTGCGGGAGTGACTGTAAAGGCTCACCCTAGAGTGACAGTTTCTTAAACATTTACTGCATACAAAAGGACTTTGAGGTGCCATGGGGGCTGCCCTTTCTTTCCTCTTTGCTCTTTTCTCAGCTACCTTGTTAATTCTGTTCCTTTCAGCTTTGTTGACCCCCTCGTTGACAGTGGTCTTCCAGAGCTGGCTGTTTCAGCAGTGCCTTCCCAGGTGTTGATGTCAATGCCAGATAATTTCATTCCCCACTTGCACACGTCCTTGTACCGAAGCTGTGGTCTTCCTGTGTGGCGGGAGCCCGCACTCAGCTCCCCAAATAACATGTCTTTAGGCATGCGCCCCTCATCCATTTTCCGTACGTGACCCAACCACCTAAATCGACTTGGCATGCCAGCACGCTGTAGCACCTCAGTGTTGGTTACTTTGTCTTGCCATTTTATATGAAGCAGATGCCTGAGACAGCGGAATTGGAGGCTGTTGAGCCGCTTTTCCTGACTAGTGTACGTGGACCAGGCCGCACTGCCATAAAGGAGTGTGCTGAGTACACAGGCCTGGTAGACACGTAGCTTGATGTTCTCCGTTAGCTGAGTGTTACTCCATACACGCTTGTTCAGTTTGGACATCACTGCAGCGGCTTTCCCGATTCTGCAGGAGATCTCTGTGTCAAGAGAGAGAGTGTTGGTGATGGTGGATCCCAGGTAGGTGAAGGAGTCCACGACCTCAAGCTGCGTGTTATTTATGTTGATGTTTGGGACTGTGTTTGTGCCCTGGGCCAGGATGTTCGTCTTCTTCAGGCTGATGGTCAGTCCGAATTCATTGAGGCATGGGACAGGCGATTGACTAGCTCTTGAAGACCAGCCTCAGTGTGGGACATCAATGCAGCATCATCCACGAATAGCATCTCGTGGATGATGACCTGCCTCACCTTCGTCTTAGCGCGCAGTCGAGCTATGTTAAACAATTTTCCATCTGATCTGGTGTGGATATGGATCCCTTCCTCACTGTCAGAGACGGAATACTGAAGAAGCATCGAGAAGAATATCCCAAAGAGTGTCGGAGCTAGGACACAGCCTTGCTTCACACCACTGCTCACTGGGAAGGCTTCAGAAGTCCCACCATTGAAGCAGACTGTGCTGTGCATGTCCTCGTGAAAGGAGGTCATGATTTGGAGTAACCTTTGAGAACATCCAATCTTCTGCAGGAGGCTGAAGAGTCTGCTTCTGCTGACCAGGTCGAATGCTTTAGTCAGGTCTATGAAGGCAATGTACATTGGTTTCTGCTGCTCCCGACACTTCTTTTGCAGTTGACGAAGTGAGAAGATCATATCGACTGTGGATCGGCCTGCCTGCCCTGAAACCACACTGCGATTCTGGGTACACCCGGGAAGCAAGAATCTGAAGACAAGTAAGAACAACACGAGCAAAGACTTTCCCTATGATGCCAAGGAGGGAGATGCCACGGGAGCTGTTACAGTCACTGCGGTCGCCCTTGTTTTTGTAGAGGGTTACAATGTTTGCATTGCGCATGTCCTGGGGGATGAGTGCTGGCTTGCCACTCTTCAAAACTTCAGGGGGGATGCCATCCTTTCCAGGGGCTTTTCCACAGAATAGACAATCAATCAATGGCTTTGCCCAGTTTGTCCACTGAAGGCAGGTAAGCCAGATCCTCCATGACAGGTAAGTTTGACAGGGCATTTAATGCTGCAACGGTCATCACATTTTTTGTTTCGTACAGCTCCAGGTGTTCCACCCAGCATTCAAGCTGCTTGCCTTGGTCCATGATCACCTCCCCGGTCTTGCTCTTGAGGGGCGCAGTCTTAATTGTGGTTGGGCCAGTAGCTGTATTGATGCCATTGTACATGGCCATTGCGTTGCCAGTATCAGCTGCCATCTGGATCTTGCTGCAGGGGCTCAGCCAGAAGTTGTTAGCACAGCAGCGGGCTGTCTGCTGGGCCTTGTTTCGTGCAGCTTTGAGGGTGTCGCGAGTACTGGGGCTGGGGTTTTGCTTGTAGGCTAGGAGGGCATCCCTCTTGGCTTCTGTCACAGGCTGCATCTCCTCCCAGTGAGCCTTGTACCAGTCTACACTCCGACACTCCTTTTTCCCAAATGCGGTGAGGGCTGTTGTGTAGATAGTATCTCTCAGGAAGCTCCACTTGCTGTTGATGTCTTTACCAGGAGTCTGCAAAGCCAACTTCTCCTTGACTGTGTCATGAAACCGTTGGATTCACTGGGGATTCCTTGAGGAGCAGGTGTTTATGCATGGGAGGCCTTTAGTTTTGGAGTGATGGATCCTCTTTATTGTCAGCCTTATCCTGCTTCCAACGAGGGTGTGGTGTGTGTCACAGTCTGCACTGTGGAAACTTCTAGTGTGGAGAACGCTGCTTAGATCCGTGCGCCTGGTAAGGATAAGGTCTAGCTGGTGCCAGTGACAAGATCTGGAGTGTCTCCAAGATACTTTGTGACGGTCTTTGCACTTGGAAGTATGTATTTGTTACACACAGGCCATGATGGCAGCACAGTTCCAACAATCTCTGTTCATTCTCATTCATCCTGCCTATGCCATGGTGACCAAGGTAGGAAGGCCAGATGTCACAGTTGGCGCCCACTCTAGCATTGAAGTCTCCTAGTAGGTAAACTCCTTCAGTGCTGGGGATCCTGGAAATTGAATCATCCAGAGCTTCGTAAAACTGGTTCTTGGCCTCTGGGGTGGAACCGAGTGTTGGTGCATAGATGCTGAGGTTTACAAAGCCTGCAGTTGTAGAGAGGCGTAAAGCGAGGATTTTTGGTATTATACAGTGGTATTATACAGTGGTGTCCAATTTTCCAAAGGCAATAACTCAAAAATCCTTCAAGGGACAACTATAATATTGCACACACAATAGGTTAGTACTCTATCTTAGTATTGCAGACTTCACTTTCATAATCACTTTAACCAGCAACAAAATAACTGTTAGAAATTTTTGCAAAAATGGTTAGATTGCCATTTTGGTGATGCTTAAAAAATAAATAATTTTTATTCTCCCCATTTTCTATCTAATCGAGTCGTATCCAATTCATCAGTTATCTTCTTCCCTATCACACAACCACCACCACCAAGCGAGGGGCGAAAGCATGCACACACAACCTCCATGGCATGTGAAATGCTATGGGTCTGCTTCTTTTCAAAGGCTGCGTATGTGTATTTGGTGGAGGTCTAACACACTGAGTGAATGCGCTATTCACCTCCTCCTACGAATGAGCTCACAGATGCCAATGATTGGCTGGCAATCACTGTGAGTGACAGGGTCCATATACCATCCCTCCCTACCTATGAGAGCTCAGCCAATTAGCTCCCATAGACTAGGCAGTACATTATAGTCTTCGAGTTTGTGGATTCAGTGTCCTTTGACAAAGAACTGATATCTGTTCAAGGGTGTGTGAGAATGTCAGTGGAGGAGGGATCGTGTGCATGTGAGACTGCAGGGGGTGGGGGTGGGGGGGTAAAAGCTGTTTTTGAGTCTGGTTGTACTCTGCCCTCCCAAGCCAGACCGCAGTATCTGCAATTTTAGCCAAATTGGCCTTTTATGTTTTTCTGACTAAGTGCAATCAGCTCCACCTAGTGATATAAATATTAACTATGAAAGACCTCTAGATACTGAGAAAATGCCTATGACAATGTGCAGTATCTGCAAAAAGGCATGCGACCCCCAAGTCCTCAGTTTCATGATTTTGCAGATACTGCGGTCTGGCTTGGGAGGGCAGTACTGGTCTTCATGTTTCTGCACTGCTTTCCCAAAGGCAGTGGTACAAACAGTCCATTTCCTGGGTGTGTGTGACCTGTCACGAGGCAGCTGGCTTTCAACTGGACCCGAACGGCATATCAGGAAAAAATTAAAATAATGCTGTGTGGCACCTAAAACAAATTACCAGCTTACACTAACTAACAGTTCAACAGCTAATATGTGCTAGGATGTCTGTCTGTCTTCCTTTCGGCTTTTTCCCCTTTACTCGGGAGTCACCACAGCGAATCATCTGCCAAATCAAATGTGCGAATCAGAGGTTTTTATGTCGGATGCCCTTCCTGTCACAACCCTTTTTAGCAAGGGACAGAAACACGCTGACGACTTTGCAGCATACACTTTACGAAAGTCAGCAATGGTTCTTTTATATGCCTCTCACCATAGACAGTGAGAGACATGGCCCGCCTTTGATAACCCAGTTAGCTGCACATGTGCTAGGATATCACGTAAATTAGGGAATATGATGATCATACATCTTGTAAACCTTTTCATTAAACTTTTTAAAAATTAGACTGCAGATACTATCCAGATCTCCAAGCTGTCGTTCATTATACTTTGCTATTCAAAAAAAGGTATTTTAAAGACGCAAGATGGATATTCTCTGTTATGTGATGTAATGCCACTTGGCTGTTAGCTCAGACAGGGTCAGTTATAAACACACACACCCTCACTCACACACACATACACTCTATACAGTTTTGCAAAAGTACTGTTACAATCTTTCTTATCTATTTTAACATTAATCTTTTTCTCGAGTAGCAGAGAACACATGCTCCATATCTCTCACTCATTTCAAACATAGTCTGCCCAGTTATTAAAATTAATAAATAAAATAAATTACCAGTAACAACAGCAAGCCCATTCTTGAGAATTATGCTGTGCTGTCCAATATGCAACAAAAATCCAAGAGAACGGCTTGCGCTTTTGTTTAACCTATTCCCTTTTATACGCACAAATAGTATGCTTTCAATTTAAATCCAACTAATGAATAGATTAATGGTAGAGAGACTCTTTCATCTGAAAACTCACATATTTAAATGCAAATACACTGCTCACTTTGGACATAAAATGAGAGAAGAGTGAAGGGGTGGATGGACACACAAACACACACATACAGCGAGTCAGCAAGAGAGAGAGCGAGAGAGATAGAGAGAGACCCTGGATGATGTAATACAGTATATGATTTTATCAATGGACATGGTCCAGCTCTCATTTTACATTTGTGTGCGAGAATTAATTTCTAGTAAACACAGTTTATTCACACATTCATGGCTCAGAGCTCAACTATTCAAATGTGTCCTCTCTATGTGCATAAAACAACTCGTGCTGCAACAATGAATCGATACAATCAATAAAAATCGATTATTAAAAGTCACCTCAAACAAATCTCGTTATCACTGAAGTCAGCCAATACAGACAAGTGTCACCCAGTAAGGAGTTGAACGGACATGTCATACATGCGCCTTGCATTTTTTCATCTTCATAAACATTACAAAACATGGCTCAGTCGACTGCCAGTGGCACGGGAAAAAAAATGTCCGATTGAAATCTTCAAAAGTTGGGAGAATTTTAATCTACATAGTCCCTGAAAATGTGTTGAATGCAGGCTTTGTAAAAGTGAGATGGCTTGGCATGGGAGCACTACAGTGACACGGAAGCATCTTCAAAGAAAACATGTAGGAATTATTATTGATGAGGATGCCGGCCCATCAGTAGGGTAAGTGACTACTGTCTGTCTTCCTTTCGGCTTTTTCCCTTTTACTCGGGAGTTGCCACAGCGAATCATTTCACTCGCACGTTTGATTTGGCATAGGTTTTCACGTCGGATGCCCTTCCTGTCACAAACCTTTTTAGCAAGGGACAGAAACACGCTGACAACTTTGCAGCCTACTCTTTACGAAAGTCAGTAATGGTTCTTTTACATGCCTCTCACCATAGACAGTGAGAGACATGGCCTGCCTTTGATAACCCAGTTAGCTGCACTGGGGGGGACAGTGACAACCTTGTGGAGAGTGGGACTCGAACCCCCAACCTTTGGATCAGCGATCCAGTGCCCTATACCACTAGACCACCACTGCCTACGGTAAGTGACTACAGAATCCTAAATTTATTCTGCTTTGAAGGGGCAAAATATTATATATGAAAAGCCTTCTTTTCAAAAGCTTACAGAAGTGGCTCATGACCTCATCGTTAAAGGTGTTCACATACATACTCTTCAGCTTTGTTCAGGCGGTTATGCCTATAAACCGATCTGTGGGTTTTCTGTTTGATACTCTAAATCAAATTTGTCTCTGGAGGTGGGAAATGGCGTTAGTGATTAGACAGCTTTAGTGCTGTCTTCCTTTCTAGCTTTAGTACTGTATCAACAATTTCCTCTCTAGCTTTAGTACTGTATCAACAACTTCCGGACTTCTCCAGAATATACACAGCATCAAAAACTTCCGGAAGTCGCTTTTCCTCCCTCTCGGTCTCGTTTTTTCTTGCACATTTTTCGAGTTCGACTTCTAGGGCAGAAAAATTAGATTTTTTTGCTCGAATTCTGATTTGTTTGACCTCTAAAGCATTCGAGAACTGAAGTATGACTATATACACGTGTGTGTGTGTGTGTGTGTGTGTGTATATATATACACACACCGTATTCGATGTAATAAGCGCCCTACTCCAATTAGCGCCAAAGTGGTGGAAGCGGAAAAAAGAAGTGTCGTGTTGTCTTCAAGTAAGAGTTGAAACAGGCTTTGGGTGGTCAGGAAGTGCTTCCAGATGACTTGACAACTACAGCTAATGTGATCAGGGAGACAGGCAGGAGAGTACTTGGTGTGTCTTCTGGAAAGAAAGTAGACAAGGAGACTTGGTGGTGGAATGAGGAAGTGCAGGAGTGTGTACAAAGGAAGAGGTTAGCCAAGAAGTGGGACATAAAGAGGACCGAAGAGAGTAACCAGGAGTACAGGGAGACACATCGTAAGGCAAAGGTAGCGGTGTCAAAGGCCAAACAGAGGACGTATGATGACTTGTATGCTCGGTTGGAAAGTAAAGAGGGAGAAAATGATTTATACAGGTTGGCACAGCAGAGAAATAGAGATGGGAAGGATGTGCAGCAAGTTAGAGTGATTAAGGACAGATAGGGAAATGTATTGACTGATGACAGAAGTTTGCTGGGAAGATGGAAAGAGTACTTTGAAGAGCTGATGAATGAGGAAAATGAGAGAGAGAAAAAGTAGAAGAGGTGACTGTTGAGGACCAGGAAGTAGCAAAGATTAGTAAGGGTAAAGTGAGGAGGGCATTGAAGAGGGTGAAGAATGGAAAGGCAGTTGGTCCTGATGACATACCGGTAGAGGTATGGAAGTGTCTCGGAGAGGTAGCAGTAGATTTTCTGACAAGAACATTCAACAAGGTCCGAGAGAGTGAGAGGATGCCAGAGGAACGGAGAAGTGAACTAGGGAGATGTGCAGAGTTGTGGCAACTACAGAGGGATAAAGTTGATGAATCATACGATGAAGTAATGGGAAAGAATAGTGGAAGCTAGACTAAGGGCAGAGGTCAGCATTTGTGAACAACAGTTTGGTTTCATGCCAAGAAAGAGCACCACAGATGCAGTGTTTGCTTTGAGGATGTTAATAGAGAAGTAAGGCAAGGTCAGAGGGAGCTGCATTGTGCCTTTGTGGATCTGGAGAAAGCATATGAGAGGGTGCCAAGAGAGGAACTGTGGTAATGCATGAGGAAGTTTGGAGTGGCAGAGAAGTATGTTAGAGTATTGCAGGGCATGTATGAGAGAGTAAGACAGTGATGAGGTGTGCTGTTGGTGTGACAGAAAAGTTCAAGGTGGAGGTGGGACTGCATCAAGGGTCAGCTCTGAGCCCCTTCTTGTTTGCTATGGTGATGGACAGGCTAACAGACGAGGTGAGACAAGATTCCCCATGGACTATGATGTTTGCAGATGACATTGTGTAGTGAGAGCAGAGAACAAGTGCAGGAAAATCTAGAGAGGTGGAGGTATACCCTGGAAAGGAGGGGAATGAAGGTTAGCCTCAGTAAAACAGAATACATGTGTATGAATGACAAGGATCCAACAGGAACGGTGAGGTTACAGGGAGCATAGATAAAGAAGGTGGAGGATTTCAAGTACCTAGGCTCAACAAGCCAGAGCAATGGAGAGTGTGGAAAACAGGTGAAGAAGCGTGTGCAAGCAGATTGGAATGGTTGGAGAAAAGTGTCTTGTATGATGTGTAATAGGAAGGTATTGGCAAGAATGAAAGAAAAAGTGTACAAGATAGTGTTGAGGTGAGTGATGTTGTATGGTTTAGAAACAGTGGCCCTGGGTAAAAGACAGGAAGCAGAGCTGGAAACAGCAGAGATAAAAATGTTGAGGTTCTCTTTGGGAGTAACGAGGATGGATAGAATCAGGAATACGCACATCAGAGAGACCTCACATGTAAGACGTTTTGGAGATAAAGTCAGAGAGGCTAGATTGAGATGGTTTGGACATGTACAGAGGAGGGCTAGTGAGTATATTGGTAGTAGGATGCTAAGGATGGAACTACCAGGCAGAACGCTTAGCGGGAGACCAAAGAGACGATTAATGGACGTGGTGAAGGAGGACATGAAGGCAGTTGGTGTAAAAAAAGATGCAGAGGATAGGGTGAGATGGAGGCAGATGATTTGCTGTGGTGACCCCTGAAGGGAACAACCGAAAGGAAAAGACGACACACACACACAGACACACACACACACACACACACACAAAGTCATCCCCTGCCACTTCGCGATTTGAGCATCGCGGTCTTGGTACATCGTGGTATTTTAATAAAAAATAAAATTAAACAATTCATAAATTTGCGCTGACACTCGCATGTAAGCAAGCGGAAGGCAGGGACCCAAGGCAGGCTGCATCCATTGTTTCCAAACCACAGACTGAAGTGCCCCTCCTCCCCAGTTCAGGCAGGGACCGCCCACTCAACTCAATCTCGCAAGCTGATTGGCTTTGACTCGTGACGCTGTTGCCTCGCACATTCCCGCAGGATTTTTTATGATTTTGTGATCTAATAGTGTTTGTGAACGTCCTGTACCGTGGAGATGAGCTATTGTCAGAGATGAGTACAGTACTTAAAGTATTTATATATAAATTCTATTTAAATATTAATACATTACATATGCATATAACTGTGTAACATTTAATATACACGTCTTGATATTGTATAGACGCGAAAACATATAGAAATGAGACAATATGGTAGACATGAGAGGGGCGTTCCTACTTTGCGGTTTTTCGAATATCGCAGCCAGGTCTGGTCTATATTATCCGCGATATTCAAAGGATTACTATATATGTACACGCACATAGGGGCAGTGGTGGTCTAGTGGACAGGGCGCAGGATCGCTGATTCTAAGGTTGGGGGTTCGAGTCCCCACAGGGTTGTTACTGTCCCCCCAGTGCAGCTAACTGGGTTATCAAAGGCAGGCCATGTCTCTCACTGTCTATGGTGAGAGGCATGTAACAGAACCATTGCTGACTTTCGTAAAGAGTAGGCTGCAAAGCCATCAGCATGTTTCTGTCCCTTGCTAAAAAGGTTTGTGACAGGAAGGGCATCCGATGTAAAAACCCATGCCAAATCAAATGTGCGAATCAGATGATTTGCTGTGGCAACTCTCGAGAACGGGAAAAAGACGAAAAGAAAAGAAGATATACACTTATATATCTCGCTATTTCGCACTTCAAATCATGCGGCTTCAGTGCATTGTAGTTGTTCTTTCCTAAATATTCATCGATTAAAAATAAGGAAATTTAGGAAGCATAAGGGGAAAAGGGTAAGGAAAAACAAGGCCAATTATGCAAGAAAAACCCTAAACAAACAAAACAAAAAACAACCCAAAACCTCCATCAAAACTACTTACATTTTTGTGAGATGCGCATCTGAGTGTGTGCTTGCGCAACTGCGTGCACGTCTCTACGTGTGTATTTATATTTTATGTACATCTTACGCATTATTTTTTCATGTTTAATTGTTATTATAAGCATTTGTAGCATTGACTATGTATTTGTTGATATTATATACACATATACATCACGTATACATCAGTTGGGGGGTTTGGGGGGTGATCCTACTCCGCAGATTATGGTGGTCGCGTGGGAATCTCTGTCCCAATTAACCGCGAAAAGTGAGGGATCCCTGTATATCTGTTTTCCTTTTGGCTGTTCCCTTCAGGGCTCGCTACAGCAAATCATTTGCCTCCACAATACACTGAAGCTACATGAATTTAAGTGCGAAGTAGCTAGGAATCCCTCTATGTATGTGTGTGTGTGTGTGTGTGTGTGTGTGTGTGTGCGCGCGCGCGCGCGTAAACATGTACGCATACATACACACACTGATTTGTACGAAATTGTTTGTTCTATTAGTTGAAAGAGTGATTGCATTGGATGTTAAAAAAACATTGCTGTCTTCTCAGCTTCATCAAAATTCGGATGATAGGATTGTAGTTTTGATGATTTCGCCACAGCAAAAGATTGGATATGGACAGAAAAAACACTTCAGCACCGTATCTTCTGGGTCACAAGGTGCACCAGATTATAAGGCACATCCAGCAAAACAAGTCAGATAAGTCAAACTTAATTCAACTCTCAACATTGTTCAGCTGTAACACATAAAATAATCCACTTTACAATAACTCTCAACATTGTTCAGTTATAACAATATAAAACAATAAATTCATTTTTTCAGTTCATTCTTCTTCTACAAATCCATCAAATTCTTCAATGTCTGAGTTTAATAGTTGTGCAAGGTGAACATAAAGCCAAGATCCCTCTATTATTTTCTACTATTATATTTTATTAGCCATTATTCACTCACGAATGGAGTTAGATCAATAGAGATGGAGTTAGAAGTCTTCCGGGTCGTGACCTAAACTTCTCTCAGCCACGCCCCTTTAAAGAGACCGCGCATTCACAGTAACAAACATAGCGGCGCCCATTCACAGCGTGAGTATTGTATTCATTACAGAACGGAGGTCATTACTCTTAAGGAGCTGTATCAATGTAACTTTAAATTCAAGAAGGTTAATTCCAGGTCTCAGGAAGACACCTGGAGCAGTGCTTTATCTTGGTGATGAACAGGAGACTCTGATTAAGCCAGCTGAGCGTTCTGAGGGTAGAGATGGCGATTAAGTGGAAAAACCACTCACGTATTGCTCAGCGAGTCACCTGACTACGATGGCAGTAATGCCAGTATTTGGACATAAGGCTTGGATCCCTCTAATTTATGACCTGTTGACACCAATATCTAGTGGTTGGAGTTCTTTGGTTAATCCAGCAGAATGATGGTAAACTCTGAATTACTTTGCTTCACTCGGGTTTTAACGGTGTCAGTGAGATGGATTCGCACGGCTTCATCCATTCATAAGGAACACCTGGTTATAAAGTGCACCGTCAATTTTTTATTTATTTTTGAAGATTAAAGGCTTTTAAGTGTGCCTTATGATCTGACAAGTACGGTAATTTTTTGTGAAAATCCTGTTAAGACGCATACAAACAAATGAAGGATAAAATATAACCTTGATGATGAAGGTAATAAATAAGCGCGCACACACAAACACACACACACAAGATATGGCATCCTGCCTGAGCAGGTTTGTGAACGAGCCAGATGAGAAAACAAAACACTTTTCAGAAAACTGATGAGTTTTACACAACAGTAGAGATAAATATGCAAAACCAAGCCTGACACGTCAAGAAAACCTGATGAAGTTGTTTAACCACAATAAAAAGCACCATAAGGATCATCTTGAAACCTTCTAAAAAGGTAGCAGCTCACAGTCAAAACAACATAGAAGTAAACAAATACGTGTGAAAATTTATACACGTTACCACTGCAAAAATATTGGGGCAGTGGTGGCCTGTTGGTATAGGGTGCTGAATCTTGGGGGTTCGAGTCCCACTCTCTACAAGGTTGTCACTTCCCTCCCAGTGTTGCTAACTGGGTTATCAAAGGCCATCCATGTCTCTCACTGTCTATGGTAAGAGGCATGTAAAAGAACCATTGCTGACTTTCGTAAAGAGAAGTTGCAAAGCTGTCAGCGTGTTTCTGTCCCTTGCTAAAGGGTTGTCTCAGGAAGGGCATCCGACATAAAAACCTATGCCATATCAAACGTGCGAATCATTTGCTGTGGCGACCCCTGATAAATGGAAAAAGCCAAAAGGAAATCTCACCACTGCAAAGATGTTGCTGATACTGTGTTCATAACACACACCACAAACAGCTTTCATGGAACTTCTAAAATAAACTAATCATTGTTAGAAGTTTGTGAGCTGCAAACATGTTTGCAACTTGGTCATCATTTTGCCTGGAGACATGCAACAAAAATCAAGGACTACAAAACTCCATATACTGAGTACTTCTACACTTATATTAAATTTCGATTCACTACCGTGTGAAACTCCCCAGGTAATGGTATTAGCAGAGACGATGGACTTTATCCATAACCTTTGTTTCAGTGATTTAATTAGGAAAAAATTGGGTGTATGTATATTTTCTGCCAAATAACCCATTACTCCTGAACAGAAAGTCCTGATACAGAAAACACTTTTGTTTTTAAAAACACCTTTTTCAAACACCAAGGTGGACAGTTCTGACACTCGTGACTTCTGAGAAAGACTTCTCCAACTCCATATTCCCGAAAAAAAAAAAAAAAAAGCACGAAAAAACACAAACAATCAGTTTCCCATCCATAAGGCACCTCTTTTCTTTCTTCAGCTTTAACCTAAACCAGGCTCTACACTCACCCTGGTTAGTTGATTTAATTGGCCGTTATAATCTCATCCCCAGTTCCTGTCAAACGGTTCTTGGTTCTCATGGTGCAAAGTGCTGGTGCCGCTCTTAATACACTTTTTCTGAGAGCACTTTAGCTGTTGAAACGTGAACTGGTGTTTCGGGATTAGACCTCAGCTCTGAACTGGGGGAAACTTACTCCCAACAGGGAAAACAGTCCAATTATTTTTTCTTTAACCCAAAATTGATTTTATATATAGATATATAGATAACTAGATAAACAGATAGAGTCGGCCCCCTTCTTATGAAAACCCCTGAATATGAAAAATCCAGTAGACAAAAAAACATTTTCCTAAATTTTTGTCCTCTGTATACGAAACAAATTCTTACAAAAAGCGCCAAATGTGCCATTCAAACAATGCGCAATTTGCTCTCTCATTGGCTGTCTCCCAACATCCCGCCCCACTGGCCTTCCACTGGCTAAGAGGGATGATGCAGCTCCCTCCCATTGGCCATCTCTCAACATCCCGCCTCGCTGGCCTCCCACTGGCTAGGAGGGATGACGCTGTCGTTCCAACTTTGTTCACGTTTGTTTGAACTGTGTTCATGTCTGTGTGTCATTCCAACTGTATTTTATGGCTCAGGCTTTTAACCTTGCACAAACATTTGTAAGATTATAACGCCGCCAAGAAGACATGGTCAACACACGCGGACACACGTGTGATTCCAGGTGAAAGTGATTCCCAGTGCCATGGTCATTGTAAGATTATAACTCTGCTAAGAAGACATGGTCAACACGAAGTAAGTACCTTAAAAGGTATGCTTTTATCATTTTTAAAGGGTAGTCTTGGGAGCCTTGGAACGAATCACGCGTGTTACATGTAAAATGCACCTCTTTCATAAGGCGGCAGCTGACTGTATATAGATATAGATTATAAGTAAACACAGAACAGCATTGAAACAAAACACAATGTTGTGACTAATTCACAGACGGTCTAATCAGACTAGTAGTGTATCTCCAGATTCCGGTGATGAAAATCTACATGGAATGTTATAGTGATGCTGCTTCAGAATATGTTCACAATGGTGAGGTCATTAAATAAGGCAAAGCTTCATTCTTATGGGAAAAGACACCCATAGCTATGACAAAATCATCTCCTAGACATTATAGTTCTGATTTTTAGAAATGTGAATTAGATTTTGATGACTAACCCAAATTGAGCACATACAGGTAAACAGTGAGTGCACCCACACACACTTTGTGCAGTGGTCTGCTACACACAAATGAAGCACCCAGGAAGCAGTTAGGGGTTAGATGCCCTGCTCAAGAGCACTTCAACAATGAATGTGGAGGAATGGAGTGGTGCAACCCACACCCCCGCTGCCTCACATTTTTTCCTACTGGTTCGGAATCAGACCAACAACTTTCATGTCCCAAATCCACATCTCTAACCATTCAGCTATGGCTGCCCCCGATGTCCATGGGGGGAAAAATAGAATTAAGAGTTAATTTATATAAATATTTTTCTTTCATAAACAGACATGCATGCAAATAAATATATTTTAGTGATTTATTTTACTGTGATATATTTATTTTGTATGTATTAGGAATGCATAGTGCAGGGTAGAAGTCCAAATTAATTTTCACAATTGTTTTTTACAACAATAAATTCCGTTGTTCTATATACTGCAATTCTGCAACTATTCACTTTATTTCTATTAATTCCCTTTGAGATTCTCCAATGTCAGAGATTGTGTAATTTTGCTGGAATAAGGAAAACATTATTATAGACAAATGGCTTTACTTTAGTCTTACAGGTAAATCGCACATTACAAGTGTAAATACGAGTGTGTCAGCAACAGTGATATGTTAATGATAATGATAACTGCACCCTCTCATAGCTTTCTCATAAGAACAAATTAATTTAGCCGTATGCTCTCATATGCAAGATGGCTGCTGTGTATATCCCCCACTTGTCTGGAGCTCATACAAAAAAAAAATTCAGAAAAAAGTGTCTCAAATTGCAGCCTACATTCCTCAGATTTCCTACTATGGGGATTATTTGATGTCTTTCACTATGTAGCCTTTCAATCAGAGTCTTCTGGATTTTCCAAAATAAATACTTGAATTATGACAAAATAGTGGAAAGTTTTAAAGAAAAACGGAGCCCAAAAAGGTCATGCTGCATGAAATCCACATAAAGATATACAGTAGACTTTAAAATCTTGTGGCCAGTAGCTACACAGGTGAGGGTGTGAACAATGAGGCTGCTTCTTCAAAGGCAAGCATGAAGCAGAAATTGGCATTTGGAAGCAACAGAGCAGCATTTTGGTCAAATTCTGTGCATGTGTATGCGGTGGGGGAGGTCTGAGAGGACCACTAGACAGCAGTGTCCTGTTACCCATCAAGCTTTTGTTCTGCTGTGGGGGGCGGAGTTGTTGGGGAAACACTTGGATTACATTCATCAGGTTCTTGAGGTTCACAATCCCACTTGGTCACAGCTCACAGGTAAATCATATGAAAGAAGCAGCAGCTGTTTCATGGGACATTTTTAAGAAATATTTAATGCCTCTGTTTATATTTACTAAATATTCTGAAGAAGATTCTGTCTTTTGTACTTTTTCCAAAAAAAAAAAAAAAAAAACTTCCTTTATGTGCAATTTTTATTGGTATTCCAATAATATTCCAGTGTCTCATGAGCAGGGCTGTAATCAGGTGTACACGCGAGTATACACCATATACTCACTTATTTTAGCAAGCATGTAGCATGTACGCACTTATTTTGCCTTGCCAAATTGTTTATCGAAGTGTATTTCTTTATACAAGGGAAAAGTTTTTTTTGGTTTGTTTTTTTTAATATTGCTTTGTCACTTATCCCGGCTTGTAATCCTGTAACAATTCTGTTTCCATACTCCATATACGATTTAGTGTGTAGAGAGCACACTATAATAAGACCCATGCTGCGATTCGGTAGTGTGGATTGTTACGAAGGCCTTCAGCCAATAAAATTTATGATTTTATACAGGATAGGGAAATTCCTGATAAAAACAAAACCACGATTCATGTTGCTAACTGCTAAGAAATTTACTGACCTACTACATCTAGATTTTCTTTTATAAACATCTATTTTAAAATGAGCAAAAGAGGGAAGAGGTCCCATGAACCTGATCGTCAACAAGGTACATTAACCATGCATGGATTTTTGCTAAACGTGGCAATAATATCTCTGTCAACTCTTGGGGGGGGAAAAAAAAAAAAAAAAAAAAAAAAATGACGTTACACAACTTGTGGACTCAGCCTCAGGCTCAACATGCTCCAAATTGGTCCCAGATTTTGGTAAATTACATTCGATTTCTCGCCAGCATAATGATCATTTTAATTTGATTTATATGATAAATGATATTGCATGCTTTGGGCAGTGGTGGTCTAGTGGTATAAGGCGCCGGATCGCTGATCCAAAGGTTGGGGGTTCGAGTCCCACGCTCCACAAGGTTGTCACTGTCTTCCCAGTGCAGCTAACTGGGTTATCAAAGGCCGGCCATGTTCCTCACTGTCTATGGTGTGAGGCATGTAAAAGAACCATTGCTGACTTTCGACAAGAGTAGGCTACAAAGCCGTCAGCGTGTTTCCGCCCTGCGATGGCCTGGCGAGCTGTCCAGGGTGTACTCTGCCTCGCCCTGAGTTGACTGGGATTATGAACTGAACTGATATTTCATGCATGTTGTGATTATAAAGTTCTAATGTTTGATCGACTTTCCTCAGCTGTCAGTGTCACTGTAAATGTTATCACAATGTGCTAATAAACGCACTAGATGTACTTGCACTATCCTAATGTTTCTGTATTTAATATGTTTAAATAGCTTATTTTGCTCTATATGCAGTTCTATTTCAGTGTTAATGTTTGTGCCAAAGCTTTAAATTTTCATAAGTAGATTTTCTCTGACACTGTAATATCTTAGTACTTTTGCATTTTGTGAATGTCAATAGCTTATTAGATATTAAATTCATTAAAGACAAAATGTACATAATTTTAATTGACACATTAAGCAATACTGTACTTGATTCAGTATAATAGTACTACATGTACATCTTGTATTTGTACAACATTATTTAATGTTATTTTTACTAATATCAAATTGTGTATGTTTCAAGTTTAAGAGAACATCAGCAATTATTTGTACAGCCAGTTCAGTGCAGACTTGAATAGTTCAAGTTTGGCGTGGACCATGTGTGCATGATGTGGTGTTGTAAAGCTACACTTCTGTTATTTTACAATAATATTATATCGTTATATTGAGTGGCATCATAGGGCTTAAATAATCATTAAAAACACACAAAAAAATGAATTCACAATTCAAGCAATTACGCTGATGACGTGCTACGCAGGAAAAAAAAAAAAAGAAGTGTACACATCATCTGCAACCAATCAGCAGGAGGGAGAAACAAAATCTCTCAGCTATTGGCTAAATTTGAATCACATCCCAGTAATGTCGTGATGATGCATATGTATAATTTGCCAGGGCTGCTGCTAATTCAGTGCTTCTTAAATAGTGTGGCGTGATTATATGATTATATGGGCGGTCCTCACTTACCGACAGGGTTACGTTCTGTCGACCTCATCGTTAAGCAAGTCTGTTGTTAAACGAACCCCGCTTTAGTAGACATTTTGTTTGGTTTGTATTTATACAGTAGGCTACTGTATTGCATACGTATAGACCATTGACTGTGAAAAGTGATAACTGCTAGCAATCGCTTGAACTCTCTTACCTAGCAACGTGGAAGACTTCCGACTGAGTAGTGAGCGAGTGTGTGCGTGCGTGTGCGTGTAGGGAGGCGGGATGGGAGATGCTGCCGACACTGGGTATGCATGAACATATGCATGCATTCACAACTTGGCTGCTTTGTTTCTGCTGTGACTCGTTAACAGTAAAAGTATACTTTTGATAATTTGACAATTTTTAACAGGCCGTCATAATTCTGAATCGTCATGAACGGAGTCCGTCGTTAAGTGAGGACTGCCTGTAATGACGTAAAACTATTTTTGCCCATATATTTTTTGAAAGGTAAAAGGTAAAGTCGTTTTGGGCTTTTTACACTGGATCCATAGTGGCTCATCAGGCCGGTACTTATCCCCAGTTTCTATAGCGTGAAGCGACTAGGAGTACAACTCCTACTGGATGAGACATTTGTCCATCGCAAGTTACTTTCCCAGTATATTTTCACTGGTACCCATTTATACTGCTGGGTGAACAGAGGCGCACTTGTGTCTGAGACCTTGCTCAGGGGTCTTAGCACAGTGAGGGTCTAACTGGAATTCGAACACACAACCTCCCGATCATGAATGCACCACCCTAACCACTATGGCAACAGCCCCACATGTTTTTTGAAAACCGACATATAATTGAAAACGACTTAACTCGAAACAACTTAAGTCAAGGTATACCTGTATATAAAAGTGTTCCTCTGAGACACATGGCAACAGCTACATGTATACTGTAAACTAAATTTTATGTAGTTTCTATACTTTTTCTTCCTTTCAGCTTTTCCCCTTTTCTCAGGAGTCGCCACAGAAAATCATCTGATTCGCACATTTGATTTGGCATAGGTTTTTACATCGGATGCCCTTCATGTCACAACCCTTTTAACAAGGGACAGAAACACGCTAATGGCTTTGCAGCTACTCTTTACAAAAGTCAGCAATAGTTCTTTTACATGCCTCTCACCATAGACAGTGAGACACATGGCCTGCCTTTGATCACCCAGTTAGCTGCACTGGGGGGGACAGTGACAACCCTGTGAGGACTTGAACCCCCAACCTTAGGATCAGCCATCCTGCACTCGTACAGTTTCTATACTATATATATTTCATATTACATGCTGCATACGGTATTCAAATGGCATTAAAATGTTTAAACAGTTCCCTTTTGGGGGAGGAAGGAACCCCTCCCACTGCACTCTGCGCACCTTGGGTCTATGGCCCAAGGCACTGCTATGCACCGCCCAGATGGCTTTATAGTCTCCTTAGACTGCCAAAGCAACCTCGTAGTATATCCACTTTTTTTACCACTACAGCACTGCTCCTGAGTCATGCGTACTAAACTTCTGTGTAGCTGATTCGTGTACAACACAGAAATGGGCATACATATTAAAAAGACTTTGACTGCATTTCAAACAATCATGAAGAAGCAAAATAAACTACTGATGCATATTCTAAACGTGTTGCATACAAACATCCAAAAATACACCTAGAAAACCTGAGCAAAATTGGAACATCCCACACACCTTCACCTAAAATAAAAGTTCTCTAATAAAAGTCCCTTCACGTCATACTCACGCAACAGTACAGAATACACTCAAATGATTCCTACCTTAGAGCTGTCTGATGCTGCGCTCATGACATCCACACGAGCATTTATTTAAAAGAAACAGTTTCCGACCCTCTTTTTCCACCTCAGTCAAACTTTACTAGTGACACCAACGGATATGTAGCGCCATGTGGAATTATTGGAACTCTTTGTTATCTTTTTTATTCATTTTCTCACTAAGTGAGTCATGTCAAATTCCCACCCATTAGGTGTCATCATCCCCATCACACAACCACAATCATGGAGGACAGAAAGCATGCCCGTGCTCCCTCCATGACATGACATGTTAGCCACCCGCTTCTTTTAGATATGCGGTGCATGTGTATTTTGGGGACGGTCTAACACTCTGAGGGAAAGCACTGTCCACCCCCTTATACGAATGAATGCTCATGACTCGCTTGCCATCACTGTGAGAGACAGGGAAGTGTGTGCCTCCCTCCCTTCCGTGAGAATTTAGCCAATTAGCTTCCACGATCATGGATGGCTGTGGCTTCAACCTGAATTCAACTCGATCTCTGGGTTGACAGACATCCAATTTACATGATCACAGTAAGTTTTATGGATATATATAGTAATGTTTATCGGTGAAACCATTAGTACATGTTTTGTTACTGGATCAACCAAGTGTTATAATTATTTAAAATAATAAATCAAATACATTAAGGAGGAAGTGGTGGCCTAGTGGTATAGGTGCTGGATCACTGATCCTAAGATTGGGGGTTCAAGCCCCACTCACAATCCCCGCAGCTAACTGGGTTATAAAAGGCCAGCCATGTCCATCACTGTCTATGGTGTGAGGCATATAAAAGAACCATTGCTGACTTTCAACAAGAGTAGCTGCATAGCCGTCGGCATGTTTCCACCCTGCGAGAGCCTAGTGACCTGTCCAGGATGTACTCTGCCCTCGCCCAGAGTCGGCTGGGATGGGCACCAGCCTCCTCGCGGCCCTAATTAGGATTAAGCAGTTACAGAAAATGAACTGAAAATAAATTAAACACACACACAGAGTTCAAATTAAATAGTGGAAAAGCTGGATAAATATAAAAATTATAAAAAATAAAATTCCTGTATATAAATGTTCAAATCTGTAAAGTGTATTGGAAAGTGTAATCCTCAGTCTTGTCACTGTACAAGTCTTAGATCAAGTAGGACTTGTTTATTTGGAGACACTGGGTCATGGGTGAAGACGAGACTGCGACATACTTGTACTCTTTAAAACTAGACGAGAGAAGTTGGTTTGATAAAAACACGTTTGCTTTTAAGCATTTCAGGTACAAAACAAAAAAGTATGCCGTTAAAAACGTCAACAAAATGTAAAATGGAGAGAAGCTCGTGGAGATTCCACAGAAATACCTACAGTCTAATCTATCCGGCTTTTCAGAGTAAACTACCGGCGGACAAGACAAAACATGCACAAAGTTCATATAGAACCTCTTCCTGAGCGCCCAGCATGATCTGTACTCCCAGCGGCAGTTTATTTCTCACCACAGAGATACAGCATGAAAACCATAATAACAATAACTAACAATAATAGTAATAATTTTGCTCTTACCCTCTGCTTGGGTCCAGAGCGATCGCTCTTGGCTGGTCCAGGTCCTGCCAAAAAAGTACTTTTCTGAGTGTACCATCAAGCTCGGCCACCTCAATGCGGTTCGTTTCTGAGTCTGTCCAGTAAAGTTTACTCCCCAACCAGTCACACGCCAGCCCATCAGGCGAGGCCAGTCCCGACACCACAATGTCCGGGGTAATGGAGCTGGAACCGTTAAAGACGGCATATTTAATGGCCTCTTCGCTCACGTCACTCCAGTAGATTAGACTCCTACTGTAAACAAAATCCACAGCCGCCGCGTCCTCCAGACCACTCACCACCACCGTGGCGTTTGTGCTGCGTCCTTGGGCGGCATCCACTAGTCGCAGGTCACGTCTGTTGGCATACAGGAGGAAAGGCACAGCTGCAGAAGACACAACACAACAGTGTGTGAACCATACACATATTTCATGCCTGTTCGAACACATTTTAAACATCTTCGATATCAAACTATTTGGTTTTAAAAGGAGGCCATTCACTCACCAGGTATATTGAATGAAGAGGAAATTGTGTTATCTTAAAATACAATTGGCAACACTGCATTTCTAAAACCAGTTACTCCCACACGTGAGTGTAAATGACCCCTGCACCGGATCTCTGATTTTTGGAACTTTCTTTGAATCACTGTTGCACTGCTAAGTTATTTCATACATTCAAGATCTTCCTCCACACAAGCCTGCATTGTAAACAAACGTAATAAACAAATGTAAGACATAAAACAAGTTGAAATGAAATAGGCTGTGTGCTGGATGGTCTCACTGGAAAAGTTGTGTCTTCAGCCAAGAGGAACACAAATAGAAGATAAAACACGAGTAATTGGGCACCTTAAAAATATGATGCAGACACTTATCACAAAGATATTACATTCCACAGCTAAATCTTAAAATGGGGGGGGGGCAACAAAGCAGCAAAATTACCAAACATATCAAGAAAACATTCACACTGACAACCAAACTCCCAAATTCCTTTTAACCCTGCCCAGGCGTAATGAAGAACGACAGCTCCAGGTGGTTTTTACTTACAATTTTGCGTTTGTAATCAGCTAAAATCTATTAAACAACTTGAATTAGTCAGATTCAAAAGATTGACGTTTCACGCTCAAGTGTACAAAATCACAAGAAAAGGACTTGAATTCATCAGCCCATATAAAGCAAGTTAAAGGCACAAAAAAACCAGTATTACAGGTATTAAACTAATCAGATATAAACTACAATAGTTAACTTCTGAAAAAACTGAAACTAGGCACATCTACACATAAGACAAGCTTTCGAGAGGCATTCACAGGAAGTGGGTACATTATAATCAATTTATAATTTGATAGGTACGGGGTGGAATTAAAAAGGATTATTCTTCATACCACTCCATTTCTATTATGGTACAGTTCATTTAATTTGCTCCATTCATTTTAGTGTGTAACATCATTAATAAAAGAACCATTTCTGACTTTCGTAAAGAGTAGCTGCAAAGCCGTCAGCGTGTTTCTGCCCCTTGCTAAAGGGTTGTGTCAGAAAGGGCATCTGACGTAAAAACCTATATGTTAAATCAAATGTGCAAATCAGACGATTCGCTGTGGCGACCCCGGAAAATGGGGAAAAGCCAAAAGGAAAATAAGATGATTGTCTTTTCTTTTCTTTAGTCATTTTAATTATCCAAGTGATGATTTTTTTTTCATCCTTGTTTGGAGTATGTATAAACACTGTTTACTGACTATCTTTACAGGCTCGAAATAAACATTCGTTTACTCATATACACATCACACAAACACTGGCTCGTCCATCGGAACGAAGGATATACAGTACTGTAATGCCATTTATTTGTCTCCAAATTACTTTTGTATTTACCGTCACATATACATAGAACACATGCAATCTTTCGCTAAACAAAGTCTCCAACTGTAAAAGCAGTTAGTGTTTTTTCTTCATGAAGAAGCTTGTGATAACAATAAGATGTTTTCATGTCCAAATTTGTAATTTAAAGACACACAACAATGCAACACTTTAATCCCTCTTAAGGGTGCGAATATATATGTCCATCAGAAGTCATCTGCAAACACATAAGGGCAACCATGCAACTCAAGAATTCTTTTGACATTTCCTTTAAACATCATCAGAAATCAACGTGAAATGCAGTATCAACGAAATCAGGGATGTCTTTGGGTGTTAGCCATCACAGCGATGCAAAGCATTTAAAGTTCTCAAGCACCGTCTTCTGCACCATTGTTGCTGTGTATTTTGCACCTTTACTCCAGCATCAGGATACAACACAATTTAAATCACAACATTGTGAAGCTGGACATTGTTTGCTAACTGATACTTCTCACGCTGCCACCAGCTTGCATCCTCCAGATTTACACAATTTACAAGCACAGGTATAGTTTGACCTTGTTTGCATAGCAGCCAGTACATATCGGCCACAACATGACTTAGTGCAGTGCTAAACCTTTTTTGAGCCACAAAACCGACCAAAAGAAAAGTCACAACTAATGCACAGTAACCCATACAATAAAAAATGATAACTTTGTCTCCCAGTCTGTTAACACACAGTGTGAAACCTGAGCCTGCTTAGATCGATAAAAAGCTTGTTTCAAAGTGGTAGGCATTTCATTTGGAGAGGAGATGTTCGGGACAGCTGATCTGCTTTGCCCCGTACACCAAGCATAACACTGATGCAGTCGATTCCCCATTGAAAGTAAATCTGAATGCAAGATTACTTTTGCTGTATTGTATCGGGCTTATCATTGTTCCCGTCTTTCTTTACTTGTACTAAATTCTCCTCTTTTCTTAGAATTTTGTCCAGTACCCATTTCAGCGACTGGATTTTTCTTTTATAAACATTCATTCAATACTGCTGTACGTCTTGTCATCGCCACTTCACACATAACCCTTGGCTAATTATATTGCTTTAAATTTAACAGAGTCATTACTGTGCTAATCACTACTAACCACTGACATGAAAGAGTTGCTCTGCCATCACGACACTGTAGCCACAAATACTCAACAATGGCAAATAATTTGCAGGCAACTAATTTTTTTTTTTTTTTTTTTGTAGAACAATTAAGTGAGACTGACAGTATGTTATTGCACCCTAGTGTGACAGCACAACAGTCGAAAATCATGGACCCAGAAAACAATACATTACTGCTATCTAAAGCTAAACCTGGAGTGTGATGATGGATGATGGGTGAATCTGGACTGCTGTTCCATTACTTCAACACAATTTATCATTGGACCTTTTGAACTAAAAAATAATTATTATTAATAATAATAATAATAAATGAACTTGCTGCTATACAATTACTCCGTGTTAATTACTCATTCACAAAAAAACCCTCATTGCTTAATTTTGGATGAACTGGCGTTCATGTGACTGTATGGATGGTTTGTTTAACTTTGTTCTATTTTTTTTCCATCATTAGTCTTATAAAGCAGCAACAAGAAATATTTTTAAATTATCTACCAAAACATTTTTTTTAAATAAGCTATAATTATTTGAGTAACTTTCATCCTAGCAGAGCATGTTAAATGTTTGAACTAATAAAAAAGAAAATGCTGGGTGTTAACTTTAAAAGAAAACGTTCCCTAAAATAAGAATCATGAATGAGAAAATAACTGTCATTTAATTTACTTGACATTTTGACATGTGGTTCCAAATAAGTACTCGAGAGTTCAACAAAGTTCACTCTCTCACAGACACCAAGCACAGCACAGACAAAAATAAAGGTCCATTAAACTGCATCAGACACATTCCATCTCACAACCAGTTTTGTTGTCACCAAACTACTAAACTACCCACAGTCCTCGAAAAGCCATTCCCAGCTTATTTATTTCCTCCGTACCCTCCCCTCTCCTGATCCTGTTATTTATTCAGCTCTTAAGCAAGCTGACCTCAGGAACTTCCTCAGCTCTGTCGCTAGTACCTCTGCAGGGCTTTTGGCACAGACTCAAACCTCAGTTTGGCACATCGACCACTGCACGCCTGTGCGTCGATCTCAAGGGCAAAACCCTGAGATCCTGGCCTCCGGCTGGCGGGATAAAAAAGGGGGGAAAAAATGGAGAATTTCCTTTTACAAATATTTAAAAATGTGCAGAGCAACAGGATTCACTGAAGTCCAGCCAACACACTTCGCTCACTTGATGGAGTGTAAATACAGGGAACGATGCCTTGTTTTTGAGATTAATAACTGGATAGTGATGATATCAAGTTCTCTTGCTCTCACTCTTTCTTTTAGGATTCCCTTAACACATTTGTAACCTTCAAGATCAGATGATTACATGAAGGTATTCTGGGTCCTGGTTAGATTTGTTCCATAAGAAAGTAAGCTGAACTTGGGTGCATAAATGAAAAATAATAATAATGATAATAATAATAATTAATATAGAAGACTCAGTGAATAATGTGTGTGGTCCCTTAATATTTACAGTCACATTTGTGTGTGATGTGAGTACATGGTATAAACAGAAACTTTGACATGCATAAAGCAACATTCTGTGAGTGTTGAAACCTTATCAGCAAAATATTAGGAACAAATCTCTCTCATATACTCAGGTCATATTCACAATAACAAGTCTGAGTGGGGAACGTTGACACTTTTAAAAGGTGCTTGTTTGTATACTTCATCTGTAGCTTATAAGTGGACTGAAAACTCTCAGGAAGAGATTTATATTTTATGGGGTTAAAGCAGGTAAGTTTTTCCTGAAAAGCCACATCATAGTTTTAACCTTTTCAATCTATAGGCCTAAATCTCTCTCTCTCACTCACACACACACACACACACACACCCCAAGACAAATAATCCTAAGGCATGAAATGAATGAACAAAGAATGTGACAAGATTTAAAAGCGAATACCATTTAATAAGTTAAAAGGAAGCAGGGTAAAGCACTGAGGGTTTAACTCCAGCTAAGTTGATGTTAATGCTAGCTGAGTTAAAACCAGAGCAGGCTAGCAAATTCACAACAATGCAGCACGGCTAATAAAAAAAGAAAAAGAAAAAAAAAAAGAACGAGCACTAGTCAGGGCACAAACCACACACACACACACAGCATTTAAAGTGTCAGTGGAAAACCTGGATATCTATACCGGTAACACGCAAGTCATTTAAAAGGCTAATAATGTGGCTATGAAGTGAAAATGAACGACAACATTTCAACAGAAAGTCTGAGGCGAGCGGCGGTTTGGAGCGAGAACATGCGCGCGAGCGAGTTTTTTTTTTTTTTTTTTACTGGGATACTACTGCAACTCTTCTCACACAGCTTTAAGCCGAGAGAAAAATGGTGCATGGTAGAGTCTCCATGAGTCTCAATCTGACTCTCTGCTCTATCGGAACTTCCTCGTAATGATAACTATCCGAACCCGGTCCGAACTCACCGCGTATTTGCAAACAAAAAGTACAGAAGAAGAGAGTCCGCAGCACTGCGCCCATGTTTTTCCTCCGGTTTTCTCGCCTCCGGTGTTCCGTCCTGTTTCTCATCGCATGGCTGCGGCTTTGTTTCTCTGCTTCTGGGCGGTAATGTGTCGACTCTGTAATTTCTTTCCTTCTTTCCAGTGAAAGGAATATTCGTTATAGAGTTATAACGCATACGCGATTATTCTTCGCTCCATTCTCTCTCTCTCTCTGGCAGCGTTACGATTCCGAAATGGTTCCCTGCCGATGAGCTGCTTCCGAGTGGTATCCTTCCGCCGGGAAAGGGGGGGGGGGCACCCTTCCTCCTCCGCCTCTCTGAAACACTTTAACTGCTATTGTTGGACAACTGGATATACCTTTTGAACAAATAAACTCCTGATATTTATTAATATTGACAATAATTCAGTACCATAAGCAGTTTGTTTTTTTACGCACGTATATTTTTAAAGACGTTTTTAAGCATTCCAACAGGATTACTTTTTCACGGAATGAACAGTGATGCGGCTCGGTTCAATTTAGCTAAGCTTGCTAGCCCAAAGGTGAACGAGTCTTAAAGTGATCACGGACAGCACAGATAGAGGTTACATTGGTGAATTAGATTCCCAGTTTCGTTTAAGTGAGTTCAGGGGTGTTTTGATGGTGTTGTGTGACAACATTGTGTAAAAAAAAGAAGGATGTTTTGAAATATGAGCCACTGCAGCCACAGATGGGCTACAAAAATATGGACTCATCACACCAGATGATGCTTCTACCCAGTGAAACATACCTCAAATTAAGTGAATTTAAATTATTTTATTGAATGGCAATGATTTTTTTTATTGTGGCCCAGATTTATGTAGGAGTAAAGTATGGAAGTGCTCAATGTGGAGGGAAAAAATGTGGAATCACCTTGTAATGTACATTTTTGAAACATAGTCAAAGTCTAAACTTCAAATTATCCATTCATTCATTTTCTGAATCAATTAATCCTAATTAGGGTCACCGGGAGGCTGGTGCCCATCGCAGCTGCCTCTTGGCGAGGGCAGAGTACACCCTGGACTGCTCTCCAAGCAATCGCAGGGCAGAAACTCGCTGACAGCTATGCAGCTACTCTTTACGAAAGTTGGTTTGGACATGTACAGAGGGGATGTAGTGAGTACATTGGTAGTAGGATGCTGAGGTTAGAACTACCAGGCAGAAGGCCGAGAGGAAGACCAAAGAGAATATCTATGGATGTGGTGAAGGAGGACATGAAGGTAGTTGGAGTAAGAGTAGAAGATACAGAGGATAGGGTGAGATGGAGGCAGATGGTTTGCTGTAGTGTCCCCTGAAGGGAATAGATGAAAGGAAAAGAAGAAGAAGAAGAAGAAGCAATGGTTATTTTACATGCCTCTCACTATAAGCAGTCTTTGGACTGTGGGAGGAAACTGGAGTAATCCCATGCAAGCATAGCGAGAGCATGCAAACTCTTCACAGAAATGCCCGAGCCCAGGACTCAAACCCAGGACCTTCCTGCTGTGAGGTGGACATACTTACTATACATCAAACTTGATGCCATATACCCAAGTGTATTAGATCCATGTGGTGAAGTGTGGCCTGCAATACACTTAGATGAATTCCGAAATCACCAAGTCTGTACAACCATTTACTTCGTACTGTCAAATTTGGAGAACATCAAAAACATCCCATTTACAACCACATGCCTAAGTACATGGTACAATCATAAGTATTATAATAATAAGTAACACATAAACATGCTTTGATCTAAACTATTACATTGGAGTCCTGGCTGTACATTTAAGGTCGTTCTTTTGGAAGAGCTGATCCACCCATCAACTCTGACCAGCCTCCCTGGCCTTGCTGAAGAAAACCATTTCCACAGAATGATCCAGCCATATTTCACAGTGAAAACAGTGTGTTCAGGGTGATTTTCAGTGTTCGTTTTTTGCCACACATAGTGTTTTTTGCATTTAAACGAGATTTGTTGAGTGCACAACCACGAGTTGTGTTGTGGACAGATTCTCCCTTCCTCCACTGAGCTGTGGATCGCTGCAGCTCCTCCAGGGTTACCATGGGCCTCTTGGCTTCATCCCTGATTAATGTTTAGATGGATAGCCATGTTTTTGTGGGTTTGCAGCTGTGCCATACTCCACATTTTCAGATGACAGATTGAACAGTGCTCTGTAAGATGGTTAGTTAAAGTTTTTTTTTAATAACCTAACCCTGCTTTATACATCTTCACAACGTTACCCTGACCTGCTTGGCGTGCGTGTTCCTTAGGGTTCATATATATATATATATATATATATATATATATATATATATATATATAGAGAGAGAGAGAGAGAGAGAGAGAGAGAGAGAGGTCCATGACAAGGTGCCATCAGCTGAAAGGTGATTGGTCCATGGATAATTGAAAAAGTTCGAACAAGCTTGATGGATATTGAATAAATATTGTGTTTCATTACTGAAGTCCTTCTTTTTCTTGTTCTTCTTCTTTTCCTTTCGGCTTTTCCCTTCAGGGGTCGCCAGAGCAAACCATCCGCCTCCATCTCACCCTATCCTCTGTATCTTCTACTCTTACTCCAATTACCTTCATGTCCTCCTTCACCACATCCATAAATCTTCTCTTTGGTCTTCCTCTCAGCCTTCTGCCTGGTAGTTCCAACCTCAGCGTCCTACTACCAATATACTCACTATCCCTCCTCTGTACATGTCCAAACCATCTCAATCTAGCCTCTCTGACTTTGTCTCCAAAACATCTTACATGGACTGTCCTTCTGATGTACTCATTCCTGGTCCTATACATTCTTGTTACTCCCAAAGAGAACCTCAACATTTTCATCTCTGCTACCTCCAGCTCTGCCTCCTGTCTTTTTCTCAGCGCAACTGTTTCTAAACCATACAACATTGCTGGACTCATCACCGTCTTGTACACTTTTCCTTTCATTCTTGCCGATACACTCTTATCACACATCACACCGCACACGCTTCTTCACCTCTTTTCCACACTCTCCATTGCTCTGGATTGTTGAGCCTAAGTACTTGAAATCCTCCATCTTCTTTATCTCTGCTCCCTGTAACCTAACCGTTCCTCTTGGGTCCTTGTCGCTCACGCACATGTATTCTGTTTTACTGAGGCTAACCTTCATTGCTCTCCTTTCCAGGGCATACCTCCACCTCTCTAGATTTTCCTGCACTTGTTCTCTGCTCTCACTACCGATCACAATGTCGTCTGCAAACATCATAGTCCATGGAGATTCTTATCCAACCTCGTCTGTCAGCCTGTCCATCACCATAGCAAACAAGAAGGGGCTCAGAGCTGACCCTTGATGCAGTCCCACCTCCACCTTGAACTTTTCTGTCACACCGACAGCACACGCCACCACTGTCTTACATCTCTTATACATGTCCTGCACCACTCTAACATACTTCTCTGCCACTCCAGACATTCCTCACTTCAGACTTCCTGCGACCTCTCCTTCTTCAACCAACAGTAGTCCAATATCCACCAGCACCCTGTTGGTTAACAGTACTGATGGCGGTCGTTGTTAACCTTGGGCCTCGACTGATCCGGTATGAGATTTGTCTTTACGGTTTGCATTTTGTATTTTGGCAAAAAATTTATGCCGGATGCCCTTCCTGTCGCAACCCTCTGCATTTCTCCGGGCTTGGGACCGGCGTGAGGGCTGGCACTTGTTTGTGCCCCCCTCACGGCTGCATTTTTCATTACTGAAGTCCATGCCTTAAAGAATCCACACTCAAGAATGAGCAACAAAGAACTATTTTTTTCTGAATGTTTGTTTGTTTGTCTGTATGTTAACTTCCGATCCATAGTTTCAATCAATCTGAAATTTTATGATGGATATGTGATCACAGAAGGATGTTTCTATTAAATATTAGTAAGACTCCACATACTGATGACATCACAAAAAATACAGTATATCATTGCCGCCCACCCCCAAAAAAATCCTCTTATAATAGGTACATTTAAAAAAACTTTGTCTTTGCCAAAACATATCCGGTCTGAATGAAATTTGCTAAGTACAGGTCCTTCTCAAAAAATTAGCATATTGTGATACATTATTTTCTGTACTGTACTGATAAATATTAAACTTTCATATATTTTAGATTCATTGCACACCAACCGAAATATTTCAGGTCTTTTATTGTTTTAATACTGATGATTTTGGCATACAGCTCATGAAAACCCAAAATTCCTATCTCAAAAAATTAGCATATCATGAAAAGGTACTCTAAACGAACTATTAACCTAATCATCTGAATCAACGAATTAACTCGAAAAACCTGGTTCATTACTCAAAACCGCAATCATGGGTAAGACTGCCGACCTGACTGCTGTCCAGAAGGCCATCATTGACACCCTCAAGCAAGAGAGGAAGACAGAAAGAAATCTCTAAGCGAATAGGCTGTTCCCAGAGTGCTGTATCAAAGCACCTCAGTGGGACGTCTGTGGGAAGGAAAAAGTGTGGCAGAAAATGCTGCACAACCAGAAGAGGTGACCGGACCCTGAGGAAGATTGTGGAGAAAGGCCGATTCCAGACCTTGGGGGACCTGTGGAAGCAGTGCACTGAGTCTGGAGTAGAAACATCAAGAGCCACCGTGCACAGGTGTATGCAGGAAATGGGTTACAGGTACCGCATTCCCCAGGTCAAGCCACTTTTGAACCAGAGAAGCAGCACTGGACTGTTGTTCAGTGGTGCAAAGTACTTTTTTCGGATGAAAGCAAATTTTGCATGTCATTCGGAAACCAAGGTGCCAGAGTCTGGAGGAAGACTGGGGAGAAGGAAATGCCAAAATGCCTGAAGTCCAGTGTCAAGTACCCACAGTCAGTGATGGTCTGGGGTGCCATGTCAGCTGCTGGTGTTGGTCCACTGTGTTTTATCAAGGGCAGGGTCAATGTTGCTAGCTATCAAGAGATTTTGGAGGACTTCATGCTTCCATCTGCTGAAAAGCTTTATGGAGATCAAGATTTCATTTTTCAGCACGACCTGGCACCTGCTCACAGTGCCAAAACCACTGGTAAATGGTTTACTGACCATGGTATTACTGCGCTCAATTGGCCTGCCAATTCTCCTGACGAGAATCTGTGGGATATTGTGAAGAGAACGTTGAGAGACACCAGACCCAACACTGTGGATGAGCTTAAGGCCGTTATCGAAGCATCCTGGCCCTTCAGAACACCTCAGCAGTGCCACTGGCTTATTGCCTCCATGTCACGCCGCATTGAAGCAGTCATTTCTGCAAAAGGATTCTTGACCAACTATTGAGTGCAAACTGAACATAATTATATGAAGGTTTAATTTTTTTGTATTAAAAGCACTTTTTTATTGGTTGGATAAAATATGCTAATTTTTTGAGATAGAGATTTTTGATTTTTCTTTACTTTTTTGCCAAAATTATCAATATTAAAACAATAAAATGCTTGACCTACTTCAGTTGTGTGTAACGAATCTAAAATATATGAAAGTCTAATGTTTATCAGTACATTACAGAAAATAATGAAGGTTATCACAATATGTAAATTTTTTTAGAAGGACCTGTATATTCAGAATCAGACGTTTTAGCGTCAAACCAAGTGTCATTTGGGCGTCTCATCTTGTGATTTGGCAGACATGAAAAATTAACATGGGAAATCACTTTTGTTTGGAAGTTTGGTAGTAGTTCAGGCCCAAAAAGGGTGTGCTCTTGTTTAATTAATTTGTTTGAGGAATGTTTCACAAAGCCGGGATGTTCAGCCATTAAACAAACAATCATAAATATGCCGTAGTGTCAAAAACATCTTTGATATACCATACAGCTTATTCTGTTTCTGTCGCCTGTTTAACATGGCTGAAAAAAATATATACATTATATGTATATCGCCAAAAATATGTGAACAATTCTCAAACACACCCAAGCACTTCCCCTTTCACTAGAAGGATGAGGCACATACCTATTCCAGAATAATAGTGCCCAGGTGTAACAATCAAGAACCATGAAGGCATGATGCTTAAAGTTGGACAGGAGAGCCTTCAGCCTCACTGGAACACTGAATGGACATGAGCCCACTTCATCCAACATCAGTGTCTGATCTCACTAATGTTCTTTTAGGTACATAAGCAGTTCCCAGAACAGTGGGGTTCATTATAACAGCAAACACAAGGGACATGAAATATGTATGGATATAATTATATAACAAGAAAATGTTTGGGTATAATGGTCAGTGTGTCCACAATCCTTTGGCCTGTTATTGTATTATGTTGTAACTCAGATTAATGAAATTTGAAACCCTGATCAAATTCTTATAATAAAATATTTAGTCAGTTGTTGTTGTTGTTAGTGGTGATAATAGTACGTAGTTGAAAGCATTTCTTACAACACTGTCATTTTACTGGAGTCTTCAAACATTTCTTCAAAGAATTACCATTTTATTTTTGTCAGAGAAAATAGTAGCCTGCATTGAATTTGAATTGTTGTTAAAAGCAACCACTCACAAAAACAAGACCAAACCAGCAACAGCTTATATATATATAATACTAAAATACAAAAACCAATTCAAGAAAAACATGAAAAGATTTGTGCAACTTAATCGAGTTCCTTCAAATGGAGCACAGGAGCAAGAAGGTGGCTGTAGGTTCAACTGAGTATCTGCTGCCACCTTTGGTCAAAAATTGCAATTACAGCGAATTTGATATTCCGGTGTGCATACCAGGTGTATTTTAATTACACAGTTTGTAACAAACCCTGATTTGACTTCACATCATGTTGCTATCATAAGACCAATTGTAGAACTTTGGAACTGAAATTTGTTAGATAAATGTGAGTCCCATTAGAGTTGTGTCATTATTCATGTTGCAGTAGCTGAATTCATTCACACACTATGCATTAAATTGATGGTTTTTAAAAGTAATTATTATTTTATTTTTATAAGTGTAATATCTGATGATGCTTTGGTTAAACAGCCACTGTCTAGTGGCTATATGACTAAGCTTATGTACACATCCAAATAATGAGTGAAAGTCAACAAAGGCATGTTAAAAACCATACTGGAACACAGCCAATATTGCAAATTACATTTACCATGCATGCTCTGAGCAAGTGTTACAGGTAATTAGAGTAGACCACCTCACACACATCTGCACACTCTTTCACACCCAGACACCTGCTCGATAGGAAAATATTCATGTGAAAATAGTGCACATCCAGTGTATTTTTCCACAGAGTAGTAGTAGTAGTATTTGTTCAGACACAAAACAGAAGTGCAGCACAATATGGACACTGCATCAGAGACTTGCTTATGGATCAGTAAAACAAATGTTAATATATCAGCACAACACAGAGAAAAATAAAATCACAGAGACATGATGTACTGCAAGTCATACAGTTTGAAAAGCAATTTTCTTCTCCAGTAAGGGTAATATGGTAATATAAAGGTGCCTATGAAAGTCTGAAGAACAGAACTATTTATTTTTCAATATAAACTGTGTTTTATTTTTTATTACGACCCTACAGCAAAGGCATTAATCACTCAAATTTGTACTTTATTCCAATCAAAACACTGAAAAGGCTTAATCTGCTAGGTAATGTAGTAATAGTTTTTACCTTGTTAAAGTTTTGGAGTCCTGGATAACTAGTAGCATGGTGTTCAAACAAAGCTTCTGTAAGGGGTGATTTTATTATGCAGCTGTTTTTATGCCACCTTAATTATTCACCAACTGGGTTTATACAGAATAAATGTTAATGACTAATGCATTGCCATAGCAAAAAAAAAAAAGTCCAACAGTATTTTAGTCCTAAATTTCAAAGCTTCCTGAGGTCTTTGTATTGCTTTTCCTCCCTCCAGCAGTTACAGCATCTTAAGAGTGGGGAATATGCGACTTTCCTCAACCCAAAATGTCTTACATATCAAAATATTTTATTTTTCATTTTAAAATTGAATCAGATTGTCTCTTGTATCATCAAGGATTTGATTGAGCTTTAGATCTCATAATGAAGGTCGTTGAGCTCCAGTCTTGTGTAGTGTCTCCTGTCAAAGGTTTCCATGGCTCGACGCCCCACGACAGCCACAACAAATGTGAGAATAATGAGTGTGAACACAACAAGGAAAGCCAAGCTATTCTTCCAGATCAAGTGTGACCCCTTAGAGTTATCCGAAGTAGAAGCTATTGCTGGAGTGTTGGGTCCTGAATCACGATTTTTCAGATCATTCGCTATTCCTAAAACAACTATAGTTGTCCTTTCACTGGTCATGGTGGATGTACTCATAGTAGTTGAAGCTTGAGTAGTAGCTGTGGTTGTAGTGGGAGTAGTTGTGGTTGTAGTGGGAGTAGTTGTTGTGGTTGTAGTCGGAGTAGTAGTTGTAGTTGTAGTCAGAGTAGTAGTTGTAGTGGGAGTAGTGGTCGTGGAAGTGGGAGTAGTAGTTGTGGTGAAAGGAATGGGAGTAGTAGTTGTGGTGGTAATAGTAGTGGTTGTAGAGGTTGTAGGTGTAGTAGTGGTAGCAGTAGTAGGCATCATAGTTTTCTGTGAATCTTGTTTCTGTAAGACTGGAACCACAACGACTCTCGCATTGGGTTTCCCATGGGTCTTTGGCTTTTTTGGTGGCTTGATCTGCTTTTTGGAAGGGCTGACAGGATTTGAAGGTTGTTGTGGGGGTGGAATTGGCTGTGTAGTTGTTGTGGTGCTTGTTGTTGAAGGTAACTTCATCGTTGTAATTGTTTGTTGTGCTGTGGTTGTTGTAGTTGATGTAGTAGTGACTTCAACAGGCATCGTAAGAAGAATAATTGCCACCTCTGTGGGGGGCTTGGTGGAGGTGGCTGCTGTAGTGGGAGATAATGTTGTGGAGGACTGTGTGGTAGTTGTTGTAGTGGTGGGCTGGGTTGTGGTTGTTGTTGTTGTTGTTGTTGTTGTTGTTGACGTAGATTGTGTTGTAGTAGTAGGTCTTTTGGTCATCATAATGGGTAATGTTGGTACTCTGTCTTTTCCTTTTGTAGATGGGTGTGTCAAACCTTTATGTATATATATATATATATATATATATATATATATATATATATATATATATATAAAGAAAAAACATTCATGATAGTTTCATATGGTTAAAAACACATGAACACAGTGGATAGACTAAAAACTATGCACCTCCTTCTATGCGTGCACATGCATGTCTTAACCTTCAAACAAATAGGTCACTAAGTGACGTATGACACAGTGCCTGCAATAAATATCACCACCAGTTGGCAATGCATTCTGATGGGCCTCACTAATGTTGATGAATGACAGGGCCTGTGGTAATGCTCTTCTCCGGTGCCGAGTTCAGCTTTTCAACCAATCTAATGAGACATTCACTGATTTTGTGACAGTTTGTCCTGGAACCAACAATTATATTTTGGTTCCAGATGGAAATGTACCTTTTATGGACTGTGCAAATTTATCTTTGGTATACTTGCCCTGAACATTTCCAAATTTAGTGCGTAAACTAGAGCAGAGCCCATTTCCTGTTGGTGGAGAAAGGGTCATAATGTCTGTTACATTTTAGGTTGCAAGGGTCACTAGCCTTGTGAATAAATTTAGCTTCACTCTGATGAATTGTGTAAACTGTTCATAGATGTTAAGAATTGCCTTTTCATTTTGAAGGGGCCAGTCAGTCAAGTACTGCAGTATCTTGACGTCCCAAGCCACCAGGGAAGATAAAGGTATCTTGCATACATTACAACACCTATTGTGATAGATTGAATCGAAGGGTATAACCCAACCTTGAAAGTCAAACTGTACAATCATCTCCTGGAGCACTGGGGATATTTTGGGAAAAAAGTATAGCACAGGCCCACCAACATGACACAGGTTTTTTTTTTTGTTGCACTGCATGAGTTATATCTGCTATCTTTGGCAAATGAAAAAGAAAGATATTTGATGTTCTATATATATAAACCTGTATAGTTGTTCTTCTACTGGACAGAATGACCATTTTGAGTTAGAGAATCAACTATATTTGAGTCTGATACTGATCAAGCTTTGAATCCTGAAGAAGTTGGGGGTCACTGACAGAACTGATATTATAATCAAATCACATGGCTTGATGCTTGGTTCTGATGCAGTTGTAGTTCAGTGGTTGGTCAATATTTATCGTGGCTTGTAAATTTGTTTGTTATTAGGATTTAAAAAAAAGTTCTGTGTAGGTCTTCCTGAAATGTCTTTTCGAATTTGGACAAGGAAGCCAGGGATCTATTAAAGGTTATCTTTAGGATTGCAAGTTTTGACATATTGTTTCTTTAGGGGATTACTGAACTTGGCAGAGGTTTTACCTTCAGAGTGCTCTTGTTTTGGATGTATTAGAACCATTTAAAGGAAGATGGAGGAGAGCACATGGGCCCACCCTATAAGATGGATGGGAGACCTAACATATCTGCTAGATTTCCGAACCTCAGATTTATGTAATGTAGAAAACTTCTTTATGAGAATTTAACCTGTTTTGTAATGACATTAAATTCCATAAAATTCGCATTATTAAAATTCTGAATCCCTCCAGGGGAAATGCAGGTCCAAAGAGCAATGATTTCAGTAACCTTATTTGCACAGATTTGGCCATAACCAAAGAATCAACCTCTGCAGAATGGAGTGAATGTTCCAATGCGAGCAATAAACCAGCTAACATATTGTCAGGATTGGCATGTGGCCAAACCTGACAGGTTGTGATCCATCATATTAGAGAGAACACATTACAACGCTTAACTCTGCATGTTCACGCTGCCATCTCAGTGCAGGGGAATTGTAATCCAAAGACTGCATCCTTTTTTTGGTCAATGTCAAGGCAGTAACCACACTGTTCATGCTTTAAGGGGAAAAAAACCAGGTGTGTTACAGTTAAACACTTTGTGTATTGTTCTGTAAAATCAACACCAGCAACTTAGTAAATTAACTTACTAAGTTAACATGGCATGGTAAATCTGCTCAGCTCAACGTTGGGGATCTGGAATGGATCTGGGATCTTAAATGTTCTGAGCAAAAAGTTAATGCACTCCAGCTGAAAAATTGAAACATTAGTGATGCTTATAAAGGAAAGGCAACTTTCAGTGAGAAGATACCACAAAATTCCATAGTTTTTCAATAGAAAAGCACTTGCACTGAATTCACTCACTGTTGCAGAACAGATACCAGGAGGAGGGTATTGCGAGCATTAAGTATCAAATAACCTGTAGCTTTGACCACAGTCACTGGCTGCTCGTGGAGACCTCTATAGCTCAGTGGTGTGGCATGATATGTGTATGAGGCGAGAAGACAATGAAAGCTCCAAGACCAAGAATAACTCTATTTATTGCAAATACTGGGTCATATGTCACTTTTGGACTCTGTGGTCTTGGTGTAGTCTTGGCATGGTCTTGGTATGCAGTGTGCACATTTACAAAGTATTCAGTTAACCAGTTAACCGAGTACTCCTACCAGTTAACAGTTATGTAATAAACATGCTGGCAGTTTTCACCATTAAGCATCAAAATCAAAAGTTAAACTAAAACAACAAAAATAAAACATAGATGATAATTTTTAAAATTATAGCTTACTCTTATACTAATAGGACAAGAATCCGCATATCTAGCCATAGGCATCCTAAATATCTTCTAACAGTACTCAATCCTCAATAAAGCAGAGAAGACTTTATATTTTGCAGGGCAGTGGGTCCCCAAGACTGTAATTATATACAAATTATGTACTGTTTGGTTTATATTGGCGAATCATTACCTTTGAATATATCATAAGTATTAGTTCCAGGGTTAGCTGACATCAGAGGGCAGTCCTGCTCAGTTTCACAATGAAATAGGTAGCAGTTCTCAATACTATCTTGGCTTGATGGCTTATACACCACCATGTTGCACTTTATACCTGTGGGAGAGGTAGACTTTGGATTGCTGTATGAATATGGAATGAGAAATCTGAACAAAATTACTTGAATGGGCACAAAAATGTAAAGAATAACTCGATGCCCTTAGTGACTTTAAAACAACAACAACAACAACAACAACAACGACCTTAAAGCTCAATGTATGTTTAACACACTTTACTTTTCTTCACTGTAACATCTTACTACATATCACTTACTACATATCACCTCACTTCATGTCGAAATCTAAACAAAAGCAGCTTATGGAAGACCTCACCTGGTTTCAGCTCTTCTGAGCAACAGGCCAGGATACAGTCACGTTCTGCCTCTTTCTTCCTGAGATCCATTACTGTCTTTTGATGATCCAGAGCCTTTCGCACATTCACGATAGTGTCTCGATGCTGTCTTGAGTAACATGTCTCGCCACTGGAGCTCAAAGCACAACTGCAAGCTTGGAGAAAGATCAGAGCCCCAAGAAGCAGCTTAGCTGCCCTGAAGGAGTGTAGATATACTGGGAACATGGCGTTTAGAGCCCGGGAGATCCACAGGCTTCTCAGAGTCCTGATGGGAAGGGATTAAGTCCTGCTGAATGATGATTGAGAAGGTTTATTAAGGAAAACCAGGGTGTCTTTAGACTCAGCCAGAGCTAGATTTATCACTCTTAATTTTAGTTATGAAGTATCATTTCTACATCCTTAGACTCTTTATAAAAAATACTATGCAAAAAACACTACGTATATGTTCTGAAGTCACGGTGTGCTTTGTATGTTTAGTTGATTCCAAAGGACCACAAGCACCTCTAATTCCTTTACTTTTAATAAAAGCATACATTTACACTACAAGAATACCGATCAAACAGACAAAAAAAACCCTTTACAGTTTTAAAATTTATCTTACTGATAGTACATATTGTATTCAAACATTCATCTCCCTTTACATTTATTTTTGGAAGTGTTAAAAAAAGACAAGTCTAAATTAATCTGAGAAATGAGGTACTCACCAGTGCCTTGTACACGCATGTACAATGCCATTAGACGGTCTCAAGTCCAATTAAGGTACACAGTTCATGTGCCGTTGTCTATCACAGTAGAACTTTGGCCCTTTTTTCTGAAACATAATTTGTGTAATTGTAAAGGCTTTACACCTTGTTGCTGTTGCAGTTACTTATCAGTTTGGGGATAAGGTTTAGTGAGTTTTTGGTAAATTTTATAAAATCGACTATAATTTGAGATTTTTTAACTGGTTATACTGTTCCTATAGGTGTATTACTGGATGTTCGAAAATGAACATTGCTTTTGTTCTGTCATATCATTACTGTATGCATTTGATTATAGTTTATTATAGTTCAACTATTTTGAAAATTGTTTAAGGATAAAGCACATTCACCCAGTCATTATTGTGAAATAAACTCAAACAGGTTAATGCACGTCCCTGATGCAAAGTTGAGGTTTATTTCACAATACTAACTGACTTTCCACACATTATCCTGCTTATTATCTGGCTAATTATTATCTTTTTCAAGAAGGTTATATTTTAGGTCAGGGTTGAGTGATTGTTAGTTGGATTACACAAAAAGTTAGCTATGGATTTTCATGCGATTTTTGCCAGAGGTGGAGCTTTGGACACGGAAGACTCTATTAAATTTTGAAGATTATATTGAGGATACTATAGCATTGTGATGTAGAATGATTAGATAGGGCGAGTGGTATTACAGCAGGCCCAGCAGGGGTCAACAACAGTGCTCTGTTATACATAGCATGAAATACAGAAATTGCCAATCAAAATTAAGTATTCAAAAAAGCCATGAAATAATTGACAATATTACACAGTATTGTCTCTGGTCTGCACTGTGATTTCATAGTTTTATTGCCAGGACCCAGTACATGCCTTCTGACTGTCCTACATAAAAGTTGACAAAAGAAATGTGCTGATATAGTTAGTCATGGTGGTCCGAGGTGGTTCTTTATGCAAATATAAATCAAATATAACAGTTTTCACTGTCTTCCAACCAAAGATTAAGTTTGAATTGATTTTTTTTTTTTTTTGGCATTAGCAGTTTGAGATTAGCATCTCACAACATGACTGCTAAAACAGTTATTGACTTTTAGTATATGCTACAAGAAAATGCCATCATCTGCATGGCTCGATATCATGGGTAGTTTATATAGTAAAACAGTTATTCTTGCCCTGTAATGGCCTGGTGAACAGTCCAGAGTGCACTCTGCTCCTGTCACAGTCAGCTGACATAAATGCCAGCCTTGCCACAATCTTAAATAGGATTAAATGAGTCAGAAAATCAACGGATGGATGAATGAACCGTTATTCGCCTCAGACTTGGTGGGTATCAATGAATATAAATTTACATGTAAAATATGTAACATCTCGTGGAATGTTTCACGATATTCTTTAATGTGTTATAATTGTAAATACATCATCCCCATACATCAAACTCACTTTTGCTCACTTATTGACAGAATCACTTAATCCTATTAGGGTCACAAGGAGACTGAAGCCTTTATCAACTGACACTATGCAAAAATAGACCCTGAACAGCTTGCCAGACCATCACATTGTCAACACACATACATAATCATTTACATTCACACCTTCTTGCTGTGAAGCAGGCATGCTAACTATTCATCAGACGTGAGCCATATACCTAAATTTATTAGATCCATGTGGCATAGTGTGGCTTGCAACACATTTAGATGAATTCTGAAATCTAAAAATCTGTACGAACCTTCACAGCATACTGCCAGAGATGAAGAACATCAAGAGCATCCAATTTACAACCACAAGCCTAATTACATGGTACAATAATAAGTGTTGTCTCCAAACATTTTCAGAAGTGTCTTAGGTACACTTAAATAAATATTGTACAGTAAGTTTATTAGATATCCTAGTTAGCTCCAGCCACATAGTGGAGCTATTAGAATGGGTGGCAGCTGTCCGTCCATCCATCTGTTACACTTTAGTTTCCAGTTAATATCTTAGGAACGCTCGCTTGGATTTTGATTCAATTTAGTTTGCTGATTTGTCTTACAGGTATCTCACCTGGGATTGGTGCACACCAAAATCCAAGCTTAATTAATGACTCTGCAGGACTTAACTTTTTAACACAACAGTTTGGTTTCTGGATGATAATCTGAGAATGCTTGCATGGATTTTGATGAAATGAGGTATGCTTCTTTTTTAGTTATTCCTTTGGGATTAGTGCATGAACAAATCCCTGAATGATTCCAGATGGACCTAATTTGTTTAACACATCAGTGTTGGTTTTGGTTTAAGGAAGATATAGATCAAGCTTAAAATATACATTCCTGGGCAGTGGAAGCTTTGGACCTTTGTGGTCTGTTATGAACTTTCAGGTCTTGACAACATAATAAATGCAAGGTTGCATTGTTTCAACAAGGAACTACTGAATTGCTTAGTTTCTGAGAATATAACAGCTGTAAACAGAATGTGCTATAAGGCTGAGCTCTGGGAATTGGTCAGACCACTAATGACAACTCACTATCATGAATGTGATGCCATATGGTGAGGATTCATAGATATATTCACATTGAATTTAGCTGCAAAAGGAATTCATCCAACCTGCTAGCATCTGGTTCTACTGCTCAGTGACTACTAGTGTTTCATCTTTCAAAATGTGTCACATTTATACTACAGATTTGCTGCATATGAGATGGCATGACCTCTGCCTTGTTGGAAAGTACATTTTGTGTTTATATTTGTGCTGTGCTTAATAAATTGTCAATGTAATGTGAATGGAATTATGTCATTGGTCATCATCCCGTGGGGAAAATGACATTTAATGTATGGTTGTGCATTCATTATTACTGTTTAGGGTCAAGAGCAAGCTAAAGCCAACCTCTAAGTGAAGGCAGGGTACACAGTAGGCAGCTTACCAGTCCACTGCTGGGCCATCACAGACATACAGTCATTTACTCCTAGAAGCAATTTAGAAAAGCACAATTAAATATTAAATAGTGCATGCTTTTGGACTGAGAAGCGGTTGCCTTGTGGTAGAGCTGGATTACTGATCTTAAGTTTTCTATCAACAGGATGTCACTGCTGTACACCCAGTGTGCTCTTAAAAGCCAGCTATGGTATGAGGTATGTAAAAGAACCATTGCTGACTTTCGTCAAGAGTAGGCTGCATAGCTGTCAGGGTGTTTCTGCCCCAAGATGACCTGATGAGCTGAGGGTGTACTCTGCCTTTGCCTCGAGTTGGCTGAAATGGGTGCCAGCCTCTCCGCGACCCTAATTAGGATGAAGTGTTTCATAAAATGAATGAATTAATGTTTTCATTGTTGGAGAAAACTGGAGCACTTAGAGAAAACCAACCTAAAAATGAAGAGAACATACAAGCTCCAAATAGAAAAGGAAAAACAGAGAAAAGAAATAAGCCAAACAATAATACAAAGAAAGAAAATGAAAGTAGAACAGTAGAAATGAAACTCCATTATGTGCAATCAGTAACAGACTAATTTAACATGCTCCAGAATTTCGCTAATACTTAAACTTTGTCTGACATCTCAGTACTTTGATATTTTCATGGAAATATATATAAATATATATATATATATATATATATATATATATATATATATATACACACTATGCATTTAAATCTGCTCTAACCAAACTGTAACAAAACAGTAAATCCCTGAGTGTGAGTATCATAAAACTGGCTTATGTAATAGAAAGAACAAAGGAATCCTTCTTGTCATGCAAACCACAGTGCAGTTTAAAAACTAAACAGCTTGTCAGGAGTATTTCTATAAGATTCTTTCACTTTTACTCCGTATATTGATAGGTTTGGTATAATTTTATACTCATATTCTAACAACGCCAGATGCTATTCAGAATAGTTATCCTTTTATACCATATTATAAAGACAGACCAACATATTTCAGTAATATTGATGTACTGAAATAAAATAAATATTTATAATAAATACAAGAACCATATTATTATTATTATGCTTTTAAATTTGTTTATAATGTACACATGTGCATATTGCATTATATGACCAAATAGTTGTAGAAACAACTTAATGAGAAAAGGTGTCATTCTCTACAGTCAGGTACAGTATGTGAATGGTGCTAATTTGAATAATTTATAAAGGACACTTCCTTTAAGGAAAACTGAAAGATTTCATGTGCAATTGTGGCAAGGTTGGGACTATGGTGGCGTAGAGGTTAGAATGTCAACCATACAGCAAGGTCCTGGGTTCGAGTACTAGGCTTGGTGAGGGTAATTAGACTGTGCAGACTTTGCAAGTGATCCATGTGCTTGTATGGGTTTCCTCCCACAGTTCATGTACATTAGGTTTATTGACTGTTCCAAATTACACCTAGGTGTGAATGTGAATTGTTGTATATGTATATGTGTTGTATATGCCCAGTGATGCATGGGTGAACTGTTCAGGGTGTAACCGTCTTCACCCAGAGTTAGATTAAATTCTCACTACCCTAATAAACGATGAAGCAGTTCAGCAATTGAATAATTGAATTGTGTGAAGGCCTTATAATTAATCCAACGTGATGGTATATTTCAGTTTGTTATGCAATTAAATGGCACATTGGATTCACATAATCACATTATTAATATGTAATAAATAAATCCATGACATAGATGTGAAAAAAATACACCACAAAAAAGTAAATATATATATATATATATATATATATATATATGTGTGTGTAAATAAATCAAGAGCACTCAGAGAGTGCAAACCTCAGCCAAGCTAGTAATCCTACATATAAAGCACAATATAAAAGGTCTTTGTATCTCAAAAAATGGTAAGGAAACCCTTTAAAATCTTCTGAATCAAAAATTTGATCCAGATCATCTCTTTTCCAAATATATTTGAATCTTCCTTGTCCTAAGCCCTACTTCTAGTTGAATTTTTTTAATGAAAATTTACACAATTTTTGTTTTACTAAATTACGACCAATATGTATCTTACTAACAATCATACAGGTACCCAAAAACATAACCTTGATTGGCAGAGGTAATAATTAACCAGGTGATGAGCAGGATAAAGAGCTAGTCGTTCCATCATCCTGCTAACAAACAAACAAACAAACAAACAAAGAAAAACAAAACAACAGAAAATGAAACATGTGAACATGTACATGTACATGTGAAAATGTGAAGCGTCTTAATATGCATATATGGCAAATACTCTTTTATAAGGTGGTAAAGGTATTCTGGTTTAGGTTCCTGAATTAGTTCTTCTTGGTTCTTTTCTAGCTTCCTTCTCATGCAATGTTGTAAGTGAGCTATAACACATCCTGTCTTCCGCATAAGCTGCCAGCTCCAAAATGCACTGCGGGCTGGATGATGAAGGCAATCTAAGCCTTATTAGATCAGTAAGGGGGAAATGAGCAGTGCGATGCAACAACACGGATGCTGATGTTGACACGTCGCTAGGATACTGAAGCATCACCCGTTATAAGACAATCACCGTGATGCAATCATAATGAAATCACGGTGTTTATTTCCAAACTGAGGCTTACTGTGTAAATTTAAATTGCATTGAAGGAACTCAGGCTTTTCTACCACCCACTAGAATCACTGATGTCCTTTTGTCAAACAAAAACAATCAATAAATAATTAAAATGATTCGATTCAGGTTACTTACCTTTAATGAAATCCAACAAAAATACTACCAGGGACACTCAGGCAGCAAATGAGCTCTGGGATCGCAGGTAGGCAAATTTTTCTGCAACATGGAGATCCTGTGGTCTGCATAAAGCTCAGGTTTTTGTGGAGCTCATTGAAGATACCCACAAGGCTTGAGCTCTAAAATGGTGTCTTCATGCGCTGCACCACACCGAGAGCTCTCACACGATGTGTACACACCACCCAATATACATGGACATATAAAGTTATCGGATAAAAAAACAAGCCTATATAGTTTTTTTTTCCTGATGTGCAAGAACACTCCAAGCTATCAGGCAACGCTGAGCAGATGAAAACACCCCGACACCGGACAAATGAGCGCGCGCTTCAACCGACTGCGTTAATTTGCGTTATAGACTCGATCCAAGGCAATGAATGCCCCCCGCTCCAACACGACTCTGACCCATTTTATTTTTGCTCTTTTGTCCCCCAGTGAGAGCAGCTGAGCGACGACACACGTGCTCACTGCAGAACCCGTATGTTACTGAAAGCAATCGGATTGAATGAAGAGACGCCACACAAAGACGCGCTGAAGGAGGAGACTCTACCCACCATCACCCATCACCCCCCAATACCCCCCACAAGAGGAACGATCAAACCACAGAACACACCAGCTGTCATTTCAATGCATTGCTAAGCAACATATCTCATAGAACGTCACTCATTTAATGCTCTTCTTCCAGCAAACCATCCACTGTGTGTAAATGATATGATACTGTACCTGCAACTCTATGTGTAACTGTAAGTCTGTTACCTAGAATCAAACATCTGTAATCAATTTGCATGGAACAGATGTTGGCGCAAAAAAAAAAAAAAAGATCAATACACTGATGCACAGCTCAACAACACTACATCATCTGGAATCAGAAACATATGTTCTTCTCCATGTTCTTTAAGGTTATGGACTACAATGTGTCACTAAATCGAGGAATCTGAGAAGGACATCTCTGATTGTAAGTGATTCTCTTGCTTTGTTAGCAGATAGATTGGCAACATGTCCTTGGTGTACTAGGTTTAGTCATTGCCTTTCAGATTGGCTCCAGCTCACCCTCAATGGATAAGTGGTAAACAAATAGTTTTTGCTCTCTCATTGATACAGTGCCTAATGGAAAGGCTGATAACTTGTTATGTAATCATTTTATAATTTAAATGAAATAAACTGACACTGAAAAGTAAGGACAGCCTTAATTTACATTTATCACACCTTCAAGACCATAAACTGGTTAGGTTGCAGTTCGTATTTTAGAAGTGTGGTGTGTCTCAAACTCTACTGACCCAAGCCAATTAGTAATCCAATCTGGCTTCCTGTTTAAAAAGAAATTCTCAGTGTACAAAATAAAACACTAGCTCTCAATCAATATAATTAAGTTACACATTCGTCTTTATTACATCCAGGTTTTGGTAGAGATACTGTAATCACAACACCGACCATCCGTTTTGTTTGTGACTGGCAGAAAAATACTCCCCCAGTGCAGCTAACTGGGTTATCAAAGGCAGGCCATGCCTCTCACTGTCTATGGTGAGAGGTTCATGTAAAAAAAAAAACATTGCCGACTATCGTAAAGAGTAGGCTGCAAAGCTGTCAGCGTGTTTCTACGACCTGGAGAGGGATGGGCTCTGCCAGGCCAAATCAAGTCTCGCCATGAAGGTGCCCCAACGACATCTTCAGATGTTAAGGGATACGTGAAGAAGTGAAGAAAAATACTGACCACACCCAGGCACGGATTTTCACCAAACCGGATGGGGACACGATACTACCTGACTCTGAGAGAAGCCATGATTTTTGGAATGTCTAGGTCAAAAGTGAAGGTGAGCGAAATGTCACAATTTTTTGGAGAACTTAACTTCAGAACAACGGCGAATAAAAATGCCACTGCTAAAAAAAAGGACTTTCAAACAAGACAAATACCTTTGACCATGTATGACCCTGAAAAGTCAAACCCCGCACATCTCATAAAACTTTCAAAGATAAAGCTTTCACGAATTTGTTTATGTCGACATACCATAGTACAAATTGTAAGATATGCGCATGTGTAATTAAAACCAGTACCCATATAGGGTATTTACTACATTATAACATCCATGCTGCACGAAGGAACCTCCAGTTATTATTACTACTGCTCTGTGTGACTCTGGGTGCTCTAACTTGATTTTTGTGGTCCCTTCATGGCTTTGAATAATTAAAGTGAAAAAAGCAAAAACCCTGCTAAACAGAACATAAAATATTACTGTCATTTACCAGACCACAAGAAAACCAAATTAAACAAAGTAAAACATTCCTGAAACTGCTGCTTAATCCTATAAAAAAATTGGTGACTGATGAAAGCGTTAACTGGTTCAAATAAATACTGCTTCACTAAAAAAAAAAAAAAAAAAATCATAAAATTGTTTGTTTTGTCAATATCAACTATCCAGGTTGTCCTCATGTTCTTATTAAGCTGTTCTTTCTCTGCTTGCTCTGTAATATTGTTGTCAATATAGTGCAACAAAGGTAATCCCAAAAGTCAGAACTAACATGATGAGAGAATTCAGATGAGAATGATATAAAAGCTGTTAATGGCTTCACCTACATTACATATATGAAATCTCTTCCATTTATATAAACTTGCTTGTAGTAATCACTGTGAAAATTATATTTATATAGTACATGTACTCCTTGTGCCTGTTTGGGCATTTCCAAAAGGCACAGATGTTTCAGGTGTGGATTCTGTCCAGATCACAAAGAGGGAAAAATAACAGGTTTTAAAATCTAGAAATAGCTTGTTCATTATTCCACATCCATCATCTCCAGGTTATTGCTATCCTTCTTCTCATTCTTCTTGGTAGCAGGAACTGGTTTCTTCGTTGATGCTTCTTTAACTGTAAAGAAAGAGGTAAAGGGGGTTTTCATTAGACAAATGCATCACTGCGTGCGCACAAATACACTGGCTTATTGGACTTTAACTGAAAAAATACTTGCAAACATTCAAACAAATGAGCATTTTAGAATTTATGCCAATGTTAACACGTGGAGAGTTTATTATTTGCCAGAGGTGGAAGGTGGTTATGAAGACAAACAGATCTGAAGAACTTTGTGTAATGAATGTGCATTCTTGGTGCCAGTTGTATTAAATATCTTCCCTTGAGTAGGCACAGCATGTGGATTCAAAGAACCACTAACTGTAACAACAATAAAAAAAAACATAAAACAACAAACAAAGAATTAGGACTAGAAAACGAGCAAGGATCTTGTGCATTTCTTGAAAACATGCATGCTGACAGATTTTCAGAAAACAAACCCAACAACATTTTGAAAAGTACCAGCAAATAACATTTTAGTAACCTGATCAATATTTATGTTTTAATATGTAAGTCATTTTAAATATAAATATTCAAATATTAAATTCAGAGTATTCTGTCAGTTTCCACACACAGGAAGATAATTTAGAGATCCGAGGATCTGAAAGAAAAAAAAAAAAAGACTTTCTATCCAAAAGTATATGGACACCTGACCATCACATCACCAAATATGTGACTCTTCCATAAACTGTTTCCACAAAATTTGAAGCATGGACTTGTCTAGAATGTTTTTGCATTTTGTTTTCACTGGAACTAAGATACCCAAACCTGTTTCAGCATGAAAACACATCTGTAAATACAGCAGGCATAATGAACACACAATGTGCCAAGTGTGGAGTAGATCACAATAGTCTTGACCTCAATTCCATTGTACATAATGGAGCACTGATGGCATCCCAGACTTCACTACACAAAAACTTAAGAAAGGCAAATAAAAAAAAAAAAAAAAGATTTTATGGTTTATTTTTCCATTTTAAAACACCCTTGCTCCGAGTCTGTTGTGAGTGACCATGACAAACCGTGATTATCTGTTGTGTTGATTCAAGTGTTCTAAATTTGGGATAAAGTCAATCAGTATATACAACACAGGAATGGTGGAATCTGATTGGTCTGCTAATTCAGGATTTAAAATCATTATTCTGAATGGATAATAGTTGAATCAGAATGATGAAAACAGTTTGTCACAGGCAATCAAGCGGCGCCTTCAACCATTGTCAAACTTTAAAATGGGAAAACAAACCATAAAAACTCATCTTTGTTTGCTTTTCTTGTATTTCCTTGTAGGATATAAACATTTTGATTCAAATTTTGAATCATTGTGCAAACACTACTTGACAGAGCTGGTTTTCCTCTGTGTCCATATAGTATGTAGGCTAAACACTAGTGAATGAGTGCTAAAAAGACTGTAAAGTTCACTGCTATTACCTTTGCTCAAAGCACACAGCTCACCTGACCAGTCTCTGTCACGGTTAAAAGACAAGACTATAAAATACAAAACTATACACATCTAATTTTAGTTGGTTTTCTCTTGCATTTCCTTTGTAGCTTCCACAAAAAAAATTATATCAGTGTGGAAACATCCTTATGGAGCTAGTTTTCATGTAGTATATCACATAGTATTTTCTAAACTGGATGAGATAAAACTACAGAACTGAAACTTCATAGCGCTAATTAAGTCAGCTCAAAGCACAGGGCTTACTTGACCAGTCTCATGGTCATGGTTAAAATATGTAATTGTACAATAAAAACTTTGGTTTTGGTTCTTTTTCTTTAGTGTTGATTCCCTGTAGTATTTAATAATAAGACATAATGCCAAAACTAATGCAACTTCTATTTTGGTATGTCGTCTTTGGTAATACAGACGCTCCCTGACTTATGTTCATCTGTTATACGTTTTTTTCGATTTTACGTGTTTAAAAAAAAAAAAAAAAGTCAAATTTTGAGTTTAGAAGTACCTACTAGACGTAATGACGCTGCGTCCATTGTTTACAAACGACAGACTGAACATGCCCCTCCTTCCCAGTTCAGTTATATATACATCGTTTTATATATCAGTTATATAGCGTGTTACCCTTATGTTAAAACGTCATCTCTGTGATCTTTGTGTTTACACTGTTTTGCAGACTTTTGTAACCCTAAGCAAATATGGTTGGTCAGAAGCGTAAGCCTACTAGCTTGGGTGCAAGTCTCATACACAGAGATGAATTAACTATCTACTCGGATCGGCGCAATCTACCATGCATACTCAGTTAAGCAAAGAGATATGTAACATGGATGAAATCCCGAATCCAGAAAAGAAAGAGAACCGTCCGCTCTGTTGGTGATTCACATCAGTGCAGGCCGAGTACTAAACCAGTATTCAATGGCGCCCTTGCTCACTTAAAAGACCGGAAGTCCCTATAACCTGCGCTTTGTCTCAAGCACAAAAAACTAAACTACTTTCGGTGTTGAGCGCCTCACATATTGTAAGCGTTGATTAGCTTCATGCAAAGTGACCATCGAAACCATTTACAAGCAGAAAGATCACATCACAGAGAATGTTAAAGGTTATATTTGATACTGTATTTGATGAGTGAATTTGATTAAAATTTAGCTATTTTAAATTATTTTGCGTGAATATAATTTTTTTTAATTAATGTTGATATTATTTTATACATTTGTTATTAATATACAATGTTATGTTTATAACAATTGATTTAGGGGTGTTTTATGAGATACGGTAATGGTTTTTATGGCTGTATAGTGCAGTATGAGCATCATACGTCACTGTAACAACTTACGTTCACTTTCAATTTATGTTCGGCCGTCTAGAACCAATTAAAAACATGAGTTGGGAAGCGTCTGTACAGTACCACCTTTTCCACTTCTGGGATTTGTAAGAATTTTTTGAGGTGATATTTAACATCACATTTTCAAAATTTCACATATATGAGCTGATAGAAAAGTCCTTCTGACTACCGTCCATGGCCGCTTTTTCTTTCTCCATGTGTTGCAGCTGTTTCAGCAACTTTCGTCTTTTCTTTCCAGACAAGGTGATGTTCGCTCTGGAGCTGGTACTGGAAAAAGAGTATGGTCTTCTTACAAAATTTTATATGCAATATCTTAGTTACAATCTCATTATTCTACTTTTCTGCAAAGCAATGCAAAGCCGTTTGGAAACTAAAGTGGATAAAAAGTTGCACAAAAAACTTAACCTGTTTGCATAAATATGTACAATCTGATACATAATGAATCATTTGACTGGTTAAACAATCACATTCAGAAGTAATTATCACAGACCACTCCGCAATGAAAAGTTTCTGAATAACTGCAACAAAGATCAACTGTTTAGCAAAGAGCTTTCAAAGCATTTAAAGGATCCCAGTATTAAATCGTTTTGACCATGAGATTGGTAACAAAGCATTCCAAAAGTATTAGATGCATCATGGAGCACATTAAAGGCCATCATTCATTATCAAGTAAAGGAATTGTTCCTAACCTGCCCATCCACTGCAAGTAATTAAAGAAGTCTTTCTATAAAAAGCTCAAAGAAATATTTCTGTTGCACTATGCTAAGGCAAAAACTCATCATCATCAACTTCAGGTTAATCCAGGGTCGGTTCACAATGGCAGCAGACTAAGCAATGAGGTCTAGACGTCCCTCTCCACAGCCACTTCCTCCAGCTTTTCCAGGAGCACACCAAGGCGTTCCCACAACAACTGAGAGACATAATCCCCTCAGCATGTTCTAGGTTGACCCCAGGGACCAGGAGGTGTTCAGGAGGCATTCTAACCAGATGCCTGAGCCATCTCCACAGTATCCTCTCAACGTGGAGGAGCAGCGGTTTTACTCTGAGCTCTCCTCGGATGGCTGAGCTTCTCATTCTATTTCAATGGGAGAACCCTGCCATCCGACGAAGGATTGCTGCTTTTTGCATTTCAGCTGCTTGTATCTGCGATCTTTTTCTTTGGGTTGCTACCCAAAAGCTTGTGACCATAGGTGAAGGTTAGAACATAGATCGACTGGTAAATTGAGAGCTTTGCCTTGCGGCTCAGCTCCCTCTTCACCAGGACGGACCAGTACAGGCTCCGTTTTACAGCAGACACTGCAGCGATCCACCTGTCAATCTCCTGTTCTGTCCTTCCCTCACTCGGGAAAAAGACCCTGAGACACTTGAATTCCTCCACTTGGGGTAGGAACTCATTCCCCACCCGGAGGGTGCATTCCACCCTTTTCCGGCAGAGAACCATGACCTCGGACTTGGAGGTGGTAATTCTCATCCCGGCCACTTCACACTTGACTGCGAATCGCTCCAATGAGAGCTGGAGGTCTTGGATTGATGAAGCCAAAAGTATGTCATCCGCAAAAAGCTGAGATAAGATCCAATGGCCACCAAATCACGACCTCTCAACGCCTCGGCTGCACCTAGAAATTCCGTCCATAAAAATTATGAACAGAATCGGTGACAAAGGACAGCCTTGGTGGACTCCAACCCTCACTGGAAATGAATTCGACCCGTTTTTACCAATGTGGACCAAGCTCTAGCTCCAGTGATACAGCGACCGAACGGCCAGTAGCATTGGATTTGGAACACCATACTCCCGAAGCACGTCTCACAAGATAGCCCGAGGGGCACTGTCAAAAGAAAAAAACAGATGTGGACAGATTGGGCAAACTCCTATGCCCCCTCCAGGATCCTGTAGAGCATATAGAGTTGGTCGAGAGCGCCGCGGCCAGGACGAAAACCACATTGTTCCACCTGAATCCGAGGTTCAACTATTGGTCGGATCCTCCTCTCCAGTACCCCTGACTTTCCCGGGTAGACTGAGGAATGTGATTGTACGATGATTGGAACACACCCTCCGCTAGCCACTTTTAAAAAGGGGGACTCCCACCCAAGTTTGCCAATCCAGAGGTACAGCCTACGATAACCACGTAATGTTGCAGAGACGTGTCAACCAAGACAGTCTTACAACATCCAGACCCTTGAAATATTCAGGGCAGATCTCATCCACCCCCGGAGCCCAACCACCTAGGAACTTTTTGACTACCTCAGCAACCTCAGCTCCAGTGATGGGCGGACCCGCACCCAAACCCCCAGGGTCTTCCTTCTCCACATTGGTAGGATCGAGGAGGTCCTCACAGTATTCCTTCCACATCCAGACAACATCCCCAGTCGAGGTAAGCAGCTCCCCACTTCCACTGTAAACAGTATTTGTGGAGAACTGCTTCCCCCTACTGAGGGGTCAGATCGTGGTTCAGAACCTTTTTGAAACTAACCGATAATCGATTTCTAGGCCGTCACTGAACTCCTCCCATGCCCAAGATTTTGCATCAGCAATAGCTCGAGCGCGTTTCGAGGCACGTTTGTGCCTGTCTGCTGCCTCGGGAGTCCCACAGGCCAATAAGAGCCAATAGGCCTCCTTTTTCAGCTAGACGGTCCTTTTCACCACAGGTGTCCACCACTGGGTTCGAGGGTTACCGTCACGACAAGCACCGATGACCTTCCAGCTACAGCTATGGGCTGCCGCCTCAATAATGGAGGCATGAATGGAGGCCCATTCAGATTCCATGTCACCCGCCTCCTTTGGGACGTGGTTGTAGCTCTGCCGGAGGTGGGATTTAAAGGTGCCTCTGACAGGAGGTTTCACCAAACGTTCCCAGGAGACCCTAATTACATGCTTGGGCCTGCCAGGTTTGGAGGGTGACCTCCTCCACCATCGGAGCCAGCTCATTACCAGGTGGTGATTGGTTGACAGCTAAACTCCCCTCTTCACCGGAGTGCACAGAACATGCGGCCGCAGGTCCAGTGACATGACTACAAAGAACTGCGGCCTAGGGTGTCCTAATGCCAACTGCACTTATGGACACCCTTATGTTCTGGACACTTGGGTGAAAAAGGGTGCTTAGCTGTCAACCAATCACCACCTGGTGATAAGCTGGCTCCACTGATGGGGGAGGCTCATCACCAGGTGGTGATTGGTTGGCAACTAAGCTCCCCTCTTCACCCGAGTGTCCAGAACATGCGGCCGCAAAACCGGTGACACAACTACAAAGAACTGTGGCTTCGGGTGTCCTGATGCCAAGTGCACTTATGGACACCCTTATGTTCGAACACGGTGTTCAGATGGAAACACGGGGTGGATTCAGACTGGAGAGGCTGTACCTACCAATCACACCCTTCCGTGTCGCACTATCATTGTCCACAAGGGCATTGAAGTCTCCCAGGATAACGAGTGAGCCTAATGTGGAGCGTTCTCTAACAAACACAATAAAGACGCCAAGAAGGGTGGCTATTCTTAACTGTTATTTGGTGCATAATCACAAACAATCCGAAGGCAGAGGGAAGCTACCCTTTCGTCACCTGGGGAGAACCCCAAAGTGTGGGCACCAAGCTATGCGTTGAAGTGAGTCCGACTATATCGAGTCGGTATCTCTCCACCTCACGCACCAGCTCAGGCTCCTTCCCCACCAGAGTGGTTACATTCCATGTCCCAAGAGTCAGAAGCTGAGGATCAGTCCAACAGAACCCATACTTTCGGTTGCCACCCAACACACTGCACCCGACCCCTATAGCCCCTCCCACAGGTGGTTGGTCCATGTGAGGGAAGACCCATGTCTCCTTTTTAGGCTGGGCTTGGGCGGGCTCCATGGGCAGAAGCCCGACCATGAAGTGCTCGCCTTCAAGCCCCGCCCCCAGGCCTGGCTCCAGCGGGGACCCCGGTGACCCACGCCTGGGCAAGGGAACTGTGTCCTTGTTTTTTCTTTCTTCATAGAGGTTTTTTGAAGTGCGCTTCGTCTGGACTGTCACCTTGGACCTGTTTGCCTTGGGTGACCTTATCAGGGCGATAATGCATCCGAGAACAGCTCCTGGGATCATTAGGACACACAAACCCCTCCACAACGATAAGGTGGCAATTCAAGGAAGGGAAAGGCGAAAACTGTTCCCGATATTTAATCAAGATATCAGTTCAGATCTGAGCAAAGCATGACAGCTCTTTAATATCTTTAGTGATGGCTGACCAACCTCCTTTTTTTCAGGTGGTGTTTTGTTATCAGACCTTCATCCACCACCGCTCCAACAATCCGATGCTTCTTCCGCTTCTGCTTCGTCAGAAGCCTCCGTCGCTTAAAAAGCTTCTTTCCTAATTCCTGCGAGAAAACCACACTTAACATTATAACATACAAGTTATCACAGTGTAGCTGTATGTGTGTAAACAAACAATATTTACACACTCAACTGAGTGTAAACATCAATGATGTCATTTGTGTTTCTAATGAGTGAACAGTTCATGTCAGGTACACAGACACTGTATAATCCAGCTCATTATCAGTTTTACATTTACTGTTAGGATGTCACTGGGCTGCAAGATGGTGATGTGTTCCAAAAAAACATTTGAAATCTATCACACTGATTAAAAGGAGACATATAAAACAGCAACAACAAGAAATATAATTATCTTTTAAAATGACTAGCCTGCAACAATTAAGAAAAAAGTAAGTTCTCCCTTTAATGAAAAACAGGAAAATTATTTATCTACCAATGCTGCCCCCTACAGAAATATTTCATGAACAAAACTCTAATGTTTCAAAGACAAAAGTCTTATTATTTGAAGACAATATCGTAATACTTCTGAGGTCGTGGTGGCCTGGTGGTAAAGGGCACTGGATCACTGATCCTAAGGTTGGGGGTTCGAGTTTCACTCTCCACAGGGTTGTCACTGCCCCCCTCCTACAGCTAACTGGATTATCAAAGGCCGGCCATGTCTCTCAGTGTCTATGGTGTGAGGTTCATGTAAAAGAGCCATTGCTAACTTTCGTAAACAGTAGCTGCATAGCTGTCAGCATGTTTCTGCCCCTTGCGAAAGGGTTGTGTCAGGAAGGGCATCCGACGTAAAAACCTATGCCAAATCAAACATGCGAATCAGATGATTCACTGTGGCGACCCCTGAAAGAAAAAAGGTAAAAAGCCGAAAGGAAAAGAAGAAGAAAATCGTAATACTTCTAAATAATATTTCATGGCTCAAAGAAAAATATGTGTATTGTTTTGGAATATTTATTTTATTTTGGATGTTTTTTAAATAATACCTTTGAACTAAGGAACTTCTAGTTGTGAGGCAAGGGTACTAACCACAATGATACCATGCCACCCATTGCTTGATGACCCCATTTTAATGTATTACTTGCCATTTCAAGTTTATTCTCAGCAGTGTAGTTTTCATTGTAATATTTTCCACAAATTAATAGGTCTATTTCATAGCATCTGGCAGTTTTCCTAAAATATTTCAGTTTCCAAGCCTTTTATTCTCAAAATTATCCACCTTAAATGGCATCTGGCTTACTGAGCAGCAACATCAAGAAAAAAGATCAGTGGTCATCACACCAGCAAAGATTATTATAAAAGCCACTGAATCCTAAATTTTCGGAACGATTTGTAGTACATTTTTAAGAGTGTGTTTCCTGTTTTATTGTCATTGCATCAAATAAATAAGGATTATTTGGTAAAAAGTTTGAATCTTTAATTTATCCATAAAATTTTCAGGGAAACCAAAAAATTTTGTGGAGGTTGTGTGAGCATCAGTTTCTGAAGTACTAAAATTGGCTCATTAGTCACCAACAATCATTCCACAAAGATACAGAGGCGAAACTTTCTTTTATTCTCATGTGTGATGGAACATTATCTGAAGATCGAACAATAACAGAAAAGATTTGTTGATGACCAGTGAGTGCATACATTCAGTGCTCCAGATTTCATATTACTTTCACTCACTGGTTAGAATTTTATGTTCAGAAAATGAATTAATATATATTATATTACATTGTGTGATATTTACATATATTATTTACATTCAGTGCACAGTATTTTATATTATATAAAGTCACCAGTAAATTTTCATGTTTTGTTGTATTTAATTATATTATACAGTACAGTATTACATTATACTGTACTATATTACTTTATATTGTATTATTTACAGTCAATGCTCCAGATTTTAGATTCATACAGTTACTGCTTGGAATTTATATATATATATATATATATATATATATATATATATATATATATATATATATATATAGTAACTAATCGAAATATGATGTTGTATTGTATTATATTATGTTACGTTGTAATTCTACAGTTTGTGCTCTATGTTAAATAATTGCTCTAAATCCCACTATGAACACAGCAAAAAACATTCCGTAAATCAACAGTCATGTCTTTATCTAGTGATATAGATTTACACCTTATAATTCTTTATACAGTCACTCATAATCATTTGTCTGTCTGAAGCAAAAACAAGACTAAACAAACGTACTGTTTTAGGTCTGTTGATCTTACCACCTGGAGCCATGCTTGCTACGAACATGCATATGGCTCGATACAATTCACTTCCGGGCCAAAAAAAGTACAATAAAAGTCCCTCACCGAAAGCAGTACAGTACATGACATTTGCAATTTGCACCCCGTGGTTGCGTGGCTTTCATTCGGGTACTGTATTTCAATTTTCTCCCTCCATTCAAAAACATATACAGTACAGAAATACAATTCAATTTAGTTGTATTGGTGTAGCACTTTTTTAAAAACTACATAAAACAAATTCATCACATCCACAGACTGCTGCAGGTTCCATTCCCATTGTGCTATTCTGTTCTCAAACTAAGTGATATAGAAAAGGGGGCATTGGTGGTCTAATGGTATAGGGTGCTAGATTGCTGATCCTAAGGTTGGGGGTTCGAGTCCCACTCTCCACAAGGTTGTCACTGTTCCCCCTAGTGCAGCTAACTGGGTTATCAAAGGCCGGCCATGTCTCTCACTGTCTATGGTGTAAGGCATGTAAAAGAACCTTTGCTGACTTGCGTAAACATGTAAAAGAACTATTGCTAACTATCGTAAAGAGAAGGCTGCAAAACCATCAGCATGTTTCTGTCCCCTGCTAAAGGGTTGTGTCAGGAAGGGCATCCGAGGTAAAAACCTATGCCAATTTAAACGTGTGAATCATTCGCTGTGGCGACCCCTGAGAAAGGGAGAAAGCCAAAAGAAAATCTCAAGCTAAGTGGTATAGAAAAGCTGCAAAGGCTAGAAAGAGATTTTGGTTAAGACGCCCCCTTCCCCACACACAATTCCACCCCAATGCAGCTAACTGCGTTATCAAAGACCGGCAATGGCTCTCACTGTGTATGGTGTGAGGCATGTAAAAGAACCATTGACCTTCAACAAGAGTAGGCTGCATAGCAGTCAGTGTGTTTCTGCAATGCGATGGCATGGTGAGCTGTCCAGGGTGTACTCTGTCCTCACTTGAAGTCCGCTGAGATGGGCGCCAGCCTACTTGCAACCCTAATTAGGATTAAGCAGTTCAGAAAATGAATAAATGAATTAATGAACCAGGAGTGAGGGGCTTTTGAGATAAGAACTTCCAAGCACATTAGGACAGCTCACCGGAGGATTAGACATTAGGCTAACTGGCTGTACCAAATTGCTCCTAGGTGTGTGTGTGTGTGTGTGTGTGTGTGTGTGTGTGTGTGTGTGTGTGTTTGGCTCTGCCATGGACTGGAAAGCTATTGAGGTTGTACCCTGTTTTTTTCTTAGAGTTGAGTGGTTCAGCAAATGAATGCATAATTTTTAGGGGAAACGAGTTAACCTAGAACACATACGGGTTATTTGAGTAGTCCGACAATTTAATGTTACTTAATTAAAAATGTTTGCAGCTCAAATACTGTAGATATCAAAGAACCCATCAAGGAATGTTTCTCTTTTTCTAGGAGGGTATTTAGCAACCATTTTCTGAAGACTAGTTGTTTGGACCACTTGATAAAATGAGCTTTAGTGACTACCGCTACACAGTTCTGTGTGGTTTATCCAATAGAGGCGTCCACACTAGTCTCTTAGTATTCCATCTCTATGAGCTCTAATCTCAGCCCTTTGTGATTGCCACAAAAATGTCACTAGCAATATGGTGGCAATGTTGATGCATGATGCTGATAGTCAATGTAGTATATATATTACAGTATATACATATATATATATATATATATATATATATATATATATATATATATATATATATATGTATATATATATAGGGATTCCTCGCTACTTCGCACTTCAATTCATGCGGCTTCAGTGCATCAAGTTTTTTTTTTTTTTTAGATATTCATCGAATTGAAAAATAAGGACATTAAGGAAGAATAGGGGAAAAAGTTAAGGAAAATCCCACAAAAACAAGGCCAATTATGCAAAAAAAAAAAAAACCCTAAACAAACACAAAACAAAAACAACCCAAAACCTCCCATCAAAACTACTTACAATTTTATGAGGTGTGCACATCTGTGTGTGCATTTATATTTTATTTAAATCTTATCATTATTTTTTAATTGTTATTATAAGCATTTATAGCATTGAATATGTATTTATTGATATTATATACACATATACATGTACGTATACATCAATGAGGGGGGGTGTTAGGGGGTTGATCCTACTTTGCTGAATTTTGTGGTTGCTGCGGGGGGGGGATCTCGGTCCCAATTAACCACAGAAAGTGAGGGATCCATGTGTGTGTGTATATATTTATATATATATATATATATATATATATATATATATATATATACACACATACATACTGTGTGTGTGTGTGTGTGTGTGTGTGTGTGTGTGTGTGTGTGTGTGTGAGCTCAAGGGTCTGAATGAATAAATACACAAATAAATAAAACATTCATTCATCAATTTTGTAAGCCACTTAATCCTAATTAAAGTCACATAAGGCTGGCACCCATCTTAGCCGACTCTGGGACACCTTGGACAGCTCACCAGGCAATCACAGGGATAACACTCACCCAACCATTCACACCTAGGACCGATTTGGAACAGCCAATTACCTCTATATGCTTTTGGACTGTGAATGGAAACTGTAGTACCCAGAGGAAACCCATACAAGCACAGGGAGAAAACTATACACAGAAACACACGAGCTAAGAATTGAACTGAGGCCTTCTTGCTGTGAAGTGGACATACTAACCACTACACCACCAAGCCACCCTCTAAACAAAATAAACAAATAAACAACTAAATATATAATTTGATCCACAACTTGTGTTGTGCAGTTATACGGAAAGCAGGGAGCATTGTACATAGTTTCCTCTCTGATCAATAAAGTGTTCCGATTCTGATTTTGGATTCCTGCATAACTGTTAAGTACTGTATATAAACATATTTCTTTTTCAGGTTTTCCCTTCCTTTGGACTATTAAGTAAATGTAGACCGATATCAGTCCTGAGGCCTGAAATGTGATTAAAACGTCACAAATTCGTGCAAGAAAAAAGATTACGTTTACAGCATTTGGCCAATTTACACTTATCATTTTCATACAGCTTGAGCAATTGAGTGTTAAGGGCCTTGCTCAAGGGCTCAACAGCGGTGAAAGTGTGGATTGAATCACTGACCTTCGGATCCCAGTAACCACTAAGACACCACTGCTCAAAAGATCACTTAAATTAAAGTCAGTAAGAAGACTGCTTGAGCAGACCACAGCCAGAGTGTGATTCTCCAAAGCCACCTCTGGAGGGAAGCATAAGAACAATACATAGTTACAATAGAATAACTCCAGAAACCAGGGTGGCATCATGGTTGTCACATCTGCCTCACAGCAAGAGTGATGTTGATATGTTCAGTAGAATGTATGATGAGCCATAAGAAAAATAATGAATAATTCAAAAATGAATATACAGTGCAAAGAAATGTAATCCTACTGTTTCCATTCAGGGCAAGAATGTTGAAATGGTGGAGGATTACAAATACCTTGGAATTCACATTGACAATAAACTGGACCAGGTTAAGAACACTGCCTCACTTTACAAGAAGATCCAGAGCCATCTCGATTTTGTGAGGAGATTGGGGTCGCTTGACATCTGTTAGACACCACTCAAGATGTTTTATGAGTCTGTTGTAGACAGCGCTATCCTCTAGCTGAGGTGTCATGCTCATTCCACAAAGGGCCATTTGGCTGCAGGTTTTTGTTTCAACCAAGCAGCAGCACATCTGACTTGGCTCATTTAATCAGCTGGTCTGAGTCTTCAGACAGCTGATTTGTCGATCTCTGTATAGAGCACATAGATGTTTGACTGAAAAAAAAAAAAAACTGCAGCAGGAGTTCGTGAGCTGTCATTTACTAGGTCTGGACACAATATATGCTGTCCAGGTGCAGAAGAAGGCATCGTGGCGAATCCCACACACCTAGAAAATGGACTGTTTGTACCACTTACTTTGAGAAAGCGATACAGAAACATCAATACCAACACACCAGACTAAAAAAACAGCTTTTACCCCAGAACGGTGAAAGCCTTCACCCACTCACCTCCCACCCTCTCACATACACACACAAACACACACACACACACACACACACACACACACACATACACACACACACACACACACACACACACACACATACACACTTACGTAGACATCAGTTCTTTGTAAAAGGACATTGAATCCACAAACTCTCCGACTGTATTGCACTGCCACACTTTACCTTGTTTACATTCCAGTTTATCCACTTTGGATATTTACATTCTTGTCTTTCCGCCTTGCTGCTAATATTTATTATTTATTCAAGTTCACACTGCCTTAATGTCCATATAGTATATCTCAAGTGTCCAATTCTCATTCATAGGTACTGAGTTTACATTTCTATTTTATGAACTGATTTTATGAACTGAAAGTTCACTCGATAGAATTACTTGTGTTTATATTCTGTTCTTAAATATATTCAGTGTTAATTACAGTTTATTGTCTTGTTTGCACCTTTTAATGCTGAGAACCTCATAAGAAATTTCATTATTTGTGACTATAATGACAATAAAAACTCTTGAAGATAATTCGTGATCACATACTGATGTTGAATAAAGTGGTCTTGGATGCATTCTGTGTTCCAGCTCATACCAAAGGTTTTCAGTGTCTAGGTTCAGGGGTCTGTGCAGGACACATGAATTCCACAGCTCCAACCTTGATATTACATGTCTTTATGGAAGTCATAGTGTACATGGGACATTCTTGTGCTAAATTAATTTGGGTTCTGTTGAAGGAAACTGTTTCTTTCTTTCTTTCTTTCTTTTGGCTTTTTCCCTTTTCTCGGGAGTCGCCACATTGAATCATCTGATTCGCACATTTGATTTGGCATAGGTTTTCACGTCGGATGCCCTTCCTGTCACAACCCCCTTGGCAAGGGACAGAGACACACTGATGGCTATGCAGCCTACTCCTTATGAAAGTCAGCAACGGTTCTTTTACATGCCTCACACCATAGACAGTGAGAGACATGGCCCGCCTTTGATAACCCAGTTAGCCGCACTGGGGGTGTTGAAGGAAACTGTAAAGCTACAAAATTCAGAGGCTTTCTGGGTACACAGATTCACAGATGAGATGATAGATTTCCTGTCGGCTTTTTCCCTTTATCAGGGGTCGCCACAGCGAATGATTTGCACGTTTGATTTGGCATAGGTTTTTATGTCGGATGCCTGTCCTGACACAACCCTTTAGCAAGGGACAGAAACACGCTGACGGCTTTGCAGCTACTCTTTACAAAAATCAGCAATGGTTCTTTTACATGAACCTCTCACTATAGACTGTGAGAGACATGGCCTGCCTTTGATAACCCAGTTAGCTATACTGGGGAAGGGGGACAGTGACAACCTTGTGGAGAGTGTGACTCGAACCCTGCCCTATACCACCAGGCCACCACTGCCCCTATATATAAAACAGAAACCAAAATTATAGAATTTAATATGTCACAGTACATGACAGAGATACTAAACTTATTACTGAATGATTGTTCCCATGCTAGGCCTATGTCTCCTACACATCCACCGCTGTAGTAGAGCTGCTTTTTGGCAAAAAACAGAAAAAAAACCCCGCAGGCTATTATTAATAACAGACTCCTCCACCCTCACACCAGCAGCTCATATATTATGACTGTGCTATGGAGTGTTTGTCGTGGCCTATAATTTAACCCTTACAGCCTTTCTCTTTCTCTCTCCCAAAATCCATTTCCTTTAAGGTGGCTGATGGTCATGTGACCGTGTCCGCCAATCAGTGACGACCCAGTGGGACAGCGCACACACACACACACACACACACTCTGTGTCTTACGAATCCGGTACCAAATATTAATTCGAGGAGACCTCAGTCGCCCTTCATTCCAGCAGCATTTTTACTTTAGTGAAGGAAAGGACGCAGGTAAAGGACACCGCGCACGACATCCTAAAAAAACGAGCTTTTTTTTTGTCCATTTCAGGTTACATTTTCTAGTTGTACACCTAACCGGATCCTAATCGTCGCGCAATTATTCATTAGAATTTGCTTTTACTCTTCAATTTCTAAAGAGATCGGGAAAATCCGGTAGCTTACGTCACCGACGTAACCTCTCGCGTTACGTAACACAGGAGCGCAACCGTGCGCCAAATCCCTCATGTCAAGACGCACTGCTATAAAGGAAGCACTGTGGTCATTATAGGATCCGAAGAAGAAGCGCAAATTTGGGCTGATCTTATTATTTATGCTTCATTAGCTTAATTAGGCTGTTTGGTTTCGATCCAGGGTTTGTGTCGGCCAAAATCCTATGTTCTTGTTCCGCCTGTTCGTTCCTTAGTGAGAAACGGATTGGTGAGGGAAACGTAAAAAGGAAAAGGGAAAGAAGGAAAGAGAAAAACATGTCGGGTCAGACGCTGACGGATCGCATCGCCGCCGCACAGTACCAACTCACCGGCTCGGACGTGGCTCGGGCTGTGTGTAAAGCTACCACACATGAAGTGATGGCGCCTAAGAAAAAGCACCTGGACTGTAAGTGGACATTTTAACTTACACTGTTACTGCATGACTTGTCTGTACCAAAGCACTATATATATATATATAAAATGTCTTATACTGGGTGTTACCAGAGCATTTACTGCGGAGGCTGAGTTTTTGGCGCTGTCCATTTCAGCACCACGCCATTGAGATGTGATGGGTTGTCCTCTACAGACTCTCTCTCTCTCTCTCTCTCTCTCTCTCTCTCTCTCTCTCTCTCTCTCTCTCTCTCTTTCTCCCTCTCTCCCTATCTGTCTATCTATCTGTTTATCTACTTCTTTTCCTCTGAATTTGGAGACGACTGAGTGTGTGTGTGTGTGTGTGTGTGTGTGTGTGTGTGTGTGTGTGTGTTGGAGGGGTGTGTGGACAAATGGCCTACAAATACACATATGATGTAGTGTTAATTAATAGTGACTGGATGAATAATAAGCATTTACTTGTGGCATATGCAATACAACACAGTGAAAACATTTCTTCACATACTCCAGCTTTTTATATAGGTCAACCATAATATGCCACCCCTTGAGCTTGTAGGGTAAAGGCCCTTACTCCTGGGCCCAACAAATGCAGCATAACCTGTTTTGTAACCCAGAACCTTAACCACTGAGCCATCACTGTTCAATATATTGTGGCCTACACTGATATTCTTATAAAGTGTTCACTGTTTGCCTACAGGGACATTAAGTCTTAAGTGTCTTCTGAAGTGTTTGTTACACAGTTTTTTTCATGTATTGTATGTGAGTATGTAATGTGATATGAACGATATGGCTTATGGCTGTATATAGACACCTGACCATGACACGTATTTGTTCCATTTTCTTTAAACTGTTAGAACAAAGTTGTAATCACACATGTGTATGGGACATCTTTGCATGTTGTAACATTGCAATCTCCCTTCAGTGGATCTAAGAGACCAAAACCTATTCCAACATACCCATGTAAATCAAGTGAGTTCCTTAAGAAGGTTGAGTATTCAGAACAGAACCCTGATCTCAACTCCACTGCACACCTTTGGGATGACATGAAATGATGGTTGGTACAAGGCAGCATTGCATTAAATGTTGTTGTGCTCTTCTGCACAACCAGAATCCAAAATCTATTGGAAAGCCTTTTCAGGAGAATGGAGAGTAGCAAAAATGAAATAACTTAATATTAATTCTCATGGTTGTGATGGCCGATGTTCTATGCATTATGCTGGACTACACATTCGTATGTGTCTAGCAACGTGTATTTTTGTCTCATTTGTACAGTGGAGCAGTTGAGGGATATGGGCTTTGATCAAGAGTGCAACACTGGCAGTAACTCCGAGCCACCAGAAAAGATCTTTACTGTATCATTTTCTGCTAAAAAAATTCATAGACCACTTCAGCACAGAAGCATTTTATGAGCATAATCCAACTGTGTAAATATTCAACTCTTTAGTTAAATATGTTCAATAATACTCTGCTACTTATTAGAGGCCTAAATCTTTTTATTTCCTGAACTTCCCAATACCAAGTCCTGTTATTTAAACATCTATTTGTGTATCAGGATTTACTATATGGATTAAACCCATTCCAGTTAAACAGGCCAATAAATATATTCACAGCAATGATTAAATGGTGACCTATAATAAAATTGGTGTCTTATCTTTTGTTTCATAGATACAGTTGGATTTCAGGTTTATGTATGAAAATTATGATAATAAAATCTAATGTGTGGTGCAGTGAGTACTGTAAAGTGTCTGTGATAGGAAAGAACACACAAAGCATGGATTCATTGCAAACCAGAGTATAAGGACAAGAAAATAGACACAATTCACAAGAGAATAAAATAGAGAAGAAAAGGGTATTGTATATTAATTTATATTAGTATATACTGTATACTTTATTCTATATATATATATATATATATATATATATATATATATATATATACACTATATATGTATACTATACTGTATTCTTGTTTGCTATGGTGATGGACAGGCTAACAGATGAGGTTAGACAAGAATCTCCATGGACTATGATGTTTGCAGATGACATTGTGATCTGTAGTGAGAGCAGAGACCAAGTGGAGGAAAATCTAGAGAGGTGGAGGTATGCCCTGGAAAGGAGGGGATTGAAGGTTAGTCTTAGTAAGACAGAATACATGTGTGTGAACGACAAGGACCCAAGAGGAACTTTGAGGTTACAGGGGGCAGAGATAAAGAAGGTGGAGGATTTTAAGTACTTAGGCTCAACAATCCAGCGCAATGGAGAGTGTGGAAAAGAGGTGAAGAAGCGCGTGCAGGCAGGTTGGAATGGATGGAGAAAAGTGTCCGGTGTGATGTGTGATAGGAGAGTATCGGCAAGAATGAAGGGAAAAGTGTACAAGACGGTGATGAGGCCAGCAATGTTGTATGGTTTAGAGACAGTGGCCCTGGGGAAAAGACAGGAGTCAGAGTTGGAGGTAGCAGAGATGAAAATGTTGAGGTTCTCTTTGGGAGTAACGAGGATGGATAGGATCAGAAATGAGTACATCAGAGGGACAGCACATGTTAGATGTTTTGGAGACAAAGTCAGAGAGGCTAGATTGAGATGGTTTGGACATGTACAGAGGAGGGATAGTGAGTATATTGGTCGTAGGATGCTGAGGTTGGAACTACCAGGCAAAAGGCCCAGAGGAAGACCAAAGAGAAGATTTATGGATGCAGTGAAGGCGGACATGAAGGTCGTTGGAGTAAGAGTAGAAGATGCAGAGGATAGGGAGAGATGGAGGCAGATCATTTGCTGTGGCGACCCCTGAAGGGAACAGCCGAAAGGAAAAGAAGAAGATACTGTACTGCACCAGAATGGCACAATCTATATGAGGGTAGCACAGTTGTGTAGTGGTGAGCACGTCTGCTTCACAGCAAGAAAGTCCTCGGTTTGCCCAGGCTTGACAAGGGCGATTATGTGTGGAGTTTGCATGTTTGTGCTAACATGGGTTTCCTCCAGGCTCTTGTAATCCTAGTATGGCAAAGCAGTCCTGCAGCACAATAAATGAATGATGAAAAACCAGGTGCTGTTATACAGCGCTATTAACACAGAGCATGCAGGGCAAAGTATGTAAACATAAACTATAAAAATCTCATTTTTGTTTTCTTTTCTTTACTTTTCTCTGAAGTATATACTTTAAGGCACACTGTTACAAAGCTCTTAGCCTATGAAATTGCTATGAAGAACTTGAAGCCCAATATACAAATTTGAAATTTCAAACAAAGAATTATCACTCATTTGCTAAAACAGTTAATCCTATTAGGGTCACATGGAGGCCTTTATCTCAGCTGACACTGGGTGAAGGTGTGGTACATTTTGAACTGCTCGCCAGACCACTGTAGGGCTAAAACACACACACACACACACACACACACACACACACACACACACACACACACACACACACACACACACACACACACACACAAACACACCTATTAATCAAACTTAAAATGTTTAATGGAAACCTTTGAATTAAAAAAACCAAAATAAATAGAATTTTACAAAATAACTTGATACACTGTTGTCTTGCAGTGATTTTTCAGACAATTTGCCAAATATATATTTCACAAAATTTAAATGGAAACAGCTTCTTGTTTTTTCATTTAAGTCATATGACATCCCATAAATCGTCATATGCTGACACACCATGTATATGCCGACACACCATTTATTAATTTTAAAGGGTCTTTTCTCCTGTTTTCTTCCCAGTTTAGATGTAGCCATTTCCTACCCATCAACTATGCTTCTTTATCACACGAAGACAGTGGGATGTGGGTGGTTAGGGTGCTGACCTATTGATCCCATCTATTACCAAATTGTCACTGCTGTCTCCTCACTGCAGCTAACTGGGTTATCAAAGGCAAGCCATGCTTCTCATTGTCTGTTGTGAGAAGCATGTAGAAGAACCATTGCTATCATTTGAAAGGAGTAGGCTATTGGATTGCCATCAGCATGTTTCTGTCTTAAGAAATGTTAGATTCAAAATTGTTCTCATCCTGAATGTAACTGAAAAATTGTTGGCTGAATGTAATGCAACCACTCACTCACTCACTCACTCACTCACTCACTCACCCCTTATCACATGATCACCACCAAACAGGAAACAGGAAGTACGTGCTTTCCCCACTGCAGTGAATGTCAGCTGACCATATATTTTCAAATTGTTGCACATGCACCTTTGATGGAAAACACTATCAGCCCCTGTATACATTACATCAGCTCACAGATCCTCATGTTTAACTGAAATTAATATATCAAGATAAGAAACCCAGATTTTATCACTGAACATTGCTTAATGGAAACAAATATGTGTTTATTATTATTTTTTTTAATTAAAATCTGCAATGGAATCGTACCTAGAAACATCAACAAGGTACAACCCCATCTCCAGATTGTGATAGTTCACCTGGATGGAGTAACCATATGGGTGTCCATAGACTTAATAAAAGTTGTACACACTTATTATTTAGGTGAGCATGAGTATTGAAATGTTTGCTGTGATGATTGGGCAGGGTTTTTTTTAAATTGTTTTTACAAGCAAATGCTCTAGCTGAGATTTGTATAATTATTTTTCATATACTTTCCCTCGCATTATGTGGGTAGAATAACAAACCTTGAGTTTAACCTGACAATTCTGTGGAATGCACTGCGGATGAAGTGTTCTTTTTATTAGGTCCATGTAAGGTTAAATTAATGTCAAAAAAATAAAGTTATGAGTGCAAGAACTAAATTACTCAGGTGTATGTATGACTCATCACCACCTATTGCACCATAATGCAACAAAATGACTTTTTTTAGTTATGTAAATATATAACTAGAGGACATTCTTCTTCTTCTTTTCCTTTTGGCTTTTCCCCTTTTTCAGGGGTCGTCACAGCGAATCATCTGATTCGCACATTTGATTTGGCATAGGTTTTTACGTCGGGTGTCCTTATCAACTATAACTAACCTATAATGATAAAATCTGAGAAAATTTCAAAGAAGATATGATAAAAAAAAAATAAATAAAAATCTCTGGTTGATTGAATTTATTTACAAGATATTTCGTAAAAATTTATTTGACTCAAAAAGTCAGTTTGATGCATTAGGTAGCATTTTGTGGTGATGGGTAAGATTTGTTCACTGTATTTAATATCTATAAGTGAATTGCATCTTTATATATCACACCAGTTCAAATACCATAACAGCAGTTTTTCTTAATCATGAGATCCCAAGCAAGAAATAATTACAAGCCCGTATTTTTGTCTTCAAGCATTTAAGCCAAACTATTTATATTATCTGTATATCTGACACTATCTGGGAATAAAAGGTATATAAAGGGAATATATAATATATAAACGGAACCTAGAAAGAATGATATGCTATTAATCAGATTTTTTGTAATATTAGCAGTAACGGCATACACTATCTTCTGCACGACAATATTGATGTTATTTATAAGATTGCACCTGTCGAGACAGATGACCTCAATAAAACACTCCAGAGCTTCTTGCTTCATAACACATTAATATTTGGGTACTTAGTTTATTTTTACTAGAATCACAAGAGGACAGCATCTCTCTAAGTCATGCAGACTGATACTACAGCAGCAAAAAGAGGCATCATAGAGTCTTCATGGCAATGTAGTGGCCACTGAGCACTGTAGCCTACAAGATAAGACCTGCTGAATTATAAATCAATCAGCCAAAGCTTACATGCATTATTTACATGTCTAAAGATGAGGGCACTAATACTGGGACAGAGCGGGACGTTTATTTACATCCAAGTGTCAATGTGTCATTTTTGGGAAACATTTCTGTAATAGTCATTGTTTTTATTATCTTTCAAGGTTTACACAAGAACACACACACAGTATACAGTATATACAGTATATATAGTATATACAGTACTGTATATTCCACTGTATAAAAAGAAGAAAAAGGAAACAAAAGAAGTAGCCCAGGGCAAGGCCTAATAAGTGTTACTAGACTATTACTAGATGTATTTTACTGGTTAACACTGCTTATCAACCTGATTTCTACACATACTGCTGATTGTGTATTCTTTTCCAGGTCTTTTTCCAAAGGCTGAAAGTAAGGCTCAACCTTAAGCACAATGAAATAAGCCCTACATTTGCTTTATTTATGATAGCGGAATAGCAAGTAGATCTGTCCATGCATGCGAAATCAAAATATTGTCAGCAAGAGTTGTCTGTTCAGGCAATGAAAAAGAGTAAAAAAGAGTAAAACTCAGGCATATTTCTATAATTTTAAGGAATGACATCCCCTTTCCTCATCCTCAGATCAAGATTTTGTATTAGCTTTTATTCACTAATGTGTTTTGGTCACAACATTCGACTAAGCCTGGTAAAGCTTAATTATGTAAGCGTGAATATTTTATCTCATTGTATTTATATGTTGAGTGCATGTTCCTGTTACCATATAAATGTAATATAGTCAAGCAGAACCTAAGGTTCATTCTATATGAATTTAACCATGCACTCATTGACTATAATCCAATACACTTTTTGTAAAATTCACCAATTCAGTGATTATCTGCTCAGAGCTTTTTACTTCACTGTTTGTTCTGTGTGCCCTGGCTCTGTACATGAGAAACAAATAAAATACCTTAGTATGAGCTACACAACGTTATACCAGCCAATCAGCAACATTGAATGCTTGAGCTTTTGCACCACCCTGTTTCTGATTAGCTGGAAGGGAGATGGGGTGTCATTTTTAGTGTTGGTTCAATGGCAATTGATATCCACGAAATTGGGAGGGTGAAGCTCTGAAAAGATGTTTTTATTTGTGTGGCTATTAAGTTTTTCTTCATAATCTGTGAGTGCACCTTTAATGAACTTACAGACATAATCACATTGATCATTTCATTCATTGCATTTCATCTTACATTTACTTTTCCTGCACAGTAATAGCCTATAACACAGGATAGCATTGCTCATATTGTTCATGTTTTGTGTGGGAGAACATTATAGTAGACACATTATAGTACTGTGACACACAAAACTGTGTAAACACAAGTACCTTTTCTGGGTCATCCAATGTCGTGTATTATGGTAAATAAACCAAACAGTCAACCCCCCGAAAAAATAAAATAAAATAAATATAAAACCCCCAAAGGGGAAAAAAAAGCTCAACCCTCAACCCCCCCTCTCAAAAAACAAAACAAACAAAACAAACAAAAAAACATGTTTTACATCATATAGCTGTAACACAGAGCATGCAGCACATTTTTTTAGAATATTTATTAAAATTCCCCTGCAATTTGTACCATTTTGGAAAAAATCAAATGTGAATTAAAAACAAGAATTTGTAAATGCAAACGTTCAACTCATAATCATGGTTATAAATCAGCAGTTGCTCAAAATTGTAATAGTCTTAACCATACCAATTCTGACCTCAGATATCTGGGCATTGAAGCTAGTAAAACTCCACCTAGAGGTTGGATCGAGACAAAATCCTCCAACATTGAGCAATGCCTTTGGATTCATTATTTAGATACATTAGAGCCAAAGGGACTTAATGAAGATATCTTGTTAACTTGTTTTTTTGTAATAACGTGACCTTTGCAAAATTTTCCATTCTATAATACTAAAGATAAAACAAAAACAATGTAATGTTGGAAATAGTTTAAACTTTAAACACATTATGGGTTTCTTTAGTCTGATTGCTGATCAGCAACACAGTAATGTCTGTGAATGTGTGGAATTTTTAGGGTCTCACCTGCAACTTTCATGTGATAATAAAATTTCATCAGTGGAGTACTGTCCTGTATTTCAAATAAACCAAACAAAAATGACTAAACAAATATAATGCAAAGTGTGCATGCAAGTATACAGTAGTGTTTATGATACACAGTACCATTTCTATTCTAAAATACTGAATATCTCAAAGTCTGGGAAAAGGAGGATGAGAACAGTAAGACAAATATTTCTCTCTTTTCAAGGTTGAACTTCAATAGAGCAGTTCCTAAAACTCGTCAACCAGGATTAAAGGCATTAACTTAGAAACAGTTGATTACAAATTTAAAACCTCTTAAAAAGTCTGACTGTTGGACCCTGACCCCTTCATTACAGGAAAAAAAAAAACAGAAAAAAAAAAAATCACGAGATAATAGCATATCGAATACGTCATGTATGATATTTGCTAAATCTGTTTTCATTAGCTTCAGCCGCTAGTCCCAACTGTGAATGGCTTTGTTGATCACACATGTTAAATAATTGACACATTTTTTTGGCAGTGTTTATTAAAATAATAGCTTGCTGCATGCGTTAGTGTTGCACTTCCGTGGAAACACGACCCACAGTACAATTATTAAAGGTTTAAAAGTCAGGAAAAAAGTGATGGTCTAATTGCAAGGCTTGCATATTGAAATGAACCAGGGTTGTACTAAATTCAGAAAGGAAATGGCAGAATGGCAATTCAAACTTGAATTGTAGAAAGTAGAATTGGAATTCCATGAAATTCAGAGAAATTCATGATACTTAATTAGGTGTATTTAACAATGAAGCTTTACAGTGTATACCAGTATGTATGTTAGGTATGTTAGGTCTCCTTCTGCTTCAATATCGTCCCAATTGTAGAGGGGTTTCGGCCATACTCCTTTGCAATTTCACTCAACCGCATCCCACTTTTGTATTTTTTATTATCTCCTTCTTCACTTCAATTGATAACGGCGCCCGCTTCTTCTTTTCGGTGTCACTGGGAATCACTTTCTTGGGGTCTATGATGGATAACGAAATATCACACTGCAATGATCACTCTCAAAAAAACTCACGAGCCAACAGTCCTGTTCAACTCTCCTTCACGTGTGACAAACAGGAAGTATGGGTACAGGAATGGGTACCTTTCAGCTCCCAATGGGAGGCCAGCGGGGCGGGATGTTGGGAGACAGCCAATGAGAGAGCAACTCACGCATTCTTTGAATGTTTGAATGGTGCATTTTAAATGTTTGAATGGTGCGTTTGGCGCTTTTCGTAAGAAGAGATTGTTTCGTATACAGAGGGCGAAAATTTAGGAAAATGTTTTTCGTAACCTGAATTTTTCGTATCCAGAGGTTTTCGTAAGTAGAGGGCCGACTGTGTGTATATATATATATATATATATATATATATATATATATATATATATATATATATATATATATATATTATTATTATAACATGAATTTCATATAGGTACTATTGTATGGACTTTATGTACACAATATTTTATTATAGTAAATAAGCCTTTTTTAAAGCCACAACTGAACATTAAAAACAGACTCTAAAAACTCTAAAAAATAATTAAAATTGGAATAACTTTCACATTGTGGAAAATTATAGGACAGCACTTAATTTTCTGGAATACCCTGCATCATCCAAGACTTCAAAATGATAGTCCAAACATTTTGGACATTTTGTTTGAAGTATCTCTATTTAAATAAGCTAATAAAGGGCCAGAGCTGTTTTTGTAATTACAGCAATATGCAAAATGATAACATGAATAAAAAGACATCTGTGCTTGTTGATTTTGGTGAGCCAATTCCCACCACACATGGAAACTACAGAGAAATCTGCAATTACTGCAGTACTTCAGCCTGTGGGTCTATGAAGGCTACCTCAAATTTCAAATGGCACTCCCAGGTAAGTTTACAAGATTTATAATCCATTTTTTAATTTTGATGACCATGGTATGCATTTGCATTGGGAACTGTTAATCATTAATACATTGCACTTTATAAAATGCTTGAACCATGTTATGTTTTACCTTCTACCCTATTGTCTTTGAAATACTATTACTGTACTGTCTAATCACTTTTCTCATATGCCTGTACAAGTCAAAATAATGAATTTTAGCCTTGGAGGCAGGGGGCTTTGCCCAGCATTATATAGACAGAGAAGATGATGATTCGGCATTTTTACCTTTATCACGGGTCGTCACAGCGAATGATTCGCTCGTTTGATTTGGCATAGGTTTTTACGTTGGATGCCCTTTCTGACACAACCCTTTTAGCAAGGGTCAGAAATACGCTGACAGCTTTGCAGCTACTCTTACGAAAGTCAGCAATGGTTCTTTTACATGCCTGCAGAGACTCCAACAACATTTGCAATACAAATGGAACTGTAATGCTTGAAATTTTTTCAAAGTGTGAACAGTCTTTAGACTTGGAGAATTTCTGCTTACAGAAGAAACTCTCTGAAATCTTGATGGAGTCTCTATCCAGCAGTGGCACAAGCCAACCAAATCAAGATGACTTCTAAGTGGTATAACAGATTGTTTGCATTTTATATATATATAGATAGATATTATAATGTCCATTTTGCACTTGATAATCATTTGTATCTGCATAGTTCTTGGTTTGATACGTTGGAGAACTTCTAAATTGGTGACATACTGTAATCAGCTAATTTTGAGGATATTACAGTAGCAGTACATTTCAAATGCATTGATCCTGTGGATATCATCTTTGTGGAGGGTCCAGGCATCGGCTGCATACAGCAGGACGCTGAACACACAGGTATACATGACTTTTATCTTTGTCTTGAGACCTATATCTCTGCTGTTCCAAACTCTGTTGAAGCTGTTGAAGGCCCCAGTTGCCAGGTCAATCCTCCTTCTGATCTCTTTGCTGCAGTTGTTGTCCTGGGTCACCAAGCTTCCAATGTAGACGAACTGTTCGACATTCTCAATCTCTTGGCCGTTGATCTTCAAGATGTTGTCATTCACTTGCTTGCCAAAAACCAGGGTTTTCGTCTTATCGACATTGATTTTCAGTCCTGTCTTCTCTGAGTTGGCCATGACCATATTAAGACTAGACTGGAGTTTCTCAGCGGTTTCTTCGAGGAGGTCAATGTCATCGGCGAATCTGATGTTGTTAATTATGTGTCCATGAATAGCCCTGCATATTTTCCTGCACACTTTGGAGAATGTGCTCAAGATGAGTGATGAAAATGAGTGGGGAAATGAAGTCCCCTCGTCTCGTGCCTTTTTCTTGTATGAACCATTCACCAAGATCATTGCCGATACGAACTGCAGCCTTGTTGGTTTCATAGATATTCTTCAAGATGCTGATGATCTTCTTTTTGATGCAATAGGATTGAAGAATTTCCCATATAGAGCGGTGGGTAATACTGTCAAACACTGTGGTGAAGTCAATAAAGCAGTTATAAATGGGTCTCTCTTGTTTTTGGAGCTATTTTTCCGCTATGAATCTTAGCGTAAGAATTTGCTGGACTGTACTCCAATCCTTCCTGAAGCCCGCTTGTTCTTTGGCTAAATAAGGTTAAATTTTCCCCCTGAGTCTTTCCAGAATGATAAGAAGGAGGATTTCGCACATGTGGTTTATCATTGACAGTGTACGATAGTTCTTGCATTCTCCCAGGTCACCTTTTGGGGGGATAGTGATGATGATTGATTTAGTCCACTCTTCTGGGAGCGTTTCCTCTTTCCAGACCTCGTTGCAAATATCATGAATCTGCTTACTAATAACTTAATCACTATCACGAGGTCATCACTAGGAGAAGCTCAGCTGAGATGCCATCCGAGCCAGGGCTTTCTCTTGGTTTCATTTTTCTTAAAGCTACCTCAACCTCTTCATGATTTCGTCATTGTTGTTGACAGGCGGAGGGCTGATCTCATTTAATTCTCGAACAAAAACGCCGTCGTCAATGTAATTTCTGAAAAGTTCGGTGCAGTATTTCTTGAGAACTTCTTCTTTTGTTTGTAGCATTCTGCCGTTTTTAGCTTTGATTATACTAAGATTCAGTTTCAATTTTCTGTTAAGATTCTTAATTAGCAAATCGACCTTTCGGGATTTATTGTCATGCACACACTGCTCGATTTCTTTGTACTTGTTAATAAGCCAGGTCTTCCTGTCTCTTCGGGCTGCTTTCCGCACTTGGTTGCATAGGTCTTTATACGCTCTCATTTTCTCTTGTGTTCCTTGAGTGTTCCTTGCTTAACTTGGCTTTCCTTTTCCTATCCGCTAAATGGAGAGTTTCATCAGAAATCCATTTCCTGTTTGGCCTCTGGCTGTGCGGAATGTTTTTTTCAGCAGCATTATTGATGATTTTTTAAAGATTGGTGGTCCTTTCTTCCAGGTTCTCAGGTCTGTTAGCGTTCCTCGTAGCAGTTTGAAGTTCTTCGACATAAGCTTGACGTGTATCTTCATCCTTGAGCACCTCAATGTTGTACTTCGTCACATGATTTTTCTTCGCATTGCTTTTGAACTTGACTTGGAATTTGCAAAGGACGATGCTGTGTTCAGATTCAGTGTCCACCCCTTGGTAAGATCTGCAGTTTCTGACTGCCGTCAGCCAGCACCTATCAATAAGAATGAGTCAGATCATATTGTGGTGCCTGTTATTTGGAGCAGCCCAGGTCCACTTCCTATAGTCTTTCTGTTCAAAATGAGAGTTGGTAATATAAAGGTTATTCTTCAATGCGAATTCCAGTAGACGCTTTCCTCTGTCATTCTGAGTACCATAGCTATACCTTCCCATGATGTTCGCATAAACCGTGTTATCATTTCCAATTTTGGCATTCCACTTGCCCAAGACAAATAGTTTTTCAGCAGAGAGTTGAGTTGGCCAAAGAAGTCATCAATTTCCTCTTCTGAGCTGTCTGCGGTAGGAGCGTAGACTTGAATGATGGTAATGTTGAGTGGCTGACCTTGGAAACGAGCCATGATGATTCGTGGGTTGACAGTGTTGTATCCTATGAGTGCGTTTCTGGCATGTTTGTTAAGTAACAGACCAACGGCATTTCTGCAGATGGTATCCTCACCCGACCAGATGATTTTGCTACCATTTAGTTCTCCTTTTCCCGTGCAGTTTTGGCAATTCCGAGAATGTTGCAGTTGTAAGGCTTCATTTCGTGTTGCAGCAGTTGCAGATTTTCATTTTTCCTCAAAGTCCGGACATTCCAAGTCCCAATCTTTAGTTGTTTTTTTGCTATTTTGACCTTGTCTTTGGTTTCTGGCTTGGTGCTTGAGTTGTGTTTTTTTTTTTTTTTTTTGGCTATACAGACGCTTCCCGACTTACGTTTACGTTTTTTCGATTTAATGTCCCCCCCCCAAAAAAAAAAAAAAAAAAGTCAAATTTTGAGTTTAGACGTACCTACGTAGTATGCTGACGTAATGATGCTGCATTGATATTTACAAACTACAGACCGAGTGTGTGTATATATATATATATATATATATATATATATATATATATATATATATATGTCTGTCTTCCTTTCGGCTTTTTCCCTTTTACTCGGGAGTCGCCACAGCAAATCATCTGATTCGCACGTTTGATTTGGCAGAGGGTTTTACGTCGGATGCCCTTCCTGTCACAACCCTTTTTAGCAAGGGACAGAAACACGCTGACGACTTTGCAACCTACTCTTTACGAAAGTCAGCAATGGTTCTTTAACATGCCTCTCACCATAGACAGTGAGAGACATAGCCCGCCTTTGATAACCCAGTTAACTGCACTGGACGACGACGACAGTGACAACCTTGTGGAGAGTGGGACTAGAACCCCCAACCTTTGGATCAGCGATCCAGCGCCCTATACCACTAGACCACCACTGCCCATATATATATATATATATATATATATATATATATATATATATATATATATATATATATATATATTTTATATATATATATATATATATATATATATATATATATATATATATATATATAATCAGTTATATAGCATGTTACCCTTGTGTTAAGACGTCATCTCTGTGATCTTTGTGTTTACACTGTTTTGCGGACTTTTGTAACCCTAAGCAAATATAGTTGGTCAGAAGTGTAAGCCTACTAGCCTGGGTGCAAGTCTCATACATAGAGATGAATTAACTATCTGCTCAGATCGGCACAATCTTTATATTTATTATCTTTTAGCAGAATCCTGAGACTGTATACTTATTTTTATATTAATATTCATTCAGATTTGTACTTGTTCTTTGTATGCATCTCTTGAATAAAGTTTACTTACTTACACAAAAGAAAGAACTCTCCGCTTTGCCTGACTTTGCTTCACTTTGAATCAGTGCAGGCTGTGTTCTAAACGAGTTCAATGGCACCCTTGTGCACTTGAAAGACTGAAAGTCTGTATAGCCCACAGCAAGTACACTACTTTTGAAAGTACTGTACACTACTTTCGGTATTGAGCGCTTCACATATTGTAAGCGTTGCTTGACTGTTTTAAGCTTCATGTAAAGTGACTCGGTATAAATAATGACTTATTTGAAATTAATGTTGATATTATTTGATATATTTGATATTATTTTACAATGTTATGTTTATAATAATTGAGTTAGGGGTGTTTTATGAGATACAGTAATGGTATTTATGGATGTATAGTACAGTATGAGCGTCACACATCACACGTCATACATCATACATCACTGTAACAACTTATGTTCACTTTCAACTTACGTTTGGCTGTCTGGAACCAATTAAAAATGTAAGTCGGGGAGTATATATACTCGTCCTTCTGAAAAAATTAGCATATTGTGATAAAGTTCATTATTTTCTGTAATGTACTGATAAAAATTAAACTTTCATATATTTTAGATTCATTGCACACCAACTGAAATATTTCAGGTCTTTTATTGTTTTAATACTGATGATTTTGGCATACAGCTCATGAAAACCCAAAATTCCTATCTCAAAAAATTAGCATATCATGAAAAGGTACTCTAAACGAGCTATTAACCTAATCATCTGAATCAACCAATTAACTCTAAACACCTGCAAAAGATTCCTGAGGCTTTTAAAAACTCCCAGCCTGGTTCATTACTCAAAACCCAAATCATGGGTAAGACTGCCGACCTGACTGCTGTCCAGAAGGCCATCATTGACACCCTCAAGCAAGAGGGTAAGACACAGAAAGAAATCTCTGAGCGAATAGGCTGTTCCCAGAGTGCTGTATCAAGGCACCTCAGTGGGACGTCTGTGGGAAGGAAAAAGTGTGGCAGAAAACGCTGCAAAACCAGAAGAGGTGACCGGACCCTGAGGAAGATTGTGGAGAAGGGCCGATTCCAGACCTTGGGGGACCTGTGGAAGCAGTGGACTGGGCTACAGGTGCCGCATTCCCCAGGTCAAGCCACTTTTGAACCAGAAACAGCGGCAGAAGCACCTGACCTGGGCTACAGAAAAGCAGCACTGGACTGTTGCTCAGTGGTCCAAAGTACTTTTTTTGGATGAAAGCAAATTTTGCATGTCATTCGGAAATCAAAGTGCCAGAGTCTGGAGGAAGACTGGGGAGAAGGAAAATGCCTGAAGTCCAGTGTCAAGTACCCACAGTCAGTGATGGTCTGGGGTGCCATGTCAGCTGCTGGTGTTGGTCCACTGTGTTTTATCAAGGGCAGGGTCAATGCAGCTAGCTATCAGGAGACTTTGGAGCACTTCATGCTTCCATCTGCTGAAAAGCTTAATGGAGATGTAGATTTTCATTTTCCAGAACGACCTGGCACCTGTTCACAGTGCCAAAACCACTGCTAAATGGTTTACTGGCCATGGTATTACTGTGCTCAATTGGCCTGCCGACTCTCCTGACCTGAACCCCATAGAGAATCTGTGGGATATTGTGAAGAGAAAGTTGAGAGACACCAGACCCAACACTGTGGATGAGCTTAAGGCCGCTATCGAAGCATCCTGGGCCTCCATAACACCTCAGCAGTGCCACAGGCTGATTGCCTCCATGCCACGCTGCATTGAAACAGTCATTTCCGCAAAAGGATTTCCGACCAAGTATTGAGTGCATAACTGAACATAATTATTTGAAGGTTGACTTTTTTTTGTATTAGAAACACTTTTTTTTATTGGTCGGATGAAATATGCTAATTTTTTCAGATATGGATTTTGGGTTTTCATGAGCTGTATGCCAAAATCATCAGTATTAAAACAATAAAAGACCTGAAATATTTCAGTTGGTGTGCAATGAATCTAAAATATATGAAAGTTTAATTTTTATCAGTACATTACAGAAAATAATGAACTTTATCACAATATGCTAATTTTTTTAGAAGGACTTGTATATATACAGGGATCCCTCATTTTCCGTGGTTAATTGGGACCAAGATCCCCATGCGACCACTGAAATCTGCGAAGTATCCCCCAACCCACCCTGACTGATGGAAACGTACATGTACAATTGTATATAATATCAATAAATACATATTCAATGCTATAAATGCTTATATATCAATTAAACATTAAAAAATAATGCATGAGATGTGAATAAAATATAAATGCACACACATACAGATGCTTGCGCACAGATGCGCACCTCACAACAATGTAACTAGTTTTCATGGGGGGGTTTTGGGTTGTTTTTTGTTTTGTGTTGGTTTAGGTTTTTTTTTTTTTTGCATAATTGACCTTGTTTTTGTGGCATTTTCCTTAACTTTCCCCCCGTTCTTCCTTAATTTCCTTATTTTTTAATTAGATGAATACAGTCGCCCCCGACTTACGAAATTAATGCGTTTCAGCGCCTTTTTCGTAACGCGGGAATTTCGTCAGGAGGGGTCGCATCTTATATCTTATAAGCCTGATTCGTTCCAAGGCTCCAATTTTTTGACTGGGTAAACCCCATAAACCATTTAAAAATGATAAAAGTACACCAATTTTGCATGAAATATGTGTTAAAAGTAAAAGAAAATTATTTATTAAACCATTTAAACATTTTATTAATGTATTAAACTATTTTATTAACGTATTTATTAATTAAACCATTATTAAACATTTTTTATTAGTACACACACACACACACACACACACACACACACACACACACACACCCCAGTCTCTCTCTCTCTCTCTCTCTCTCTCTCTCTCTCTCTCCCTCTCACACACACACACACACACACACACACACACACACACACACACACACACACACACAATGTATTGTATACACCTTTATTGTAGCGCTGCGGGCCACGCCCACAAGACGTGGAATTCAAAGCGCATTCCCTGCTTAACAGATCAGAGGTCCAAATTCAACTTTAACTTGATTCCTAGAGGGATCGGAATTCCAGATGAGCTCACATGGGCCACATTTATTAACCATTTACTGAATTAAACAACTAAATTAAAAAGTAAAGAGTTAAGCGTCCTTCTGGCTCTATCTCTCTCGGAATTACAGTACCTGTTTGAAAGATCAGAGGTCCTCACTGTATTTCCGCTTTAAGGTCTCCTTCTGGTTCTGCGTCATCCCTTCTAGCCAATGGGAGGCCAGCTGGGCGGGATGTTGAGAGACAGCCAATGAGAGAGAAACTCACGCATCATGTGAAATTTTGATTGGTGCGTTTGAATTTTGAATTTCTTTTCGTAAGGGGGGGGTTGTGTTCGTATCTTGGGGACGAAAATTTAGGAAAATGTTTTTCGTTATTCGTTACCCGGGGATTTCATACCCAGGGGTTTCGTAACTAGGGGGCCGACTGTATTTAAAACAAAAAAACGCAATGCACTGAAGCCGCAAGAATTGAAGCGCGAAGTAGCGAGGGATCCCTGTATACCTGTATATATATATATATATTAATTGTTCTTACATTCATCTCAAATGGTCTCCTCTCAGTCTCTAATGGTGAAAGTAAGGAGTTCATTAATATCTTGCAGTTTACCCAACCCTCATTCACAGCGCATACCCGAAGAAGTCTCAGAGAGAGCCTTATTCCACAACCCTCGGATTCTGTGGAAGTACATATAACTACTTTCATAGCAAAATCTGGCCACATTTGCCTGAGCATCGATTTATGGTCAAACTGATCAATCTTTTTTGTGGATGACATGCCATTTCCTGGTTGATTTCAATTTGCATGTGCTAATGCTGAGCTATCAGTGTTTAAAAGAGACACACAGTTGAAAATATCTTCTAGTTCTATGATTATTTTCTGGACAATTATAATATTCAGATCAAAGTGTTATTCGTTTTAACTGACAATGCATTGTATATGATAAAGGCATTCACTTTGTTTCCACCAGTTCATGTTAACAGTGAAAGTGAGGATGAGGACGATGACGAATGTGATCTAGAAGTGGTCAATGTAGAAGAGGTGTTAGAATCCTTTGAGCAAGCTGTGGACTGCTGTCAAGGAGAGAAAGCTGTCACATCAAGCTTTGTTATTCCTTGTGTTAGGGGACTAAGATGTGCAATAAAAGATGCAAAGGGGACTGGGAACAAGAAATTTGTATTCACCTTACAAACCTCACTTGAGAAATGACTAGTAAAATTTGATTACATACAGTGCTTTTTTAAAATTTAAATTAGAATGGTATAAAGGAACAGATTGACAGATCACAGTAAAAAGTTGAGTCTGTCTGTGTACAAGTCAGGGTCACCTCTGACATTAATACTCAAACAAGGAAATGCCCGACTCTTTTCCTACATGGAGACACAAACTGTTGTCCCAACTGACACAGCCTGACACGAGCTCCCAGTATACTTGAGCACTACATGTTTGTCTGAGGATGCCAATTTTTTTATTGTTCTGAAAAAAACATTTTCCAAAACTGTTCCAAAAATGTATGCTAAAATATCACATTTTCACTGATATGTGATAAAAATTAATTTATCTAAATTACAATGAATCCAGTTGCACTTTATATAATTCAAATTCTGTGAAGTCAATTCAAATTCATTCACTGAATTAAATTGAATTCTGAATTTTGCACAGCATTGACATGAACATCTGTTCTCTGTGAATGAGACTGTGGTCACATGGCATAAAAAAATAAACATGCATTTTTCATGCTTAATAATTTAAAGCGTGCAGAAATTAGTGAACTAAATTTGGTCCTAATAAAACTTATTTTTAACAATTCAGACAAATAGAACAGTCTGCATCTGGGTACATGGTGCTCTGTGTGTGTGTGTGTGTGTGTGTGTGTGTGTGTGTGTGTGTGTGTGTGTGTGTGTGTCTCATCATCCCAACGAATACCCTCAACAGATCAACAGTCTATTGCATGACCACACTGAAACACAAAACACAAAAATAGTTCACACATAAATACAGATGTGCTGCTCGGATATTGCATATGTATATGTAACTGGACTTTATGTCTGTTTTAAGCTGTACAGCTAACTTTAAGTCAATGGAGTTTATAATTTGTGTTTTGCAGTTAACATGCTCAGATATCTGTATGTGTGGCGGTTCAGCAGTACAAAGCAAGAAAGTTCTGTGATTGATTTCTCTGGGTTTCCTCCAGGTACTCTGGTTACCTCCCACAGTCTGAAGACATGCAAATTAGGCTAATTGGGTGTTCCAAAATGTCCTTAGATGTGTGTGTGTGTGTGTGTGTGTGTGTGTGTGTGTGTGTGTGTGTATGTGTGTGTGTGTGTGTGTGTGTGTGTGTGTGTGTGTGTGTGTGTGTGTGTGTGTGTGTGTGTATGTGTGTGTGTGTGTGTGTGTGTGTGTGTGTGTGTGTGTGTGTGTGTATGTGTGTGTGTGTGTGTGTGTGTGTGTGTGTGTATGTGTGTGTGTGTGTGTGTGTGTGTGTGTGTGTGTGTGTGTGTGTGTATGTGTGTGTGTGTGTGTGTGTGTGTGTGTGTGTGTGTATGTGTGTGTGTGTGTGTGTGTGTGTGTGTGTGTGTGTGTGTGTGTGAATGGTTGTATTGGTCCTGCAGTGGTTTGGCAAGCTGTTTAGGGTGTACCCCACCTTTGCCTGCCAGAGGAATGAGCGAGTAAGTAATATATCTGCATGTTAATAGATGTAAGAAAAGTACTAATGTATCCAATTTCATTGACTTGTAAAGTAGAGAAGTAAAGAGTTAGCTGCGTTGCTTAATGATCATACTGCCAGCAGCCATATTGATTTGATATCATTCACTGAACTTGGGGTTGAGAAGTCAGACCTGAGTCCCCTGAGAAGGAATTCTAAGTTAAAGTGTCGTTGTTTTTGTTTGAGTCTGGACAGAGATCAAGTCCTATCTCTCTACCTCCAGCGCAAACTGAGATGTATCGTGGGACCTTTATGAATTCCGGCAGTGCAGCTATCATTACAAGTTTATTTTTACTTGTCTAACATAGTTTATGCTGAACTAATTCACTATCACTCTTATGTAGCCCTTATGTGTTGCCTGAATATACAACACACAGATCAATAAGACTTTAATTTGGTTCCATTGCTCTGTAAATCTGTTTCGTTATTACTAGGCTCATGGAATTCTTCTTTCAGAAGTAAGGTTTGGACATTGAGTCACTATTCTAGGTTCAATATTATACAAAGCTCTACGTTCTGGGCCTAAAATGACTGAGGCTTGCCTAGTGGGTGACTGTGCTTTATTGAACTTTCAGTGTTGATCACTCTTTGAAACAAATGACTTTATATTGCACTGTGTTCCTCATAGTGGCTATGATTATATGATAAGAATTCAGTATTTAAGCTCCAAGGTTATATTGGAGGAGCAATAGCAACAATCAACTTTCCCTTTTAGCATGTTTCTTCTCATTTAATAGCTTTTTCTGTGAGGTGAATTTTTCCCCAGATGCATGGCATGATACATTTCCAAAGTCCTTACCTCTCTGCATTCATATCATACAACACAGTTGCACGGATAGTTAGTGCTGCAAATAAGTATTACATAAAAGTTCATGAAATTCAGTAGAACACTTCAGGAAATGCTCATATATCAGAAAAAAAAAATCTGTGATTTATGCCTGCTGTAGCACAAAAATTTTCTCATATTTCCTATTTGCAATTATTAACTAACATTCTTTTTCATAAGTTGTAATGTTGTGTACTATAGTTTCATCTCTCAATAAGAGTTTCCTGTGTTTCCCATCGGATTATTCAGAAGTCTGTAAGATTAAATATCTAAAAAACACACACTATGAAATAATTAGCAATTATGCGCAAAAGATGAGGTGGATATTGGTGACGAGTACAAGAGACAAAGCATTGAGGGGACTGTTCTATTCAGTGACACCCACCAAGCCTGAGGCACATAATTGTTTTCATATATACTACATGGGAACATAGAAAAAAGTCTGCTAGCTGCATGAGCTCCAAGCGCATCAGCAAACAGGTACATAAGAGCGTTTCGAGGGCATTTTTAACGCTCCATAAGAGTCCAGTATATACATATATATTGCGTTAACAAAAAAGGAGAGCAAACTAATAAAGATAAGCAAATACATTATATTTTATACATTACAAAGGCATCTGCACGCCATGTAAATGTAAATGCTGTATATCTAAAGGTGCCTGTTTATAGCCTATGTATTTAGAGTTTAGTACATACTACAGAAACACATAAGTCAAAAGCACTCTGTAGTGTATTTTTAAATTCATCCATAGTTTAAGTATATACTAACCAGAAACACAGAAAAGCAACTAAAATTTAATTATCGTTTCTTATTTTTCCATTTTAAAGCATGATAATGATGACGCCACCTGCTCCAAGTGACCATGACAAACTGTGAGTTTCTGTCATTTTGATTCAAGTATTATTCACTTGGAACAATGTATTTTTATCGCCTGATAGTGAACCGATCAGATTTGTGCTATTCCCATGTAGTATATACTAATAAAGTACAAACACAAAGTCGAATGATGTGAGTTAATAGAGCACACAATCTTTGTCAAGTTGTAAGTACAGTACATATTTGTCATCAAATCAGGTCAATTTAAAATAGCAGTGCCCAGATTACATTTATTTTATAAATGATATGAACTACAGTCGGCACCCAATTTACGAAATGAATCCATTCCAGAGCCATTTTCGTAACGCGGGGATTTCGTAAGTAGGGGTCGCATCTTACATGTTAAACGCTTAATTCGTTCCAAATCTCCATCCTTGGACTGGATAAACCCCATAAACCCTTTAAAAATGATAAAAGTACACCAATTTTGTACGAAATATGTGTTAAAAGTAAAAGAAAATTATTTATTAAACCATTTAAACATTTTATTAACATACTTATTAATTAAACATTTTTATAAACACACACACACACACACCTCTCTCTCTCTCTCTCTCTCTCTCTCTCTCTCTCTCTCTCTCTCTCTCTCTCTCTCTCTCTCGCTCTTTTTCTCTCTCTCTCTATCTCCTTCTCTCGCGCTCACGCATTCACTGCTTGACAAACTCAACTGTAATTTGATTCCTTGAGGGATCAGGATGCCAGATGAGCTCAAATGCACCCACATTTATTGAACAGTTACTGAATTAAAACAACTTAAAAAATGAAACTAAAAACTAAAGCATTATTCCTTCTTTCTCTCTTGCTCTCTCTCTCTCTCTTTCTCTCTTTCTCTCTCGCCATGCACTGCGGGCCACACCCACAAGACGTGAATTCAAAGCGCATTCCCTGCTTGACAAACTCAACTGTAATTTGATTCCTTGAGGGATCGGAATTCCAGATGAGCTCAAATGCGCCCACATTTATTAAACATTTACTGAATTAAACAACTTAAAAAACTAAACTAAAAACTAAAGAGTGAAGCTTCCTTCTGTCTCTATTTGGGAGGCCAGCGGGGCGGGATGTTGAGAGACAGCCAATGAGAGAGCAACTCGCGCATCGTGTGAAATTTTGATTGGCGCGTTTGAATTTTGAATTTCTTTTCGTAAGAGGGGGTTGTTTCGTATTTCGGGGACGGAAACTCAAGAAAATCTTTTTCGTAAGCCGGGGATTTCGTAGACAGGGGTCTTCGTAAATTGGGGGCTGACTGTATATAGATTTTGAAATTCAATTTTGAAACTAATACAAAGTGAAGCAAATACTAAATGACTAAACGACTGTCATTTCTGTTATGTCTGTACATCGGTACATGTTTGCACTCTGTCTTGTATTTATGCACAAATGTAATATACAAAACAGGATCAATCAAAGACGCTGCTTTTGGTGCCAGTTTCAAACTGAATGCATGACAGGATTCAAAGCCTTGACTTTTTCAAACTAAAGCTATGTTGTTTATATTCAGGATGCATGTGGTGGCACTACTCTGTCTTATGTAGCTATGTATCTACTTATGTAGATGTGGAACACCATAAAGTTGTATAGTCTTGAAAAATTTGATTGATGCATTATGATTTTATCTTAAGTATGGAGCACCTTTATAAAATATCAGCTATATAGTACAACACTAGTTTTTGAAAAAATTCTACAAATTTAACTGTAAATCAGAGCTGGTCATAATGTTCAGTCATACAGTGGTTCATTTGTTCTATTGGCCAATTAAGTGTTGGTCTCATTGTTTGGATGATCCAGGCATTATTTCAAACTGAGCTAAGAGATAATAATAAATATAATACAGATTTAATGGATAGTTCAATATGTTCCAGTAATCCAAGCAGGAAAAAATATTAGGCTATTCCTCTTATGAATCTGTCTCAGCTTGTTTGATGATGAAGTATTTTCTCTCTAGATCTGATCTCTGCCACCAATGAGACCAATGTGAACATCCCACAGATGGCTGACACTTTGTTTGAGAGGGCCATGAATGCCAGCTGGGTGGTTGTCTTCAAAGCGCTCGTCACTACACATCACATGTGTATCCATGGCAATGAGGTCAGTGGTTAGGGTCGACAAGATTGCTGGATTGAGAATGACAGAGATTGTGATTGATTGAGTATGAACAAACCAGAGGAGCCAATTTGTTTCATCTGTGATTGCTATGTTTCACCCTGACCATCACACGATTTCATTTCGACACTGTTTAAAACCACAAAGAGTGGACTAAAGAAAAAATGTCTGGTGTTCCCGATTGTGTTTTAATCACTACAGAGGTTTATCCAGTACCTGGCCTCCAGGAATTCACTGTTCAACCTCAGCAATTTTATTGACAAAACCGGGACCCATGGTGAGTGTCCATTCATGACACGTATCAATCAACTTATAATTGATTTGAACTAGAACTTATTATAAATTGTTCTGTCTTTTGAAATACAAGGCTACGACATGTCCACATTTATCAGACGATATGCGCGGTACCTCAATGAGAAAGCGTATGCTTACCGTGCAATGGCCTTCGACTTCACACGAGTCAAGAAAGGGTACGTGATTGTGTCCAAACAAAGGAGGACTGTTTCTTTTAGAAATGTATATGCTGACCTTGTTGTGTACTGTATGTGTGCCATAAGGATAGATTTCGGATAGAATCAGGTACAAAAACACAAGTCCAGAATATAAAGCTGATTGTAGAATAGTAATCCTTTGTTTTATGCTGAGTAAATATTCTAAACTATTTCTGTCCATTGTTCTACAGTAGTCTGTAGAAAGTGGAACAATGAGTAAGTGAGTCACTCGGTGCGTTATTGGAAACAATACACATTTCCAACTTTTAAGGTTCAATGGGTTTAATCTCATTTCTGTATTCAGAGAGCAGCAATAGAATATTTCGGTTTGGAAAAAAGGATGAAAAGCTCTGAAAACGATGAAAAAGAAGGAAAAATTCTATGAAAAAGATAAAATGCAGACAGATGATGTAATGATGTGGCCCTCACTAATGAAATAAACAGATTAAATATAGATACTTGTGTTGTTGCTTAACAACAGTTTTTGTAATGGCACAGTATTGTGTAAGGCACCTTATTTTTTCAGGACAAACTTTGTAATCAATTTTTATATTTTTTAGCCAAAATTCATTTTCCAATTCAAATTTAAATATTACAGAAAATACTTGTATGTCAGCAAAGAAAGCAGTATATTATTTAAAATATGACTTTACCGACAAACAAACAACATAACTAGTGATCCCTCTTAGAGTGCATTGAACCATGTGCTCATCATATGATGTTCTATAGTTTTATATATATACATACTAGTAGATATGTTGTACTGTACTATACTCGCATTTGAAGGATTTATGAGATGGTTGAGGTCTGACCTTTCAGAATTACTCAAGGTCAAAGGTCTTATTCCTAAGTCCATATATGGTCTGTGGATCATTTTATCGTAAACATTGCACACATTTACCTGAAATTAGACTAGTTTTAAAACTAAAGGTCATCACACTATTTAATGACATTGTTTAACTTATTATTGTTTACTGATATTTATTGGAGAAACATTTAATTATAATTGAAAGCATTTTTGCTTTTTGACATTTTCTTGCTTGTGCTGAAGAATTTGGTACAATATTGCAGCTTACACCAAACTGTTTGTTCTCACTTATATTCACGCTTTAGTTGCGTGTGTGTATGTGTGTGTGTGTGTGTGTGTGTGTGTGTGTGTGTGTGTGTGTGGGTGTGTGTAGTGCTGATGGAGTGATGAGGACTATGGCTCCTGAGAAACTCTTAAAGGCTATGCCAGCTCTGCAGACTCAAGTGGACACGCTACTTGAATTCGATGTGAGCAACTTCACAGCATTCACAAATACATTCATAACCTCTAATTTTAAATTTATTTAGTTATTTTGACAAATAATTCTGAGCAGTTCTAGTGCTGTAGATATGAAATGCTAAAGTTGATCCATTCGACTCATCATTTCTGTGACTGCTTTAGATCTAGACATTACTATTTGTGTCACATAACGAGGATGGATAGGATCAGGAATGAGTACATCAGAGGGACAGCACATGTAAGAGGTTTTGGAGACAAAGTCAGAGAGGCTAGATTGAGATGGTTTGGACATGTACAGAGGAGCGATAGTGAGTATATTGGTAGTAGAATGCTGAGGTTGGAACTACCAGGCAGAAGGCCTAGAGGAAGACCAAAGAGCCAATTCATGGATGTGATGAAGGAGGACATGAAGGTAATTGGAGTCAGAGTAGGAGATGGAGGCGGATGGTTCGCTGTGGCGACCCCTGAAGGGAAAAGCCGAAAGGAAAAGAAGAAGACTGCAGATGTCTTGTAATCCAGTAACACCTCACACACGTGTGAAAGATCATGCTGTAACACAGGCTGACAATGGAATGGAGCTGCAATTTCTGTATTTCTGAGCGTTTTATGCAAGAGATTGTCTTTTCCTGTTACTTCATAAAAGTTGTGTATAAGGCGAAATATTTTAAGGGATGATTTTGTTTGCTCATTCTTGCTTTAAGTTTTGCTTTATAATTCTGAGTAGTATAATTCTGTCTGTAATTTTTTTTGTAGGTTCATCCCAAAGACCTGAACAATGGCATCATTAATGGAGCATTCATGCTTCTTTTCAAGGACCTGATTAAGCTCTTCGCCTCATACAATGATGGGATTATCAATTTATTAGGCACGGGTCATTTTAATGAAACCTCAATTTTACTATGTAATGCTTCTTTGACATTTTAATGTAAAGTTGATAGATGTGTACATCATTTATTTTATGCAGAGAAATATTTCAAAATGAAGAAATCTGATTGTAAGGAATCGCTTGAGATCTATAAGAAGTTTCTGACCCGAGTCACTAAGATCTCAGAGTTTATGAAAATCGCAGAGGTATAAAACAAACTAAATGTATTAAAAAATCTTAAAATATTTGGTATATAATACTTGAGTAGTGCTGTTTATCACAATAGAACTTTTCTCTTTCAGCAAGTTGGCGTGGACAAAAATGACATTCCTGACATATCTTATGTAAGTTATCTAGATTATTGTTTTGAATTCACTGAAGATTATTATATATTTGTTTGTTTTATCTTCAATTTCCTTTCACACAGTGTGTTAAAATGACTGAAGTTGATTATTTAATTTAATTTATTAGCTGTATAAAACAGATCTTTTTTATCTCATTAGCCAGATGATAAGATGATATCGTGTTTATTTCTGTTATGCCTTTATACCGTACAATCTCATTTCCGAAAGCATATAATATTGAGCTGCCAAATTAACAATTTGTTTTTAAAAATATGTCTACTTTTGGTTTTAGCAAACTCAAGCATAACTCTGTTGTATAATATTGCTTACTATGACAACTAAAGCTACTTTCAAAAACTAATTCTCTCATATAACTGCATTATTATATCATGAAGATCTAGTGCTTTCTGTAAGGTTTCATCAGCTGCTGTTGTCCTAAACAACTTTTAATTCATTCAATCTGAGTAAAAGGACTAAACCTTTCTGTAATTTTCCCATTAACAAATCTATATAATCAAATGCAGTACAATACTGATGAAGGATTTTGTCCTTCGCTCTTGTCCCCCTGATACTGGGTGTTCTCAGTGTCTTCACCCGGGGGTGGTGACTGACCTGGCAGACTCAGACGACGAGGAGTGTCAGTTTAACAACTCCCGGGAAGAGGACCCGGTAATCATGTGCACGGCAAAGACACCAGGATACAGATTAATGCATTGCTTCTTTATTTTATGAACATCAACAGCTAAGATAATAATAATAATAATAATAATAATAATAATAATAATAATAATAAAGAGGTCGATGGTTTAGAATAGTTACAGTATAAGTACTATCGCCTACTCAAGGCTCAACTTTCAAAACAGCAGTGAACAGTAATCAGCAATTACTATTAAGGCACTTACAACATTAGCTGGTGACTGACCAAAAATAAAAGAAGCAATGAGTTGAAGTGCAGGCTTGATTCTAGGCCTTTAGACCTTGCTTACTGGTGTGTGATGGTGTGATGAAGTGATTTGGAGTGTGATTAGTGTTCATAGAAATGACCTTGATATGTGGTAAGTATAAAGTCACTCAAGGGTGCGGTTTGAGTCTGAGTATGAAGTATAGTGCTACTCCTATGATATTTACAGTTTATGTGTGTGTGTGTGTGTGTGTGTGTGTGTGTGTGTGTGTGTGTATGTGTGTGTGTGTGTGTGTGTGTGTGTGTGTGATGCTCATAGGCACCCAGCAGTATTCTGGAATCCTTGGAGACACACATGAACAGTCTCGAAGGAAAAAAAGGGTAAGTAAACTATCCAGAGTGAACATATTTGTCCTCATGATTATGATACTGTATATTCTGTACTACACTCCTGTGCTTCTGCTAACATGTGGACTGTACAATAAGTGAATTCTTCCATGTGACACATTTTCTATTTCCTCTTTGCTCATATTCTCAGAGAGGGGTAAGTGTATAGTTTTCCATGCTATTTTCACAGTATACTGTACATTTAAAATAGACTATCGAGCCTGTTAACTGAACCGCTGTCCATTCTTTCTTCAAACGTCAGGTCTCCAACAAAGGTGAGTCTCCTTTTCAAATCCACTTCACAAGCATTTAAAAATAAAACGAGCCATACATGTTCACACCCTCTTTTTTGGATCATATTGCAGGGATCACCCACCAACAATGTCTCTCCCACATCCACTCCCTCCAAATCTGCAGCCTCTATGCCCACCCTAGAACCTCCGCCCACTGAGGCTGCTTCTGCTGCTGCTGCTCCAGCTGCTGCAGCCGAGCCAGCTACTGAGTGAGTGATTGCTTCTCTCATCAAACTTTACTTCCTCTCCATAAAATTGAAGTGATAAAGCAATCCCCAAAGTTGCTGATTTTTTGTTTTACTTCGAAATGCACTGGATTATCCATTTCTGATTTTTTTCCCCCATAGTTCTCTGTTGGACTTGGATCCATTGTCTTCTTCAGGGCCACCTGCTTCAAGTGCTCCGACATCCTGGGGAGGTAAAGAATGCACATTTATTTATTTATCAATTTCTTATATTCCTCTCAGTGAGCATGAGGTGCTGAGAAAAGGACATGTATGTGTATCGTATGTTAAGAATGAGACATGAAAAGGTATACTGTTATAGAAAAAGAATTATGGGATGGTATGATGTATCCTGATGCAAAATGATAGATAGATAAATAGATAGATGGATGGATGGATGGATGGATGGATGGATAGATAGATGTGAACATAAACAGATATAAAGTCTTTAAGTATTTGTTAATTGCACATAAAGGTTGATGCATTATTTCATATTCATTATTTACACACTGATGAAATTTTCTCTTGTCTTTTTGTGGTGATGCAGATCTTTTGGGGTCAGGTAAGTGGTTGTGTGTTCTGGGTTGTTATGCTCTGACAGCTAGACCATCAGTAGTTTTCCACTGTTGACTTTCCTCTTGCCTTCCAAAGCTTCGCTTATTTCCAATTTCTTTTTCTCTTTCTCTTCTTCTCTCCGATGTATTCCTCTCCTCACCTGTGTCTGTCACCGTACTGTATTTTACGGTCCGATGGTGCCGTGATTTTTGTAGAATTCGGTTCCCTCACTACGGAGACGCTCCTCCCTGACCCCACCCCTGCCGTAGATGCCACCTCTCCTGCGGCAGCAGTATCTAGCACCCCTGCTGCTGAAGGCGCTGCTTCTGTAGCCCCTCCTTCTACCACTGCCGGCCCAACCCCGAACTCGGCAGATCTCCTCGGAGGTCAGTAGAGAAGAATGTTTTAGATAGAGGGAAAATCATTTGTAAGGCCAAGCAAGCTCATGATTAACATGCGTATTAGCCTATGCATTATATTCAGTGGTGTTAAATAGAGAGAAATATGCTGATTAATGGAGAGGTTCATTATTTTTGTAATTCCAGTACAATTCAGTACATTGTTGTATTTCATGCTCTTTTCATACGTGTTTAGAAGACCTAACATTGGTTTAATACTGGGCCTTAGATAAGACTGGAAATCTATGAAATGGTAAACCTTTTGCTTGTCTGAACAGTACCCTCCCTCCATACTATTTATCCTGCTTTATTTTTTTCTCTCCTCATTATTCTATTTCTTCATTCACTCCACGAACTGCAAGACTTTATTTTCAAGTTAGAATAACAGATGACCTGATACCTGATTTTTTTTCCCCTCATTTGTTACTAATACCAATACTGGATCATTGAGTAAATATAATAAAATCAATTCTCACACAAAATAATCATCCAAATTTGAAAATGAAACATATTTCAGTGAAACAATACAGACACTCCCCGACTTACATTCATTCGTTTTACATTTTTTCGATTTTATATATCTATATATATATATATATATATATATATATATATATATATATTTTTTTTTTAATTATGTCAAATTTTGAGTTTAGCGTGCTCTCTGTAGTATCCCCAGTGTGGAGTATGAGATGTACCTACGTAGTACGCTGACGTAATGACGCAATGACGTATTGACGCTGTGTCCATTGTTTACGAACGACAGACGTGCCCCTCCTTCTTCCCAGTTCAGTAGTGCGTGTTACCCTTGTGTTCATCATCATCATCATCATCATGTTTCCCCTGTGGCGTCATGGACAACCTTGGGGCGCTCTTGCTGGAATCGGGTATCCAGCAGTCACAAGAAATCGTTCTTCGCCATCATCATCTTTCTTGCTTGTTGTACATCAACAACAAGTATCTTTTCAATTCTATTCCACATCGTTCTCGGAGTCAGGGTATCAAATAGTACTTGTTTCTGGAGGGCATTGTTGTCAAGCCTGCATATATGTGCCAGATATTTAACGTGCTGTGCCAAACAAAAGTCACGGATGGGGTGTGTATTTGTGATGGTACGTAGTCGGTCATTTGAAATCCTGTAACTCCAGTCCACATCAGTTAATTCACGTTCTGCCCGGCCTGGAGCGTTTTTTTTTTTCAAATCCTCCTCTAACCATTTTTCGTAAGAAACTATGCCATATGATTTCCACCTTTCCCAGCTCTTCCTCTGCCAGCTTCCATGCCTGTACGCAATACAGGAGCCTTGATCGTATACGAGTGGTGAGGAATTTTACTCTGGTTGACAGTCTAATCCTATCAGTCATAATATATTTGAGATCGTTCCATTTCTGATATGCTGCACCAATTCGTGCATGTAGAGATTGACTGCTATTCTCATTGTTGGTTATCGTATACCCCAGCTACTTGAAGCTTCTGACATTCTTAAGGTGGTTTGAGCTTTGAGCCAATGCTCACCAGACTAGGTAGCTCCATCACATGCTTGTCCATGTTGAAGGCCATTGTTTCTGTCTTTTTATATGAGATTTGCAACCCAAACCGTCTAAAGGTGTCATCGTAGATGGTGAGCATCTTTTGCAATCCCTTTTGTGAACTAGTGAATATGACCTGATCATCAGCATACAGTAGCTCTGTGTTAAGACGTCATCTCTGTGAGCTTTGTGTTTACACTGTTTTGTGGACTTTTGTAACCTTAAGCAAATATGATTGGTCAGAAGCGTAAGACTACTAACATGGGTGCAAGTTTTCTGGCATGAATTAACTATCTGCTCGGATCAGCGCAATCTACCATGCATACTCAGTTAAGCAAAGAGAGTTGTAAAATGAATGAAAACCCAAATCCAGAAAAGAAAGAGAACTCTCTGCTCTGCTGGTGATTCACATAAATGTAGGCTGAGTACTAAACAAGTATTCAACGGCACCCTTGCTCACTTGAAAGACCGGAAGTCCGGATAACCCATGCTTTGTCTCAAGCACAAGCAAGTGAACTACTTTCGATGGAGCGCCTCACATATTGTAAGCGTTGATTGGCTGTTTTAAGCTTCATATAAAGTGACTCGGCTCAGCTTCATGTAAAGTGACCAACCGTCGACCATCGGAACCATTTACAAGCAGAAAGATCGCATCATAGAGAATGTTAAAGGTTATATTTGATACTGTAGTTGGTATTTGATGAGTGAATTTGATTAAAATTGATCTATTTGAAATTATTTTGCTCGATTTTAATTTATTTGAAATTATTGTTGATGTTATTCGATACATTTAATATTATTTTACAATGTTATGTTTATAATAATTGATTTAGGGATGTTTTATGAGATATGGTAATGGTATTTATAGCTGTATAGTACAGTATGAATGACGTCACTGGAACATACAGTAACAACTTACGTTTTTTTTTTTTCCAACTTACATTCCGCCGTCCGGAACCTAACAAAAAAGTAAGTTGGGGAGCATCTGTATATGCTTCCTCAGATATTCAGCAATATCAGCCTGAAACATATACAGTACTGTGTATCAGATCATTGACATCTTTATCTGTAGTCATATAACAATTATTCTCTGAGGTGGATATTTCTTAATAGTCACTGAGAGAATATACAACAATATCCACAGAGCCCGAGGTGAATATTTGTTTTAGCATATACTCGTACCATGCAGGAACATAACAAAGCAATATAAAATCCATTTATTCATTCGTTTTCTGAACCGCTTAATCCTAATTAGGGTTGTGGGAAGGCTGGTGCCAGTTGTAAGATAAGCTAAGTGGAGTTGCCTCCCTTACATCGTGTACTGCATTACACACTCGATGTAGCCTAAACAGACAGTCGTGATGTATTAACCATATCTGGAACACCCGCCATTGTACGAGTTTCATTACATGGTGTCAGAGTCGGAATTTGATCCGAATGGAGCTATTAACCCCCCCCCGCATGAACTCAGTTTCGAAGGAAACAGCCGAAAACTGGTGAAGATGGATTCAGAGGTTTGATTTATACCTAGTTGTAAGCGGAACAGCTGCAAAATCCGATGCTGTCAAGTGCGCGACATTGCTGCACGTGGCCAGAGAGACGACACTGCAAGTCTTCAATTCATTTGAATGAGACAATGACAGCGATGACAAGAAGTTAGACAAAGTTAAAAAGGAGTTTAAAGAGTACTGGGAACCAAAGGAAAACTTAATTATTGAGAGACATGCATTTTTCAGAAGATCTCAGAAAACAGGTGAAACGATTGACCAGTATGTCACCGATTTGAAGAACAAGGTCAAAAGTTGTGAATTCGGAGACTGAACAGAGAGCTTGATTAAGGACAGAATTGTCTGTGGTGTGAATAATGATGCCATAAGAGTGCGACTTTTGAGAGAACCGGACCTAAATCTAGGTCATGCAGTTAATCTGTGTAGAGCTAGTGAAGTAATTGCACACAAAGTTAAAGTGTTGAGTGAAGAAGCAACTGAACAGAAAAACATTCATGCAATCAACAAAAGAGGTCAGTCTTGAGAAAATCAGAAGAAACCTAAGCCAAAACATCATGAAACTAGTTCAAGCAGAGGCAGTAAATCAAAACCACAAACACACCAACACTATCAGCAGTATCCTCAGTGCCGTGCAAGTGCATATCAACACATGAAGGACAGGTACCCCGCAGTTGGACAAACATTTGATAAGTGTGGTGGAAAGCATCATTTTGCCAAAATGTGTAGGATTAGACTGTCAAGATCTGACAGAAGAGATTCACGTGGTAAAGGCCAGAAGTCAGTGCACACTTTAGAGCAGACTGATTCACACAGTGAATATGAAGATTTATTTATTGGCATGGTGGAAACTGCTGATGACGAGGATGATTGGTATGAGCCTCTATTCATTTAAGGACAAGACGTTTCTTTCAAACTTGACACTGGTGCCCAGTGTAATGTGATTTCTCAGTCAGTGCTGGACAGTCTCAAACTAGGTCAATACAGTTTGTCAAATTCACGTGCCAGGTTAATCTCTTATTCTGGTGATAAAACTGCAACACTAGGACTGATTGAACTCAAATGCAAACTGAAAGGAGATGATACTGTTCACAAAGTGCCTTTCCAAGTGGTGAAAGAAGTGATAGTGGTGATAGACCCAGCATATTAGGTAAAAGATTGTGTACAGACTTGAACTTGGTGCGAGTCAACATGGTTGAACAACCAGTGTTTGAAGATTCTCCGAAATGTGAGACAAATGTCTTGGAATAATTTCCAGCATTATTCAGTGGTTTAGGGTGTATGCCAGGTGAGCATCACATTGACACTAACCCTGAAGTTACACCAGTGGTTCATCCACCGAGAAAGGTGCCAGCTGCACTTATGGACAAAGTAAAAGCAGAACTGAACAGAATGGAGAAAATTGGTGTTGTTGAGAAACAAATAGAGCCTACGAGTTGGGTAAACAGCATAGTCACAGTGGTGAAGCCTCACAAGATACGCATATGCATTGACCCCAAAGACCTCAATGAAGCAGTGATTTGTGAACATTATCCAATGAGAACTGTTGAGAAAATAATGTTGAGGTTGCCTGGTGCTACTGTCTTCAGTGTTCTGAATGCTGAAGCAGGATTTTGGCAGATCAGACTTGATGACGAAAGCTCCAAATTGTGCATGTTCAGTACACCATTTGGATGCGACAGGCTTTTACGTTTACCTTTTGGTGTAAAATCTGCACCAGAACTGCTTCAGAGAGCTATGACGCAGATTTTGGAAGGACTTGATGGGGCTGAGTGACGATGAACTGGTGTGGGGCTGAAATGTTCATGAACACGATGCGAGACTTGTTCAAGTTCTGAAGAGACTATCGCAGAAAGGCGTCACGTTGAACAAGTAAACTCCACATGTCTGAAGTGTCATATGTAGGTCACTTGTTGACGAAGGACAGAATCAAACTGGACCCGGAAAAGGTCAAAGCTATTCTTGACACGTCTGAACCTGAAAGTAAACAAGGCTTGATGAGATTCCTTGGTATGATACAATACAAGTTCATACCAAATCTCTCACAAGAGACTGCGGAATTGAGAGAGCTCCTGGGCCGTGACATCGCGTGGCATTAGACAGAGAGGCATAAGCAGTGCTTCGAGAAACTGAAGAACAGATTGACTGACGTTCCCGTCCTCCAGGTCTACTATATCAACCAACCAGTGACGCTGTCAGTTTATGCAAGTTCAGAAGGGCTTAGTGCGATGTCTCAAAATGACAGACCAGTGGCTTTCGAGTTGAGAGCACTCACAGACACACAAAATAACTATGCTCAAATCGAGAAAGAAATGCTTGGTATTCTTCACGGATGTGAAAAATTTCATCAATAGATCTGTAGAAAATCAGTGGAAGTTGAGACAGATCATAAACCACTGGAGGTCATCTTTCGCAAACCCTTGTGTCAAACACCCTCTTGTCTACAACATATGTTGTTGTGATTGCAGAAATATGACCTGCATGTTTCATACTGGCCTGGTAAAGAACTTGTTGTTCTTGATGCTTTGAGCAGAGCATTTCTACCAGCTAGTGATGACTGGTTTGAGGACAAGGACTATGAGGTGAACTTCATCTCAATGCTTCCTATGACACCTGAAAAGGTGAATGAATTCAAAGATGCCACTGCAAATGATGTTCAATTGCAACAACTGAAATTGGTTGTGCTGAATGGATGGCCAGAAGACAGACAGGAAGTTCCTGTTCTTGTGAAAGACTTTTGGAACATTCATGACAAGCTCACGACTGTAGATGGTCTGTTCTTTAAGGGCATGAAGCTAATTGTTCCAAACAAACTGCAGAACCAAATGCTTCATAAAGTTCATGAATCTCAACTCGGCATTCTTAAATATCAACAACGGGCCAAAGACATTCTTTTCTGGATAGGAATGCACAAGCAGATTGAGGACTTTGTCACAAAATGTGCAGAATGTAATGAAAACAAGAACTCAAATCCCAAGCAGCCATTACAAAGTCATGGCATTCCTACAAGGCCATGGGCTAAAGTTGGAGCAGACCTGTTCACATACAAGAACAGTGACTATCTATTATGTGTAGACTACTATTCAAAGTATCCAGAAATTGTGAGACTTGAGGACTTGTCAAGCAGAACAACTATCACAGCAATGAAATTCGTGTTTGCTCGACATGGAATACCGGACCTTCTGATATCAGATAACGGTCCACAGTTTTCTAGTGGAGAATTTCACAGATTCACCAAGGAGTGGGAGTTTGGTCACAAAACGTCGAGACCAACATACCCACAATCCAACGGCCAAGATGAAAGAACTGTTCAGTCAGTTAAAAACATGCTGAGAAAGGCGGAGAGAAATGGTAGGGATGTGTATTTAGCGCTCCTGGAATATAGGAATTCGCTAATTGATGGTGTGAACATGTCGCCAGCTCAAATGTTAATGGGCCGACAATTGAAAACCCTGTTGCCACCGTCAACTTCGCTGCTGCTGCCTCAATTGCAGAATCAGACTGAAACTCACAAGAGACTGATAGAATGGCAGAACACTCAGAAATACTTCTATGATAGACAGGGTACAAAGGAGTTGACTCTTAGCAAGCTCGGTAACTATGGCAGGATTCCACCTATTCCCCTCCTGGATTCCTGCCATAGTTACCGAGGTTGACCTGTATCCAAGGTCATATGTGGTAATGAATGCAGATGGTAGGAAACTGAGACGCAACCGTAGACATCTCAGATCTACACCAGAGATGTTCGGTCCCTTTGTTCCACCAGTGAAACATACCTATTTTCCTGATGTTGTCTCACAACCTCAGGCAGTAGAGCAGTCAACAAACAACGTAACCAACATCAGCGTTGAGACAGATGTCCGAAGATCGAGATCAGGCAGAGTGGTTAAAGTGCCACTCCGATACCAGGACTGAACTGTGATGTCTCGGAGAACTGAACTTTAATTGTTTAAACCTAGAATGGTGTCAATTTAATTTAGTTGTGTTTTCTTCAAGAGAGACTCTAATTTGTTAGGTTGAATATTTCCAGTATTAATGTTCAAGAGCACAGTGAAATTTCACAGTGAATGTGACTTTAAAGTGAAAATGTGCTAATAAGTACAGTGGGAAAAGTACGAAGTTTATTTTCAGAGACCGTTGTTTGGACTGGAAAATAACAACAAATTCTAATTTTAGTTTTATTATTTAATGTTGTTTAAGTGTTAGTTTCCAGGTTTAATGGCATGAACATAATATTTTTGAGTAGCTCATCTGCTTGAGAAGGGAGATGTAAGGTAAGCTCAGTGGAGTTGCCTCCCTTACACCGTGTACTGCGTTACACACTTGATGTAGCCTAAACAGGAAGTCGTGAAGTATTAAACATATCTGGAACGCCCGCCATTGTACGAGTTTCATTTGCACCAGTCTCAGCCGACTCCGGGTGAGGCATGGTTCACTCTGGACAGCTGCAGTCTAAAATGAGATTTTCATTTTGACAATTTCAAATGATTCAAGAATTATTTCAAGATGGCGCAGTGGATAATGAACAATTATGCACCAGAGGTGAGCTGAATATCACTGAATATGATTTCAATTCAGCAAACAAGCACACTAAAACAATATCTTTTTTTTTTTTTTTTTTTTTTTTTACATTTTTTTATTTTACAAAGGATTCTGGCAAGTACTCTTGCTGTTTCTGCCAGGTTGCGTCAGAAGTATCTTTGTCTATTTCAGTGGTTTTGCCCACTGGATACATAAGACATTTAGTATCTTTCATGGCAGATCTTGACTACAGATTTAGCAGATGCCTGGGTAACAACCTGTCCGATTGATAGTGGACCATGCGACCATGTTACTGTCGAGAACAAAAAGCAAGTTGCTATTTATTTTTCTTCTGCTATCTGGGACATTATAGCTCCTGGTAGTGGATGTGAAGCTGTCACATTCACAAGAACAAGCAGTGCCTTAGGAAGTTCAGAGATCTGTTACCAATCCTGACAAATAAAAGACTCCTGTATGCATGGCACATGATGCTGAGATGGCGTCAACCCAGAAGATACAGTTAGCACCTATGTTTTACGTGACAAACTTGGTCTGCTGGACCTTGAGAGCACCCTCTGGTATCACCAGTTCAATTGGTATAGGCGTATACAGAGAAGTCACTCCTGGATAAATTGTGTTGTAGCCTAGCATTCAAGAGCAAATTAAGGAAAGGGAAGTGACATAAGAAAAGACCATAAGTATCGAAGTTGAAAGCAAAAGATACTTATAATGGGAAGGGATGGAGAAGGAGAGTCCATCGTGTGACCTCGCACCTGTATCATTGGACGATGTTGTGAATGGATAGGCTGCTTTTATATGATGACAGACCCACATGAGCTCCAACTGTGAAAGTGAGCGTGTGCAGAGCAATGTAAGAGTGTCCTTTTAACTTTATTTAAGAGTTTTAATATTTACAGTCTTGAAGCATAAAGAAAAACATACTGAAAAAAGATTTTTATATATTATATTTACATATAGTAATGACAACAGGGTCAGATAAGGTGTATTATTGAGTTGAACTGAGTGCTATGTAGATAATGGCATTTGTTTAGCCTGGTCATTCAAAGTTTAGTACATAATAAAACTAATACTTAAACACCTATACAGAGTTTTGAGTACCATTTTGAAGCATGATACCGATGTCACCTGCTCCAAGTAACTATGATAACCTACTACTGTCTCGTGTTTTGATTTTAACATTATTATCTAAGAAGGCTGATTTTTTTAAATCTCGAGATAACGGACCAATCAGATCATGCCATCCTCATGTAGTCTTCTTCTTCTTCTTTTCCTTTTGGCATTTTCCATTTTTCAGGGGTCACCACGGCGAATCATCTGATTCGCACATTTGATTTGGCATAGGTTTTTAATTCAGATGCCCTTCCTGACACAACCCTTTAGTAAGGAACAGAAACATGCTGACAGCTATGCAGCTACTCTTTACGAAAGTCAACAATGGTTCTTTTACATGAACCTCACACCATAGACAGTGAGAGACATGTCCGGCCTTTGATAACCCAGTTAGCTGCACACAGTGACAACCTTGTGGAGAGTGGGGCTCGAACCCCCAACTCTAGGATCAGGGATCCTGCGCCCTATGCCACTAGGCCACCACTATATATATATATATATATATATATATACATGTAATAAATACTGATATTAATTGTATTGCATTTGCATTTCTCATTTAATTTGCTCTCTAAACCAATGATGTGTATGTATATATATATATATATATATATATATATATATATATATATATATATATATATATATATATATATATATATATATATATATATATATATATATATATATATATATAAAATAAACTATTCATCTATTCACAAGAAGTCCTGAGAACTGAAAGGAGATTTATGGGCTAATGGAAAGATTCTACAGCTGAAATATTATGACTATTTTCACTTAGGTTCAACACCAAGTCTTTTCTTACCAAATACATTCTTATTGTTGGAGTTGTTTCATCTGTTTCTGCATGTCATTGGGGTTTCAGGTGCATTTGGAAGCCCAGCAGCTGAACCAGCCTCTGCTGTGGAGACAGGGGGCTCAACCGGTGCAGCCGCCCCTGATGCTGATGTTTCTGTAGAAAATGGTGGGTGCAATGTATGGGAATTTGATGAAGAATGATGGTTAATTTTGCTATTTGTGCATTTATATGATTAATAAACTTGAGATTATACAGATAATATGCAGATATTTTTTCAGCAAGATGTTTTTCAAAGCACCATTGTATAATTGGGGTGAGTGCACTGCATTTAGCAACAGCTGGATTGGATCTCCTTTTCAACTAGGATAACTGTTGCCATGACGACTGTCGGTCTCTGATGTCAGGGTGCCCTGTTGTGTCACATGCTTGTTGTTCCAACTCACACATATAGTAGAGTGGAAAGATATTTTAAAATATTTCTGTACTTACAAATCTCAGATGTTTGTTGTCATTGTAACAGTTTAAAGAGTCAAATGTCTAAATGCATTGTAAAGCTGCCATTTCTTTTGAATACTTCAAAAAAGCTATTATTTAAGGGTAACTTGCATCTGATCATTTAAGAGCTAAAATTATATATCAAAGGGTTTTTTTTTTTTTACTGGTTTATGGTTACACTAAAACTTAGTAGTGAATTTTGAGCCATATTTTAGTTTACAGACTCACACACACACACACACACACACACACACACACACACACACACACACACACACACACACACACACACACAGAGAGCAACACATTTTTTGGTCCTTTAGTTGCTTCTTAGTGTTTTTTCCCAATTACGTTTATTCCCTTTCTCCTCTCATCAAGACCCATTCGCACCAGCAGCGGATTGCCTGACTGTTTCTCCTCAGCTGGACATGTTCTCTATGCAGGACGTGGAGTCTAGCGCCTCCTTATTCGGCTCTCCATCACCCGCCACAGTTCAGACCACACTCACCTCCAGCATGCCCATCACTCCAGCCACTACAGCTCCCACGATAGATCTGTTTAGTGGTAAATTGACTGTGTGCCCCTGCATGACAACCCTGAGTGAGACATGACTGCTGTAAAAAAAATTAAAAACTTTAAAAGAAAAAGTGAAGCCTCAGTTTTAGGCCTTTCCCCTGCAAAACATTATAGGGACATGCCTAAAATCCAGTATAATTCCTCCTTTAAAGTTGATCAATTTACCCAGAAGCCAAAAGCGATGTGCATGAGTAGAAAAGCCTCTATTCTTTAACTTCATGAATCATTGATGAGAAGCTGATTCATGTGTTTTAACTTTAATTTCCTAAGTAATAATATATGTATTTGCTGGCTTGGTTTGTGTTACTCTCCTTATTTTAGTTTGTATGGCATTTCAACCCCCCCCCCCCCCTTCCCCAGAGTACTGTATATGTTTATGTGCACACAGTATGTGGCTCTATGTGCTACCTTGCCCCTTAGGTTTTTTTGAATCCATGCCTGAACCAGCTGTACCTAAATCAGAACCTGCTCCCAGTCTAGACCTGTTTTCATCAGGTATGCGGTTATCCATTTCTCCCACTGACTTTCTTCTGCTCTTTTCCATCTCTGGCCACTGTTCTGAAGCTCTAAATATTCCTATGCCTAGGTTAATCTGGAGCTACTCTATGCCTGAAGCTGCATCTTCCTTCGCTTAACAAACTTTTAGCTCTTTCTTTATCCTCCTTTTCAGCAGTTCCCTTTTGGCGTTTTCCATGACTCATGATTTAATCATCACTCTTTCAGCATTTTCCTTTTTGTGCACAACACAATCCAATACTTGTATGTATTTTTAATATTTTCCCCCCATCCTTTATAGTAATATGTGATTTACACATTAGTGTTAATAACAATGAATTTTGAACACGTACCCCTCCTCCTCGTCTTGTTGCTCATGCTACAGATGTGTTCAGCCCACCTCCAGCTGCTCTCTCGGCCCCTCTGGGCTGGCTGGACAGCAACGCAGCTCTGGATTTGGTTGGGGGTGGGTACCAAGTGAAAGCTCAGGTGCTCCAGGTTGGGGTTAACTTTATTGCTGCATTCGACTTTCTTGCTCAAAAGTGCGAATTCCAAATGGCGAATTTCCAACCTCCATGCATTGAAATGGCACAGTAGGCTGAAAGTCAATGGATAACTGGATACCATTGGCATTGGATCCATATAATCAGAGTACAATTGGATCTATATAATCAAATACAAACTAGTTTATCTGTATACTGATTGATCTCGAAAGTAAATATTTGTACACATTGTAGGAATTAGTGAAAAATAAGACATACTACTTTGTTTTACGGTTTTTGCCACAAGTAGCTAAGTTGTTTCGATGACACTTCCTGAACTACTAAGCTATATATACAACTGGAGTGCTTGATGGCCCAGTAAGCTGAATATCCACCATATCAGGGTACAGTGGTACCTCACCTTACGAAATTAATCCATTCCAGAGCTTTTCTTAACCTGGATTTTTCATAAATTGAACCGCATTTTACATGTAAAACATGTGATTCATTCCAAGGCCCCCAATACTGCTCCCAAAACCCTTTAAAAATTATAAAAGCATACCTTTTAAGACCTCCTTCTGCTTCAGTATCGTAATGATGGTAGATGAATTTGGCCATATTCCTTTACGATATCACTCAACCGCATGCCACGAGCCCGCTTCTTATTTTCACTCACACTGGAAATCAATGTGTGTGAGTGTGTGCGCACGCGCGGGCGTGTCTTGACCATGTTTTCTTAGCAGTTATAATCTTACAAATGTTTATGAAAGGTTAAAAGCAATGAGTACACTCAAAACTCTCATGAAACAACAGTAACTCTGTCCTTTACACGAAAAGCATTATGGGAGATGCAGCTCCATAATAGCCATTTGGGGCGGGGGGGGGGGGGGGGGGGTGCATCATCCCTCCTAGCCAGTCTTACAAAAGAAGACTGTAAAACTCATGTGATACATTTTTGTGAAAGAAAATTCTCAGCACACAAACTGTTTTTGTTGCTATCATATGCTGTACATACGTTGATGGTACCTTTACTCTTAATAGTGTTGGCATCTTATTTTTGCTTGAATTCATAAAGCCCTCAAATATGGGTGGATGTGTGGCCTCAATATTATTGATGGTTTTATTTGTAAATCAGCACTCCAGTTCTTATGAAAAGCTCAGTGAGTAAAGCAAAATATTCTGAGTTCTCTAACGGGGAAAATATTTCCTGTGGTTTTCCCACGTACCGTAGTTGGAGGTTGGGAATTATGCTCTAAAACTTTTAGTCGAATGCAGCGCAACTGCTGGCTGCTTTCTTTTGCTTGGGGCTGACATGACTCTTTGAATGAAATCCTTGATGATTGTGTGGGTGCCAGTTAGGTTTTGGTTTGAAGAAAAATGTGGCTTGTTCAAGAGCTGTTTGTATAGCAGTGTGTGTACCTACTGTAGATATCAGTGGCTCTGTGGTGGATTTTGGGCACTTTGTCAAATGAATAATTATGTTCATTGGCGATCTATGTCTATGTGATTTTATAAACTGTGTCTATAGCCTATGTGTGTATATGTGTTTGCTCAAAATAATGTTTGCAGTTCTAATGCAATAAACAATGTTAGATACTGTTTAATGTGAAACAAATTATCGAGTGTTTAGAAAAAAGAAAAACATTCATGACTTTACTCTGTGTGTTTCTGGGGTTTTCTCTCAGTGTGTCGTCGACGGCTCTTATGATTCTTAACCATTCTCCTCCCTCATGCTGCATGGATTCTTCCTTTGGCCTGATTCGGCATGGTTTGGTGTGATGTTGTCATACAGACTCTGCAGGTGCAGGCAATGGCCAACCTACAGCTTCAGCACCAGCAACATCTACTGGAGGAGATCTAATGGGGGGTATGCTACCACCGCCTCTTACTCACCTATTTGATGTTGTTCCATTTGATATGTCCTGTGAATATATACGATCAACAGTGTGGTTGTGACTGTATACTAACTGTTGAAGTTTGTGTGCATTACATTGTGCTATTGACCTATGTGGTGTGTGTTCTTCAGTGGCATTGCTTGATAAAAGTGTGTATGCTGTTGGTTTAGACCTGAAGATGACTCAGAAATTTCATTTGGTGTATTGTGGTTTTGCTGTGTATATTGTATAATCTGTTGGAGTGGGTGAAGGCAAGCTGTTGGTTCACTGTCCATGCCAGTATATGTACCGCCATTTGTGTATTGAAAGTCTCTGAGTACTTCTTGCTTAATGTTGAATTCCCTTGTACTGCTGTTTCTCTCTTTCATGTCACTCTATCTCATATTATGCGTATTTTAATTTCCCTTTATTATTCATTACTTTGATCATCATTTCACAATTCTTTTACTTTGTGTTCTTTCACTACATTTCCATACTGTTTGCTTTCTGTGCCATTGTTTTACTGATTTATTCATCTTCTTTGCTTCTACCATGATTTCTTTCATCTGCTCCATCTCTCTACAATCTTGGTCTGGGTCATTGCTTGCTTCCTCCTGTGCCACGGTGAGTCCTAATGCTACTACACAAGCTGTTATTCCACAGTCAATGACTGCATTGCAGTAAAACAATCAGCCCTGGCTCTGTGAATGTAACTGAGTAGTGAAGAGTTAGGGACATGAAGCTTGTCTCTCAGACTAGCCAGAGTGTCTCGACATGTCCAAACATCTGTATATAACAGGCTGCTCCAGATGATGAATGGATGCCTCAGTTATGAGATTAGATTGAAGGAATGCAAAAAGTTCTGGATAAAATAATTTTAAGCGTGAATGAAAGGATAGACAGGTGTTGAAAAAGATGGATTAAATGATGAATGGATGGGTGAATGGATAAAACAGTGGACAGATGGATAAAAGGATGAATTGAGAGATGGAAGGATAAATCAATGAATTGGTAGATGACTTGATGGATGAATGCTCAAATGGATAGAGGAAATGATGGATAGATGGGATACGATGTATATATTAATGCATGCATTTATGTTCCATGTATGTATACATTTATACTAGTAAATGGACAGATGGAGGAATGAATGGATGGACACATGAAATGATACATAAATGGATGTATGGCTAAACTGATGAATTGTTGCTGTATGAGATAATGGATGGATGGATGTGTGGTTGGTTGATGAAAAATATAAGGTTTGAGAGAGGAAAGGATAGATGAATAAAATTAGAAATGGGTTGATTAATCAATGGGTGGTTGAATGACGAATTGATGGATGGGTAGATGGGATAGAATGAGAGGGAATGGATGAACTGAATGGTACACATTGGCTTTAATGGATGGGTTGAAAACAGATTATATAAACTAGATGGAACTCCAAAGACTAATGGGCAAAATTAACGCATGCACTAGATGGATGTGTAGATGGATGGATGGATGGAATGGAATAGAAGAATGCATGACTTGAATGGTCTGATGGGTTGAAAATATTAACTGTATAGGATGGGAACTACCAATGAACTAATGGATGGATAGAATGCAAGGATGCATATATATATATATGCATATATGCATATATATATATTTCTTTTATATAAATTTAGTCCTTCGATAATTTGCTGTTTTAATGTTTTAATCTCTTAAACAGTCCAACCTCATCCAATAAATGCATCAATTTATTCATTAAATCATCTGTCCATATATATATATATATATATATATACAGTATATACTGTTTAAGAGATTAAAACAGCAAATTGTCGAAGGACTAAATGCTTTGATTTCTTTATATGTTTTTATTAATAAATAAATAAATAAATAAAGGTTTCTATGATACATTATGGAATATATCAGAGAAAAATTCAAAATTGAAGGAAATAATGGAGGAGTGCAAAAGAAGAAATGTAATTGTAAAAGTAATCAGTGTTTATGTATTATGGTTTACTGTTATAAAGTAATTGTAATGCAACTGTATAGAATATTCTGTACAGTATGGTGTTGTATGTTTGTAAATTGTATAATGTACTGTATTGTGATAAAGTCAGTGGTGTCGGTGCTGTGTGTGGGTTTTTGTATATATGTTACATATATTGTCAAAATTTAAATGTTGATGACAAGTGATAAAGACCCAGTGTCCAGTATGGACACTGTAATGGAGAATTGTCATGGTGTGGAAATCAAATTCAGTTTCAAATCATTTATGGATTTTTACTTCTCTAGCGTTTGGTGGTTTGGGGGATATGCTCATGCCAGCCATGGCACCTCAGCAAGCTACACCAGGACCCATGGCAGCCTCACCAGTTAAACCAGTAGGAGGGGATCTGGACTCTACTATGGCCAGTTTAACTGGAAGTGAGTTTCAGTACGGCAGTCATTATTACATAAACTGAATGATATTCAAAGGGAAAGATTTAATTAAGAAGGAATACAGGTGCTGGGAAACATACACTGAAAAGCAAGGTTTATTCTTCAGTAATCTGCAATAAGTATTGGCTTAAACAGCAGCTCAGGTAGTATAATACTTCATTATTTCTATAGTAACAGCTTACACATTGACTTGTAGTGACTGTGTCACATAAATGGATGTAAAAATAATGTGAAACCATGTAGCCAATACATACTGTATTTATGTAACTTTTATCCATTTAATATCATTTTAAAAATCCCGGTATCATGATGTTTTCCATGAACCAATGTTTATTCAATGATGATGGAAGGTGCTGCCGGTGTGAATGTTAGTAATAGTCCGAGGTAAAGCTGCTTTTTAAATTTTTTTTTATTCACGTGTGTCTACAGGATTGAGGGCGGTCTGGGTTTCTCAGTATCATGCATTCACTGTTATAGTAAAAAAATATTTTAAAAAAATCATAAATAAAATTGTGGTGAGGGCAGTGATGGCCCGGGGATAAGGTGCTGGATTACTGATCCCAAGTTTGGGGATTCAGGTCACTGTCCCCCCCCGGTGCAGCTAACTGGATTATCAAAGGCCGACCATGTCTCTCAGTGTCTGTGATGTGAGGCATGTAAAATAACCATTGCTGACTTTTGTCAAGAGTAGGCTGCATAGCCAACAGCGTGTTTCTGCACTGCGATGGCCTGGCGAGCTCTCTAGGGTGTACGCTGCCCTCACCCAAAGTCGGATGAGATGGGCACCTAGCCTCCCCGCGACCCTAATTAGGATTAAGCGGTTGGAAAAGGAATGAATGAATGAAATACAATCGGGGTAGCTCAATGGTTAGGTCGTTTATCTCACAGTTAGAAAGTTGAGGGTTTGGGTGTTTCTGCGTGGCATTTGCAATACCTCCGTCTGCTCTAGTTTCCTCTCATAGTCCAAAGACATGGATATCAGGCTAAATGGCTGTTCCAAATCTCTTGGAGTGTGTCGTTTTCAGTGCAGATGTTTGTGTTTGTTTCCCTATGCGGTATGATGAGCTGTTCAGGGTGTACCCTGCCTTCACCCAGTGCCAGCTGAGATAGAGACATAGTAGTAAGATGAAACAGTTCAGAAAATGAATGAGTGAGAAATAAAATCTAAACATTCTTTCTACATCAGGCAAATTAAGTATAATGAGGAATCTCACAATTTAGTGTATTAAAAATATTTGTTTTATGAAATTCTTTTTGAATTGTTAAGCACTTTGTTAATATGTATATATTGCTCTCTTTCAGATTTGGGGATGGGAACCCAGAAACCGTAAGTCCGTTTTTTGTTCATTATATTTAATTTCCTTACTCCACCTTTCACTGTGTGGTTACTGACTACTCTCGCCTTCTCTCTTGTTGTCCCTCAGGGGTGAAGCAACCGGAGGGGTGAACTGGCAAGCACAGGTAGCAGCCCCTAGCTGGGGCATGCCCATGGTAAATGTTGTGTTGTTGTGTAGATGTGCAGCATGGTGTAGTGCAGCATGGCTTTGGGTGGCCTGGCATGGGGTTAGTCACATGACCTCTTTCTTCTCTGAATTTTCTGGCTCCTTCTGCAAGCTGATCATAGTTATTTCAGGCTGTAGAAATTTGGGACTGATTTTGCAACTCCATAGTTTATCAATTTGGAAAGAAAGGTTGTTGAGGAATAATATACAGTATATATATATATATATATATATATATATATATATATATATATATATATATATATATATATATATATATAGTGTGTGTGTGTGGTATGTGTATATATAAATCTAGCCAGTATATCTCCTGAAATAAAGACACACAAAAATATTTTTCAAAGTGTACCACTTTTACTTAAAACAACTTATAACAACCAAATGAAAGAAAGCAGTAAGTAAATAAATAAATAAACAGAATCTAAACAATAGTGTATTCCTAAGTTTGAATATACAGTAAAGCCTTTCTTTGTTTTGCTAATAAAGATTTGTAAAAATTTTTAAATCAGATGTGCACTTTCTCATACTGAAGTCGAGAATTCTGTTACACTTCAAAAATGACATATTAATAATGTTTATATCCTTTTTTATTCTCTTGGCCAAACTATCCCAAAATTATCTGCCAATAGAAAAAGGTGATTCGGAGCTTTACGTGAATACACAACATGGAGTAATAATCTATCTTCTAATTAGTTTACTTTAATCTTATAATACGGGAAATGGTGGACCGGTGGTAAGGTGCTGGATTACTGTTTCAAAAACTAGGGGTTCAGCCCCACCATCACCAAGTTGTCATTGCTGGCCCCCCCAGTGCAGCTATCTGGGTTATCAAAGGCCAGCCATGTCTCTCAAAGTCGATGGTGAGAGGCATGTAAAGGAACCATTGTTGACTTTTGAAAAGAGTAGGCCATTGGGTTGGTGTGAGTGTGTTTCTGCCCTGTAATAGCCTGGGAACTGTCCAGGATGTACTCTATCCTCTCACCCAGAATCGGCTGAGACAGACACCAGCCTCCCTGTGACCCTAATTATGATTAAGGGGTTCAGAAAATGAATGAATGAATGAATGAATAGAAAATACAAGTTGAAATCGACTTTATTAAAGGCATTTCCACTTGATATGTTAAATTTTTCAGTGTCACGTCACATGTAGCATAACTAAGGCTATATTTTGGCATTTGAAGGTGCAGTCATTGATTCATATCCAATGTAGTTGTCATCAAAATCAGAAAATATCTTCACATGGTCTGTGTACACTGTCAGTGTACACTGAAAGAAAGAAAAAATCCAGAAGGGGGATAGGGAGTTGGCAACAAGGTGTAGATGTATAATTGTTTAGTTCAAATTTCAATCGTTTTTCTCCAGAATCGATGACTACATCTTTAGGTATAAGGTGTGTGATCACTCCAGGTGTTGATCAAACCTTTAAACCAGTTTGGCTTGCAAACTTTTCTCTACTTTAAACTCCAGCTTTCTAAATACGCATGCACAATAGATTAGAAAATAGAAAAAAGTCATGCATATTAAAAACATTCAAGTGTTCTCTTGCTCTCAACATTAGTGGTGATGTAAATAAATAAACTCCCACTCTCGAGTGGCGTTCTTTGTTTCCTTTTTTTTTTTTTTTTTTTTTTTGCTTGTGTGTTTATATATTGTTTTTATTTGTGTTGTATAGCACATTTCTGTATTAATCCCCACTTCCCTCCCTTATAATAAACATCCATTATAGCCTGTGCCTTCCATGGTTTCGCCTCTCATGGGGTCCCAGTTGCCATTTGGCATGGTAAGAATGTGTATGTGTCTTCCTGAGTGCTTGCGTGTGTGAAAGCATATATGTGTCTTTCACACTCTCTTTGCTCCACACAGCCTGGTGCAACAGGAGCAGCTCCCATGATGTTCCCCCAGCAGCCTATGATGAGACCACAGTTTCCTGCTGCAGGAGCTCCGGCAGCACCAGTAACATAACCATACACACACACACACACACACACACACACACACACACACACACACACACACACATCTTTAGATGCAGATGATAGTGGTATTCGTGGATTAGGCCCTTGGACATTGATCAGAGGTCTGTGTGTAGGGCGCATAACCCAGTCCTGGTCTCTGACCATTCTTGTGCAAATTGCAGACTTGACCACAAATTGCAAGCATGGGGCAACTCAGAAGTATTTGCTCAACTGGACTACTCCACACGTTCATCCAAGCAGCTGTTTGTTTTGGAGACAGTGTAAAAACTATTACTGGGGTCACCACAGGGAAGTAGCCAACATAAACACTATTTTAAACCTTATGTTTAAACATGGCAATGAGAACCAAAATAGAAAGTCACAATTAAGCATTTCCAAGAAGCAGAAAACACAAGCATACTGTCTTCCTGTACAGTGAGTGGGATGGTGAAGGATCCAGAACCCATTTGATTCTTTGGTTAGTCAAATTTAAAAATAGATGCCTTCCACAACACAAACTGTTTATAGGAGTTTCAGAAATGATTCCCTTTCCTGTAAGCAACTCAACAAAATATGGTGATGGAACTCAGCAGTTTTCAGCGAATGTTCTGGGAACAAATGAAGACCGTATAGAGAGAAAAGCATATTTGGGCAACGAAAACTTTTATTCTTCTCCCCTCTGGCTCACAGGGGTTATTTTCTGAGTTTAAAGTCATTATTTGTGAGAAAAAGTCCGAAATAACATGAGTTTAAAAACTAAACTTAAGACTAGACAAAATGTACAAGGTGTGGCACAGTGGCGTAGTGGTTAGCACGTCCACCTACAGCAAGAAGGCCCGGGTTTGATTCCCAGCTCTGTGTGGAGTTTGCATGTTCTCCCTGTGCTTGTGTGGGCTTCCTCTGAGTATTATGGTTTGCTACCATAGTCTGAAAACATGCACAGTAGGTTAATTTGCCATTTTAAACCTCCTTTTAGGTGTGAGTGTGAACGGTTGTGTGAATGTTGGCCCTGCGATGGCCTAGTGAGCTGTCCAGTGTCTACCCTGCACTCACCTGGGATGGGCACCAGCAATGTTCCCTCTAAGCTGCGCACTTGCGCAATCGTGCACTGCTTGCACATTCTCAGCGCACAAGAAAATTTATGCAGCGCATAAAATAAAATTAATCAGAAATGTATTAATTAATATCTAATATTAGACAAGATCTAATCTAATTAATTAGACCAATAATATTGTTTTCTATACCATTTTGCAATGTAACTCAGTGAGTGACAGGTGTCCAGCCAATGATACGATACGGTTCATGTACGCTACGCAGCTAATCATAGCATTGACAGTGCTTGCATATGTGCCACACCCATACGTGTGCAAATGCAATGTCCTCAGTGTGCTCACGGGGCTTGTGTGTATGCCCAGACACATGAAAAATTAGAGGGAACATTGTGCACCAGCCCACCTGCAACCCTAATTAGGAATTTTAAATATTTTTTTAACATGCGGTAACTAGACAAATTTTTTTTAAATTTTGGTTAATATGGGGGATTGCTATCCTTGGTGGAGGTTTGCGCTTTCTGGGTGCTCTTGTTAAGCTATATTTCGTAATTGGGTTTAAAATCAAATGGAACACTTCCGTGTTTTAGTTTTAACACCAAACCAGTTAAAATTCACATAATTAATTTGCCCTTCTAGGAATCATGGGATTGTGATATAGTTTTACTTTAGTAGGTATGAATGAAATTGACAGGTGCAGTGGGGGTGGCCTGGTGGTAAAGGGCGCTGGATTGCTGATCCTAAGGTTTGGGGGTTTGAGTCCCAGTCGCCACAAGGTTGTCACTGTCCCTCCAGTGCAGCTAACTGGGTTATCAAAGGCCGGCCATGTCTCTCACTGTCTATGGTGAGAGGTTCATGTAAAAGAACCATTGCTGACTTTCGTAGAGTAGCTGCAAAGCCTTCAGTGTGTTTCTGCCCCTTGCTGAAGGGTTGTGTAAGGAAGGACATCCAACCTAAAAAAGCTATGCCAAATCAAACATGCGAATCAGATGATTCACTGTGGTGACCCCTGAAAAAGGGAAAAAGCCAAAAGGAGAAGAAGAAGTAAGGAGATTCATTGCTAGCACATAATTGTTGCATCATATCCAGTATTCGTAATTGTAATATTCTATAACATACTTGTAATCTATACAGACACAAAAACATAGACATTCTGTCTCTGAGTCTGCATGTGTAATTTTTCCTCCACAGATGTCTTCTGGAATGACTCAGAGTCCCAGAAAGCCTCCTCCTCCCAAAGATCCCCTTGCTGACCTGAACATCAAGGACTTCCTATAGGTCACCATCAGGTACATCCTAGTACAGCCATAGTTTTTTGTTTGTAATACTCAGTTATTATTTATAATTGAATTAGCTGGAAGTAATATCTACAAAATAAAAACAAACTATCAAAATAAACTAAAAACTTATTTTTCTTTATGTGTCTCACCATAGCAAGTCAGAGATAATGACCCTGAGGAAATGGATGTGTGCATTTCTTTTCAGATCAACATCATCAGGGTCTCCCTCCATCCTTTCCAATCTTTCTGTCTAATGTTGTATTACAACCTGTGAAAGTGATAAAGTATATGTGTGTGTGTGTGTGTGTGTGTGTGTGTGTGTGTGTGTGTATGAGAGAGAGAGAGAGAGAGAGAGAGTATTTAATGTTTCCAGGCTATATTTAAAAAGACAACCCAGAAGAAAAGGTATTGATGGATGCATCCTTGTACATTCACCATGGTGGATGTGTTCCTTTTGTTTTCATGCCTTGTATTTTTTCTGTGAGAAACCTAAACAGATGTTGATGTAATGTTTACTGTGGCGATAAAATAATGTGTTTGATGCGGTACATATCACTGGGCTCATTGGATCCATGTCGACATTGAAGTATTAGTTGTCCAGCTCTTAGCCATACAGCTTCTGGGACCACTTGAAGGAACATCATGTTAACAGATGTCTCAAGGTTTGCGTAGCATCTCCATTCTGTTTATACTAATGATCTGCTTTTCTTTCTCTTACATCAGTAACGTGACATGCAACATTGGACTCGACCTATTACATAATATGCATTTCTTTATATCTTTAGTCTTTATTTTGAGATAAAATAATCTATTTTACTTATTTTGAAAGTACTTTAGGGATTAAAAGAGGTGGAATAAACTATCCACCTGAATGCAATCTAGCTCTGTTTTTTAGCACCTTGTAGTGATTAGTGGTAGTGCACAAGAGCACATGTTCCCTTGATCTAATACTGGAGAGAGGTGGGAAGATATTTCCCAAAGACATTGACAAAACCCTCCACCGCTGATTTTACCATCAGTCCATAATAATGACTAAACTGTTGTTGTTTTTTTTTAATAACGCTTTGATCCATTGCAGGAGGGTATTGTGGAAAAAGAATAAAAATATAAAAATCCTGGTTTGTAGAAAGACTGTTGGAATAATGTTATATTAACAGTGGATATGCTGGCACATTTGTTTTATTTCTTGGTGGATCTTTTTTTTTTTTGGATGTAATAGCCCCTCTCTGTCCCAATTCTCTTCTGTGCATGTAAGTCCTGTTGAAATGCAATAAACAATTACCTGGAAAACATTTGGTGAGTGAATATATTATTGTACTGTATTTGATTATTTATAGTATTCTGCATCAAACAGGGTCACACTGTGCACCTCCAGATTGAACTTTGGTTATAAATTTGACTTTGAAAATTGACAGAGATGACTTCCACGGCACTGTACAAAAACCTGAGTCCAGTGCAGTATTGTGGGGCCGGTGGTGTAGTGGTTAGGGTGATGTGCTCAGGATCAGGAGGTTGTAAGTTCGAATCCCACTGAGACCCTCACTGTGCTAAGACCCCTGGGCAAGGTCTCAACCACAAGTGTGCCTCTGTTCACCCAGCAGTATAAATGGGAACCAGTGGAAATATACTGGGAAGGTAACCTGTGATGGACTAGCGTCCCATCCAGGGGGAGTTGAACTCCTAATCGCTTCATGTTATGGAAACCAGGGATAAGCACCAGCCTGATGAGCTATGAGGCTCGGGTGTAAACACCCGGCAGACTTACCTTTTTCTTGACCCAGTGCAGTATTATAGATATGAGGCATCATAGTACAATCTATAAAATTGTTAGAATAGTATAAAGATTGCATTTCCCAAGACATGTCGGTCATTTGAGTGCTACAATGTAACCCACAAGGGGACAGCATGTGAACAGAGGCATGTTGGACATGCTTCAAACATTAGTGAGGATTTTGGGTGAGACTGAGACTTCATTCTCCCCGCTGGTGCACTCACCTGTTTTATTTTTTTAAGAAGAGTTCGAGGTCTACTTCCCAACCAACTTTATTTCAGTTGTTGAAAAATAAAATCCATGGAGTGTGTAATAATAATAATAATAATAATAATAATAATGTCAGGGTATATTTACATAATATTCATTCGTTTTCTGAACCGCTTAATTTTAATTAGGGCCATGGAGAGGCTGGCGTACATCTCAGCTGGTTCCAGGTAAGGGCAGGACCCGGACACCTCGCCAGGCCATCGCAGTATTTACATAATACAGAAAGAAATGTGGAATTGCAGGTTCTTGTCATTCATTCATTCATTTATTTATTTATGGGGCGGAGAGTGTCACCCGAGATTTGGCTGTCATACTCATGTTATGTTGTTAGGGCAGTGGTGCGCTGGTGGTAAAGGGTGCTGGATGGCTGATCTTAAGGTTGGTGGTTTGAGTCCCCCCACTGCAGCTAACTGGGTTCTCAAAGGCCGGCCATGTCTCTCACTATCTATGGCGAGAGGAATGTAAAAGAACCATTGCCGACTTTTGTAAAGAGTATCTGCATAGCTATCAGCATGTTTCTGCCCCTTGCTAAAGGGTTGTGTCAGGAAGGGCACCCGATGTAAAAACCTATGCCACATCAAACATGCAAATCAGATGATTCGCTGTGGCTTCTTCTTCTTCTTCTTCTTTTACTTTCGGCTGCTCCTTTCAGGTGTCGCCACAGCAAATCATCCGCCTCCACCTCACCCTGTCCTCCGCATCTTCTTTTCTGACTCCAACGACCTTCATGTCTTCCTTCACCACATCCATAAATCTCTTCTTTGGTCTTCCTCGAGGCCTTCTGCCTGGTAGTTCCAACCTCAGCATCCTGCTGCCAATATACTCACTATCCCTCCTCTGTACATGTCCAAACCATCTCAATCTAGCCTCTATGACTTTGTCTCCAAAACATCTTACGTGGGCTGTCCCTCTGATATACTCATTTCTGATCCTATCCATCCTCGTTACTCCCAGAGAGAACCTCAACATTTTCATCTCTGCTACCTCCAGCTCTGCCTCCTGCCTTTTCCTCAGTGCCACTGTTTCTAAACCATACAACATCGCTGGCCTCACCACCGTCTTGTACACTTTTCCCTTCATTCTTGCTGACACTCTCCTATCGCACATCACACCGGACACTTTTCTTCAACCATTCCAGCCTGCCTGCACACGCTTCTTCACCTCTTTTCCACACTCTCCATTGCTCTGGATTGTTGAGCCTGTGGCGACCCCCGAAAAAGGGAAAAAGCTGAAAGGAAAGGAAAGGAACACTCGTGTTATTGTTGGCGAAATGTTACGAGGAAGCTGCTTATAAAGTTGCATACGAGCACACAGTAGATTCATATGTATTATTACATTTACAAACAGTCTATGCCCCCCCCACACACACCGGTTTGTGGTAAAATTGTCAAGCGTTGACTGGTCCGCGATGATAAAAAGGCTGGGGACCACTATTCTACTAAACTCGAACAATCCTGATAGACTTTCGAGTGCCTATTAAGACTCTGATAATCCTGATAGACTTTGTAATCGGTAAAATATGTAAACAAAACACTTGGAAAAATCTCATTATAGTTCGCTACAGGGAGGTGGTAAGGTCTAAGGGCTGTACACGACCCACTATCATAAACCGGACTAACCACTGCAACATCACATGATCAGTTGACAACAGGCCAGGAGAATGACAACTCCAGAACAGGAGCTCTACATCTGCTTGAAACATTGCAGGACCGGTTTCACTGTGCTGTATCACAAACAAAAGCCATACCTGATACAGATTGTTGCGACTTTCATTTTGGGAGATGCTATTTTGTTTTCTTTCGCATCATTTATCTCTGACACTTTTGTTTGTTGTTTTTTTTTTTAAGCCAACAGGCTAATCATTCGTATTACAAAAATATGGTTTTGGGCAGCAGAATAAAAATTATTAAAAATATAGTCTCAAAGTCACACACACACACACACACACACACACACACAAAAAAAAAAAAAAATTAGGACACCTGATGAAATAGTCAGCTCTTTATTAAGAAATGTTCCCTTAATGTCCCATCTTGTTTTTATTTCTGGCAAAGAAAGTGATTTAATTGTAATTAAATAACAACATTTTTACTTAAACAAAAGATGTGAACAACACTGCGTATTTCAATCTAGGAAAAAAATAGGACACCCTACCCCTGCTAACTCATGTTACCCCCTTTGGCTAAAATAGCTTCAGTGAGACGCTTCTTGTAGCCATCTGTCAATCCCTGACATCAATCTGTGGAAAGTTTGCCCCAATCCTCAATGAGCAGTAAGCTGTGAGATGTTTGATGGGTTTCTTGAATGCACAGCCCATTACAAGTCACCCCACAGCATCTCAATGGGATTAAGCTCCAGGCTTTAACTGGGCCATTCCAGGACTCTCCACTTTTTAGACAGTCCTTGGTGGATTAACTGGTACGTTTTAAGTCATCGTCATGTTGCACTGTCAGTTCTGCTTCAGCTTTAATTTTTTTTACAGATGGTTTCACGTGTTCCTTAAGCATCCTCTGACACACAGGAGAATTCATGGTGATCTGGCCAAGTCCTGCTGCACCAAAACATCCCCAAACCATGCCACTTCCACCTCCATGCTTCACAGTTGGTATGAGGTTCTTTGCCTGGAATGCTCTATTGGTTTCGACTAAAGATATCCTCTGTTCTGGTGTCCAAACAATTCAACTTTAGACTCATCTGTCTGAAGAACGTTATTCCAAAAGACCTTGTCTTTGTTCTCTCTGGAAAACTTCTGTCTGGCCTTAATGTTCTTTATAGAGAGCAAAGGTTTCCTCTCTGCACACCTCCCATGGGGGTCAAACTTGTGTCATCTCTTTCTGATAGTAGAGTCATGCGCTTTCACATCAACAGTAGCAAGAGCCTGCTGTAGCTCCCATGATTATGTTTTAGAACTTTTGATGACTTCTTTTAGCATCTTGCGGTTTGTTTTGGTGGTGAACTTGCTTGGACGATCAGATCTGGGCATGGTGGCAGTTGTTTTGAATGCATTCCACTTGTACACAATTTTGTCCATCATGTGTCTGCACATTGCTGTATTGAACTAAACCATTAACTTTATTCTGGATAGCTGTCCCTGTCCACGCTTCACTGAATTAATGCTGATTAGCTGTTATGCATTAATGTGTTGCATGACATCAGTTACACACTACAATCAGCTACACATAACAAAAAAGTGAACACAACTGGCAAAGAACTTGGGGCAGTGGTGGCCTGGTGGTAAAGGGCGCTGGACCACTGATCCTAGGGTTGGGGGTTCGAGTCCCACTCTCCACAAGGTTGTCACTGCCCCCAAGTGCAACTAACTGGGTTATCAAAGCCCAGCCATGTCTCTCATTGTCTATGGTGAGAGGAATGTAAAAGAACCATTGCTGACTTTCATCAGCGCGTTTCTGCCCCTTGCTAAAGGGTTGTGTCAGGAAGGGCATCCGACGTAAAAACCTATGCCAAATGAATATGTGAATAATTAATATGACTTCCATGAAGATGGAGGCAGATGATTAGCTGTGGCAAACCCTGAAAGGGAACAGCTGTAAGGAAAAGAAGAACTTGCAAAGAACTTGTGAGGAGCTCTGCCATTAGGAAGTGCAAAATGATTAAATTATTCTTTACTTTTATACTGAAAATACAGTAAAATAAACATTTTTTAGATGAGGAGTCAAAGTTAAACTCTACTCTATGAGATTTGATAATGATGTAATAATAAGAGAGATGTGAAAGATTCTGTGAACTTGATGTCCAGGATTCAGCTTCTGCCAGACAGCCTGCACTTATGAAGATGCATTTCACTATCAACCTTTGAAAAACAGACGACGGATGACAAATCAGTGCAGCACAGTGGCTGCAGATGACCTTAATAAATGAAGGCATAATAGAAAAGCGCACTGATGGCCAGCAGTGCTACAGAGAGCATCATATTCCTCCTGTTCTCCCCTCGCAGTTCTGCAAGCTCTTTCTCTGAAACAGATGTGACATTCATCTGTATAATCAAGTGCATATTGTTTCAGGTGACCATAATTACAGCAGAATAGAATTTTTTCTTCTTTTTGTGACTAAAATGTACTTTGTTTTTGCATTACCATAGTTCTGTATCCTCTCACTCATGATCGCCATTTCATCCTCAAGGGCTTGTCTGTAGACCCAAATAGAAGGATGCAGTTGGTGTAATCACATTTAGTAAATATTTTTCTTTCTTGACAGTGTGTGTACTCCTACTTGTTTTCATCTGAGAGCTGCTCACGTCGATGTCTGAATTCTGCCCTCTCCAGATTATCCTGACACTTCAATCGCTGCTCTTCAATCCGATCAATCTTGGGAAGAAATATATATTTGTATTCATCATATAAAGAAAAAATTGATCCTGGGTGCTTCATCTCAAAAGCTCATCATAGTACATTTGCATAAATTTAATTTTCAAACATGTAATTTTTTTGTTATGTGTACTCCTCTCGAACAGCTGAGTTCCATTATAAGACGCTAAAACATTGGCCTCGTGACATAAGCATGCCAGAAGAATGGACACCCGGAGAAAAGAATTGAGAATTTAATTATTTTTTCGAAAATCAACCTTTCTATCCATATGAGAATAATTTTATTCCAGGGTCTGTGCTGGATTTCTCCACAAGCACACCAAATTTTTTAAATAAATAAATAAAATTAGATAATGTGAAATAAATTTTATTTCAAGAGAAAAGGGAGGAAAAAAAAACAGCTGTGACCATCACCATTAACTTGCAATAGGACCAGCTTGGATGGCAAAACAGTGCTAGGAGTACTTATAATCTATCCTTCATGCCAAAAGTGTTTTTAGGAAAGACTTGAATGAGGAAAAAGTATGGTTTGATTCAGGTTGGACTGGCAAAGGAATCCAGAGTTCCTCAAAATTCTAAAGACAGCAGTTCCTAAGAACAAGGTTAAGTAGCAGATGTTGGGGACAAGAAAGTTATAGACTGACAGTAAGTGAAAATGACTCAAAGATGATTGTCAACGCCTTCAAATGTCACTCAACAACTTGTCATGATGGCGACTATCAGCTGGGGTTAAGTGCAATCATGGTTCAAAGCAGGCTTTTTCAGGCAGGCTAAGTCAGGCATAACTTCAAAAATCCCTACATCAATAAAAAGCAAAGAACAGCCTGGCTGAAGTTTACCAAGGACCATAAGAATTGGGCTGCAGAGACTGGAGTAGGTTACCTCTGATGACTCCAATTTTAATCTTTTCCCATCTCATGGCCATTTAATGATTAGAGAGACTTGGTGAGGCCTACCAGCCACATTGTCTCTTTCTCGCTGAGTAATTTCATGGTGGACTGATGATGTGAGGTGTTTCAGCAAGGCTGGAGTGCAGCAAATGTTTAGTTGTAGAGGACACAAATCAAACGATGAACAGGCTTATCCTGAACAAAAACCTGGTTCCTTGCACACTGATAATATGCAGCACAGTGTTCCATACCACACAACATGAATCAAGGTGTGGATGGACATCTGCAACATCAAGACCCTGTTAATTGCAGAACATTCTCCAGACCTGAACTCCAGCGAAAACCCCTGAAATGTGATGAAGATGAACAAGGATGGCCACAAGCCTTTAAGCAAAGCTGAGCTGATTGAATTTTTGCACCAGGAGTAGCATGAAGTCATCCAAGAGTAATGCAGAGGTCTGGTAGAGGGCTTGCCAAAACACATTAAAACTCAGAATAAAATGTGAAGGTTATTCCACCAATACAGTTTCAGATTGCATTTCTAGACAAAGCATTCTGGGAAAATATCTGTTTCATGGGAAAATGAGTTAATGCAGATCATCGCTTGGTACATCATGGCAGATCAGGAAAAATGTTGTCCAATAAATACACCTTAAAATAATGAAACTGAATGCTTCTACATTTAAACGAGACAAATAAAAGTAGGAAATTAACAATTAATATTTGGTGTGATAACATTTTGCTTATCTTTTTGGAGCTTTTCACTGCCACACTTCATAGTAGCAGTACTAGAAATAGTAGTAGTAGTAGTAATAATAATAATAATAATAATAATACGGTGTGGATGGGAAGAGAAATGGAGTCGGAGTCATCTTGAAGGAGGAGTTTGCCAGGAATGTTCTAGAAGTGAAAAGAGTGTCAGACAGAGTGATGAGTCTCAAGTTAGAAATTAAAGGTGTGATGGTCAATGTTGTTAGTGCTTATGCCCCACAGGCAGGATGTGAGCGAGAAGAGAAGAAGAGATTCTGGAGGGAGTTAGATGAAGTGATGCAGAGTACCCCCAGAGGTGAAAGAGTGGTCATTGGTGCAGACTTCAATGGACATGTTGGTGCAGGAAACAGAGGGGACGAGGAAGTGATGGGTAGGTTTGGTATCCAGGACAGGAACACAGAAGGACAGATGTTGGTAGATTTTGCAAAAAGGATGGAAATGGCTATGGTGAATACTTTCTTCCAGAAGAGAGAGGAGCATAGGGTGACTTATAAAAGTGGAGGTAGGAGCACACAGGTAGACTACATCTTGTGCAGGCGATGTAATTAAAAGGAAGTCAGTGACTGCAAAGTAGTAGCGGGTGAGAGTGTTGCCAAACAGCATAGGATGGTGGTGTGCAGGATGATGCTGATGGTGAGGAAGGTGAAGAAGGCAAAGGCAGAGCAGAAGACAAAGTGGTGGAAGTTGAAAAAGGAAGAGTGTCAGGTTGTCTTCAAGGAGGAGTTGAAACAGGCTTTGGGTGGTCAGGAAGTGCTTCCAGATGACTGGACAACTACAGCGAATGTGATCAGGGAGACAGGTAGGAGAATACTTGGTGTGTCATCTGGAAGGAAAATAGATAAGGAGACTTGGTGGTGGAATGAGGAAGTGCAGGAGTGTGTACAAAGGAAGAGATTAGCTAAGAAGAAGTGGGACATTGAGAAAACCGAAGAGAGTAAACAGGAGTACAGGGAGACACAGCGTAAGGCAAAGGTAGCAGTGTCAAAGGCCAAACAGAGCGCGTTTGATGACTTGTATGCTCGGTTGGAAAGTAAGGAGGGAGAAAATGATTTATATAGGTTGGCACAGCAGAGAAATAGAGATGGGAAGGACGTGCAGCAAGTTAGATTGATAAAGGACAGAGAGGGAAATGTATTGACTGATGACAGAAGTGTGCTGGGAAGATGGAAAGAGTACTTTGAAGAGCTGATGAATGAGGAAAATGAGAGAGAAAAAAGAGTAGAAGAGGTGACTGTTGAGGACCAGGAAGTAGCAAAGATTAGTAAGGGTGAAGTGAGGAGGGCATTGAAGAGGATGAAGAATGGAAAGGCAGTTGGTCCTGATGACATACCGGTGGAGGTATGGAAGTGTCTAGGAGAGGTAGCAGTAGATTTTCTGACAACAACATTTAACAAGGTCCTAGAGAGTGAGAGGATGCCAGAGGAATGGAGGAGAAGTGTGCTGGTGCCCATTTTTAAGAACAAGGGAGATGTGCAGAGGTGTGGGAACTATAGAGGGATAAAGTTGATGAGCCATACGATGAAGTTATGGGAAAGAATAGTGGAAGCTAGACTAAGGGCAGAAGTCAGCATTTGTGAACAACAGTTTGGTTTCATGCCAATAAAGAGCACCACAGATGCAGTGTTTGCCTTGAGGATGTTAATGGAGAAGTACAGAGAAGGTCAGAGGGAGCTGCATTGTGCCTTTGTGGATCTGGAGAAAGCATATGACAGGGTGCCGAGAGAAGAACTGTGGTATTGCATGAGGAAGTCTGGAGTGGCAGAGAAGTATGTTAGAGTGGTGCAGGACATGTATGAGAGATGTAAGACAGTGGTGAGGTGTGCTGTCGGTGTGACACAAGAGTTCAAGGTGGAGGTGGGACTGCATCAAGGGTCAGCTCTCAGCCCCTTCTTGTTTGCTATGGTGATGGACAGGCTGACAGACGAGGTTAGACAAGATTCCCCATGGACTATGATGTTTGCAGATGACATTGTGATCTGTAGTGAGAGCAGAGAACAAGTGCAGGAAAATCTAGAGAGGTGGAGGTATGCCCTGGAAAGGAGGGGAATGAAGATTAGCCTCAGTAAGACAGAATACATGTGCATGAATGACAAGGACCAAAGAGGAACGGTGAGATTACAGGGAGCAGAGATAAGGAAGGTGGAGGATTTTAAGTACTTAGGCTCAACAATCCAGAGCAATGGAAAGTGTGGAAAAGAGGTCAAGAAGCGTGTGCAGGCAGGTTGGAATGGTTGGAGAAAAGTGTCCGTGTGATGTGTGATAGGAGGGTATCGGCAAGAATGAAAGGAAAAGTGTACAAGACGGTGTTGAGGCCAACGATGTTGTATGGGTTAGAAACAGTGGCCCTGGGGAAAAGACAGGAGGCAGAGTTGGAGGTAGCAGAGATGAAAATGTTGAGGTTCTCTTTGGGAGTAACGAGGATGGATAGGATTAGGAATGAGCACATCAGAGGGACAGCACATATAAGACGTTTTGGAGACAAAGTCAGAGAGGCTAGATTGAGATGGTTTGGACATGTACAGAGGAGGGATAGTGAGTATATTGGTAATAGGATGCTGAGGCTGGAACTACCAGGCAAAAGGCCTAGAGGAAGACCAAAGAGACGATCCATGGATGTGGTGAAGGAGGACATGAAGGTCGTTGGTGTAAGAGAAGAAGATGCAAAGGATAGGGTGAGATGGAGGCAGATGATTCGCTGTGGCGACCCCTGAAGGGAAAAGCCGAAAGGAAAAGAATAATAATAATAATAATAATAATGTCTGCTTATTTATTTTTATCAAAGCCCAGGAGCCTTTGTTTTTTAATTGTCTTAAAATTGTCCTTTATATAATCTCATCGGTGCTCGTTTCTGACAATGACACGTTATTTTTTTTTCTGGACTGATTCTTTTTTTTTCCCCTGTAAAAACTGCTTTCTCCAAAAAAAAAACTTATTTGATGTAGAATTAACCTAACAATCCTTAAGTTTATCTGAAAAAATAGGGCACTTAAGGGTTTTGTACTTTACTGTAATATCTGATTTATTGTTTAATATTTAAATTGATTTATTGTTTAATATTTAAATAAACCCTCTGAGGAACCAAACAGAACACTCCACGGTGTTCCTTTTTAAAATAGAAAAGTTATATCGCTTACGGCCAGTAGATGGCAGTAATATACCACCATGCTAAAGATTTTAAATAAATTGTGCAAAAAAAAATTACTCTACGTTTAATCTGAACAAACTGTAAACTGTGATCTGAATATTATGAGAATAAATACTGCCCAGACCCACATAATAGTAACAGTGTGTAGTGTTTCGAATAAAGTCAGCATGTCTGATCTGTAGATCAGAAAAATGGGAAACATGGCGTGTTCCACTCACCTCAGTCGCAACACTAATCTTTTCTCTTTTAGTATTCTTTTGTTTTGTCATTCTGATAGTCAGTGCGTGTACGAGCTACTAAAAGATAATAATTTTCACAAAAAAATATCTGATCTGGTGTACTGTATGCTGACGTGCAGTAGAAATTTTCTTCTGTTTCCTGAGAGAAGTGTTAGAGGAACAACAAGGACCTCTACCGCCACCTGTAGGCAAGTCTGATACAGCGCTTTGTCAGGACCTCAGAGAAAGAGCTCGTGCCATGCCGCCCACTTTATGGTTTTGTCCCTCCATGATTTTGTGATGTGAGGTGGACTTCAGCTAAATGTATACATAATTGTTTTACTATATTCTACATTGGCACCTCTGGTAAAAATCACACTAAAACAAGATTTTTATGGTTTATTATAATAATTTTAAGGGCAATGGTGGCCTAGTGGTATAGGGCGCTGGATTGCTGCTCCTCAGGTTGGGGGTTTAAGTCCCACTGTCCACAAGGTTGTCACTGCCCCCCCACACCCCCCCCAGTGCAGCTAATTGGGTTATCAAAGGCCGGCCATGTCTCTCACTGTCTATGGTGTGAGACATGTAAAAGAACCATTGCTAACTTTCGTAAAGAGTAGCTGCAAAGCCGTCAGTGTGTTTCTGCCCCTTGCTCAAGGGTTGTGTCTGGAAGGGCATCCAATGAAAAAACCTATTCCAAATCAAATATGCGAATCAGATGATTTCCTGTGGCGACTCCCGAGAAAAAGGGAAGAAGATTAGAATTTTTTTTCAATAATGACTGACAGATGAGAGCCCAGCACAGACAGGTATGCAGCTGAGCCTAACAGTTCCTCTCTAAATAATTTAATATGTACATTATTATTTTATATGTTATTAATATGTTTAATATGTAGTAGTACTATTTGGGAAAATAATGAAAATCAAACTAAAATTAGATGTTTTGTAGTTTATATTTACATATTTTAACCATGACAAAGACTGTTCAGGTAGGTTTTGCACTTTGAGTTAATGAGCGCTACAGTGTTGAGCATGTTCACCCAGAGTGAGTACATATTGCACAAAGCCGTGAGAAAACTGCCTCTATAACAATATGTTTGTAAAGTAATTTAATTGTTTTGTATAAACTGCAAGTAAATACACAGAAAACAGGCAAAAAGCAAGATCAGTTAAAAGGAATGAAATTCCATTATGCGCTGTGAATCTATCTTCAAATGTGAGACAACTTACTGTCTGTCTTCCTTTCGGCTTTTCCCCTTTTACTCGGGAGTCGCCACAGCGAATCATCTGATTCGCACGTTTGACTTGGCAGAGGTTTTTACATCGGATGCCCTTCCTGTCACAACCCTTTTAGCAAGGGGCAGAAACACGCTGATGGCTTTGCAGCTCCTCTTTACGAAAGTCAGCAATGGTTCTTTTACATGCCTCACACCATAGACAGTGACAGACATGGCCTGCCTTTGATAACCCAGTTAGCCACACTGGGGGGTGGGGGTGGGGGGTGGGCAGTGACAGCCCTGTGGAGAGTGGGACTCGAACCCCCAACCTTTGGATCAGCGACCCAGCGCCCTATACCACTAGACCACCACTGCCCCTGTGAGACGACTTACTATATAAGCATAAAAGAAAATAGAGTCTGTAAATTTGTATTTGTACACCAAAAACAATAGGGGCCAGTGATGTAGTGGGTAGAGTGCTGGGCTCATGATCGGGAGGTTGTGAGTTCAAATCCCACTGAGACCCCCACTGTGCAATAGAAGTTATTAATATCTACATAATGTGGGGCCGGTGGCGTGGTGGTTATGGTGCTGCACTCATGATTGGGGGACCCCTGGGCAAGGTCTCAACCACAAGTATACTGCTGTTCACCCAGCAGTATAAATGGGTACCAGTAAAATATACTGGGAAGGGAACCTGTGATGGACTAGCATCTCATCCAGGAGGAGTTGAAGTCCTGGTTGCTTCATGCTACAGAAAGACCAAGACAAAAAGACCAAGAAACTGATTGTGGATTTCATGAGATACAAACCACCAGTGATTGGTGTTTTCATTCAGGGCGACAATGTTGAAAAGTATGGAGAATGAGAAATACTTTAGAGTTCATATTGACAATAAACTGGACTGGGTTAAGAACACTGCCTCACTTTACAAGAAAGACTGGAGCCGTCTCTAATTTTCGAGGAGGTTAAGGTCGTTTAAAGTCTGTCGGACATTGCTCAGGATGTTTTATGAGTCTGTTGTGGCCAGCGCTATCCTCTATGCTGTTGGCTGAGGGTTACAAACACTAACAGATTGAACAAACTGGCCCACAAGGCCGGTGAAGCTGGACTTTCTGATGGTAATGACGGAGAGGAGAATGTTTTCCAAAATAAAGACAATATTGAACAATACCTCACACCTGCTTCATAAACTGCTGATCGGTCACAGGAGCAGGTTCAGTGAGAGACTGACACTGTACCACCTAAATGCCCCAGTGAACGACACAGGAAATCATTCCTACCTGCGGCCACTGAAGTGTACAAAACTGTACTGTCCTCCATATAGCAACAACAGCCACTGTTATACATTTACATTCTACTGTTTATCATATTAATAATACTGTACATATCACTCACTGACAGGATTCATTCTGTAGTTATTTATGTCGATATTAGGTAAAGTCCTCTGGGTTTTTACACCCGAGCCTAGTGGCTCATCAGGCCGGTGCTTATCCCTGGTTTTCATAGTGTGAAGCAACTCGGAGTTCAACTCCTATATATTTTATACATTTTAATAACAATATATTTTTACTGGTACCCAATTACCATCGGGTGAACAGAGGCACACTTGTGGTTAAGACCTTTCCCAGGGGTTTAGCACGGTGGGGGTCTAACTGGGATTTGAACACAGAACCTCCCAATCATGAGTAAGTCTGTTGGGTTTTTACACCCGAGCCTCGTGGCTCATCAGGCTGGTGCTTATCCCCGGTTTCCGTAGCGTGAAGCGACCAAGAGTTCAACTTCCCCTGGATGGGACGCTAGTCCATCACAGGTTACCTTCCCAGTATATTTTACTGGTACCCATTTATACTGCTGGGTGAACAGAGGCACACTTGTGGTTGAGACCTTGCCCAGGGGTCCCCCAATCATGAGTGCAGCACCATAACCACCACACCACCGGCCCCACATTATGTAGATATTAATAACTTCTATTTTCAGACTTCTTCACTTCACTTATCCCTTAACATCCGAGGATGTCGTTGGGGCACCTTCATGGTGAGACATGGGCTGATTTGGCCTGGCGGAGCCCATCCCTCTTCAGGTCGTAGAAACACGCTGACGACTTTGCAGCCTACTCTTTACGAAAGTCAGCAATGGTTCTTTTACCTGAACCTCTCACCACTGACAGTGAGAGACATGGCCTGCCTTTGATAACCCAGTTAGCTGTACTGGGGGGGACAGTGAGAACCTTGTGGGGACTCGAACCCCCAACCTTAGGATCAGCGATCCTGCGCCCTAACCACTAGGCCACCACTGTCACGCCAATTTCAAACTTACCTATAGATATATTTATATATGTAGATTATTTTCCATTTCGGCTTTTTCCTTTTTTCAGGGGTCGCCACAGCGAATCATCGGAGTCACATGTTTGATTTGACTTAGGTTTTTTACATCGGATGACCTTCCTGACACAACCCTTTAGGTAGGGGCAGAAACACGCTGACCGCTATATATATTTATGCATATTATATTTGTGTGTATATATCGAAATACAGTATTTGTAATTTTTCTTTCTCAAGATTTTATTCTTATCTCATTCTTACTTTGTAAGGAGCAAGTGTGTGCACACAATCCCCTCTCGGGTCAATACTGTAATGTTTTGTGATTCTGGTTCTGATCAGTATACAGAAGGTGTTATAGTAAATTGTCCACATACTTTTGGTCATTTATTCCATAATTACTTGAATCATTATGATGGGTGAGGCATAAAATGTCAACTCTCTATAAATTAAGATCTTAATACTGTAACACCAGAAATAAGGAAAACAACTCAGGCCATCTGGACTGAAGAGATGGTTCACGTGCACTCTTGCTCTGATTGGCTCTGATTGGAAGAGGAAGTGCGTATCATGCGACGCGCTTGTTGACCGAGAATCAGCTGATTTTTAGAAGGGACGCCTTTCACACCGTGACGGTTTTTTTTCCGTCCAGTGCATTTGTAAAGACAAGCAGAAACCGGAACTTTAATCTTCGTCGTATATTATTCTGTATTTGGAAGAGACCTGCACTGACAGCAGCGATGGCGCTCAGCGACGCGGACGTCCAGAAGCAGGTAATGGTGGGATTATAGAAGGGGTGTGACGTCATCCAATCTCATATTAGTACATTGACTACGGCGTTCAATATGCATGAGGTTTTTTACGTGGTACTAACTTATACATTAATAGCTATAATCTTCAGAACTGTTATATTGAAGGACACCGCCATTAAGTGTGTGTGTGTGTAAAAGAGAGAGCAAGTGCAGGATGCAGTGCCTTTAAATGTCCCCACACTGTGTGTGTGTGTGATGCATTTTCTCATCCTGGCATTTGTGAAAAGAATGAAAGTCCTTTTTCAAATGATTCACTGAATAGGACTAAAGCCTGTATAATAAACACTATTATACACACTGATGGAACTGTTTCTGTATTTAAACATGACATTTGAAATCACTTGAAACACACAATTGGATCATTCCATGTTCACTAGGCAAGGTTGGGGATGGTCAACTACTTGACCACCTCAGAGCCTTAAACATTGTAGGAATGATCCTTGGTATCTGAAACTGGCATCTGCCAATCTATTTACTTTACTTTATTTATTTAAGCATTTTCAATGGACTTTTTCAATAAATGACTTGTATGCTCGGTTGGAAAGTAAAGAGGGAGAAAATGATTTATACAGGTTGGCACAGCAGAGAAATAGAGATGGGAAGGATGTGCAGCAAGTTAGAGTGATTAAGGACAGAGAGGGAAATGTATTGACTGATGACAGAAGTGTGCTGGGAAGATGGAAAAAGTACTTTGAAGAGCTGATGAATGAGAGAGAAATAAGAGTAGAAGAGGTGACTGTTGAGGACCAGGAAGTAGCAACGATTAGTAAGGGTGAAGTGAGGAGGGCATTGACGAGGATGAAGAGTGGAAAGGCAGTTGGTCCTGATGACATACTGGTGGAGGTATGGAAGTGTCTAGGAGAGGTAGCAGTAGATTTCCTGACAAGAACATTCAACAAGGTCTTAGAGAGTGAGAGGATGCCAGAGGAATGGCAGAGAAGTGTGCTGGTGCCCATTTTTATGAACAAGGGAGATGTGCAGAGTTGTGGCAACTACAGAGGGATAAAGTTAATGAGCCATACGATGAAGTTATGGGAAAGAATAGTGGAAGCTAGACTAAGGGCAGAGATCAGCATTTGTGAACAACAGTTTGGTTTCATGCCAAGAAAGAGCACCACAGATGCAGTGTTTGCCTTGAGGATGTTAATAGAGAAGTACAGAGAAGGTCAGAAGGAGCTGCATTGTGCCTTTGTGGCTCTGGAGAAAATATATGACAGGGTGCCGAGAGAGGAACTGTGGTATTGCATGAGGAAGTCTGGAGTGGCATAAAAGTATGTTAGAGTGGTGCAGGACATGTATGAGAGATGTAAGACAGTGGTGAGGTGTGCTGTCGGTGTGACAGAAGAGTTCAAGGTGGAGGTGGGATTGCATCAAGGGTCAGCTCTGAGCCCCTTCTTGTTTGCTATGGTGATGGACAGGCTGACAGACAAGGTTAGACAAGATTCCCCATGGACTATGTTTGCAGATGACATTGTGATCTGCAGTGAGAGCAGAGAACAAGTGCAGGAAAATCTAGAGAGGTGGAGGTATGCCCTGGAAAGGAGGGGAATGAAGGTTAGCCTCAGTAAGACCGAATACATGTGTATGAATGCCAAGGACCCAACAGGAACGGTGAAGTTACAGGGAGCAGAGATAAGGAAGGTGGAGGATTTTAAGTACTTAGGCTCAACAATCCAGAGCAATGGAGAGTGGAAAAGAGGTGAAGAAGCGTGTGCAGGCTGGTTGGAATGGCTGGAGAAAAGTGACCGGTATGATAGGAAGGTATCGGCAAGAATGAAAGGAAAAGTGTATAACACGGTGTTGAGGCCAGCAATGTTGTATGGTTTAGAAACAGTGGCCCTGGTGAAAAGACAGGAGGCAGAGCTGGAAGTAGCAGAGATGAAAATGTTTAGGTTCTCTTTGGGAGTAACGAGGATGGATAGGATCAGGAATGAGCACATCAGAGAGATAGCACATGTAAGAAGTTTTGGAGACAAAGTCAGAGAGGTTAGATTGTGATGGTTTGGAAATGTCCAGAAGAGGGATAGTGAGTATATTGGTAGTAGGATGCTGAGGTTGGAACTACCAGGCAGAAGGCCTAGAGGAAGACCAAAGAGACGATTCATTGACGTGGTGAAAGAGGACATGAAGGCAGTTGATGTAAGAGAAGATGCAGAGGATAGGGTGAGATGGAGGCAGATGATTCGCTGTGGCGACCCCTGAAGGGAAAAGCCGAAAGGAAAAGAAGAATGGACTTTTTCAATAAATCACTTGCAAGCTGGAGAATTGAATGAGAGCCCACTTTCAGATGTCTTTCTCTGGAAATACATGTTTTAGTATGTTCAAAATTTTTCTTAAATTTTCATATATTTTTGGAGATTTCTGGGAAATAAAGTGGATTTTCAAAAAAAATGGAAAAATATGCTTCTAATACATAGGATCGATTTAAGTAGTTTTATTGTGAGAGTAGTATCTGAATGACATTATTAATGCTTAAAAAGATGAAGTTCTGGGATATAAATGGGAGTTATGGCCAACCAAAGTCAATACCATAAAAAATGGAATATTTTCCAATTCAAAGATAATTCCTACCAAAGTTTCAAGAGATTGTGAGATGGTCAAAGAACCACCTTTGCTGAGGGACATGGAATGACCCACTTTTACAGTGTGTTGTGTTTGAAAAACAAACAGCAATAACGTAGTGACTGTAGACAAAAAGCAGCCATAGATACATAGATAGAACTCATTTGATTAAATTAAATATACATTTATTATATTCTGTAATCACTTAATCCTAATTAGGGTCACAGGGAGGCTGGTGCCCCTCCCAGCCGACTCCGGGCGACAGCAGAGTACACCCTGGACAGCTCACCAGGCCATCACAGGGCAGAAACATGCTGACGGCGATGTAGCTATTCTTGTCGAAAGTCAGCAATGATTCTTTTACAGTGCTGTGCAAATGTTTTTGCCCCCTGACCAATTTATGACATTTTTTGCACATTTGTCACTGTCATCCATTTCAGATCAAGCAAACCTAAATATTATACAAAGATAAAACATAAGTAAACATAAAATCCAGTTTTCAATGCCAATTGCATTTATTAAGGGGGGGAAATCTGAACCTACAAGGGTCCATGTGAATAAGTAATTGCCCCCTTAAACCTAATAGCTGGTTGAACCACCTTTTGCATCAAAACTGCAGTTAAGCGTTTGCGATAAGTGGCGACAAGTCTTTCATATCTCTATGATGGGATTTTTGGCCCACACTTCTGCAGAATTGTTTAATATCAACCAGATTGGATGGTTAAAGTGCACCAACGTGCCTGAAATTTAAAAAATTAAATCCTTATTTTAACTCATTCAACTTATTTATGTTTTCACCTTTCTCTTCGTTCCTGTTAGAAATTTTTCCATGTTGTTTCTTGAGGGGTTGTTTACTGCAATTCATATCATGTACTCGTGTAAAAAAACTGCTACACCATAGCATGACAATGAGAGCGCCACTGCCAACTAGTGGGGTGGCGGTGCAATTACACTTAATTCCCATACACTATTCCATAAAAGCAACCCAATCATACCGCGTCTCTCAAGGGGCACGCGCCCCACTATTTGAGACGCACTGGCCTAGAGTCTTTCTGATGGTGGAGTCATGAACGTTGACATTAACGGAGGCAAGTGAGGCTTGTAGTTGTTTAGAAGTGGTTTTGATCCTTTGAGACTTCTCCGGTTAGTCTGCACCGTGCTCTTGGAGTAATTTTGGTAGGTCGGCCACTTCTGGGAAGGGTCACCACTGTGCGATGCCTTCTCCATTTATGGATAATGGCTGTGAGAGTGGTCCGCTGGAGTCCCAAAGATTTACCAATGACTTTGTATTCTTTCACAGACCGAGACAGCTCTATAATGTTTTTTTCTTGTTTGCTCTTGAAGCTTACTGGATCGCGGCATGATGTGTGTTCAGTATGGCCTACCTCACCTTGTCAGACAGGTTTCATGTTCGAGATCTTCTGATTGAAAATGTTTGGCAGCAATCAGGCCTGGGTGTGGCCATGAAATTGAACTCAGTTTTCCCCAATAATAGGATTAATCTCAATTACCTCACCTTTTAATTAAGGGGGGCAATAACTTTTTCACAGGGATTCATGTAGGTTTGGATAGGATTTTTCTCTTCATAAATAAAATCACAATAGAAAAACTGCATTTTTTTGAATACTTGGGTTATCTTTGTGTAATGTTTAAATTTGTTTGATCTGAAAAAGTCAAGTGTGACATGAGTGTAAAAAAATTAGTAAGGGGCAAAAACTTTTGTTCAGCACCGTACATGCCTCACACCATGGCCATATCTCTGACTGCCTAGCCTTTGATAGTTAGCTGCACTGGGGGGGACAGTGACAACCTGTGGAGATTGGGGCTTGAACCCCCAATCTTAGGATCAGTGATTGAGCATCTTTACCATAAGGCCACCACTGCCCACTTTTTTTAATATTAGTTATGTCAAATTCTTTTAAGTGATATGTGGTTGTCCTGTTGTGATGTACCAAATATGACCTTAGCTATGTTGTAGGGGCTGGTGGTGTCGTGGTTAGGGTGCTGCACTCATGATCAGGAGGTTGTGAGTTCAAATCCCACTGAGACCAGTGAGCTGTGCTAAGACCCCTGGGCAAGGTCTCAACCACAAGTGTGCCTCTGTTCACCCAGCAGTATAAATGGGTACCAGTAAAATATACTGGGAAGGTAACCTGTGATGGACTAGTGTTCCATCCAGGAGGAGTTGAACTCCTGGTTGCTTCACGCTACAGAAACCGGGGATAAGCACATGAGCCACTAGGCTCGGGTGTAAAAACCCAACAGACTTTACCATTTACCATATGTTGTAGGCTGCCATGAAGGGAAGAAAAGTATTTTCTTTTAAAAGGTGGATGTTTAGGTAGGTGACTATATGTTAGCTGATAAGATGTGTGGTCACATGCTTTTAAACCGCAGTGAAGTGTAGGTAATAGTAAAAACAATTAATTGGATTCTGGGTAGAGTAAGCTGGCCTCTATGCCTCACTGTATCTTAATTTTAACAAGATTACACTTTGTTAATTGTGTTCAGATGTTACTTGGTTATTACTCATCAGTCATCAGACTGGCCTGTTGTCTTAACTCTTAAAATAAATTTCTTTGTTCTTGTTTCTAGATCAAGCACATGATGGCTTTCATTGAGCAGGAGGCTAATGAAAAAGCAGAGGAAATTGATGCCAAAGTAAACCTCTACAGTCAAACATTGTTTATTTAATTAAAAAATGGTTTATGCATTTGTACAGTTTTTATTTTATTTCTTTTAAATACTGAAGATGAAATTGTTAGTCATGAAGCCTAAGCTTAAACAGGGTGAGTCGCTTTCTCTCCACAGGCTGAAGAAGAGTTTAACATTGAGAAAGGGCGTCTGGTGCAGACTCAGAGGCTGAAGATCATGGAGTACTATGAAAAGAAGGAAAAACAAATTGAACAGCAGAAGAAAATGTGAGTCATGCAGAAAGATGAGCATGGCTAACGGCAGACATTCATACTGGAAATGTCTTTTCACATGGGTCATTCTGGTCCAACTGCAAATGTGTACTGTTTTGACTCTTAATTCTCGATCCACAGTCAGATGTCCAACTTGATGAACCAGGCCAGGTTGAAGGTGTTGAAGGCTCGTGATGACATGATCTCGGTCGGTAACACTTTCTATTTTTTTTTTTTTTAAATTTTTAAATTATGTTGTTTTTAAACAAGGCTAGGTTTTGACCCAACATTGGCGAGTGTGTGTGGCTGATTTTAGTTTGTGTTTGTAATATTGTTGTTATTGTATTCCTATAGGACATGTTAAATGATGCCCGCCTCAGGCTGGCTAATGTAGCCAGGGATCCAGCTCGATACTCAGTACTGATGGATGGACTGGTGCTGCAGGTAATGGGATTTTAACATAATGTTATGATGAAAAATTTTATCATTTTAATTCAAAAATCACAGGTTATGTACCAAAACTCCTTTTAGAATGTATAATACAGTATGGGGTATAATTGTGGAAAACACCAGAACACAGACAGTCATGCAATCTGTGAAGGATCTGTCTGTTTGTGTTTCTGTGATGTGCTTTTAATGATACTAGAAATTTGTGTTTAGGTTTAATTTAAAGTAACAGTCAAGGAAATGTCTATTTTATGTCCTTCAAGCCTGTCCAACCTGAACCAATATGTATTTTATCTCCTATTGTCAGTAGTTTTGACTGAAAATGAATGTTTCCTAGTGAAAGCACCCCAGTTCATGGGCTTAATATCTGTTATGCACCTTTTTTATATCTTGTTTTTATCCCCACACAATATGTTTTATTATTCTTTTGTTAAATGTGAGACGCTCCACCGAACGTAGGCCCTTGTCGCAAGTGACGTATAATGCTTGTGAGACAAAGCGCGGCTTATCCGGACTTCCGATCTTTCAAATGAGCAAGTGAAGGTTGAGTACTAAACAAGTATTCAACGCGCACTTGCTCACTTGAAAGATTGGAAGTCCGAATAAGCTGTGCTTTGGCTCACAAGCACCATACGTCACTTATGACAAGCTCCTACATTCGGTGGAGCACCTCACAAATGGGTGAAGATAATTTGATTACTGTTTTTCAGGGTTTTTATCAGCTACTTGAATCCAAAGTTACAATCCGTTGTCGGAAGCAGGACCTGGGCTTGGTGCAGGTCAGTATGAACTTCACAGAAGTGAAGAGTAATTACATTCAATTTGATGCAGTAAATTGTCAAGTCTCTCTCTCTCATATGTCAGGCTGCCATGCAGAAAAACATCCCCATCTACAAATCATCTGTAAAAACCAATCTTGAAGTGCGAATTGACCAAGACAACTTTCTTCCTCCTGATCTGTGCGTATCTGTCATTCACAGGATCTGGGCACCTGTTTTAGCTGGAATCTCAAATGGCATGTCTAACTGCACATGTTGTCTCTCTTTTTTTTTTTTTTTTCTAGTTCAGGTGGAATTGAGCTCTATAATGCTGATGGCAAGATTAAGGTGTCTAACACCCTGGATAGTAGGCTGGAACTTATGGCCCAGCAGGTAAAGTATAAAGAGTGAAACTTGTACAGTATTGCGCTTTTTACAGTTGACATTGTTGCAATGCAGCTTTACACAGTAAAAATAGGAGTTTACAAAGAATAGAAGAGTTCAAACATTTTCTATAATCCTTACACATCCATAATGAGCTTCGCCTGCAGCAACCGTGGCAAGGAAAAACACCCTCCCTAGATACAAGAAAGAAACCTTGAGAAGAACTAGGCCCAGAAGGGAAACGCATCCTCATTTGAGTGAAACCATAAAGATACAAAGCATATACTGTATTCAATGTGATAAGCGTCCAAGGCTCTTTAAAAATTGGAGTGTGTGGGCGCTTATTAAAATGATACTAGTGGAGTGGGATGGTAAGTGCTTATTACCATCGAGGTGGAAAACATGAATAATAACAGAACAATAAGAGTTTTACTGGTATTTGTATTATTAATTTTCTGGTATCAACCACACTACTTACATGAAAGCTGAAAATAAACAGAAAACCACATTATTTAAAAAAATATAAAAGACCCCTTACTTTTCCCTCCTGGTGCTGTCCCTTTAAACATTTTCCTGGAAGTAAACTGAGCCAATCAACAGACTGTCAACTTTAGCACATGGCACGTTGAACCAATCAACACAAACATAAACAAAAGCACCTATCCAGGAATGTTTTTAAATTCATGAAGTTAGTGAGCAAGGGAATCAGGTGAAAAAATACTCATCACTTTCTGATAGGTCCATATCTGGCTCATCGCTCCATTCATTCAGAGCATCCCATAGTTTTACTGTAGCAGTTTCTAATGGTTCATTGATTGTTGGAAATTTACCAAGAGAACATAGCAAAATATTTTCCTGATTTTAAAGGATGATGGAACGATCAAATGTGTTGTTACTGATGAACATTCATAAATATTCCCCAGTGGCAGGGGGTCTTGAAATACCATGTAAACTCACTTTTACAGAGCGTGAACACCTCATTTTACTGTTACAGAGACTGATCGAATAAAACTGGCAAGTATGATCTATGATTTTGCTCCCAGTACACATGGGCGGTTATTATACGTAAGATAAAAAACATGGGGGGACTTTGGAGCAGGACGCTTATTATGTCGAATACTAGTAGTAGGCAGTCGTCGGACTTTCATGTCCATGACTAGCACAATTATCACAAACACTTTCTCTCGTGGCTAAAAAGCCCAATTCTAGAATGGCAGACACTGCCGCAAAGACACATGCTGCTGGAACACACATTGCTTTGTTAATTTCTGCTCTTCTCTTAGCTTTCCTATAAACAGCCTCAGCTTTCAGCCTTTCCTCTCCCGCCTGGAGAGCCAGACTGCACACAGACCTCCAATCACTCCGATCTGCAGCACGTAGCTCCCAGTTATCTATTGGTAGGCCAGTGACGAGAATATCTCTCTTGCATACGTTCTTGAAACGCAGCTTAGGTCTGCCAATAGGCCTCAAACCGGAGTCCAACTCGCCATGCAGCAGATCCTTAGGGATTCGCCCATCCTCCATCCGGTACACATGACCAAGCCACCTCAATCTGCGCTGTCTTAGTAGGGTGAACATCGAGGGGGTATTGGCTCTTACAAGTACCTCATTGTTAGAGACCTTATCTATCCATGGGATGGAGAGGATGCAACGGAGACATCTCATATGGAAGATGTTCAAGCGCTTTTCCTGACTAGTGTAAGTAGTCCAAGACTCGCTACCAAACAATAAGGTGCTCACGATGCAGGCACCATACACAGCGACTTTAGTTTGGGTAGTTAGCTTCTTATTCTCCCAGACACGGGCAGACAGCTTAGCCATGTAGGTTGCAGCCTTACCAATTCTCTTACCAATTCTCTTACCAATTCAAATCTCCACTTCAAGACAGTTGTTATTGGAGGTGGTGGAGCCGAGATAGGTAAACTGCGTGACGGCTTCCAAGGTGTAATCTTTGATTTTTACAGCACACGTGGCTGCATTTGCCTGGCACATGACTTTCGTCTTTAGACATGCGTCAGAAAACTGATTGAGGAGGAGCTGGAGTTTTTCAGCGCTGTGAGCAACGAGGACAACATTGTCAGCAAAGAGAAGATCACGGATGGCTACCTTGCGCACTTTGGTCTTGACTCTAAGGTGCGCAGGGTTAAAAAGTTTACCATCAGAACGAGATCGTATCAGGTTGCCATCTTCAAGTGACTTGAAAGCATGATTCAGTAGAACTGAAAAAAAGATGTTGAAGAGAGTTGGGGCTAGCACACATCCTTGTTTTATGCCGCTTTTTATATTGAATGCCTCAGACCTGTTCCCATCATACTGCACTATATCCCTAGACCCATCATGGAATGATTTGACGAAGTTTAGGAGGACAGCCAAGTAAGGGCAGAATCTTGAAAAGGCCGTCTCTACTAACAAAGTCAAACGCCTTCGTCAAGTCGATGAATGCAATGTAGAGTGGCTGTTGTCGCTCTTTGCACTTCTCCTGGAGCTGTCTCAAGGAGAAGATCATGTCCACAGTCGACCGATTAGAGCGGAAACCACACTGGGATTCAGGGTACAACCTTTCAGCAATCTTTTGAAGGCGATATAATGCTACTCGGGCAAACAGCTTTCCAGCAATGCACAGAAGTGAGATGCCACGGTAATTGTTATGATCACCGCGGTCTCCTTTGTTCTTGTATAGGGTTGAGATAATAGAATTCCTCATCATCTGGCGAACATATCCCTCTTCCCAGCATTTGCAGAGTAGCTGGTGAAGATTGTCGAGCAGTTGGTTTCCACTGCATTTAAAGACTTCAGCCGGGATACCATCAAGCCTAGGGGCCATCCCAGACGATATGTGACTGATTGCCTTGGAGAGATCTTCCTTGGTGGGGGGGCTCATCTAGTTCAAACATAATGGGAAGCCTTTCAATACAGTCAAGGGCAGAGGGTAAGACAGAGCTTGATCTACCATAGAGTTCGCTATAGTATTTCACCCAGCACTCCATCAGTCTTGATTTATCAGTAATGAGTTCACTAGTTGATGTTTTGAGTGATGAGGACTTGGACTGTGTAGGTCCAATCACCTTCTTGATACCCTCAAACATGCCCCTAGAATTTCCAGTGTCAGCAGCTGACTGGATTTCTGCACAGAGATTCATCCAAGAGTTGTTAGCACAGATCTTACATTTCACATTCGCACGACGCCTTGCCTCCCGAAGTGCTTCCAAAGAAGTAGATGATGGATTTCGCTGGTAGTTCTGCAGGGCATTCCTCTTTGCTTCGATGAGCGGCTGAAGAGTCGCGATGTGTGCATTGAACCAATCCTCACTTTTGCGTACATTCTTGCCAAAGGCCTTTAACGCTGCAGCAAGGGTGGTGTCCTTGATATGGCTCCAGTGGTCCTCTGTGTTAAGCTCCAGACAGTCTCCGAGTTTCGAGCTCAGAATGTCATTGAAAATAGAGACATTTTCAGGGATGGCGGTGGCAGAAGCATTAATACGAAGTGTAGCAGATTGTTTGACATGATGGGACTTCTTTGGGTGTAATTGGATCCTCGTGCAGACAAGGGCGTGATCAGAGTCACAATCAGCACTGTGGTATGCCCTTGTAGTACGAATGTTTTTAAGGTGTTCCCGTCTTGAGATGATGAGGTCGAGTTGGTGTCAGTTTTTAGATCTGGGGTGCATCCACGAGGACCTATGGTGCAGCTTCACGCCAAAGAATGTGTTTGTAATACAGAGGTGATGATAGGTGCAAAGCTCCAAAAGGCGTTGACCATTTTCATTGCATTTGCCAACACCAAAGTAACCAAGACAATCGGGCCAGGAGCCTTGATCGTTGCCCACTCTAGCATTGAAATTGCAGAGGAGAATCAGCACTTCGTTGTTTGGTATATGTTTAATAGCATCATCCAATTGGCTGTAAAAGGTATCTTTGGCATCGGTACTCGAAGTCAGGGTTGGAGCGTAGACAGAAAGCAAGTTGGTAAGACCTACCGGTAGATCGGTATTGAATTTTATGTGCATGATGCGCTCGGATTTGGTTGAGCCTAATTCCACCATCTGTACTAGCTTGTTGCTAACAGCAAATCGAACTCTATGTACTCTAGGCTCATCTTCATCTCTACCCTGCCAGAAAAATGTGTATTCCTTTTCCGTTAGGCTTCTGCAACCAGCTATGCGCGTTTCCTGTAGAGCAGCGATATCAGCTTTGAGCCTAGCTCTGCTGATGACAGCTGTTTTGGGTGCCTCATCAATGTCATCAGTATGTCCTTGGTAAGTCCGGTCAGCATCGTTCAGACATTCCAACTCCCAAGTGTAAGAGCTGGTCTTTTTCTAATGGATCCTTGATTCTTGGGTGAATAAGTCGCAGCCCGCTTGTCAGACTGTTTCCAGACTTAAGTCCTGCTCACCCCAGCAAGACAGGCGGGCAGTGGCGGGAAAGCACCTTATTGACTGGGGGCTGCCCAGTTTAAGCAGGCGGTAGCTATCCAATGGGGCTAAAAAGCCCCTCCCACTGTAAGGAATGGCCCCTGGCGTATGCCTCCATGCCAATCAAACCATGACTTAAAACCAGTAACTACCACTCTCCGGTTTGTTTCCATGCCTGGGGAAGCTGTAGGGCATGCTGGAGTTGCCTCTCCATGTGCTTGCCTGGGCAGTTGATATGGAGATACTGGTTTGCCCAAGTCCCAGAATCCCCCTCTCGGTCTTGCTGGCAAAGTCCAAAGGAAAGGCAAGGCCAGTATGTTCGGAACCAGGTCGACTGCAGGAGTTGCCAGTAGATGATACAGCGTCAAAACTGCCTTACGGGGCTCCACTCCAGCTTTTCTGTTGGGGTTTGCTCCCTTAGCTTTTGGCTATCCCTAGCCATCACAAGGCAGTGGGACCGTAACCCTGGTTAAGGGAGGCTAAGGGTGTGCTAACACTTGCCCAAGGTGTCCACCCAGGCTTGTGGAGGGCAGGAAGCGCCTTATTTTTCCTATTCTAGACCGGCTCCAAGCAAGGTCCAGCCACTACCCATTATGTCGAATACGGTATGAGAAATTCATTACACTCCAAAATGTACAGGAATCACTCACTTTCCGCAGTTAATAGTTAATTGGGACAGAGATCCCCATGCAACCATCGAAATCCACGAAGTAGGATCCCCCCCCCCCCCCCCCCCAGGCTGACGTATACATACATGTATATATGTATATAATATCAATAAATACTTATTCAATGCTATAAATGCCTATAATAACAATTAAACATTAAAAAATAATGCATAAAATGTGCACCTCACAACAGTGTAACTAGTTTTGATGGGAGGTTTTGTTTTTTTTTCTTTTTTTTCCCCGTGTTTGTTTAGGGTTGTTTTTTTTTTTTTATTTTTTTTTTGGCATAAGTGGCCTTGTTTTTGTGGCATTTTTCCTCTATTCTTCCTTGATTTCCTTATTTTTTTTAATTCGATGAATATTAAAAAAAATACGCGATGCACTGAAGCCACATGAATTGAAGCACGAAGTAGCGAGGGATCCCTGTAGTCCAGATGGTTATACAACAACTGTAAGTTCTAAATAAGTCTGCTTGTGCACATCTGGGTCCATATAGATCTTCATCAGCTGGAAGCATGGGGTTCCCAAGATGAGAACTTCAAGCAGTATTTGCACACCAGGACAGACCACAGGACTTGGTGTACCATCAGGTTCACCAGCATCTCAGAAAAAGACTGGCAGGAGGGAGCGGGAGGGATAGAGGGAAGGAGGGACTCATAATAGTGTAATGGAATTAGATTTTATTATTGCTGAGTGCAAGCAAGGTCTGCAGCATGACCGCTATGGCAGCACAACTAAAACAGAGAACCAATAGAAAGGCAGACATGAGGGCACCCTGTGACGCTGGGCAATCAGCCACTGCACTGTCAGCGGACCTAAGCGAGCATGTAGAGTGAGGGAGTGACCGCATCCCAACATCACAGTTTACTAGAACTCTCTATGCCTGAGACCCCCAGATCTGTTCCTTCACCCAATAAAAAGCTATTCACCAAATTTTTTACTAAGTAAGTAGGTTTTCAGCCTCATCTTAAAAACAGAGACTGTGACTGAGTATTTTGTCATGACTCTATTGATCAGAGACCATGAGAGGCTTTGAAATTCCTGCTGGATAAGAATAAGAGCATGCATTCAATATAATTATTGGTTGGTGAAGAGATTTTGGTATTTCATTCTGTTTCACCAACACGAGTAACCCTTAAAACTCCTTAACTAATTCATTAAATCCTCAATGTAAAATTCATCTCGGATTTCCTAGGATCTGTATCCAGCATACTAAATGAAGCTAGAACCATACTTGGAGAGAACACATCTCTGGGAATGATAATACAACTCCTGTGAAATATACAAATGTACCAAAACAACCACTTTATGGTTCTGGGTGTAATTATAAAAATATTAAAATTGTCAAAATACTGTTCTGCCTACACGGTGATTAGCAGATCTGCCTCACAGCAAGAAGGCCCGGGTTCGATTCCCAGCTCTTGCGATTCTGTGTGGAGTTTGCATGCTCATGTGCTTGCATAGGTTTCCTCTGGGTACTCTGGTTACCTTTCACAGTCCAGAAACATGCACAGTAAGCTAATTTACTGTTATAAGTCTTCCTTAAAATGTACTGTATAACATCATATGAGCACAGACTACCATCAATACCAATTATGGATCCGCTACAAAATGGGATGGGTTTCTTCTTGGCTCATGGTGCATCTTCCACCAGGTTTCATGGAAAATGTGTGGATAGACTTTGTGTAATAACCCTAAAAGTACAACAATGACAATGGTAAAACATTACTTCTTTAATGGAGATGATCAAAAACACCACACTGGGGGGTTGGAGGGTGTCGTCATATTTTTCCTCGTGACTCCTTTAAGCAATTGCAAGGTCTTTTTTCATCATTCTTTGAGCTGTTTGTTGGTCAATGTCCAGAAACTCTTCAATCCAGGGTCTACCTTGTCTTTCTCCAAATAGTACTTGCTTTTTCAGGGCATTATTGTCCATTCTACATATATGTGGCACATATTTTGGACATTGTTTTACACAAAAGTGGCAAATGAGTAGTGTGTTAGTAATTCTACCCAAGCCAGATGACTTCCACTTTTTTTTTAGTACATTTTCCAGATGCTATATAACAGTTGTGATCTTGCATGTAGTCAGGAGTTTAATTCTGGTTATAACTTGAATGCGTTATCCATTAAAATGTTTCAACTCTTCCCATTTCTAAAGTGACTCTAAGGTATTGGCACAGTTACTTTTTGTATATCCAAGAAAATAAAACTTAATTTCTCAACTTCTTTGAGCCAATAGTGGCCAGACTTCCCTTTTCCATCAACGTTTCATCTACATTTAAGAGCATAGTTTCTGTCTTGTCATGTGACATTTGGAAGCCAAAGTGTTCTATCAGTATATTCGTAGATAAACAGCATTTTCTGTTGTTTTTTTTAATAAAGCAATGGAAACAAGGTAAACAAGACAAAAATGGTAATTAGCCAGAAAAAAAACAAAGAATGTGATGGAAACCTTCCCATTCTTAGAAACTTTGGAGAATAAACATGATTTTAAATTGGATTTGAAAATGTGTAATTTTGGAGCAGAAACAGAAAATACCGGGTCACCTTCAATTCAGTTCTATAATCAATATTTTAAAAAATATCTTTGTGTGTTGAATGTTTTTCCCCTTAATGCAAATGATTATCATTTTTATGATGAGGATGGTTAGTGTCTTTTTAATAATTCTTACTTTAAAGTAACAAGTCCTGACACAGCCCTTTCTTCGACTTTTCTCTGTAGATGATGCCTGAAATCCGAGTTTCCCTGTTTGGTGCGAATCAGAACCGCAAATTCATGGATTAATCATCTTGGTGTGGAATTCTGGGAGCATTCAGGACCGTAACAGGAAATAATCCCAGTGTTTCTGTGTTTTGGATGTAAAAGCTTTGAGTCCATGTGTCTGAGTAGTATTTAATTTATGAATTGTATGCTTATGGAGTGCTTTGTGATGAGTCCTTGCTGTTGGATTGGCATTTTTAGATTCCATGCTTCATATGTTTACACACGAATCTGAATGATTTTACTCGCACCTCAATTTCAAGTGGATATTCTGTAATATTTAAGACATTCTGCTGTATTTTTGTTTATTTTCTAATATACATTAAAGCATTTCTCATTTTTTTGTAAGATGTTTTCTTTTGCTCCTGCTGTCCCTTTTTTGTGTAGATGTACTGTATTGATAAAGAAATCTTTTTTTTTGTTGTTCTTGTTGAAACAATGAACTCAAACAGATGTGGAAATAGTACAAATAAATATGAATATGCTCTGTCATTCTATCTGTCATTGACCCTGAATGGACTGATATGGGTTTGTGTGGGGAAGAATGTGCAACTGTGGAAGTTCAGGATCTTATGACTCGCTGTGTCTGCAATTGTCAAAGTAATTTTGGATAAATAATGGATCGCATTATTCAGCTGATCAAATTTACTAATAGACATTAAGGAAGTAAAGAGTATTAAATCAGGAGCAGTTTGGTGGAAAGCTTGGACTCTTCATATGCTCATTGGTATACAGCACCCTAGGGCTCAGTACTCAACACAGATTTAATGGAGAAAACAGATGGAATTGAAAGGGTAAGTGTCCTCTCATATGTTCATGGTTCATTTCATGGTTTTATTTTTCATTTGGATTAATGCAGATGAGGGCGGGGTTACTGTAGTGATTAAGTATAAGAATATCGGTATTATTTTGTGTCATGTAGTGTATTAGTATGTTCTTATTAATGTAGAAGTCCTCGGTAAATTTACATTCTGTGTAAAGTTTCTTTTCTCTAAGACTTGCCACCTGTGGAAGGACATTTGTTTTGTTTCTGTATAAAACTTGCTGAACTTTGTGATTAGGATCCACATACTGTATCCATTGTGTGAGCTGACCATGTGCGAAGCAACCAAGTTTAAGTTTAAGAAACCACTCCTTATCTGTATTTACTGTCTTGCTGCCCAGCTGAAGCATATAGAATCTCCCTTTTAGCAAATGCACTTCATTGATCTCTGAATAAAGAATAAGAAACCACATGGGTTCCTGTCCTTTCTTCACACTTGCTCCCGACTTCTGGGTGACACAGACGGTTTTACCCGCGAGATGATGTGGAGTCTTCATGTTCTATAGAGCGGAGAGATTCTCAGTTCTAACATTAAGATTCTAGAGGTCTTAAATGTCATTTTATGTAGCTGGTATACATTATGTCAGGTCAGGTTTTGCTCTGCTACTGGTAACGTAAGCCAGTATGACCTGTTACATGGTCGAGTGGTCGGTGACTAAACCGGCTCCCCCCACCAGGTTCCAAATTTGGTGAGTAGAGTGGCTAGCAACCCAGTAGGAATAAAAACAAGACCTATCAAAGGCCGGATGAACTCTAGTCAACGCCCAGCTAGCTAGAGATGGTGTCTCAATAAAAACACCCTGCAGAAAGAACTTTGGGCTTCAACTACGAATTTTTTTGCCCTTCATATACAGCCATGGCAAAGGCTGTTATGGCTGCCGCCTATGCCAGAATTTTGGCACGGCACCCAGATTGATTGATTGATTGTATTAAATTGGCTTTGTGTGGCTCTACATTGCTGTTATAAACAGCCAATTACTAAACATGTACATTTTGTTCAAATCATTTAATATAATAAATCTGTACTGAAAAGGATAGTGGTGGCCAGTGGTAAAGGGTGCTGGATCGCTGATCCTAAGGTTGGGGGTTCGAGTCCCACTCTCTATAACTATAAGGTTGTCACTGTCCCCCTCGGTGCTGCTAACTGGGTTATCAAAGGCGGGCCATGTCTCTCACTGTCTATGGTGAGAGGTTCAAGTAAAAGAACCACTGCTGACTTTCATAAAGAGTAGGCTGTAAAGCCACCGGCTGTCTCCGCCCCTTGCTAAAGGGTTGTCAGTAAAGGCATCCGATGTAAAAACCAATGCCAAATCAAATGTGCGAATCAGATGATTCGTTGTGGCAACCCCTGAAAAAAAAAAATGGAAAAAGTCAAGAGGAAAAGAAGAAAGAAGAAGAAATCTGTACTGAAAACACTGAACTGAATGAAAGCCTGGCTGCATGATACATGACACTCAGAAGTAATGAATTACACATCATTTACGACTCTCTACCCCTTTTTTCTGTCCAGATCAAGAAGAGATTTTACTGTGGATCATGTGGTGCCATGGCTCTGCTGATGATTATGACCTTATTCTCTCTGAAAGATTCTGTATGTATACCAGACCCTCACCAGAGAGAACTTTTACTCCAAGAGGAAGCCTCGAGGCAGCTTGGTGGTCGAGTGGAGCTCAGTGCAGCAGAGCGTCATCTAGATTCATTCTTGCATCATCTAAAAGAGCAGGAGATGATGGCTCCACATTTTCCTCCAGCTATACACTTCTTTAAAGCAAAGCCCTACATCCAAAAGAGTCCTGTGTTTAAACTACTCCAAAAAATGCCAAAAGGTATTGATTCTTTAATTCTTTCTTTTTTTTTAATCTGAACCATTATTCTCAAAGAGCATCAGCAAGTATAGATTTTGGTTCAATCTGTATAATGATTTCTGGGTTACTGAAGAAAGAGCTGAGTAGCACTATCTGTTCCTTAAAGGTGCTATCCTACACATACACAATGCTGCTCTGGTAAGCGCGGACTGGCTTGTGATGAATGTGACCTACCGGCCTCACTGCTACATATGTTTCACATGGACGGGTCGTGTGCAGTTTGTGTTCTCGGCATGGCAACCTTTCCTACGTTGGGGTTGCTCTCGATGGAACCTGCTGGAAAACCTGAGGGCGACCATCAGTGATGTAAATGCTTTTGACAAGAGGTGACTATCTGGAGCTCATCATTATTCTAACTAATGAGAAGTATTAGGCTTTTCTCGAGAAACCACTTCCATCAAAACACCCTCATGTAAATCCCAAGAAAGAATAAATAAGATTGCTGTCTTATCTGGTTAATCTAATCTTTGAAACATTTTACTCTCAGCTTGATGCAGAACCTCACACTGTACACTGAGGACCCTGATGTGTCGTATCCAACCCAGGATGATGTGTGGGATCAGTTTGAGCAAATATTTGCTTCAGTTTCAGGGTTGATCACCTATGCTCCTGTTTTTAAAGATTACCTCTACCAAGGTCTGCTGCAACTCTACAATGACAATATCTTGTATTTGGAGCTGAGGGCAGGTCTGGCCCAGGTTAGTAAATACAGTACTTATTATAAGTATTTAGGACATAACGTGTATTCAATTCACAGTTAGATTTGTAACTGATGACATCATTAGAAGACTACACCTGAAGTAGATAAAAGCTAAAACCTTGACTGAGAAATTAATATCAAGGAAAACTTGACTTTATGATCTTTTAAAATGATTTTCTGTTTCAGATATATGAACTTGGTGGCACTATCCATGACAAAGAATGGTCTATCCAAACTTACAGAAATGTAACCGAGCAATTTAAAGCAGAACATCCAGATTTTATTGGGATTCGAATAATTTTATCTGTCAATAGGTAATCTGATATGAAATTATATTTTTCAAGTTTTTCTGGTTTAACAAAATGTCTTATCTCTTATAATGGTATACAATTGGGCAGCACAGTGACAGAGTGGTTAGCACATCTATCTCATAGTAAGAAGATACTGGGTTTGTGGCTCAGCTTAGTGAAGGCAGTTTTATATATAGACTTTGCATGTTCTCCCCTAATTGGTTAAGTGTGTGTGTGTGTGTGTGTGTGTGTGTGTGTTGGCCTTGTGACCCCGGTGTTTGCTGAGATAGGTTAAGTGGCTCAACAAATGAGTGAAATAAGGACTGGTGTCCTATTCCAGATACTGTACTTGCAAAATAATTTAAGTAGACACACATGTTTTTGTCAGATTAAATGTTTTTTGCCCCTCCCTGAATTGCCACCTTATCGTGGTGGAGGAGTTTGCTTGACCTAATGATTCTAGGAGCTATATTGTCGAGGGCATAATGCCCCTGGTCGGGTCACCCAAGGCAAAAAGGTCCCGGGTGAAGGTCCAGATGAAGTGCGATTCAGAAGACCTCTATGACCAAGAAATAGAAGAGAATACAGTTTCCCTTGCCTGGACATGTGTCACCGGGGTCCCTTCCTGCAGCCAGGCCCGGAGTAGGGGCTCGAAAGCAAGCGCCTGGTGGTCGGGCTTAGCCCGAAAAGGAGCCATGGGTCCGCCCTCCCATGGACCCACCACCCGTGGCAGGAGTTCTAGGGATCAAGTGCAATGTGAGTTGGGTGGCAGCCGAAGGCATGAGTTCTGTTGGACCGATCCTCCGTTACTGACTCTGACCCTTGGGACATGAAATGTCACCTCTGATCTTGTTCTTTCAGCCACTACCCAAAGCTTGTGACCATAGGTGAGGGTTGGAACATAGATTGACTGATAAATTGAGAGCTTTGCCTTGCAGCTCAGCTCCTGTTTCACCACGACGGACCGGTACAGGCTCCGTTTAACATCAGAGGCTGCAGTGATCCGTCTGTTGATCTCCCGCTCCATCTTTCCCTCACTCGTGAACAAGACCCCAAGATACTTAAACTCCTCCACTTGGGGCAGGACCTCATTCCAGACCTGGAGGGTGCATTCCACCCTTGTCTGACTGAGAACCATGGGCTCAGACTTGGAGGTGTTGATTTTCATCCCGGCTGCTTCACTCTTTACTGTGAATCGCTCCAATGAGAGCTGGCGGTCCTGGCTTGATGAAGCCAAAAGGACAAAGTCATCTGGAAAAAGCAGAGACAAGAGCCAATGGCCACCAAACTAGAACCCCTCAAAACGCCTTGGCTACACATAGAAATTCTGTACTTATAAATTATGAACATAATCGGTGACAAAGGACAGTCTTGGCGGACTCCAACCCTCACTGGAAATGAATCCGACCTGTTGTTCCCAATACGGACCAAACTCTGGCTCCAGTAATACAGTGATCAAATGGCCTGTAGGAATGGGTCCGGAATGCCGTACTCCCGCAGTGTGCCCCACAAGATAGCCCGAGGGACACGGCCAAAACTTTTTCCAAATCCACAAAATACATGTGGACAGATTGGGAAAACTCCCATTGCCCCCTCCAAGATCCTGTGGAGATTATAGAGATGGTCAAGAGTGCCACGGCCAGGACAAAAATCACATTGTTCCTCCTGAATCCGCGGTTCAAATATCAGCCAGCTCCTCCTCTCCAGAACCCCTACATAGACTTTCCTGGGGTAGGCTAAGGAGTGTGATTCCACGATAATTGGAACACACCCTCCGGTCCTCATTTTTAAAAAGGGGGACTACCATCTCGGTTTGCCAATCCAGAAGTATGGCCCTGATGACCATGTGATGTTGCAGAGACGTGTCAAACAAGACAGTCTTACTGCATCCAGAGCCCTGAGGTATTCAGGGCAGATCTCATCCATCCCTGAAGCAAAACCACCGAGGATCTTTTTGACTACCTCAGTGACCTCAGCTACAGTGATGGCCAGACCCCTGCCCAAACCCACAGGGTCTTCCTCCTCTAAGGAGGGCGTGTTGGTGGGATTTAGAAGGTCCTTAAAGTATTCATTCTACCTTCCGAAGACATCCCAAGTTGAGGTGAGCAGCTCCCCACTTCTACTGTAAGCAGTATTTGTGGAGAATGGTGTCCCCCGCTCCTGAGGCGTTGGATGGTGGTCCAGAACCTTTTTCAGGCCAACAGATAATCACTCTCCAGGCCCTCACCAAACTCCTCCCACGCCCGAGATTTTGCATCTGTGACAGCTTCAGCTGCAGCATGTTTGGCCTGCTGGTACCAGTCTGCTGCCTCGGGAGTCTCATAGGCCAATATGACTCGATAGGCCTCCTTTATCAGCTGGACGGCCCCCTTCACCGCAGGTGTCCACCACTGGGTTCGTGGGTTACCACCACAACAAGCACCTTCCAGCCACAGCTATGGGCTGCCGCCTCAGCAATGGAAGCACGAAACTTGGCTCATTTGTATTCCATTTCAGCCATCTCCTTTGGGACATGGTTGTAGCTCTGCCGGAGGTGGGAGTTAAAGGCTCCAAGAGAGTCCGCCAAACATTCCCAGGAGACCCTAACTACACGCTTGGGACTGCCAAGTCTGGAGGGGAGGGTCTGTATATTTTTAATATTTTGATTGCTTTGAAATTCATCTCTTCTGGTTCTCCATCCCTGTACAGGGTACAGAAGCTGTCGACTGTCAAAAAAACAGTAAAAGATACCATTAACATGCAAAAACGTTATCCAGAGCTCATTGCTGGCTTTGATCTGGTAACTTCACTTTCTGCAAACCTTTATTCAGTACAAATGTATTTTTGTATCTGGTTTTTGTTTTTGGTCCTATGTATTGCAATTTAACAACCTGAACTTGTAATGATGTCTTGCTGCAGGTTGGGCGTGAGGATAAAGGAAATTCCATCTGGTATTATCGAAATGCTCTATCAGTTCCCACTGAGGTTAAAGTCAAACTTTCCTACTTTTTCCATGCTGGCGAAACAGGTAAGTCTCTTATTCATGTGGCATATCACACATGCAGTGAATAGAGAGTTGTGTAAGGAAACATCTTTGAGATTTACATGATTACTTATGCTATGTCCCCCCCAGTGCAGCTAACTGGGTTATCAAAGGCGGGCCATGTCTCTCACTGTCTATGGTGAGAGACATGTAAAAGAACCATTGCTGACTTTCGTAAAGAGTAGGCTGCAAAGTCGTCAGCGTGTTTCTGTCCCTTGCTAAAAAGGGTTGTGACAGGAAGGGCATCCGACATAAAAAAAAAAAAAAAAACTCTGCCAAATCAAACGTGTGAATCAGATGATTTACTGTGGCGACTCCCGAGTAAAAGGGAAAAAAGCCGAAAGGAAGACAGACAGACTTATGCTGTAAGATACTGTGTGTATGGGTAGCCCTATCAGACTTCTTTCACCTCATGTGCAAATGATAAATCATTTCGAGGACTCTGGTCAGGTAATATACCCACCAAGTTTGGTAATAATGCATGTGTGTGTGTGTGTGTGTATGTGTGTGTGTGTGTGTGGGTGGTTAGTGGTGGCTTGGTGGTAGAGGGCGCTGGATTGATGATCCTAAGGTTGGGGGTTCGAGTCCCACTCTCCACACGGTTGTCACTGTAGCTGACTGGGTTATCAAAGGCCAGCCATGTCTCTCACTGTCTATGGTGAGAGGCATGTAAAAGAACCATTGCTGGCTTTTGTAAAGTGTAGGCTATATAGCCGTCAGTGTGTTTCTGTCCCTTGCTAAAGGGTTGTGTCGGGAAGGGCACCCGACGTGAAAACCTATGCCAAATCAAACATGTGAATCAGATGATTTGCTGTGGTGACCTCTGAAAAAAAAGGGAAAAAGCTGATAGGAAAAAAGAATATATATATATTATATATAAATCCACCTTTCCCATTACAAATAATATAAATGGTGTTAATCCGTTCCGTCATCTTTTGAACAGAAATTAATGGTACCGTAACTCATACCATCGGTCCTCAAATTAAGTGAAAAAAAATATTGAATACAGTACACTGTTGTGGTCTTGTTGTGAGAGACTAACTTTTCTGTGGTTTTAATTTTAGTGTGTTATGGTCTCTCTGACCCAAAAGAGTTGTGCATTGAAATGCGCATTGGAGAGGGGTGTGGCTCTCAAGCCAGTGGAGTGCTGAACACACACACCTAATTCCATTTAATCATGGGCTATAAAGACTAGCAGCGCCATTACCGGTGCTAGAAGATTGTCCCATTTCCCTGTGATCTCTCTGGCTCTCAGCTCTGTGCTCTATTAGATCCCGCTTTAGTTTGATTTCTGAGTTTCTAGTGCTCTCGTGCCTTCCATGTGAACAATAAAGTGCACCTGTTTTTAAAAACACATCCGTTTTAAAAAACGCACCAGTTTTCAATAAAACGCACATGTTTTTATCCAGTGTCGTCCCTGTGAACAAAAAAGTGCAACCGTTTTCATAGATAAAACGGGGAAATTTCTTGAAGAACATTTATAACGTGGCTTGTTTCTGCCTTCTTTTCAAAACCTTACGAAAGTGGCTCATGACCTCATCGTTAAAAGTGTCCACAATGCTGCTAGCGCTTTAGCTTAGCTTACATACATACATCCTCTTCAGCTTTGTTTAGGTGGTATATGGCGTTAGTGATTAGATAGCTTTCGTGCTTTAGCGCTAGCTTAACTTTCATGCATGTGATACTACATAGTACTGTATCCACAACTTCCGAACTTCCCGAGGACAGATTTATTAGGGTGATACATAAAACACTGGCCTGATGAGCCACTAGGCTTGGGTATAAAACCGAAACAGACCTTACATAGTATCAACAACTTCCGAACTTCCCCAGATCATACATAGTATCAACAACTTCTGGACTCCCAACTCCCTCTTGGTCTCGTTTTTTCTCACGGGTTTCTTGAGTTCGACTTCCGGTTTTTATTCGGTATCTGGAACGATAAAAGTCACGACTTCTTTGTTCAGATTCCCGTTTGTTCGGTCTCTAGAGCACTCGGATTTCGTTGGTCCACTGTACTATAATCCGTTCTATTAAACATACAGCACTGTAGTTTTCAAAAATGCCCACTAGGGGGAGGTATTGCATTGCATTATATCAGGGGGCGGCAAACTGCAGCTCAACTGCAAAAAGAAAATGCTGCTTATTTACTCACATCTGAAGCACTTCGGGCTTCCAGGGGTAGTTAAACCAGCTTTCACTTGAATGATGAGAGAATCTGCCTAAGGCAGAGCCTAAGTTTTCAAAAATGCTCTTTTAAGGTTGAAAATTAAGTCACGGGTGTGGGCGGATATTTATTTGTTGTGGGCAGAGTGATTTTGTGTGTGTGTGTTCTTGATCTGCTGTGTTGGTGGATTTCTAAATTCTTGTGCTCATGGCAAGGAGTGCTCTCACCATCAGCCAGCAGCAGAGCAGCAAGCGAGATTTTTCTGCCACCGAGGTTTGTAATCTAGGAACAGAAATCATAGGTGAAGAGATGGTGGATAAGATTTGTGACGTGCTCCACCGAAAGTAGGCGCTTGTGGCAAGTGACACACGGAGCTTGTGAGATGAAGCGTGGCTTATCCGGACTTCCAATCTTTCAAGTGACCAAGTGCGCATTGAATGCTTGTTTAGTACACATCTGGCTGCAGCCCATCCCTCGCTTCATGGAATAGATATGCTTTTTCTTTATAAAAATACAAGAATGACTCGAACACATTCATTCATTCTCCGAACCATTTAATCCTAATTAGGGTTGCGGGGAGGCTGGCGATTTTTTTTTAAATCTAAATGTTTTTGTTGCAAGCAGAATTGTAATTTAATAGAATAAATTCGCATCTTGGCTCGCGCACGGCATCATGGGATCACGACTATCAAACGTGGAGGAAGTAAACCTTGATGTGGATGAACTGCACTATTGATACGTTTAATTTATGGAAAGTTCCCGACCTTCGAGCATATTGTATACGTAGTGGTCTTCCCAGATGTTCCCGCAAGCGTAAAGATGAACTTGTTGCGCTTACATTTGCGGCGACGTTACAAAAGGAATCTAAACAAATCCAACGTGACTATGCCAGCTTGTTGACATTTGAAGTAGATGAGGAAAGGGTGACAATTCCTGACCCCTTGGAACTTGAAGACGGCTGGGAGACAGAAAATGACGCCTTATCGAAGTGGCCCCCGTGTGTGTACGCTGACATAGCGGATTTTTTGTTAATGAAGGACCAGGCACCCCAACTAGCACGACTTCGTAATGACTACAAAGAAGGTAAATACAAGTTTGACTGCTGTCACCGAGTGATCTGACAGCTCGTTTTGTCTATTTTAGAAATTAACATAACAGTAATTTTCAAGATCTAAGTCTATGATATTTAATGATTATGGCATCGCCGATTTTATGGTAATTTAAAAGGTAAATAAAAGGTAATATATGGTCTATGAATTCGAATAAAGAATACTTTAATAATAAACTTACTGCTTTAATCCAACATTTGCATCTCTCCGGATCCTTCAGCTTGGTAGGGAAGGTAAATAATGTGAATGTCAGCGGACATGTACACGCGTTAGTTCCAAATTTGCAGACATGTATACTGCAAATTTCCTTTTTCCAAAGCTCGAGATGATAAACGCCGTTCCCACAGTTCACTGCGGCACAATGCGCACCAGGCATATTGATACATTTAATTTAAGGCTTAAGGCAGGCTTTAAGTGGCAGTTGTTAGGACGTGTTTACACACAAAAGCAAGTGGCTACAAGAAAGTTTGGTAGCAGTGACGCTTGGATCAGATGGTCCATCACATTCCCCGCACATGCGCAGTCATAATGCGAATTTAGTCTATTGTCTCTGCAGTCATTTAAATCAATGCAACACATTGTTGTTTTATATTAACATGAAGGAAAAAGGTGGAAAACATTATATGCAGTGTTATTTGATTTTAAATGTCAAAAAAGGATTTGTAGCTCCCAGTGTTTTCTTTGGAAAACGAATCCAAATGGCAAAGGTTTCCGACTCCTGAACTAGAAGTATCCAGAATACTAAGGCAGGTTCCATTCTGATGATGACCTTGTTTCATACAACATTCAACTTCTTAGCACTTCTGCAGCAAAACATTTTCCTTCCTGAATCATAGCAAGCAGTTCTACTTTTTCATGCAGCGTCATTACCTTTTTCTGGCACTTCGGCGCCTTACCAGAAGCCTGAGAAGCGTTTGGGTGGCATGATGGAGCTTAACAGTAATTAAAAACACACACACTAAAAAAGCACAGGAACAAAATGTGCACGAATGACGAATCGGAGGCGTTACATCATCTCACCCAATCAGCAGGAGGGAGAACAGCCATTGGCTGAATTTGAATAACGTGACAGTTGCTCGGCAATCCGCGAATATTCAAGGGCCTACTGTATATGGGATACACACACACACACACACACACACACACACAGAGTATGTATGAATAAAGTATGTGTATGATTTGCTTTTTCCTCTATTATGTTCTCCTTCTACAACTGTTGTTTTTTACCAGCCTCCCCGCGACCCTAATTAGGATTAATCAGTTAAGAAAATGAATATCTATATATGAATGACACACACACACACACACACACACACACACACACACACACACAAAACATGTGCCATGGTGGTGTACAGCTTTGCACGTCAACTGCACAGTAAGAAGGGTCTGGGTTCAAACCCCATGCCCAGCAATGGTGTTTCTGTTGGTAGTTTGCATGTTCACCTCATTCTGATGTGGGTTTATTCCGAATGCTCCAATTTTCCCCACAGTACAAAGACATGAACAATATGGATAATCTCGATTGCCCAGAGGTTTGAGTGTTCATCCAGGGTCGAGTGGGGTGGGCTTCAGCTTCCACACGACGCTAATACAGGATAAAGTGGTGTAGAAAATGACAGGAAATGATTGGACTTTGCTATAAATTTACCCTAAAATATGAATTTTAAACATTGAGTAGTTGGTTTGGGGAAAATATTGAGATTATTATATTTAATTTAAACTATAATCCTGGTTACAGTGTACAGTTTGTGTGTGTTTGTAGACTTGCATGGCACAGTTGTTGACAGGAACATTCTGGATGCTCTGTTGTTCAACACCACACGTATTGGGCATGGTTTTGCCCTGGCACATCATCCCCTGGCAAAAGAACTCTCCAGAAAAATGGGCGTGCCGGTGGAAGTATGTCCTATATCCAACCAGGTATCGCCTCAGCACTGAGTGTCTAGTAACCTGTCACCTTAACCACTGAGAGTCTGCGAGTGTCTGCATCAGGAAAGCGAATATCTCTGTAGCTATTAACTTAATATTAAGGTTTATTGTGTTTGTGGTGCGCTTTCAATTATGGAACACAAGCAAAGGTGACTTAATTACTTTCATCACTTGTTTTTGGAGAACAAGTGAAAAAATTCTATCAGTGATCTTCAATTGGTATAAGGATGAAATTCAACAGTGAGTCAAAAATAGATAAGAAGATTAACTCTGTGGTCAACAGCAGGTCAAGTGTTTTCTTTCCTTTTATGATTTAAGGGGTGATGTGCATTACAGACTATTATTTGGGTCCACCGGCTTAGGCTTGTGTACATTTTCAGCATTTGGCAAACACTATATAACAATAAAAATGACTTACATTTATTTATTTATTTTTAAACTGAGCAATTGAGGGTAAAGTTCCTTGATCAAAGCCCAGCAGTGGCTACTTGATTATACTTGGGCACTGCCACAACTGACCTAGTGTAACACATTATTTGGTGTTGGCTGATATCAAATGTCAGTTAAAAATATTTCCAATAGTGGCTTAGGTTTTGCTTCTTTTTTCTATTTCACTTGAATATATTGCAGTGGGGGGCAGTGGTGGTCTAGTGGTATAGGGCACTGGATCGCTGATCCAAAGGTTGGGGGTTCGAGTCCCACTCTCCACAGGGTTGTCACTGTCCCCTCCAGTGCAGCTAACTGGGTTATCAAAGGCGGGCCATGTCTCTCACTGTCTATGGTGAGTGGCATGTAAAAGAACCATTGCTGACTTTCGTAAAGTGTAGGCTGCAAAGCCGTCAGCGTGCTTCTGTCCCTTGCTAAAGGGTTGTGACAGGAAGGGCATCCGACGTAAAAACCTCTGCCAAATCAAAATGTGCGAATCAGATGATTCGCTGTGGCGACTCCCGAGTAAAAAGGAAAAAAGCCAAAAGGAAGACAGACTTGAATATATTGCAGTTTTGTGTTTTTCTACATTGTTTGGGTGTTCGAGTGTTTCTTTGTTGACTTATTAGAAAACACTTTGATCAATTCTGTTTTAAACACAACCAAAATTTTTGGTCCAAAAGTATGGGGACACTGGACCATTACACCTGTATTTGGTTCTTCTCCTTACTGGTTAGGCAAAGCTGGAAGCACACCATTGTCTTTGCGTTAGCATTACAAGTTCTCTTAGTTTGTCCTGAGAGATCCAAACTTGTTACAGCCCAAGCACCACAAGGAAATGTTTTGAACAAATGGGAGTGAAAGAACTCAATGGTGAAGTTGAAAACTTACATTTAATTAACACAAAACGAGTGGCATGGTTAGCATGTCCAGCTCACAGCAAGAAGACCTGAAGGTGTTTCCCTGTGGAGTTTACATCTCCTCATGCTCGCGTTGGTTTCTTCTGATACTCCAGTTTCCTCCCATAGTCCACCCCCCCAAAAAAACCCCACCACCACATGCATAGTAGGCTTCCTGGCTATTCCAAATTGCCCGTAGGTGTGAATAGTTATACGAGTGTTATTCCTGCACGGATTTGGGGAGCTGTTCAGGCTGTAGCCTGCCCTCGTCAATGTGCTCCCCACGGCCCTAATCAGGATTAAGTGGGTTAAGGAATGCACAATAAATACAACATAGATTAAATGTAAAATGAGATTTGCAAGAAACCTACAAAGCATCATTGCCGTGCTCTTGGATATTGTACATGGGTACCTGTACTGCTCATTAATAATGTCATACTGGACTTTTATGTATTGTAGGTGCTAAAGCTAGTCTCAGACCTGCGAAATCACCCTGCTGCAGTGTTAATGGCAGAGGGACACCCCATGGTGGTAAGCTCTGATGACCCAATGTTGTTCGGCACTACTGGACTCACCTATGATTTTTATGAGGTGTTTGTAGGAATCGGAGGTCTGAGTGCCAGTGTTGGCACACTGAAGGAGCTGGCAATGAATTCCATTAGGTAGATGATTTAAAATGTATTATTTAGATTAAATCTATTGCGTTTTTATCTCTGAAATAAATTTCTAACTGACTAGTGTGTGTGTGTACAGGTACAGTTCTTTGCCACCAATGCTTAAGGACAAGGCTATGGCTTTATGGAAAGAAAAGTGGAACAAATTTATAGCAGAGAATTCACCATAGTCACAAAAAGCTGGAGAAACCATTTCAGTGACAATTTCACACTGAAGAAACCAACTCTCCACTGAAGTCTCAGGCTGAGTATTTCTAATATACATGATCTACTGTTTTAAAAAAAAACAAAAAAACAGTACTGATATAGAGATTAACATTTTATGAAAAAAGCAAGTCACAGCTGCTGAAGTAACTCCTCACTCCTTCCTGCGTTTCTTGATGTGATCGTACTCCTTTGAACGCCCAGCGGTTGATGGCCTTTTGGTGCCACCATGCTGCTTGGCCTCTTCCAAGAACTTATCTAGACCAAATGGATCTTCTTCAAGCTGAACAGGCCCTTCTCGGCGTGGGCCGTGATCCGTACCAGAAAACTCCCGATCATGGAGAAACCTGAGCACAGAGAACAGCAGAATTCATACACAAGAAGACCTGTCGTGTGTGCGTGTTGAAATGATAAAAAGTGAAGCGTTCAGTTACCTGTTGCTCTGCACGAGTGAGTCCAGGTCATCTGTATAAATCTCCTTACTCTTGGTGGGCCTGTAAATGTTCTGAGCCATGTCTTTTCCTCTGCCAAACGGTTGGTCATAAACATTATAAACCTCATCTTCTCCTCCTGCAAAGCCACTATCCATTCCCTGGAAAACAAATGCACACATCAAATTTAATCCAGAAATCAGACCCTACAGATCTGTACCACAGATGTAATCCACATCAGCCCAAAATAAATACATTAATAAATCATTAGACTCCAAACACACAATTATCTTTCCATGTTTGTGATACAAATTCACCTAGTGAGCATTTAAGGACACTGCAGTGTTTAAACAATCATACAAGGTGCTGATAGGCAGGCGATAAATGCTTCTGTGAGTGCACATCCAGGGATGACAACGCCAAAATATGTTTTCAGATGAACTTGGGGGGGGGGGGGGCAGGGTGGAGCCTGTTTGCTATCTACAGTTGGCTAACATATCATCTAATGCATAGACTAATTGGAATATAATTTTATTTGTAAACATATGTATTTGCAATATAATATATACACAGAATTGAGAAATAGGTCAACCATGGCTCTATGTTTTGTGTTGTATAAATGAAAGATGGAAAAAAAAATACACAAATATTTCCTGTAAACCACTTTATAAATTTCTGACACATTTTCAACTAACTGTCCCAGCCTGCTAGTTACTAATTAATGTTGAAATACTACTCGGGTAAATATACTGTGTATTAATTATTGACAACCATTACCAATGTATTGAGTATTTTCAAATTGAACACAAATTACTTATGTTTGGCTACAAATAAAAAACAAACAAAAAAAAACCCCCATGAATAAAATGAAAAAATTCCCATACATATTAAACTGTTAACAATGCGAGTAAGTTTATCACACAATGAGTTTACCAATACAGATAACTTTTATTAAGTTACATTTGAATGGGATTTCACGTAATCTAAATGAAATAAATATTAGTAATTACCTCTGAGTGCGCTTGTCTGTCGGCTATAAGTGCAATACATCCGCAAGATCCATAATTGAGCAGGTCATTGCAATAATCACACAACGCCTAGTCTGCGATGTCACATTTCTTTATGAAACTCACCAAAAGTTCAGATACATTCTGAGTCTGTTTGCCGATTTTCACCTCAAATTTCACAATATTCTCTAGCTGTTCCAACTTAAACTTATTAAGATCTTTATCTATTTATGACACGCGGGATTCCTCTTTTTCGTTAAAGTTTCTACCATTTCCGAGATTTTCTAACCAGACATTCTATTCGTAAAAACACAACACGCTGCCATTTGCATAGAGCCAAGTAATTTTATGCTTAAAACAGCCAATCAACGCGCGCCTTACAATATGTGAGGCGCTCCAAAAAGTAGGCGCTTGTCGCAGGTTCACTTGCTTGTGCTTGAGACAAAGCACGGCTTATCCAGACTTCCGATCTTTCAAGTGAGCAGGTGCGCCGTTGAATACTTGTTTAGTACTTAACCTTCACTTGTTTACTTGAAAGATCGGAAGTCTGGATAAGCCGCGCTTTGTTTCACAAGCACCATATGTCACTTGCAACAAGCATCTACTTTCGATGGCCCTATAGCCCCCCTCAAATTTTCTTCCAGAGTTTAGACGATTCACAGAAATTACCAATTTGAGATAAAAACGGAATTCCACGGAAAATTGTCATCCTTACACTTCTCATGGTAGAGTTGGTTTACATGGAAGAGATTTAAAAAAAGGAATTTGTTTTCATTGGTTTATTGTGGGAATTATGTTCATTCAAAAATTAAATAACAGGAATATCAAGCTATTGATACCTGGCATGGAGGAGAATCCCTAATCATGCAATGTTAACTGATGATTTAAAATAAAATAATACAAAAGTGTGGGGCTGGTGGTGTAGTGGTTAGGGTGCTGCGCTCCTGATTGAAAGGTTGTGAGTTCGAATCCCACCGAGACCCTCACTGTGCTAAGACCCCTGGGCAAGGTCTCAACCACAAGTGTGCCTCTGTTCACCCAGCAGTATAAATGGGTACCAGTAAAATATACTGGGAAGCTAACCTGCGATGGACTAGCATCCCATCCAGGAGGACTTGAACTCCTGGTTGCTTCACGCTACAGAAACCGGGGATAAGCACTGGCCTGATGAGCCACTATGGCTCAGGTGTAAAAGCAATGTAAATTGCAGCAAGCAATACAAAAATCAGTAATGCAACTTCCTCAATAAAAATATAACCAGAATTCTTTTTTGTTTGTTTACTCCTTTTTTTTTTTTAATAAATAGACTAACTAAAGTCTAGACAGTTTTAGCATTTTTTTAATGCTAAAATCTGAAAAATTATTTTCCCACACTAATGCCTTTATCCATCTCAAAATTTGTTCCTGAGATGTTTGACTGGTTTTGGTGGAGCACAATGTTTGTTGTAGATGCACTCATTGGCTCTTCTACTACTAGGATATCAGTGCAAATATAAGAATGGAGAAAAAGAAAAATGCTGCAACAATTTAAGAAAACTAAGTAGTGGGAAAATTCCCCACTTAAAAACAAAACTCTAAATCTAAAATAAATCTAAAATAAAGCCACATCACAATTTGGACTGAAAGTACTATTTGATGGTTGGACTGTACATTTTTTAAAAATAAGAATTATTGAATTTTTCAGTAAAAGAAACGTTTGCTTTGATATTCCCACTTTGTTAACATTTGTCAATGCTTGTCGAAATTGCCTTTGCTAGGTTTTTAAATTTGAATAAAAAATAGAACACAGAAGTGAATATAATTTACTTTGGAGTGCTTCAAGTCTCTCAGAAAGCACAATAAATATAGACAAGTTCAAATACTTCAGAAATCTTTGGATTGTTTTCCAGACAGCAGAAGAGAACTTGTGTGACCTGTCCTGAATTTTTGTAAAAATCACTAAATTCTGGTTGGCTTGATGCATTAGCGCCCACAGTGGAGATATGCACCTTTACACAGAAGTATAAATACGTACTTCAACCTGCTTCAACAAGTACAGATCTGTTTTTAAAACCTAAGTGTATAATCTGTTGCTGCAATGCGAGATCAGGGAAATAGGAATTAAACATGAGTATAAATTACCCTGCTCTGATTAAAGAGGCGCTGATCATACTGAGCCTCACTGGTGACACGCTGGTTGGGTTGTCCCAGGGCAATCAGCTCACTGATATCTCGGTCCTGGTCCCTCTGTAACTTCGACCTGCAGAAAAAGACGCATTTGATAACATGAATGCAAACTTGAGAAAGACCACCAAGAGTTAAAAGATGTTTCCATGTGGACCATGTGAGTTCAGTGCAGTGATAAATGTACCTTTTATCAGGTGCGGCTCGGCTGATATTCCTGTCACGCTCCCTCTCCTTCCTTCTGTCATGACGGATCTCATCACGCTCCCTGACCTCACTGTCATCACCACCTGAAAAAGGCATCAGATCCATATCGAACTGATACTTCTGACCATAAACGGAATACAGTATAGATATGAATACAGTATATTTAAAGCTAACATTTACTGGTAATGCTTTCCAGCGCATTACATTCCAGCTATCTGTACCTTTGTCTCCGTGGCCTTTGATTCCTGCTCTCCTGTCTCGAGCCATCTTCGCCAGTTCTCTGAGCTTCTCCTCCTTTTTCTCCTTTTCTTTTTGTGCCATCTTCTTTTCCACTTGCGCACGCATCTCCACTGCTTCTCGTGCCTATTCACAACAAATTGTATTTATTACATAAATCATCTCGAATAGCTAAACTGCCCATTTAACCCAACATTAATCTGTGATCGGCCAAAAACAGTCTCAGACTATCAGCAATATAACTGCTGATAGTTAGCAACAGTCACCAATTAGTAGATCATCATGTATAATTGTCCAACATTTGGAAACAGGTTTCAGTTCAAAAAAAAAAAAAAAAACTAGTAGAGGTTTGGCTATACTGTGCATACAGTGGCCCGGACATGAACAAAACCAATGAGAGTATTCTGGACACCGACACGGTTTCTTTGAGAGATCCTCCTATAATGACCATGAATGAACAGAAACAGACATGCAGCATACCTTTCTGTCTGCAATGTACAGAGCCTCAGCCAACTTGGCAAAATTTTCATTGATGTGAACAGTCTGAAGTCCTCTTCCATCAGCAGCCAGACGCTTGTCCAGTGGTATTGTGTAACCCTGAAAACATTAAAACGAGTATTAAAGAAATGTGAAGACAATAAAATAACAACAACCACCACAAACTGTTAGGAAGATAGAACTGTCAATCAGACAATAACTAGAGGAATGAATTCACCTTGGCATTCTTCCAGTTGGAAATGCACGGAGGAATCTTCCACTCCTGTTGCTCCTTCACAGTCATCTGAAAGACAAACACCATGGTCTTGAATTTAATAATTTAATATCTCACTGTATCTATAGGAAGGACATATAGTATAGAAACAGTTCTGTGAATGTGTAACATGATGTGGATGAGCACTACCTTTCTGCTGGGAGAATGCATGACTGGTGCAGGAGGAGACGGAGGGCCACGAGGAATCTTCTTATTAATTCTACAGAAAATAATCGTTGGAACCAGATGAGATTATATATATATATATATATATATATATATATATGGTTTATGTAGTGGAAATTCTTTAGCATTGGATTCAGAGAAGTTTAAGTATGATGTCAAGGTGTGGGAGTCAGAACAGCAAATAACAGAGCGCTATCAAGAGAGCTTATTAGCATACTGCAAGAATTAAATGCGATACACATGCTGCAGTAATAGTGTATGTTTTATTTGGTTTGATATCCGAATCACACTTTTGTTCATTCTTATCCCTCTTTGTTAAAGTTTGGAGCTCACGAAACCTATTATTGATAAATAAATATTCTGATACATACTTGAAGCGTGGCGGCTCCATCGGGTCTTTCTGCATCTCTACCATGCGAATGACCCTTTGCTTGGCTCCAGAGTTGAACGCTACACCCTGCTGGGAAGGAGTATACCTATAAAAACAAACAAATGCACGCAAAGGAAACACTGATTAACATTAGAAAAGAAAACAGACATATATAGTGTAGTAAGCAATGATTTACCGGATGTACTGTGCTGGGGCCTGCTTGTCTGCTGCTCGGACAGGCATTGCAGCGGCGATCTTCTGGGACACCTGCTTCTCTAGAGCTGCTCTGGTTTTCTCAGTGAGCTTCAGTAAGACAGAAAATAAAATTTTACATTTATGGCATTGGTAGATGCCCTTATCCAGAGCAACTTACATTTATCACTTGGTGGTGCTAGGGCTTGAACCCGCAACCTTTCGATTAGTAACTCAGGGCCTTAATCACTAAACCACTTCCTTGCGAGAAGGAACAAGTTACACCCTGCCCGGGAATAAAATGGATATTGATTTATACAACAAGCCAACAATCTTGAAGATGCAAAATATTTATTGGAAAGCCAAAAAAATTGACTGATCTTAAGGTTTTCCTCAAGAACTGGACTGTATCGAGCATCATCAATCAATCCTCAATTCTGACCAGTTTCCCAGTCATTGCCAATGAAAAACATCCCAACCAGCAATGTTCCCTCTAACCTGCGCAACTGCGCACTGGTCGCACATTCTCAGCGCACAAGAAAACATGTCCGGCGCAGTGAACGCACTGCAAATGAATTAGATATATAACTTTTTTTCTGTATCATTTTGCTGTGTAATTCAGTGAGTGACAGGTGTCCAACAAATCATACGGTACTATGCAATTACGCTACGCAGCCAATCACGGCATTGACAGTACTTGCGCATGTGTTCTGCTCATACACACTCCATAACAATAATAACAGTGCGGCGGAGTTAAGTGACGCTAATGCTGACCCCTTTTCATAGCGAAATGAGCGGGCAGTGAATGCGATACGTCGACTCCCCAAACCAAAGTAAAAAAAGAACTGCAGTTCTTTGAAGTTGGAATGGCTGTCGGTGTATGTGCAAATAGAAGAACAAGTGGTGAAACTGGGTGAGATCTTTTCTTTTTCAACTGAGAAAGGTCTGCTCTGCAAAACATGCAGCGAAGCTAAAGTTGTAAGCGAGTTTTCTGATGGAAAAATATAGATTAAATGGAAGCTGGACTACCTCAAGCGACACATTCAGCAGAAAAGTAATTTGAATACTGTTGGAATTACACGAAGACTCAAGATGGGAAAAGAGATTGGTACATTATTGCAGGAGAGTGCAAACGACCGGGAGAAAAAGAACGAGCTGCCACACAAAAAAAATCTGACCCTGAGCAAGTTTAAGTTCTCATTGACAATATTTTACTTGCCATCAAAATGAATACATCAATGCTGTCAGGTCAACAAATCCACGATCACATGGCAAAGTATGCGAGTATTCCGGAAAGCTGGCGAAGCAAAAACTATGCCTTAGAATTTGTGAATCAATGAGACTATGTGTAAGGTTAAAAAGGTTAAAAATGCACCCTGGCATACCCTGATAGTAGATGAGAGCACAGACATAACAGTACACAAAACGTTAGTCATTTCATTTTAAGTGGGCCAAATGAGTTATATTAAAAGTAAAGTAATGGAAATTGCTGTTGTAATTTAATTCTTTAAATTACCCATGAAACTTTCTATGATCCCAGGTGTGATACTAGTGTGTGGCCACAGTGAGCACTTCTGATGTTGCTCACAGTGGTCCTCGGGTGTGCTCAGGGAGGTTGTCTGTATGCCCAGACATATGAAAAATAACCAGCACATTCTGCATTCCGGCTCCTTCAGTTTCATCTTTTGTCTCTTTGTTGCCTCCCTGATTATTGCCCCCTTTTCCCAGTCTGAGAGTTTTGGTGGACAGTTGTCTCTAAACAGGTTTGATATGGTGCCATATTTTACATTTGTTTTAATGATGCTCTCAGTAGGACTTTCAGGGTCATATTATATAACCCAATCTTAATTTTTATTTCCTAACCTGTTTAGAGAGCTTCTTGGTCTGTTTGGTAGTGCATCTTGATTAGTGGCATGTCAAGCCCCAGAGTCTGCAACATCACTAATCAATAGACAAAACACACAAACGTGACATTTGTTCTTCCCTCCAAGATGGCCCCACAGAAGGTCGTGGGTACTTCACTCTAGTATTTTTTTTTTTTTAATATCTTCCGCTGCCTCCTTCTTGTTACTTACATAAGAGAGGAACCCTTAACCACTGGTCAGTCTTATTCCAGAACTTTCTCTCCAGAAACTGGAAAGTTTTTGAGATTCTTGTCAGTGGTGGAGCTTTATAGTTTTGCCAGAGAAGCTGACAATGAAAATGCACAGAAACATTCAACAAGCTGAAACAGCAGGGATTATGCACTGCACTCCTATCTTTACACTTAGAAAATAAGACGAAAGTGGTGACTTGGTGTCACCTTCCTGTCAGAATTTATGCAGAACAGCTATCACAAATCTTTATCCAGGTCTTTAATTGATCCTTGGAACTGTGTGAAGTGCCTTTTCACTTTAAACACACATTGCCCTGAAGTCTGTGGTCACGACTTGGAGGACATCACAGGCCATCCTGCATTGTGATGCCGCCCTAGGGACATACACTACAAAAAAAAGTTAAGGATATTTGGAAATTTTCTAGATATTTTTTCGGTTTTGTGAATTGGCCTTAATTTCAGTTCTTTATTGACAAATATCCTTAACTTTTTTGTGTAGTGTATCTATGGATCTTGTGTGTGGAATTCAGCTCAACACCATGACACCTGAAATTCTTTACCAGAAGCTCTCCCAACTACTGGTGCCCCCCTGAAGCATTTCCTCTCACCACTGCTGCTCTCATGCTACTGTGATCCAGGGGACTCCTCAGGGAAACTCCCAAACTTTGCAAATGACACCACTGTGATTGGTTTGATCAGAGATGATGACAAGTCTCCCTACTGTGGTGTACTTAGACCACCTGTAGCTGAACCTGCTAAAACAGCAGAGATGACCATAGACCTCAGTAGAAACCACGCAATACTTCCACCCCCTCCATCCTCAAATAGCAATATCTATCATGGACACGGTTTCTGGGAACGGCAATTTTTACTAAGTTGATTTAGTGCTGTTCGTTCAAAAATGGTACATTTTTGAATATGTACATTTTGTGTACAATTGATTTGGGGAATTTTCATTTGAATAAATTGTTTTTCCTGAGTGTACTTTTCATTGTTTCATCACAATAGTTTCTCATTTGGCCCCTTGGGAAAATTAATTGCCCACCTCTGCCATACAGTAGCCAGGCATTTTAATGGAGGCAGTACACAGACATCACCACAAATAAGAACAATAAATAGCAAAAAGGAGGTGACCAATGAATTAATGTTGATAAGTGAGCCAATTTGATGTCTACCTCGTGACAGAAACAAAAAGACACAGAAGCCTGCCTCCAGTAATACACCATTAAGAGTCTATCCCACAACATGAAACACACCAGAATAAAATGCATATGAGGATATATTACCTCTTTAACTGCTTCCTCATCAGGCTTATTGAGCTCGGGAGCGTCATCATGGAGCACTTCTTTTGGAAGTAAATCTGTATATTTACTAAATATGACCTGTTAAAAAGAGAATACAAAATGTGTGTTAAAAGTATATTAAAAGTAAACAAATAAAAAAGTCTATTTCCAACGATGTGTCTTAATATTATTTGAGTCCAATGTTATTCAGGCGGCACAGTGGTGTAGTGGTTAACACGTCCGTCAACAGCAAGAAGGTTCTGGTTTTAATTCACAGCTTGGGTGTTTCAGTGTGGAGTTTGCATGCTCTCTCTGTGCTTGTGTGGGTTTCCTCCCACAGTCCAAAAACGTGCACAGTAGGTTAACTGGCGGTTCGAAATCTCCCGTAAGTATGAGTGTGAATGGTTGCGAGTGTTGGCCCTGTGATGGCCTGGCGAGCCATCCAGGGTGTATCCCTGCCCACGCCCAGAGCCAGCTGAGATGGGCGCCAACCTTCCCATGACCTAAATTAGGATTAAGCTGTTCAGAAAATGAATGAATGAATGTTGGATGTTACACACACCTTATCTTTTCCCTGTCCTTGTCGGGCAATTGCATCATATTTGATCCTGCCTTCAGCATCCACTTGTAAGGCCAGGGCATTGGAGGTCTTCTTCTTTCTGCCCATTTCCAGTGGGTACTGTGCCACATGGATCTCTGGAAAGGCACCACCATCCCCAAAGTCCTTTTAAAAGAAGAAGAGTATACATGTAGTAAGCAACATGTCAAAATTATTACTCAAGTGTTTTATATTAAATGTACCTCCAAACTACGGGGGACCCATCCTTTTCGAGAGCCATACGGAGGAGGTTCTCTACGAGTTACCACCAGGGACGTGGAATGGGATCTCAGTGCCTTGGTGATCTCTTCTGCCTCAAGCTGGTCTTGAGACAGTTGAGTCGGGATGGGCAAAATGCTAGATGGGAAAGGGGGAAGTGGCTTTTGTAATACAATCAAGAAAACTTTACTTAAATACAGCAAGCCACAATTCAGAATGATGCAACATCCTGAGAAAAGTATCTTTGCTCAGAATTTAACCCCCCTACTTTGCTGGCAGCACTGTGAATCTGTGCCTGGTACTGCCACCCAACAGGGAGAAGGCTCAGGGTCTCAGTCTTAGCCAAAGGCCTGTCTGTGTGGAGTTAGCAAGTTCTCCCTGTCCGTCCGTGGGTTTCCTCTGGTTACTCCCGCAGTTCAAAAGACACAAACATTGAGCTAACTGGGCTACTCTGTCTTACCCATAGATATGAGTGAGAGGGACTAATTAATAATTTATATATATTCTTCTATAATCACCTGAAGAGAGAGGATGGTTTCACCACCCCTCGAAACAGATCTGTAGTGATAAATGGAGTTTCAATAGAAAGTCTTTGTCCTGTCCTTTTATTTTTGTTTATATATATATATATATATATATATATATATATATATACACACACACACACACACACACACACACACACACACACACACACACTGATGCAGAGGAGGAAGGTGGACATACTGTGTGTTCAGGAGACCAGGTGGAAAGGTAGCAAGGCTAGAAGCTTAGGAGCAGGGTTAAAGCTGTTTTTTCATGGTGTGGATGGGAAGAGAAATGGAGTAGGAGTCATCTTGAAGGAGGAGTTTGTCAGGAATGTTCTAGAAGTGAAAAGAGTGTCAGACAGACTGATGAGTCTCAAGTTAGAAATTGAAGGTGTGATGCTCAATGTTGTTAGTGCTTATGCCCCACAGGCAGGATGTGAGCTAAAAGAGAAGGAGAGATTCTGGAGTGACTTAGATGAAGTGATGCAGAGTACCCCCAGAGGTGAAAGAGTGGTCATTGGTGCAGACTTCAATGGACATGTTGGTGCAGGCAACAGAGGGGATGAGGAAGTGATGGGCAGGTTTGGTATCCAGGACAGGAACACAAAAGAACAGATGTTGATCGATTTTGCAAAAAGGATGGAAATAGCTGTGGTGAATACTTTCTTCCAGAAGAAATAGGAGCATAGGGTGACTTATAAAAGTGGAGGTAGGAGCACACAGGTAGACTACATCTTGTGTAGGCAATGTAATTTGAAGGAAGTCAGTGACTGCAAAGTAGTAGCGGGTGAGAGTGTTGCCAAACAGCATAGGATGGTGGTATGCAGGATGACGCTGATGGTGAGGAAGGTGAAGAAGGCAAAGGCAGAGCAGAAGACAAAGTGGTGGAAGCTGAAAAAGGAAGAGTGTAGTGTTGTCTTCAAAGAGGAGTTGAAACAGGCTTTGGGTGGCCAGGAAGTGCTTCCAAATGACTGGACAACTACAGCAAATGTGATCAGGGACACAGGTAGGAGAGTAATTGGTGTGTCCTCTGGAAGGAAAGTAGATAAGGAGACTTGGTGGTGGAATGAGGACGTGCAGGAGTGTGTACAAAGGAAGAGGTTAGCTAAGAAGAAGTGGGACATTGGGAGGACCGAAGAGAGTAAACAGGAGTACAGGGAGACACAGCGTAAGGCGAAAGTAGCAGTGGCTAAGGCCAAACAGAGGGTGTATGATGACTTGTATGCTAGGTTGGCCAGTAAGGAGGGAGAAAATGATCTATACAGGTTGGCACAGCAAAGAGATAGAGATGGGAAGGATGTGCAGCAAGTTAGATTGATAAAGGACAGAGAGGGAAATGTATTGACTGATGACAGAAGTGTGCTGGGAAGATGGAAAGAGTACTTTGAAGAGCTGATGAATGAGGAAAATGAGAGAAAAAAAGAGTAGAAGAGGTGACCATTCAGGAGCAGGATGTAGCAAAGATCAGTAAGGGTGAAGTGAGGAGGGCATTGAAGAGGATGAAGAGCAGAAAGGCAGTTGGTCCTGATGATATACCTGTGGAGGTATGGTGCAGTAGATTTTCTGACAAGCACATTCAACAAAGTCCTAGAGAGTGAGCAGATGCCGGAGGAGAAGTATGCTGGTACCCATTTTTAAGAACAAGGGAGACGTGCAGATTTGCGGCAACTACAGAGGGATAAAGTTGATGAGCCATACGATGAAGTTATGGGAAAGAATCGTGGAAGCTAGACTAAGGGCAGAGGTCAGCATTTGTGAACAACAGTTTGGTTTCATGCCAAGAAAGAGCACCACAGACGCAATGTTTGCTTTGAGGATGTTAATAGAGAAGTACAGATAAGGTCAGAGGGAACTGCATTGTGCCTTTGTTGATCTGGAAAAAGCATATGACAGGGTGCCAAGAGAAGAACTGTGGTATTGCATGAGGAAGTCTGGAGTGGCAGAGAAGTATGTTAGAGTGGTGCAGGACATGTATGAGAGATGTAAGACAGTGGTGAGGTGTGTTGTCGGCGTGACCGACGAATTCAAGGTGGAGGTGGGACTGCATCAAGGGTCAGCTCTGAGCCCCTTCTTGTTTGCTATGGTGATGGACAGGCTGACAGATGAGGTGAGACAAGAATCTCCATGGACTATGATGTTTGCAGATGACATCGTGATCTGTAGTGAGAGCAGAGAACAAGTGCAGGAAAATCTAGAGAGGTGGAGGTATGCCCTGGAAAGGAGGGGAATGAAGGTTAGCCTCAGAAAATCAGAATACATGTGTGAGAATGAGAAGGACCCAGGAGGAACGGTGATGTTACAGGGAACAGAGATAACGAAGGTGGAGGATTTTAAGTACTTAGGCTCAATCCAGAGCAATGGAGAGTGTGGAAAAGAGGTAAAGAAGTGTAAAGAAAGGTAAAGAAAGTAGGCTGTTGTCGCACAGACCACTGTTGAGATAAAAGGCCAAAAAGTAAAAATGGTCCATTTTTTATCGAAATTCAGATTTTTGCATCAACTATCACTTGCTCAAGTGAAATCGACTAAAACTCACTAAAAATGACTTTTCCCCGCATTTTTCTGACGAGTACCCTCATAAAACTAGATAAAATAGTCAAGACTTATTGGTTTTTGTTGCAGTTATTCACCGAGTTCGGTAAAAGACACACTATAATCCATACACCAGGAGAACGGTCGGTAGTCTTGCCATTTTGGATACTGTTTTGATATTAAAATGCTATTTCAGCAAATAAAATAAAGGTTATGAAGACAATATGCTTGTAAACAATGCAGGTACGTTGCTAAGGAAGTTCTGAAACAAGCACACTGATTGGTCAGCTCGGGCTTGCACATGCTCAGTGCCCGTCACACGTAACTTCCGGTTTACTGCCTGCTTCTGGTTTACTGCATACGGCATTTATCTCTGACTTTCTTTTCAGTAACAGTGATTAAGTTTATTTATAAGATTCTGAATACACAATTTCTGGAAAAGGAGCGTGAAATGTCATCTGTGATGTCTAGAAGCATTAGTATAGATGTTAAATTCAATGCAAGAATTGGGCTTTGAAAATGCTGGAATGCTCGCCGTTCTTGAAGATTATTTCACTGGTGAGTATTTTTCTCTGCATGCAAAATTTGATTATGGAATTTTTTTGATCATTTGATTTGTGTGTAATCTTGTCTGGACATGCTGGATCGTGGGTTGTTTAGTTTTGTATGAAAATTGGTCAAGACCTAAAAAATACTTAAATGTTTCATTCCTTTTACAGATGAACAAACTGATGATGATGATCTTGATTTTGATGTTGATGAAGAGGCATCTGTTAATAAAAGTGTAAATAAATGGTGTTTGTGAAGATGATGTGATACTTTCTGCTGAGCAGGATATAGATTAAGATGATAATGATGAGGGCAGAGTTGATGAAGCTTACTTGTTTAAAGACAGAGTTTTGTTATATAGTTTTCTTAATTTCAGTGTGATTGCTTGAATCTGACCGTGATTTTTTCAATCAGTATCATGTGAAGGCATTTGAACCCTTATATAATGGTCAAAAAGATACATACTGATCTTACCGGAATAAACAGAAATGGGGAAAAAAAAAGTTGATTTTTGTTCATTTTTTGGGGGTACCACAGTGACTGATGGGTTTAAAAAGGGCGCGTTAGATTAAAATGATGTTTTCTAAAAGTTTATGTGGCTGAGGTGCATAAAAATATTTGGTTGCTAAGGACTAATCTTGGAAGAAGTGCAATCTTTATGCTCATTTTTCATCTTGTGAAAATTTTAGTTGAATGCTGACACAAGAAATGGCATAGCTCGTTCAGTTTTCAAGGTATTGGCAAACTTTTTGCTGCATTTTTCCACTTTGGGCCTCTATCTGACTGTGTAAAAATCTTTTTTTTTTTTGACACAAGAGCCTACTTTTGGTGGAGTGGCTCACATACACAGACACAGTTAATGTCCTATAATGTATATACCCAATAATATATTTTGATTTATCAACATACAGCTATCCTGACACACATAACTACACTATACAGTTACTACTTGAGAATGGAAAATAAATCTCATGACAGATAATTTGCTAACATGCCACGAACAAAGAGGCGAATACATGGAGACATTGAAACAGAAAACAACGTCTGTTTGTCCTTTCTGTACATTATAAACCTCCAAACGAGTTTGTAGATAAACCAGCTAAACACATCAAATTCTCCGTTGGTGAGACACATATCCACAGGTTGCGAACATGACATGGAGAAAGCCTAACGTTGTTCAGATAGCTAGCATGCTAGGCCTTTCAGATTCCAAACCAGCGGTCAAAACCACCCGATTAAAATAAAATAAATTATGAATTTACCACTAATGCTAAACAATGGTGTACAGTACACACATATAACCACAAAACTTTTAAGGTTAATAAAATATTTTACCTCATTAACGACATTTTCCTTTCCCCTACTAACACTACCGTCTTAGAACCGCGAGCCTTTTTCTTCTTCTAGATTTATGAAACAGGCGACCGTTAAAATTGTTGCCCCCATCCGGCCTGGAAGACTTGCTCCCCCTTAGGTCGCTCCATAATGTATAAACATCCGGTCTGCGTCAAGATGGAATCACGCTTACGTCACAGACGAAGTTGTGGTGTGATACGCACCAATCGCCAGTTTAAAAGCTTTGCGCATACGTTCTCTTTCATTTATCTGTCGAGTTACAAAGGCAGAGAGCTTGCTTGAACACTTCAAAACGTGCAAGATATGGAAACCATCAGAACCTAACCTAGTGGTCATGACAGAGCGAATTACTTCAAAACACATGCATTCGGTCACAAGACCCCCAACACACCTACAACCCTACAGAGTAAACATTATTAGTTTTTATCACCTTCTTTTGCTTATTCCAGTCTGGGGTCTCGTGGGCAGCAGCCTAAACAGTGAGGTCCAGACTTCCTTACCTACTTGGTGTCCTTACCGAAGAGCTGGACTAAGGCCTTCCCAGATCAGCCAAGCGAAGTAGTCCCTTCCATGCGTTCGGAGTTGACCCTGGGGCCTCTTCCTGGTTGAACATGCCCCAAACACCACAAAACATTCTCATCAGATGCCCAAACCACCTCACCTGGCTCCTCTTAATACGGAGGAGCAATGGTTCTACTCCAAGTTTCTTCTGGATGGTTGAACTTCTCACTCTATCTCTGAAAACGAGCCCCGCCACCCTGCAAAGGAAGCTCATTTCTGCCACCTGTATCATGTTCTTTTTCTTTTCTTGTGTTCTCTATCTTGTTCTTTTGGTCATTACCCCATGCTTGTGACCATAGGCAATGATCGGAACTTAGATAAACTGGTAAATTAAGAGAGTCGCCTTTCAGACCAGCTCCTTGTACTCCAAGACAGACCAGTACAAACGCCAATTTACTGATTTGCCTGTCAATCTCCTGTTCCATCCTTCCCCGACTCGAAAACAAGACCACCAAAACATCTGATCTCAAAAGTGCATTCCACACTTTTCTTGCTGAGAACCATGGCATTGGACTTGAAAGCACTGATTCTTATCCCACCCGCTTCGCACTCAGCTGCGAATCGCTCCAATGAGAGGTGGAGGTCGTGGGTTGATGAAGCCAAAAGAACATCATTTGCAAAAAGCAGAGATGAGATCCGATGGCCACCAACCCAGAACCCCTCAAGATTGTGGCTGTGCCTAGATATTCTGTCTATAAAAATTATGAAACGAAGCAGTGACAACTGACAACCTTGGCAGACTCCAACCCTCAGCAGAAATGAATTCGACCTGTTGTTACCACTGCGGCTAAGCTCTGGCGCCGATGATACAGAGGCCTAATGGTCCATAGCAACGGGTCCTGTATACCATACTGCCAGAGCATGCCCAAGATAGCCTGAGGGACATGGTCAAAAGCCTTCTCTAAATTCACTAAACACATCTGGACAGATTGGAAAGACTCCCATGCCCCTCCAGGGTCTTGTAGAGTATAGAGCTGGTTGATAGTGCTGCGGCCAGAAAGAAAACCACCTTGTTCATCCTGAATCGGAGGTTCAAACAATAAATAAATTACAAGGAAAGCTGAAATGGCAGTTTTTCATATTTTTGAGATAAACACATGGTACAGGTTTGATTTACACCTTTAATTCTCACCACACTTAATAAAACACAACAAATAATGTCAAATGGATCTGATTTCTTTTTAAGTGAAGACAGTCAGAAACAAAGACACCTATACACATTGTTTAATATCATGGATTTAACATCACACACACACATATATATACACACACACACACACATATATATATATATATATATATAAATATATATATATATATATATATATATATATATATATATATACACACACACACACACACACACACACACACACTCAATGTGCTACCGCACTGGAATGCAGAGGTTTCACACGAGCCAGACGAGACAATCCTAATCGTAGACCAAGTCCAGGAGACTTGACAGGAGGACTCTGACCTGAGGTGCTGCTTCTTCCTACCAGACCTGAAGTCCATTGAGAAAAAAAAATGGAATAGGTTTTAGATATTAAGTAACTCAGTTTGCTTTGTAAATGAACTAAAGGAAAAAAATATAAGTGAGAGGAACAAAATAAAAACTGAATAATTGATCATTCACAGGCCTCACCAGGAGGAGTCCACTTTGGCATTCGGCCCCCGACAGGACTGGTACGGATAGCGGATTTGGTTACAGGAGGAGTGCTGGGAACTCTGTTCAGTGCAGAAAGAGGATGAGCAGCCGCGAGACTACTGATTCCTGGACTACTGAGTGAGGCATTTTTGACTGAGGAGAAAAAAAAGAAAGAAAAAACCCCCAGATTCTAATGTATTATGGGTACATCCTGACTACATACATACATACACACACCCAACTGTATGGGTACCCTAGAAAACACCATGCCTATATACGTGACTCAGAAGTACTGATCTGAGGTAAACTGTGTCTCTCTCTCTTACACACACACACACACACACACACACACACACACACACACACACACACACACAATCTGTTTGTCTCCATCTCCTGGACACAACCATTGAACTGGGTTGAGATTTTGTAAAATAAATAATTAAACTACAAACCTCTGTGCTGTGGTTTGGTTTTAGCCAGTTTTGTTGTCTTCGTCTCTTTCTTAAGGGCTTTATGGGATTTCCTTTTTGACTTTTTTCCCGTTTTCATTTTTTCTTGTTTTCTCTTTACTGTGAATTCTTCATCCTCACTCTCACTTGGGTCACTGAAGTCCGAGTCACTTTCTGGATAAATACAGGACAAGGTATGGTGGTCAAAGCGTTCTTGCCCGCCCCCTGCACCCCCACAGCCCTGAAAACACCATAGTGAGAATACCAACTGAGTGCATTGACTGTACCGGCTGTGTTCTGAGGTCTGTAGTCTTCGTCCTCTTCATTCTCTTTCACATCCTCAAAAGCACAAGTTTGTTGCTCAGTCACTTTCTGGCACTTTCTCTTCGTGCATTCAGAAGACGAAAGTGTTCGCTCACTGGTGATCTCTTCTAATCCTAAGGATATGGTTCCCACACATTGGGCCAAATGTCATTTAAGCACTTTTCAAGGAACAAACTTTCATTTTCAAGTACTGTTTAAAAGAGTAAAATACAACAGGAAATACTGATTTTGTTGACACCTAGGACCTATTTATTTGCTTGAGTGACCCAACCAGGGGCATAATGCCCCTGACAACATAGCTCCTAGGATAATTAGGACACGCAAACCCCTCCACCACAATAAGGTGGTGATTCAAAGGAGGGAAATATATTTTGACGATTGAATTTCTTAAAATGTGTTGTTTGAAATAGTATTCATCAAGGTTCTTTCATACTGTAATGTTTAAAAATATAAAATTCTTATCCTATCTTACCCATGCCAGTGACATCCACACTACAGTTTGATAGCACAGGGGGTGAGTCTTCAGAAGTGTGGCTTGAAGGCTTTTCAATGTCTAGAAACAATTTATATTTATAAAAACAAACAAAAACATCAGTTATCACAAAACAATTTCCAAAACCAAACTCAGATATGGGTTCAAGTTTTACCAAAGCATCTACCATCTACATTGAAGTGTGCGAGCACAGGAGGTGCATCTTCACTGGGCTCTGACTTTTTATCTTCAGAAGGAAAAAAAAAAAAACAACAAAAAAAAAAAACAGAGACAGTTTTATTAAATCTCCATCCAGACAAAAGACATTACTCATAAATAATAATAACCACAATTACATGTACTCACCTGGATTATTCCTAAGTGGCTCCGCAAATGATTCTGCAGATTGTAGCTGAGACAGAAGGAGAGCAGATGCTAGATCTCTCTCAAACATTTTCTCATCCAGAGACACTCTGAGAAAATAAAAAAAACAAACAAACAAAAAAACAAACAAATATACATCAATGTAACTGTATTTCTCATTGATAGAAAACATAATGACCAAGCAACTGGACTATGGAATATTTCAGACTGCTCAGTTAACCAAAGAAAGTAAGTACCTCTCTCTACGTGTTTTAGTTGTTGAATCATTGATTTCGATTTTCCGAATTTTTGTGGCCTGATATTCTTTAACAGAAGCTCGAGCTTTTTTGTTTGGAGGGGCATTCACAGAGGCAAAATCTTCATCTGTTTTGCACATGAAGACAGAAACAACAGCAGGTGAATACTGATAACTTTTAATTTATACAGACAAGTACAGAGAGTGACAATCTCCCCCAAAAGCTCCAATTTAGAGTGATATATTGATCAGCAGTCACGTTACTATTGGACACTTTATTGTAAACATTATTATGCTTATTAAGGAGATTATTTACCCTTCTATAGTTTTTTCCATGAAAATGTGTTTGGCAGAAAAACTCAAACTATACACATAAAGCAAAAATCAAACCAACAAATTGAAAAAAAAAGGTCAAATACTGTAACAGAAACCACTGCTTTTTTAATGGAAGGCTTGGAGATGTTCTGTTCACTGTGTTATGTAGACGAAAAACCATGAAGCCAGTAGAACATTATTGAGTTGAAACCAAAATATGAAAATAAATAAATAGACACACAAATAGTATAGTTTCATGGGAATGGTGGGCAGTGGTAGCTTAGTGGTTAAAGGCGATGGCGAAGGGCAGTGGTTCAATCTCTACTATCACCACTTTTGGGCCAGTGAGCAAGGCTCTTAACCCTTAATCGCTCAGTTGTGTAAAAATTATACAGACGCTCCCCGACCCTACGTAGTATGCTACGTCCATTGTTTACAAACGACAGAGTGAACGTGCCCTTCCTTCTTCCCAGTTCAGTTTTATATATGTGTGTGTGTGTGTGTATATATATATATATATATATATATATATATATATATAAAATACAGTCGGCCCCCTACCTACGAAATTAATCCGTTCCAGAGCCTTTTTCGTAACGCGGGTATTTCATCAGTAGGGGTCGCATTTTACATGTTGAATGCCAAATATGTTCCAAGGCTCCAGTCTTTGGACTGGATAAACCCCATAAACCCTTTAAAAATAAAAAAAGTACACCAAGTTTGTATGAAATATGTGTTAAAAGTAAAAGAAAATTATTTATTACATAATTTAAACATTTTATTAATATATTAAACCATTATAGTGACATATTTATTAATTAAACTATTATTAAACATTTTTATTCACACACACACACACACACACACACACACACACACACACACACACACACACACACACACACACACACACACCCCTGTCTCTCTCTCTCTCTCTCGCACTGCGGGCCACGCCCACAAGATGTGGAATTCAAAGCGCATTCCCTGCTTGACAAAATCAACTTTAACTTGATTCCTTGACGGATCGGAATTCCAGATGAGCTCAAATGCGCCTACATTTATTAAACATTTACTAAATTAAGCTTCCTTCTGCCACTATCTGGGAGGCCAGCGGGGTGGGATGTTGAGAGACAGTCAAAGAGAGCAACTCGCGCATTGTGTGAAATTTTGATAAGCGCGTTTGAATCTTTTCGCAAGAAGGGGTTGTTTTCGTATCCCGGGGACAGAAACTGAGGAAAATGATCGTCGTAACCCGGGGATTTCGTACCCAGGGGTCTTCGTAAGTAGGGGGCAGACTGTATATATATATATATATATATATATATATATATATATATATATATACATACATACATACATACAGCGTGTTACCCTTGTGTTAAGACGTCGTCTCTGTGATCTTTGTGTTTACACTGTTTTGCGGACTTTTGTAACCCTAAGCAAATATGATTGGTCAGAACCGTAAGCCTACTAGCATGGGTGCAAGACTCATACACAGAGATGAATTAACTATCTGCTTGGATCGGTGCAATCTACCATGCATATGCAGTTAAGCAAAGAGAGTTGTAAAATAAACGAAAACCCGAATCCAGAAAAGAAAGTGAACTCTCCATTCGGTTGGTGATTCACATCAGTGCAGGCTGAGTACTAAACGAGTTCAACGGCGCCCTTGCTCACTTGAAAGACTGGAAGTCCGTATAACCCGCGCTTTGTGTCAAGCACAGCAAGTAAACTACTTTTGGTTTTTAGTTTTGGTTTACAAGCAGAAAGATCGCATCATAGAGAATGTTAAAGGTTATATTTGATACTGTATTTGATAATTGATGAGTGAATTTGATTAAAATTTATCTATTTGAAATTATTTTGCTTGAATTTAATTTATTTGAAATTAATGTTGATATTATTTGATATATTTGATATTATTTTACAATGTTATGTTTATAATAATTGATTTAGGGGTGTTTTATGACATACAATAATGGTATTTATGGCTGTATCGTACAGTATGAGCGTCATACGTCACTGTAACAACTTACGTTCACTTTCAACTTATGTTTGGCTATCCGGAACCAATTAAAAACACAAGTCGGGGAGAGTCTGTAATTGTAATCTGCTCTGGATAAGAGTGCCTGCCAAATGCTGTAAATGGAATGGCACAATCTGAATTACACTTAATACAAATATGACATACACAGCGAGCCTGTTTTCATGTCATAAATGAAAACAGCAAAAATATTTATAAGTAAACAAAATGAGATGATGCTTTATTTATTGTTACATTTTTAAAATCCTGACAGACACAGGTGCCAACTGCCACACTTTAGAAAATGTAAAAATAAATCATAGATTACCATTATAATGTTTCTGTGTTGTACATAATAATTTCTCACCTTAGGTTCACTAGATATTGCTATACAGCAGTGCTTCTCAAATAGTGGGGTGCGCCCCCCTTGAATGGCACGGTATGGTGCCAAGGATGGGGAGGGGGTGATGCCGGGGAACATGCTTTTCTGGAATTGTGTACGAGAATTAAGTGTAATTTCACCTCCACTCTACTAGTGGCGCTCTCATTGTCACACTATGGTGTAGCGGTATTTCACAGGAGCAAACGATATGAAGCGCTTTAAAACCTTAAAACGTGACCTTAAAACAACCCCTCAAGAAACAACACGGGAAAATTTCTAATAGGAATGAAGAGAAAGGTGGAGAGAAACGGAGATATTAAGATATAAATTAGCTGAATGAGTTTAAATAAATCAAATGAGTTTAAATCAGGATGTATTTTTTTATTTCAGGCACATCTTCTTCTTCGTGGTAAACCGAGCAACTTTAATACTGAAGATTGATGTCGGTGTAAGACTTGGGCTGATTTGGCCTGGCGGAGCCCATCCCTCCCCAGGTTGTAGAAACACGCTGACAGCTTTGCATCCTCCTCTTTACGAAAGTCAGCAATGGTTCTATTACATGCCTCTCACCATAGACAGTCAGAGACATGGCCTGCCTTTGATAACCCAGTTAGCTGCACTGGGGGGACAGTGACAACCCTGTGGGGACTCGAACCCCCAACCTTAGGATCAGCGATCCTGCGCCCTAACCACTAGACCACCACTGCCCCATCCACATTGGTTAATCTTTTCAATTGCAAATTAAAAAACAATATTAATGAAGTTTTTCTTTATTGTAAGTTGAACTATATTTCTTTCTCTTTTGTTTTTAATCTTAATAAAATACAATGTTATGCAGAAGTGTACTAATAACAATTTTATAAGCAAATAATACTATTTATAGTCGCTTGCAGGGTGATGGGGAGCGTGAAATGTTTTTCGGGGCACAGAAAATAATTGAGAAGCACTGCTATACAGTCACCTTTACTTCCCCTCTCATGGATTATTCAGTCAAAAACTTGTTTTCCTTTTTTTCAGGGGTCACTACAGCGAATATCTGAACATTCTAAATAGCCAAATCTGTTTTATTTGTACATCTGTTTGTTTTTCTTCCTACCATTGCACACTATTATACTTTATGTATTTGAATATATATATATATATATATATATATATATATATATATATATATTTACTAACAGTAGTACTGTATCTTTTATTTTTTTGTATACTTATTCTGCTGAACATTGCTTTGGATGTTTTATGAGTGTTATGGCCAGCACTATCCTCTATGCTACAGGCTGAGGGTTGCAGATGCCAATAGACTGAACAAACCGATCCACAAGGCCAGTAATGTTGTCAGGACAGAGCTGGAATCTCTGACTGTAGTGTTAGAAAGGCAAATGTTGTCCAAAATAAAGACAATATTGAAAAATACCTCTCACCCCCTTCACAACCTGCTGATCAGTTACAGGAGCACGTTCAGTGAGAGACTGATACCACCTAAACGTTCCACTGAATGACACAGGAAATCATTCCTACCTGCAGCCATTAAACTGTACAACGTCTCCATATAGTAACAACATCCACTGTTATACACTCCCATTCTGCACTATCCTACTGTTTGTCATATTGATACTGTATATATTACTCACTGACAGGATTCATTCTCTATTACTGATAGTAGTAATTTGTAATTGTAGACTTATATATACATACATGTGTGTGTGTGTGCACATATATATATATATATATATATATATATATATATATATATATCTGTGTAATATATAATATAATATAACACATATTCCTGTGACTATAACATGGACACAATAATTAGAGAAGTATCTTATATCCACCTTTCACTCTGTGAATAACTATTACACAGCCCTTGCTTAATAGCATCAACAGCTGCCTTTTCCCACTGTTGTTCAGACATTGTAAAGGGTAGAAGATATCGACATCATTTAACACTCATTAAGCCATTTACATGAGTCTGCATGTCCACTGAAATAAAACACCTTTTAATTTTCACTCAGGTGACACTTTTCCCTCTAAAGCAGGGGTTACCAACCTTTTTGAAACGGAGGGCTACTTCTGTGGTACCAATTAATGCGAAGGGCTACCAGGTTGATACACACTTGTGACAGAACAAATTTGCTCAATTTACCTTTATTTTTATATGTTATTATTAATAATTAATTATTTTTAAAGCTAATCCTCTGAGAGCCAAATGTTTTTTAATACTGAAACCAACAATTTTAGAGTATAATACGACTGAATTTATTTTAGACAACATTGTTATAACGAAGTTATTTATTAATAATAATAGTACTTCTTACTATTGATGCGACTTCTGGTGCTGCATGGTTTTGCTGATGGCTTTGTAGTCTGGTTGATACGTAGTGAAGTTCAGCTTCATGCAAACGTTTAGGCTTGCATCTATTACGCGACCGCAGGGTGGTCTTGATGTTTTTCACGTGTGCGCATGTGGAGCCGTACATGGACAATACAACAGGACTCTGAGTGCAGTGTTTATGTGACACGAAGCGCGTCACAAGGCAATCAGCTGGTATGCGGGTTGAAACATAGCTGTCAACCCCTAAGATTAATAAAGAGTGAGAAGCAGGGGTGCAGGGGATGCAGCCCCCCCCCCCGGCGAAAATGTTGGTTTTAAGGGTTTTTAAGGGTGATTTTCAAGCCATTTCATACAAGTTTTATATGTAACGATTAAACACAGACAGGGGAAAAAAATACAAAATTATACACATGTCTTTAAGATTTAATAATGTAATGTAAATGAAATCTTCAATGACAGAACTAATGAAATATGAAGTGTAAACTAATAACATATACCAAAAATAAGGTTGGCTAAAGTAAAGTATTAATTATAACATTTCTCTTTTTTGACGTTTAATCCAAATAATTCTTCAGAATAATATTTGCTGTCTTTGCTCATAGATGGCATGTATCATATGCAGCAACACTGCAACTATCCAATTAGTTTAAAACTAAAACTAATTAACCATGTTAACAAATCTACTCATAGATGGCAAGTATCCTGTGCAGCAACATTGCAACAACACATGGAGTTACAAACTGAAACTTATTAACAATGTTAACGTTTCTAACTAAATCTACATTTAACTACATCAGTAAATGAAAACATCATCTGAGCAAATTTCACAACCTTTAGTTTTTAAGTGCGCGTATGTATCTGATTTTACGGTAAAGGATCCCGCAGCCAGAAGCAGAAAGAGAAGTATGTTTATGTAAAAGACGTAGCCAATGGCATTTGCTTACGGAAATTACATCCTTAAGAAAATAACAAAAAATAAAATAAAATTGGGAAATAAGTGTAATAATGCGTGAGATTTTAGACACCTTGCGTGAGAGATTGAGGAGGAGATGAAATGCGTGAGTTTCACGCTTGATGCGTCAGAGTTGACAAGTATGTTGAAGTTTTTTCATTCTGTTCATTTGTGTTTTAATTGCCAGCTCCGCTTGGCTTCTTACGCATGAGCTGATCAAAACGAGGAAAATTTACCTCTTTACCCAAAAACAATTCACACAGGCTGTTGCATATAATCCTCTAATAAAATTAGAGTTTCAAGGTATCGGTCCCACCCACACTGGAGTACAGAAAGGATTGACTCTACGTTGTGCGCCACAGCAACAAGTGGCATTGAAAATAGATGTATAGATTGAAATGCGTGAGATTTATTGATGTTTTTGTTCTATTTGATGGTTTTTTTTTCTGTATTTTTATTTAAAGGACAGCAAAATTATGCATTAGTTATTCTGTTAAGAAAGGCCACCTGATTTATCTGAGAGCCAGATGCAGTCATCAAAAGAGCCACGTCTGGCTCACGAGCCATAGGTTCCCGACCCATGAACAGGCTCGAGAGCGACTCATGTTGTCCTTGCGGGCAACCTGGTGCCCGCGGGCACCTTGTTGGTGACCCCTGCTCTAAAGGGACACAAATCATATATCTAAATGTTTGTGTCCTTATATACATACATAATCCAAGTACAGTACACCCCTACAGTTAAGATAAACAGGTGCTCTCTCTCTCTCATATATATATATATATATATATATATATATATATATATATATATATATATATATATGTGTGTGTGTGTGTGTGTGTGTGTGTGTGTGTGTGTGTGTACGAAAAAAAAACAAGATCTTACCATCATCACCCAAGAAGTCTGAATAATTCACGGTTTTCTTATTTCTAACAGAAAAAGTGAACACACATCCATCGTTGAATAAAGACATACTGAAAGTAAGACCGCTCAATCAGAGAAAAACAAAACTATTGTTAGATCATGACAAACCTAGGTGGCCGATCCATTTCAACAAATAGACAAATCGAAGTGTGAAATAAACTCGATTTCTTCTTGTGGTGATTTTGTAAACACAGTGCTAGCTGCTAGGCACTACAAGTTCATTCATCTGAGTTTGTTAAAATACTGCTCTTCCTTTACTAATAGAAAACTTCAAAAGAAAAAAATAAGCTACAACTGACTTCATACACGAACTAAAATATGATTTCCATTAAAATACTTCTTTCAGAGATTATCATAAACAGAAACCTCAACTCTGTGCATGAATCATTCAACCCGCCTAAAACAGAGTACAGCTATTTTACAATTCAAATGACAGATTCGTAACAAGCTTAACAACACATTGCTTGCTTAAGGTAATACATTGCGAACTGTCTAGTTTTCATAAAATATTAAATGTCTTCTGTTTTTTTAGTATGGAATTCCGAATATCTCGAACTGAACCCAACAACAACGACAACAAACAGAGATACTCGTGGTCTGTAGTTAGTGGCGAATCTGCTGATTAATTTTACAAATACGACAAAAACCTGCAGCGACAGAGTCGGTTACTGGAGCTGTTCATTACCGTAATACGACAAATAGACGATGCACTATTAATACCGGTATGTGCAAATAGATCAATTGTTGTGCTCGTACGTTTGTGTGGTGCTTGCGCGTTCTCCCCATGCTTGTGGGGATTTAATTCGGATATTCTGATCTCCACCATTAACCAAAAACATAGACATTAGGATAATGACTGCTCCAAATTGCACCCTCGTGTCACTGTTTGAATGGTTGTTCAGGGAGGACCCGTCTTTACCCAGTCTCCCTACCGGAGAAGGTTAACCGGGACGCGGGTTGTCCCCAGAAACACGCTGACGGCTTTGCAGCTACTCTTTTTATGAAAGTCAGCAATGGTTCTTTTCCCGCCTTTGATAACCCAGTTAGCTGCAACTGAGTGACAGCCCTGTGGGGACTCGAACCCCCAACCTTAGGACCTTAGGATCAGCAATCCTGCACCCTATCCACTAGACCACCACTTCCACAAACTTACAAATAATATATATATATATATATATATATATATATATATATATATATATATATATATATATATATATATATATATATATATATATATATATATATATATATATATATATATATATATATATATATATATATATATATATATATATAGTAACGAGGATGGATAGGATCAGAAATGAGTATATCAGAGGGACAGCCCATGTAAGATGTTTTGGAGACAAAGTCAGAGAGGCTAGATTGAGATGGTTTGGACATGTACAGAGGAGGGATAGTGAGTATATTGGCAGTAGGATGCTGAGGTTGGAACTACCAGGCAGAAGGCCTCGAGGAAGACCGAAGAAGAGATTTATGGATGTGGTGAAGGAAGACATGAAGGTCGTTGGAGTCAGAAAAGAAGATGCAGAGGACAGGGTGAGGTGGAGGCGGATGATTTGCTGTGGCGACCCCTGAAGGGAGCAGCCGAAAGTAAAAGAAGAAGAAGAATATATATATATATATATATATATATATATATTTTTTTTTCTTTCTTTTCCTTTCAGCTGTTCCCATCAGGGGTCACCACAGCGAATCATCTGCCTCCATCTCACCCTATCCACATCTTCTTATACACCAACTACCTTCATGTCCTCCGTCCCAAGTGGTGGAGGGGGCAATTAAACAATGAATACAGGACACAGGTTAGAAGAAAAAGAATGCTTTCTTAAATAGTAAACAAAATGAATACAACAATTTATATTACAGTTTTTACTCATAAATAACATTATAAATAAAAACAATGGAATTAAATAAATAAATACATAAGTATTTTTTATCAGGTTATAAATCAGCCTCTGGTTGGTGTCCTGCACCAGTAGATGGTTGGGTTTAGTTAGATTATGTATATGGACTGGTAAAAAATGAGAAATGTTTTCTGGTAGTAAAAAAAAAAATCTTCAATTAAGATTCAGAACATTTTCCCATTTGGTCCTCCTAAGCTTTTGAGATTACAAACTTGGAGGAAAAACATAACATCTTTTTACAGCCACTGCTTCATCAACATCTGGATCAAATTATGAAGTTGTATTGTTATTTCACTTGATCACCTGTTATAATCGGTTATAAAACTTTGTTTTTTATAGACACCAGGAAAGTTCCTAGTGCTGAACTGCACAGTTATGAACCATGTTGTGTATTGATTTGGATTTCTGTATGCTAACTGGCACACATGGCACATCTTTTTGTAAAAATAAAAATATAGTTTTAGTTTAGCAAATCTTATAATACCTAAGCAGCCCTATGTCCTTTTGTACTGTCACATGAACGCTATGAGGCAGAAAAAAATCTAAATCCAACTGCTGAATCAACACAGCTAAAAGCAATAATGTTGATGTTTTGTATGATGCAGACAAAATGATACACTTGTGGAAACTCACTTTGTGCATACTGGTGCTTTTCTCATACATGCTAGAAAATTAAGTAATTATTTTCAAGTTAATTTGCTATGGAATAATAAAAAAGCTTATCAGTCAGCACCTGTAACTCGTGCCTTATAATAATAATAATAATAATAATAATAATAATCATAATAATAATAATAATCTTAAGGCATTAATTCAGCACTGGGATCTTTGTGTGGTCCACCTGTTCAGTCAGGATAAAGATGAAGTGACTAGTGGCTTCAGCCTACAGTCCCTGACATCCGGGGACTCCCGGGGCTCCTGACGTGCTCCATGTCCCATGGGTCATCATCGTTAGGTGATGCCTGAATTTCTCTCGAGTTTTTGTGCTCCTCAGGGCGCTCCACCTCAAGGTCGTCATCGCGGGCAGCACGAGAGTCTAACTCCTCAGTGAGAAGGGCGAGAGTGCGTGTGCGCTGTGTTTCACCCACTTCAAGCTGACGGTCCCGTCGCTCCCGGTGCTGCAGACGCTCCAGAGGAACTGTGCTCTTCTCAGACAAGAAAAGGGAAGTCTGAGGCAGATTGCGGCCTGGTAAGTACACCTGCTTCACCCCATCCAGATCCAGGAGCATGTTGTTGCGAGTGGAGTAGTACACGTCACGGTGGTTTTCCAGTAGCTTGTGATGGAAAAGGCAATCATCCTTTTGGCACACTCCCTGAGAGCATGAGAGACAGAGAGAGAGCGAGAGAGAGAGAGAGAGAGAGGGAGGGGCAAGGCTCTTATGAATATAAATATTTATAGCATACTGATAGCAAAAAGAAAAATACAAATAATATTTATATGAATTTTCATAAGCAAGGGACATATGTAATTTCTTTCATTACCGGTGAGTCCATGAAATGTTAATACTTATTCGATTAATCATTTGCCAAACCGCCTAATCCTGTTAGGGTCCTGGTGAAACTGAAGTTTATCTCAGACTGGGCGAAGGCAGGGTACACCCAAAACAGCTCACTAGACCATTGCATGAACAACATACACAATTATTTACACTCACATCCATATCTAGGGGAAATCTGGAACAGTCTATTAGCCTAATGTGCATGTCTTTGTCCTGTAGTAGGAACCCAGACTACTACGCAAGCACAAGGAGAACCCCACACAGAAACACCCAAGCATGGCACTGGAATATTTGACCTTTTGGCTGAGACATGCGAGCCACTATGCCACCATACAGCTCAGTTTGCACTCAGATTAGGTTAAAATTGAAGGGCTGAGAAACAGAATCCAACAGAAATCTGTTTTTGAGAAAAATAACGAAACTTTTTTCAATAGAAAAAAAATCAGGGGTAATGCCTTAACATAATTGGGAATATGATTTAATATTCCTTGAATTGCCACCTTATTGTGATGGAGGTGTTTCCGTGTCTTAATGATCCTAGGAGCTATATTGTCAGGGGCATTATGCCTCTGATAGGGTCACTCAAGGCAAACAGTTCTGAAAAGGTTTGCCCTTGCCCAGACGTGGGTTGTCGGGGTCCCCATGGAGCCAGGCCTGGGGGCCGGGCAGAGCCAGAAAAGGAGACATGGGTCCACCCTGCCATGAATCCATCACCTGTGGGAGGGGCTATGGGGTCGAGTGCAGTCTGAACTTGAATGGTATTTTGTTGTGCGACTTCTGTGCTCGTCATGCTTTGTCCATCACAAACATCATGTTCAAACATAAAGGTGTCCATAAGTGCACTTGGCACCAGGACACCCTTGGCCGCAGTTCGATGATTGACTTTGTAGTCTTGTCATCGGACTTGCTGTCGCACGTTCTGGACACTCGAGTGAAGAGAGGAGCTGAGCTGTCAACTGATCATGGCTAGTAAAGCTGGCTCTGATGGTGGGGGAGGCTGCCCTCCAGACCTTGCAGGCCCAAGTCTAAGTTGTCATCGATATGACATCACGGGTGTGGGAGGAGTTCGGTGAGGGTCTGGAAAGTGATTATCGGTTGGCCTCAAAAAGGTTCCGAGCCACCATCCGACACCCCAGGAAGGGGATGCAATACTCTACAAAGACTGATTCACTGGAAATGGGGAGCTGCTCACCTCGACTGGAGATGTTGTCGTGAGGTGGAAGGAATACTTCAAAGACCACTTCAATCCCACCAATACGCCCTCCGTTGAGAAGGAAGACCCCGGAGGCTTGGGTGGGGGAACACCAGTCACTGAACCTGAGGTTGCTGAGGTAGTCAAAAAGCTCCTCGGTGATTGGGCGCCGGGGTGGACGATATCCGTCCTGAATATCTCAGGGCTCTGGATGTTGTAGGACTGTCTTGGTTGACACGTCTCTGCAACATTGCGTGGTCATAGAAGCTGTACCAGGTTATGTTCCACTTATTGTGGAGTCACACTCCTTCACCTACCTGGGAAAGTTTATGCAGGGGAGCTGGAGAGGAGGATCTGACCGATAGTTGAACTTCGTATTTAGGAGGAACAATGTGGTTTTCGTCCTGACAACGGCACTCTATACAATCTACAGGATCCTGGAGGGGGCATGGGAGTTTGTCCAATCTGTCCACATGTGTTTTGTGGATTTAGAAAAGGTTTTCGACCGTGTCCCTTGGGCTATCTTGTGGACCATGCTCCAGGACTATGGTGGACCTGACTCGTTGCTATGAGCCATTCAATTGCTGTATCACCAGAGCCGGAGCTTGGTCTGCATTGGTAACAAGAGGTTGAATTCGTTTCCAGTGAGGGTTGGAGTCCACCAAGGCTGTCCTTGTCCACGATTCTGTTCATAATTTTAATAGACAGAATTTCTAGGCGTAGCCAAGGTGTTGAGGGGTTCTGGTTTGGTGGCCATCGGATCTTGTTTCTGATTCTGTACCTTATTGCTTTGGCTGCTGTCCCATGACCCAACACCAGAGTAAGCAGAGGAAGATGATGATGATGATGATTATCATTTAAGGTAATTTAAGGAAGAGGAAGGAGCCACTCTGGCACACATAAACCCTCTCCACACCTGTCAAAATATGACATGTAATTTTTCAGGTTTCGTGTGGTTAATCCACTTTGGCTGTTATCCCTTTAACTTTTTTTTCTTCACAGTAATGTTGCTCATTTTTTTTGCAAAAATAATAAGTAATGCTAGTCATATACAGTGCGTTTCCCAATCCTGCGTATGTTCTCATGTGCATACCTAACATTTTAACCACCCTCATGTCTCTGTCTTCCTTTTGGCTTTTTCCCTTTTACTTGGGAGTCGCCACAGCGAATCATCTGATTTGCAGGTTTGATTTGGCAGAGGTTTTACGTCGGATGCCCTTCCTGTTACAACCCTTTTTAGCAAGGGACAGAAACACGCTGACGACTTTGCAGCCTACTCTTTACGAAAGTCAGCAATGGTTCTTTTACATGCCTCTCACCATAGACAGTGAGAGACATGGCCTGCCTTTGATAACCTAGTTTGCCGCACTGGGGGGGACAGTGACAACCTTGTGGAGAGTGGGACTCGAACCCCCAACCTTTGGATCAGCGATCCAGCGCCCTATACCAGTAGACCACCACTGCCCCAACCATCCTCATGTCTGTTTACAGTATATTTAAACTTTGATGAACTTCCATCCAGTTTAATAATTAGGCAATAATGTACTCATATGTGCACAAAAATGTCTGCTAAACTTTGTTTCTGAAAAATATATAAGTATATAAATGTTCATGAAGATACTCACAGATGTAAAAAGATTGCCATGTACGTCCATGCACAAGAACCGGTTACTCTTCACTCCAAATATTGCAATCTGCTCCCTGCTCTCAGCTTTCACCACCATCACACCTGTTGAAATGATTAGATGCAAAGGAATAAAACAAAAGCAGTCTGCAGGAACCAAAATGAGCATCTTTGAATGAGGTACTTATTACATCATTATTACTATCAAGAAGCGAAGTGCGCACTCACTATAGGAACCCCGGTGCGTGGTTTTGCGCACGTGCCCAGTCAGGCTGATCTCCAGGTAGAAGTTGTTGAGCTCGGTGCTGGTGCACAGGTGCACGTATCTCCGCGGGTTCCCCCAGTTGGAGCTTTGCAGGGGCGAAGAAGGGTTCGAGGCGGCTTCAGTATTTCTGCAGCCGTAAATCATCCCCAGACACAGGGCCACAAGAGCGCGCAGGTGTAGACGGCGAACCGCATCGAGCACCATGATCCCAAGTCTAATTTAGCAACAAAATGAAAGAAATAGAATAAAGCAGACGAGTCGGAGTTGTGTGTTCTGATGAGTGCAAACCTGAAGGGCGCCTATTTAAGTGCATCCATGCGCCACTCCTCGTTTCCCGTTTTGACGCAACGCTCGCCCCCATGAACGACAAACGGAAGAATGGGGTTGTTCGGAGCTTGTACACCTTTTTTTTTTGTTGCTGGTTTGGGGTGAAGTTAATTGGCTGCTATAAGCCCTAATTGCATTTTGATACGGTGTTGACTTTTCTCGTGCCCACATGTCAAAGCTGATTGGGTGCAAGTCAAGGACAGTTTTTTCCTTTCACTGCACTTTTATTAAGTTGAATGCAAACCAAACCAAACCAAACAAGACCTGAAATATTAGGAATAGGACGCAGTGGGAGAAAAAACCATGATGATACAAAAGAAACTTGAAAAATATTCAAGTTACTTGTCAATGCTCCCAGCCTGGCATCTTCTCCATGTTTAGACCGATGGTCACTTTCCTACCCTGGCCACGAGAGGGAGCTCGCGCTTCATGAGCGGTAAATTGTTGCACTGCACTTCCTGCACCATCTTTGCTTCTCAGACTCTGGGATGAAATTGCACTGCACTTCATTTAGCCTCAGTTGGACTCATGGATTTATTTATTCATCAGCGGCCTTCCTCAACTATTTTATTATAAATTAATTGTTGGATGAAAAAAAATACATAAATAACAAAATGTTGATTTCAGGAACAATGGGGCAAGCTTGTAGCTGCATTTTTGGACCTGATTGCTACCCATGTGGGTGTGGTCAGACTCAAACGGGAAGTGGACCCTAAAAATATTGACCGAGAAAACGGTATGTACAGTATTATGCAAATATAATATGCATTAGCATAACCTTACTTCAATGTGTACTGTATGTTCAGAATAATAAAAAAAGTATTATACACACACACACACACAAGTTTAACATGTCTATTAAAAATTATGTTTTTATGAAACATCTTAATAAGGCAAAAACAGATACAATCGAATAATTAATAAATTAATTTTCTGAACTGCTTAATCCTAATTATGGTCATGGGGAAGTTGGTACCCATCTCAGCGAACTTCATGAAGGGCAGAGTACAGCCTGGACAGGTCACCATTTCAGGGAAAAAACCCCCTGATGGCAACCCACTGGCCACCATCCTATTGTCTATAAACGACAGCAATGGCTCTTTTTCATGTCTCTCACCACAAACATTGAGAGACATAGCTTGCCTTTTATAACCTTGTGAGCTACAATGGGGGGACAACAGCAAAAACTTGGTGATGGTGGGACTTGAACCCTTGACTTTCAGATCAGTAAGCCAGCACCTCACCACCAGTATACCAGTTCTCCTGTTGGTGTGCCCTCTGAAGAGTTGGAAGAAGTGGCTGGGATGAGGGAAATCTGGTTAATTACTGCTTGGGTTGCTGCCCTCAGGAACCGACCCTGAGTTAAATGGAAGGTGATGATGATGGTGATGAGGGTAGCTCGGTGTTCCTCATGCATTGTGTTACTGACTGTTGTTTGTGCTTATGCCAGTGCTTCTAAATTATTTTCTGTCGCCCCCCCCCAGGAAGAGGAAAACATTTCACGCCCCCCCAATATAAACAGTGTTATTTGTCTAAAAATTGTTATAAATAATCCTCTGCATAACACTGTATCCTTATTAATATAATAAATCCTTATTATCATCATGGAATACAAAAAAATGAAGAAATATAGATCAACTTCCAAACAAGAATAACTTTATTAACAATTTTTTGGTCTTTGAACAAAAAGATTTAAAGTGCATCAATTTGCCTGAAAGAAAAAAGTATCCTTATTTAAACTGTCAACATTTTCTGACCAGCAATTTAAACCATTCGATACTGAAAAATAAAATTAAATAAAATCAATAAATAATAATAAATTCAAATCGATCAGCAATATTAACCCAGGAGCACACTATATAAAACACTTTAACCTACAAAACAAAAATTAATAAGACAATCTGTATTATTATTATTATTATTATTATTGTTGTCAAAATGGTTAAGTCCAGATTAATGGTACAATAAGCACATTTCGCAGTGCACAGCTTTTCGAAGCATGTTTAAAGCTCGATACTGAACTCTCAGCTCCTGCTCAAAGCTGAACTGGGACCTGGACTTATTTTCGCAGCAGTGACGTCATCCAGCATGACGGAGACCGTGTCCACTGCAGGTAGGATCAGTTCCTCTGCTGTGGGGTTTTCTGCACTGAGCAGTTTGGAACTCCACTTTATCTGATGCTAACAGAGCTCGGTTTGCTGAAATATTCACAAAGCGGGATGGTTGTTGGCAATACTCGGCACATTTTCGCTGAAAAATACTCACGCGGCTCATCACGTGATCGGGGTGTGACGTCTTTAAGTGACGCCTAAATTTATTTGGCTTCATGCTGTCCGCTGCCAATGTTTTCAGACACTGTAAACACAGCGGTCTTTCCTCGTTTCTCACCGTAGCACAGTGAAGCCGAGTACTACATCCACTTCATCATACCTCCTCGACTGAACTTTCGAAAGACTTTAGTTTCTCTCACTGTCCCCGCCTCTCTCCGCCTCTCTTTCCTTCTCTGTTAAAAATTTCCATGGTGGGTTTATTAACTTCACTTCTTATTTTACCTCTGGGCACACTCTGACAGTGAGGAAGCCGCTGCCACCTGCTGTAGTGGATGTAGAATTACACTTTATCCTAGTTCGGCAAAAAAAACATACCCCCCCCCCCCCCCCCCCCCCCCGCATCGCACCGTGGCGCGCCACACTAGTTGAGAACCACTGGCCTATGCACAAAATGACAGTTCAGAGTACCCACCTTTTTTGGAGTCTTGAATGGGTGTGTTGGAGAACCCTCCCCATGGGGACTCCTTCGTTGTTATTGGGAGACTTCACATGTGGCCAATGACAGTGTAATCTGGAAGCATGTGATTGGAAGGTACGACCTCTGCAATTTGACATTTTGACATGTTTGGACATTGTTAGGACCGAGTTGACATAATAAGAATTAAAGCTTTTCTTTGATTATTCTTTCATATCACCATTTTAATATCATAAATAGGCCATTTTCATTATGCATATTTTCTGTCTGAACTGTGAGGAATACTGGAGCCAATCCTTTGTGTGAAAGGTGGGGTCAGACTCTGAACAGGTAAACAGTTTATTACAGGGCTAAGACTGACCTAAACAGCCATTTGAATGCACACTGACACTTATAGGTAAATTAAAGTATCTTTTTGACCTCGTGGGCCAAGATTTGAACCCAGGACCTTTTCACTATAAGGTGACAGTAATAATCACTGAACCTGTATCAATATGAATTTATCATATTATTCATGCAAGTATATGAATATCATTGTGCACTATGATTTGTTGGAGCGGTGATAGATTAGTGGTTACAGGCATGGGTGACTGTTGGTCAAAGAAGGTGAGGCGGGAGCCATGTCCGTAGGCAGAGAGGGAAGAGGAAAGGCATGAGTCTAGGACTGAAAATAGGGACTTTGAACGTTGGAACTATGACAGGAAAAGGTAGATAGCTGGCTCACATGATGCAGAGGAGGAAGGTGGACATACTGTGTGTTCAGGAGACCAGGTGGAAAGGTAGCAAGGCTAGAAGCTTAGGAGCAGGGTTTAAACTGTTTTATCATGGTGTGGATGGGAAGAGAAATGGAGTAGGAGTCATCTTGAAGGAGGGGGTTTGTCAGGAATGTTCTAGAAGTGAAAAGAGTGTCAGACAGAGTGATGAGTCTCAAGTTAGAAATTGAAGGTGTGGTGTTCAATGTTGTTAGTGCTTATACCCCACAGGCAGGATGTGAGTTCGAGGAGAAGGAGAGATTCTGGAGTGAGTTAGATGAAGTGATGCAGAGTACCCCCAGAGGTGAAAGAGTGGTCATTGGTGCAGACTTCAATGGACATGTTGGTGCGTGCAGGCAACAGAGGGGATGAGGAAGTGATGGGCAGGCTTGGTATCCAGGACAAGAACACAGAAGGACAGATGTTGATAGATTTTGCAAATAGGGTGGAAATGGCTGTGGTGAATACTTTCTTCCAGAAGAGACAGGAGCATAGGGTGACTTATAAAAGCGGAGGTAGGAGCACACAGGTAGAATACATCTTGTGTAGGCGACGTAATTTGAAGGAAGTCAGTGACTGCAAAGTAGTTGTGGGTGAGAGTGTTGCCAAACAGCATAGGATGGTAGTGTGCAGGATGATGCTGATGGTGAGAAGGTGAAGCAGGCAAAGGCAGAGCAAAAGACAAAGTATTGGAAGCCGAAAAAGGAATTGTGTCGTGTTGTCTTCAAGGAGGAGTTGAGACAGGCTTTGGGTGGTCAGGAAGTGCTTCCAGATGACTGGCCAACTACAACTAATGTGATTAGGGAGACAAGTATGAGAGTTCTTGGTGTGTCCTCTGGAAGGACAGTAGATAAGGAGACTTGGTGCTGGAATGAGGACGTGCAGGAGTGTGGACAATGGAAGAGGTTAGCTAAGAAGAAGGGGGACATAGAGAGGACTGAAGAGAGTAAACAGGAGTACAGGGAGACACAGCGTAAGGTGAAGCTAGCGGTGTCAAAGGCCAAACAGAGGACGTATGATGACTTGTATGACAGGCTGGACAGTAAGAATGGAGAAAATGATTTATACAGGTTAGCACAGCAGAGAAATAGAGATGGGAAGGACGTGCAGCAAGTTAATGTGATTAGGACAGAGTGGGAAATGTATTGACTGATGACAAAAGTGTGCTGGGAAGATGGAAAAAGTACTTTAAGAGCTGATGAATGATGAAAATGAGAGAGAAAAATGTCGAAGAGGTGACTGTTGAGTACCAGGTAGTAGCAAAGATGAGTAAGGGTGAAGTGAGGAGTGTGATGAAGAGTGGAAAGGCAGTTGGTCCTGATGACATACCGGTGGAGGTATGGAAGTGTCTAGGAGAGGTAGCAGTAGATTTTCTGACAAGAACATTCAACAAGGTCTTAGAGAGTGAGAGGATGCCAGAGGAATGGAGGAGAAGTGTGCTTGTGCCCATTTTTATGAACAAGGGAGACAGGCAGAGTTGAGACTACACTTTTCACTACAGATGGATAAAGTTATGGGAAAGAATAGTGGAAGCTAGACAAAGGGCCGAGGTCAGCATTTGTGAACAACAGTTTGGTTTCATGCCAAGAAAGAGCACCACAGATGCAGTGTTTGCTTTGAGGATGTTAATAGAGAAGTACAGAGAAGGCCAGAGGCAGCTGCATTGTACCTTTGTAGATCTGGAGAAAGCATATGACGGTGCCGAGACAGGAACTGTGGTATTGCATGAGGAAGTCTGGATTGGCAGAGAAGTATGTTAGAGTGGTGCAGGACATGTATGAGAGCTGTAAGACAGTGGTGAGGTGTGCTGTCGGTGTGACAGAAGAGTTCAAGGTGGAGGTGGGTCTGCATCAAGGGTCAGCTCTGAGCCCCTTCTTGTTTGCTATGGTGATAGGCAGGCTGACAGATGAGGTTAGACAAGAATCTCCATGGACTATGATGTTAGCTGATGACATTGTGATCTGTAGTGAGAGCAGAGAACAAGTGAAGGAAAATGTAGAGGAATGATGAGGTTACAGGGAACAGAGATAAAGAAGGTGGAGGATTTTAAATACTTAGGCTCAACAATCCAGAGCAATGGAGAGTGTGGAAAAGAGGTGAAGAAGCGTGTGCAGGCAGGTTGGAATGGTTGGAGAAAATTGTCCGGTGTAATGTGTGATAGGAGAGTATCAGCAAGAATGAAAGGAAAAGTGTACAAGACGGTGATGAGGCCAGCGATGTTGTATGGTTTTGAAACAATGGCGCTGAGGAAAAGACAGGAGGCAGAGCTGGAGGTAGCAGAGATGAAAATGTTGAGATCCTCTCTGGGAGTAGTGAGAATGGATAGGATCAGAAATGAGGTCATCAGAGGGACAGCCCATGTAAGGTGCTTTGGAGACAAAGTCAGAGAGGCTATATTGAGATGATTTGGATATGTACAGAGGCAGGATAGTGAATATACTAGTCCTTCTCAAAAAATTAGCATATTGTGATAAAGTTCATTATTTTCTGTAATATACTGATAAAAATTAAACTATCATATATTTTAGATTCATTGCACACCAACTGAAATATTTCAGGTCTTTTATTGTTTTAATACTGATGATTTTGGCATACAGCTCATGAAAACCCAAAATTCCTATCTCAAAAAATGAGCATATCATGAAAAGGTACTCTCAACGAGCTATTAACCTAATCATCTGAATCAACCAATTTACTCTAAACACCTGCAAAAGATTCCTGAGGCTTTTAAAAACTCCCAGCCTGGTTCATTACTCAAAACCGCAATCATGGGTAAGACTGCCGACCTGACTGCTGTCCAGAAGGCCATCATTGACACCCTCAAGCAAGAGGGTAAGACACAGAAAGAACTCTCTGAGCGAATAGGCTGTTCCCAGAGTGCTCTATCAAGGCACCTCAGTGGGACATCTGTGGGAAGGAAAAAGTGTGGCAGAAATCGCTGCACAACCAGAAGAGGTGACCGGACCCTGAGGAAGATTGTGGAGAAGGGCCGACTCCAGACCTTGGGGGACCCGTGGAAGCAGTGGACTGGGCTACAGGTGCCGCATTCCCCAGGTCAAGCCACTTTTGAACCAGAAACAGTGGCAGAAGCGCCTAACCTGGGCTACAGAGAAGCAGCACTGGACTGTTGCTCAGTGGTCCAAAGTACTTTTTTCGGATGAAAGCAAATTTTGCATGTCATTCGGAAATCAAGGTGCCAGAGTCTGGAGGAAGACTGGGGAGAAGGAAATGCCAAAATGCCTGAAGTCCAGTGTCAAGTACCCACAGTCAGTTATGATTTGGGGTGCCATGTCAGCTGCTGGTGTTGGTCCACTGTGTTTTATCAGGGGCAGGGTCAATGCAGCTAGCTATCAGGAGATGTTGGAGCACTTCATGCTTCCATCTGCTGAAAAGCTTTATGGAGATAAAGATTTTCATTTTTCAGCACGACCTGGCACCTGCTCACAGTGCCAAAACCACTGGTAAATGGTTTACTGACAGTGGTATTACTGTGCTCAATTGGCCTGCCAACTCTCCTGACCTGAACCCATAGAGAATCTGTGGGTTATTGTGAAGAGAAAGTTGAAAGACACCAGACCCAACACTGTGGATGAGCTTAAGGCCGCTATCGAAGCATCCTGGGCCTCCATAACACCTCAGCAGTGCCACAGGCTGATTGCCTCCATGCCACGCCGCATTGAAGCAGTCATTTCTGCAAAAGGATTTCCGACCAAGTATTGAGTGCATAACTGAACATAATCATTTGAAGGTTGACTTTTTTTTGTATTAAAAACACTTTTTTTTATTGGTCGGATGAAATATGCTAATTTTTTGAGATAGGAATTTTGGGTTTTCATGAGCTGTATGCCAAAATCATCAGTATTAAAACAATAAAAGTCCTGAAATATTTCAGTTGGTGTGCAATGAATCTAAAATATATGAAAGTTTAATTTTTATCAGGTCATTACAGAAAATAATGAACTTTATCACAATATGCTAATTTTTTGAGAAGGACTAGTATTGGTAGAAGGATGCTGAGGTTGGAACTACGAGGCAGAAGGCCTAGAGGAAGACCAAAGAAGAGATTTATGGATGTGGTGAAGGAAGACATGAAGGTCGTTGGCGTAAGAGGAGAAGATGCGGAGAACAGGGTGAGATGGAAGCAGGTGATTTGCTATGGTGACCTCTGAAGGGAATAAGGTCGTTGTAAAGCACTAGTAATAAAGTCTTTTTCAATTATTATTCCAGTACAGTACCTAAGTTAATGTTTAGAATGTTTGTGCATGAGATTTTATGTTCTGTAACATGTTTAACAAATGATACCAAAAGGATAAACTTTGTTACACTTCATGTCCTTTTATACATTGAACATGACGTCTCCAAGATGGCACTGCATAGAGGGTGACGTCGTGGAGTTCTCAGAGTCAAATTGTTTCTTTGTTTGTTTTAATTTGTTTTATTTGTTGTTTTGTTTGTTCATGTTTTGCACTATGCTCGTCAATGACTGGTCAACCCTACTACAGCTATGAGATCGGAGTCTTCTGGTGTTTAGAACTGAGCACGCTCAACTCCTAACCTGAGCTAATATGCTACGGTAGCTCAATGCTAGCCGTACCCTGGCTAACAATAACCCTAGGCGGAGTTCTAAGAGGCTTTGGCGCTTGGTTAGAAGTGGAAGGTTAGCACTTCCAGTCATACTGCTTGAAAACGTTCAGTCCCTGTGAAACAAGATGGACGAGCTTCATGCTCGGATTGCAGCGCAGAGGGATCTACAGGACTGCTCCATGCAGCTCCCTCTGACCTTCTCTGTACTTCTCTATTAACATCCTCAAAGCAAACACCGCATCTGTGGTGCTCTTTCTTGGCATGAAACCAAACTGGTGTTCACAAATGCTGACCTCTGCCCTTAGTCTAGCTTCCACTATTCTCTCCCATAACTTCATCGTAAGGCTCATCAACTTTGTCATTCTGTAGTTGCCACAACTCTACACGTCTCCCTTGTTCTTAAAAATGGGCACAAGCAAACTTCTCCTCCATTCCTCCGGCATCTGCTCACTCTTGAAGACCTTGTTGAATGTTCTTGTCAGTCTAGTGCTACCTCTCCGAGACACTGCCATACCTCCACCGGTATATCATCAGGACCAACTGCCTTTCTGCTCTTCATCCTCTTCAATGCTCTCCTCACTTCACCCTTACTAATCTTTGCTACTTCCTGGTCCTCAATAGTCAGCTCTTCTACTCTTTTTTTTTCTTTCTCATTTTCCTCATTCATCAGCTCTTCAAAGTACTCTTTCCATCTGCTCAGCAGACTTCTGTCATTCGTCAATACATTTCCCTCTCTGTCCTTAATCACTCTAACTTGCTGCACATCCTTCCCATCTCCATTTCTCTGCTGTGCCAACCTGTATAAATCATTTTCTCCCTCCTTACTGTCCAACCTATCATACAAGTCATCATACGTCCTCTGTTTGGCCTTTGACACCGCTACCTTCACCTTACGCCGTGTCCCCTATACTCCTGTTTACCTTCTTCGGTCCTCTCTATGTCCCCCTTCTTCTTAGCTAACCTCTTCCTTTGTACACACTCCTGCACTTCCTCATTCCACCACCAAGTTTCCTTATCGACTTTCCTTCCAGAGGACACACAAGTATTCTCCTACCTGTCTCCCTGATCACATTAGTTGTAGTTGTCCAGTCATCTGGAAGCACTTTCTGACCACCCAAAGCCTGTTTCAACGCCTCCTTGAAGACAACACGACACAATTCCTTTTTCAGATTCCACCACTTTGTTCTCTGCTCTGCTTTTGCGTTATTCACCTTCCTCACTATCAGTGTCATCCTGCACACCGCCATCCTATGCTGTTTGGCAACACTCTCACCCACTACTACTTTGCAGTCACTGACTTCCTTCAAATTACATCGCCTACACAAGATGTATTCTCCCTGTGTGCTCCTACCTCCTCATAAGTCACCCTATGCTCCTGTCTCCTCTGGAAGAAAGTATTCACCACAGCCATTTCCACCCTATTTGCAAAATCAATCAACATCTGTCCTTCTGTGTTCCTGTCCTGGATACCAAACCTGCCCGTCAGTTCCTCGTCCCCTCTGTTGCCTGCACCAACATGTCCATCGAAGTTTTTTATTGATCATTCATACAAATCTGAATTAATTATGATGCTTGGCAGCATGCCTCAGCCTTTATTGTAGAAGCATTAAAAGAGTGTTTTAAGAGATAGAGAGAGACTGGCTATAGCTAGTCCTGAGTCGAAGTGAGTTTATTAGAAGAAATACAGAACAGAAAAAGGGTCAGGAGCCTGTGCCTTCAAGGGTTACACTGATTGTCCTACTAAGATTTAACGCCTCCTTCTATCTATGATCTTAATTTATAACATCATATTCAAAATGTAATCACCTTCCGCTCTTGTTGATCAGGTGATCATTATCTGTTCTTCTCATGTTGTGGGCAGAAAATAAGACAAAATAGGCCACTTGTTACAAAATCAAACTTTTTTTTATTGGTATCAGGAATACGGTTACACTGCTGTGCACAGCACATACGTACAAAAATAAAAGAAAACCCACTTTCCCCCCAATATATTCATTTGAACATGTATCATTGTAGGTTTCAGAAACAAATGATTGTAGATGTCAGTTTCCTACTGATTCACAATCATTTTAATAAATCATAACTAAGGCAGGAGGTGAGGTATATGTTAACAGTGAAAAGTAGGATGGCGGATGAAAAAACAAATACAATGTGAACAAGTAAGAAACAGGAAGAAATCAAGAATAAAAGAGAGAGAGAGAGAGAGAGAGAGAGAGAGATTTGAAATTTCACAAACCTTCCCTAAAACCCCTTATCACAGTTTCCAAGCTTATGCAGAGACATCTTTAAAAAATTAAACTTTTCAATTTCACAAAAGAAAAAAGGAAGTACTTGCTAAAATTCATTACTTTCTGCTGAACGTGTACACCATTTAGCATGTGCAGTCTGGCTGAAATGTGAGGTAATATTAAATTTGTTAGAATCAAACACTAACTATACTCTGTAGACATATTTTTAGTTGTGCAGTGTTAGAATAAAATCCAGTGAAGAATAAAATAAAATGCAAAATTGAAATCAAGTGACCCATCTGCATCTGTAAAAGGAACCCTTGTAAATTTAAGATATATTCAACTGTATTTCTCATAATACTAGATATCTAGCAACAGGCTCAGGTACGTCCTCAAAAAAGCCATCCATTCTTACTCCAGCAAAAAAACAACATCCCAAATCCTGAGTCTCGCATAGCATTCTGATTCCTGGTGCGCCACAGATTCCTGGGCCTCGGGTTGAGCTTCACTTGACGTGAAGAACAGAGGGCTTGGGCTGACAATAGATATTCACAAAGACATTCCTAGCTGTTCTGGGTTTGACAGGTCACATCTCACAGGAAACTGGTGTCTATACTGCGTGCCCAATAAACATTTTTACAGCCGTCTCAATAAATCTGCATGACATGACCTGCGGTCCGGATTGCTCCTGTTCTCAAACATTCATGCATCCGGTTCAGCATTTGCTCTACACACTAATCCAGCTAAAGTTTCCATGACTCCTGTAATCACTCTCTGACCTTCTGTACATTTGTCAAAAATCAAAGGCATGCTCAGGACAGCAAAAAGATTTTGGAAAGACAGATCCATCATCCATCCATGCAGCTTAACAATGCCCTCACATTACACACTGGATTTGACTTGCCTTGTGAACTTGTTATAAAGAGCTAATTAGTAACAAGCCACCCCCCATTGCAGCTAATTGGGTTATCAAAGGCCGGCAATGTCTCTCACTGTCTATGATGAGAGGTTCATGTAAAAGAAACAGTAGCTGCATAGCCGTCAGCGTGTTACTGTCCCTTGCTAAAGGGTTGTGTCAGGAAGGGCATCCGATGTAAAAACCTATGCCAAATCAAATGTGTGAATCAGATGATTCTCTGTGGCGACCCCGAAAAAGGGAAAACGCCGAAAGAAAAAGAAGAATTAGCAACAAGCCACCCTGACTAGAGACAATTCCTGCTTAACATGGTGAACAGACACTAATGACAACCTCTACTGTGAGTAGAGCTACCTAAAACGTGAAGCTTCTTATTCTTATTCTTATTCCTCAGCAAATGCCAGAGTACAACAGGAGCAATAGTGCGATAGTCTGAGGCACAGGCGAAGAAATACTGAGAAGCAAAGATACCTTGGAAATTCATTCATTTATTCATTTTCTAAGCAGCTTAATCTTAATTAGGGTTACGGGGAGGCTGTCACCCTTATCAGCTGACTCTGGGCAAGGGTACACAGTGAAATTAAATGTTTTCATACTTTAGAAAAGCCCAATATAATGTATTAGACAGTAATAAATGAAAGAATTTGGTTGGATGACAAATCTTTTATGCCATGCATGCACTTTTATAAATAAACACTAGATATTTTGACTTCCTTAGTTGCTTCTTATTTCTACATTGTGCAAATTCCTGAAGACTGTATTACACTGTAAAGAGGATTAACTAAAATACAAGAAATAAACACTGGATTTGATGAGAAAAACAGCTTATTAACCAAGTGCAAGGGAAGTTCAAGGGTGTTTAAGTACAGACTAAGTGATATCAAGGACAGTACAGAAAAGAAAGGACGACCGAGATTCATCTCTACAGACCAAGCGCCCTCTTTACATTACCAATGCATAGAGTTGTGCGACTTTCAACAGCCATCACAGTATTAGCCTTAGATTTCTTTATTGTGTTTGAGTTTTATGTTTTTCAGTATATTCACTGTTCTTTGTGTTTTCTTTGCCTTTGTCCCCTCATGCATTCATTAGTCAGCGTTCAGATTTTTACCTTTTTGTGGAAACTACCCAATAAATTATTTTTTTTGTTCGCATGTTGAGCAATCAGATAGCGTGTCCTGTCTTTGCTACATAATAAAATGAATCAATACCAGTGAAATTATTATTGCTTTATGTTTTGACATACAACCATTCCCCCCAGTAACATTTTCCTGTGCCGGAAAAAAATTACTGTTTGGAAATTTTAAATGTTTTTTGGACATGTACAACATGTTTGCACTAAAAATTGGGTGCCTAAGACTTTATAACAATCCTGTAGCTTTGAAGAGCGCAACTGTTCACAGCATTCAGCTTGGGAATCAGAAGAAAATAAAATATGTTAAAGCTTAAGAACATTGCCGCAGAGTATTTCTGTGCATATGTTGAGTTTAAGGTTGTGTTAAGAGTACACCAATCTTCTCAAATTTGCTAGTTCAAGCATAAAACAATATACCAATAAATGGACTGTACCAATAAAATAGACCAATTCGGAGAAGCTTTTTTAGTATTCAGAAAGTGATTCCTATTCAACACATAATGGCAAACAGATGGAAAGAAGGTGCTTGCAGGGAGGTGGTCACAGCAAAGGATATGCAACACTTCCTCAATAGACAAGGACGGAAAAAGATCAGGTCAGGGACGTAAGTGGTGCTCATCACCATTTCAACAACCAGAAATTGAAATGGAAAAACAATGCATACTTGTACGCCAACACCACAGTGTCACAGTCGTTAGTCTTGAGTACATATTACAGTATTGCCACTTACCAAGTATATACCCTCTGAGGTATCGCCATAGAGGAATTCCAACAACCCCACAGAGGATCTCATTTACTGTAAGTACAACATCCCACACAGATCCACTTAAAATCCTCAGCAGGTGGATTTGCTGCCTCCTTTTAATTAATGTCAGTAATCATAATAATAATAATTCTAGGCCAAAGATGTTTGCAATACAGATTTTCATTTTTAAAGGTATTCTGTTTCGTGAAAAGATACTATTACCCAACATTGTGTTTCTGCTCTAGATCCTTAGATAGTAATCTGTACGTCAAGCTGTCCATGTTTATTATATTTACAGTTATCATCCATGGATCTCATTTAAATCCACAGTGAAAACTCTTTAGTTCTGTGCCTTTGAAAGCTCCATTTCAATTCGGCGAGATAACTATGTCGTTTCATTCTGTGGTCCCCTTGACACCCTGTCTGAATTCCCTGCAGAATATCACGAGTTTGTGGTGGAACCACCATGCAGGATATGTACTTGTTAAGTAACAGTATTGTACTTCTCACTGTATCAGATTAATGCCAACCAATCATTGTTCATGTTTTTACATGTCGTAAGTGAGAAGGGTCAAGCAATTAAAGCTACTGAGAAACCTGTTTTAGGAGTTGTCAAAGTACGCAAGAAAATAAAAAGAAATTCTTACATGCTAACCTTCTTGGTGGGATGTTCTGTAATGTTCTTTGATTATGTCACACGACAAGATCCATTCAGCATTTTATATACCCTGATGCTGGAATCCCCGGCCGGATGGATTCATGTAGTCTGAGTTAATCCAAATCGAAACACGTGAACCAGAAATACTCTTCTCTGAAATGCATTCTTTTACTGGCTATACATTCTCACAGGCATACAGTCACACCCCCTACCCCAGGCCTCAATTATAAACTAAAGATGAAGATACATTAAATGTTGAATTACTCAAAGGCTTTAATGATCCTGAACATGCCAGGGTTCAGGCCTTGACTGTGACCCTGACCATGAACTAAAAATGGGCCAATACTTAACCAGGGCAGCCCTGGGTTACTGCTGGAATTTCAAGGCCTTGACCAGCGCTAGAGTTTTTTCTTTACAGGAATAACTGTAATGATGCTCACTGCACTCAGGTATTTAAAAACTGACGTTTCCACCCCCCCCAGCCAGGAGCCGCATAGTTTCAGCAGAATGAACAGACAGATCTGTCTGCGGCATCCCCATATGTCTTCCTGTGGATCAAAAGAGTGCTGTTCCTATCAACTTCCCTTTGAGGAGAGCTAAGCTCTGACTAGGAAAGTTGGTGACCTGTGAATCCACTTGGAGAAAATGAAAGCAGACATATTCAATTTGTACAAAAGAACCATGGCTAGCTTGGTATATGAACACCGCAGCAGAAACCCTGTAATTTTATTTGCCGGTAACAGCAGAAGTAGCCTTTAGACAGCACTGTGCCACTGCAGTGCAGCTGCAGCAAAGAGGCTTAGCCTTGCAGCCTGTCTCTCACACACTCCCACTTCCCTGGGGACACTGCCACGAGCCACTACTCTCTCTCTCTCTCTCTCTCGCTCTCTCTCTCTCTCTCTCACACACACACACCATACACACATGAATAAATAAATATGTCCTGAACCTTCATACACCCTGACCCCACCACTAATAGCAGACACTAACATTGATGGCCTCTTTGTGCAATCTGAAACACGCTTTGCCATTAACAGCAGACAGTAAAGCGTCAAGCTCCTCGCTTCCAGTTTTTTGCGGGTTTTTTTGGCCGAGCGCTTCATATGTACAGCAGTTTCATTGTTTGAGAGGACTAGCACCTACTATAAAAACAAGCTTATTTTAGTATATATCAAGTGTACCATCTTCAGCCATTCCATTGACGAGCATTAGTGGTGCAGTGTCTCAAATTTTAAAAAAGAAATATTTTTCAGTACTCAAAGAACAAAAACAAAACAAAACAAAAAAAGAAAAGATAAAAACAACCCACCCCTGTAGCGAGAGGACACAAGCAAAAGGTACACCAGGTGTACAGTAACTCTTGGCCACTGGAAAAAATAGTGTTGCACCCTATCTCTTTCAAACATACCTCATAGATGACCCAGTACACTAAAGAGCCAAACTGATGATTGTTTTTTTTTTTTTTTTTTTTTTTTTGTTGAACACTGTCAAGGGTGACTCAGAGTCGGCTCACAGGTGAAAAAAAAAATCAAGCTGAGATTGAACAGCCATCACCCCCCACCCTAATATCCCCCACCGCCCTCCCTCCACCCCTCCCATCTCTGTTAGAGAGTCCTTCCAGAGCCTTGGCTAACATGTCAGCCCTATTTCTGACTCCCTGGGGCATTCGGAGAATGCATGTTAAGGGGCGGCGTGGAGGAATGCCAAGGCACCTCAGCTCATCATGCAGCAAAAAAGGATCCATGTTGCTTTAAGTGTTCTCAAATTTCCATGGCAGGAGACCCAGAAAAAAACAAACAAACAAATCAACAACAACAAAAAAACCTAGATGTGTTAAAATATCTAACCTGACAGTGCAAATGAAACTATCAAGCTTGCTTTGGCATAGACAAAAACTCATCTTCTTCATAACTCCATGAATCCCTTTAAACCAAATATGGCTCTGAGGTAATAAAAAAAGCATAACGCTGAAAAGGACATCATCTGTCTCTTCCAGTGATTCCATATGTTCCTGTTAAAAGCACCCGAGTAAGATGAGGAGGCTGGCAATGCCTCCATATCCATAAGCAGTAATGTAAAAAAATAATAAGAGGAAGCAGCAAAAATGGCATAAACATAAAAATCAAAAAAACTTTGGCTATCCAAATATACATATACGTATAAAGTCACAATAAATATTATCGGTCTAGTATTCTTGCAGTCTCTTTTTGGTGGGTACATATTCATCGTTTTGGAGTCTTCCATGTCAGAGATCAAAGCACATGTGCAAAATGAGAGTGCCTTCTGTCACTCGTGCTCATATTCGAGGGAGGAAGTGAGTGACTGTCATGGAGGTGCTGGCCTTGTTGCCTCTCTTCACTCTGCCGTGTTTGCTGAAAGCGATATAGAATCCCTTGTAAACGAAAGACTCGTAAGCATTATAATTATTTGGCAGCAAGGTCTCCTTGAACTTGCACTCATTTTTAAAGGTGGGCTAAAAAAAGAAAGGAGACAGAACACGGTCAGTATCATGAATGAATGAAAATATATTACATGCAAAATTAAATGTAAAGATGCAATTGTACCTCATTGTAATCATGCCATATTTATATTAGCAACACTTCATCATCATACTCGTCACATTTTGGTTGTACAATACAGTAAAGTACAGTAACATGCTCATGTTCAAGGTGAATGGTGGAACTGATTTATGTAGCGTACACATTAAAACATGACACAGACGAAAATAAACTTCACTAACACTCCATTTTAGTTAGCTTTCTGTTTTTGTGTTGTGTTCCATATACTAATACTTTTCAATCTTTATTGTTTTACCGTGACGTCATATTAACGATGTCCCCAGTATTCTGTCCATCCACCCCTATATAGGCATAAATAAGGGTGTAAGTTACACTGCCATGCCAAAAAAAAAGGACATCCCCTGGATTAAAATGAGCAAATTTGGAGAATCACTGCAGAATATGCTTAGGCTGGCAACATTTTTAAGCCAAATTGATGCAGTGAGTACCTTCTCCATTTTGAAACAACCATGCTGAAAGAAGTATCCTATAGTCATGGAAAGATACCTTTGTGTTTCTGGAGGGTTATATTATTGGTCTGTATCAGGTCAGTAAAGCAATTAAGAATATTTCTGAAACTACAACTGAGTTAAGAACTGTTTTACACATTATTGAACGTTGAAAGGATAGTGTAGTGCTGATCCGCCAATTTCATGTATCATGTAAACACTTGTTGAAGTTAAACTGTGAAAAAATAAACAGTAGATCTAACAGTTGTATTTATTAGTAAAAGTAAAAGTATTTCGGGACACATTGAGAAAATAACTCAAGAGATTTGAACTAAATAATTGTGTGGCCATAAAAAAATCATTTATTAATGAAAATAATTTGAATAAAAGGCTCCAATTTTCCTTTTAGCATAAACATCAGGTGAAAACAATTATGCAATTAGATGTGTCTACATTTTCTTTTATCAGATGGATATATTAGGGTAAGACAAAAAAATACATGAATAGATGTCACCATCATGCAGTGAGGACACTTTACAGGCTTATAATGACATTGCTATGATTTGGAGTAGCTTCACTAGGTCAGGTCGACGCTGAATGCCATTATGTGGCAATAAAATAAAGGGGTTTTTTTTGCTCGTGGTTTTTCTGTGTAGCGTTTGCATGTTCTCTCCATGTTTGTGTGGGATTCCTGCAGCTACGCCAATTTCTGCCCACAATCCAAAAACATGCACATTAGGCTAATCAGCTGTTCCAAATCACCCCAAGGTGTGAGTGTAAATAATTGTGTGTGGGTTGGCCATGTGATGGCCTGGCGAGATGTCCAGAGCGTACCCCATTCCGCTCAGAGATGGGTGCCAGCTTCCCCTGACCGTAATTAGGATTAAGTGGCTTAGAAAATAAATGAATGAATGGTTCTGATAGTATGATGAATCATTTTCACACATAAACTAGCACCACATAGAACTGATCTTGAAGCTGTTAAAAATTCTGGAGATTTTACACGGTAGTTGAAGTTTCTCTTCCCTACCATCTACATCTCAGTAAAAAATAATAATAATACAACCTCACACTGAAATAAAAATTTGTGACACTATAAATGTTCATTGAAATAATCCCATGGCAAATGCGTGGTGCAAGGGCGTAGGCTGAGGGGGTGCACAGGGTGCACATGCACCCCCACACAGCAGGAGTTGAGTTCCGCTGGACAAGAAATTATGTGTGTTCACAATCTTATAAATAAACTTAATGACTGTTATTGAAGAGAAAGTCGGAGATAAGTTCCGCATGACGAAAGTCAGGAAGTAAACCGGAAATTAACGTGTAACAGGCACTGCGCATGTGCACGCCCGAGCTGACCAATCAACAAACATAATATTATCAATAAGCAATAATACCATTTTTCCCTGAAAATAAGACTCAACCACAACATAAAACCAGGAGTGATTTTACAAGATGATTTTAATATCAGCCCTCCCCTAAGCCCTAAGCCCTAAGCACTAGTTGAGAGCGTGATGTCACAGGGTCACGTGACTTATGTTTACATGCCATATTGGACGGCATGATCCAGACGGCGCTCGCTCATTCAACATTGCTAAACATTTTAAAATATCGTGTTGTGCTGTTGGCTGTGAAAATAGACAGAGGAGTAAAGCCTGCACTGTCATTTTATTGTTTTCCATCTGACCCGGACAGAAAAGCCAAGTGGAACACAGCGGTAAATAGGAAACACTGGAATTGTACAAAATACAGTAGAATATGCAGCGAACACTTTGTGTCAGGTAAATATATATATACTGTATATAAATAAAATATGTGAATTTATACAACCATTATAAGCAGTGATAATTTTAATTTATAATTGCATAAGCGCTTGTTTGTGTAGCTCTATTTGGGGATAGAACCCGCGCCTTATCCGTTATGAGGTTGTACTGTACTGTACTGGACTGTACTGTAGTCTCTCTTCCCGGTTCCTGGCTCCCATTGTTGAATACAGCTTACAAATCCGGCAGCAACATACTTGTAAGCTTCCATTTATTTGTAAGATTTTAACTTTTTGCCAGTAAATGGAGACGGGCTGTGGACAAGAGGTATACAAACATCCAAGTAGGCAAAAGCAGGAAGGGAAGAATGGTCGCATTCAAACACATTCCTAAATATTGACTGCGGCATTAGATATGGATCGGCGATCCCCAGCCGCTTTATTTTACTCTGATACCTCGCCCTCTGGTCACCTGTCAGATGATTGACAACATCTGACAATATTATAGTGTCATTGCTTTTGCCTTCAACACTCTCGCATATGTTGCTTTTGCTGTCATTATCGGTTGTTGTTGAAGCCATGCTTAGTGAATCGTGTGTGTGTGTGTGTTCTGGATCACGCTTGCCGTCCAAGATGGCGCATGAAGATATTGGGGTCATGTGACTGCAAATTGGTGTCACGTGGGATATTGGGGTAACGTGCCCCTAGGACTCGAGTTCTGGTCAACCAAGATGTGCACACCCCCCCCCCCCCACGGTCAGACCAGCCTACACCCTTGGTTGTGTCATCACAGCTAAAGGTAGACCAACAATATAATATAACGATTAAGGCACTGCCTAAAAATAGAACTGAAAAAAAAATTACTTTTCCTTTTATCAGCCATCGATGACATAATATCATGCAATGTTACCATCATCATTATAACCCTCCCCCCCAAAAGGTTTCAACATTATCTGAAAGTATTACACTGTTGAGATAAGATTTCTTTTATGGAAACCCAATATCATCATAGGGTAGCAACATTCCTTTGAGTAGGTTTGATTCCGTAAGAAAGTTGTACTTGCAAGAAACGTTCCATGCTTCCTGATGTAATGCGTACATCATTTTTTTGGCAGGACAGTACAAAGGAAAAGATTCCAGCCAATGCAGTCAGAGAATTTGATTAAATTTTTACTTGGTAATAAACAAAATAGTGTTATCAATTTCTGTTCAATAATTAATTAAAGTAAAAAGACTAATAAGGTTTGTTGGGGATTGTGTGACAATATTTGCATTCATTCATCACTTACTCATTTGTTGAATGGCTTAATCCTACTATTAGGGAAGGATGGAACCGCTCTCAGCTGACACTGGGAAAGGCCTTTACACCCTGAACAGCTCATCAGACAATTGTATGCTAACATACACATTCATTCACAATTAAACTCACACCTAGGGACAATTTATAAACAGCCAATTAGATTAATGTTCAAGTCTTTGGATGGTAGGAGGAAACAGGAGTACCTGGAGGAAACTCACACAAGCATGGTGAGAACATGTAGACCCCAGACAGAAACATTGAGCCTGGGACTCAAACCAAGAAGCTTTTCGCTGTGAGGTAGACATGCTAACCACTACGCCATTGTGTTGCCGTACTGTATTCATATGCACTACTTTTAAATAGATAATGAACTGTGAAAAAACTTGTTTTCAACATATGTGAGGCGCTTCACCGAATGTAGGTGCTTGTCGCAAGTGACGTATGGTGCTTGTGAGACAAAGCGCAGCTTATCCGGACTTCCGATCTTTCAAGTGAGCAAGTGAAGGTTGATACATATATATATACATATATACACAATACAAACATTGATATATATATATATATACACAAACCAGTGTCTCTCCCTCACGCCGGTCCCAAGCCCGGATAAATGCAGAGGGTTGCGTCAGGAAGGGCATCCGGCGTAAAACAAATGCCAAATAAACTATGCGAATCACAAGAAAGAATGACATACCGGATCGGTCGAGGCCCGGGTTAACAACGACCGCCATCAGTGCCGTCAACCAACAGGGTGCTGATGGAAATTGGACTACTGTTGGTCGAAGACGTCGAAGAAGGAGAGGCGGGAGGCGTGTCCGTTGCCAGAGAGAGAAGAGGAAAGGCATGAGTCTAGGACTGAAAGTAGGGACTTTGAATATTGGAACTATGACAGGAAAAGGTAGAGAGCTGGCTGACATGATGCAGAGGAGGAAGGTGGACATACTGTGTGTTCAGGAGACCAGGTGGAAAGGTCGCAAGGCTAGAAGCATAGGAGCAGGGTTTAAGCTGTTTTATCATGGTGTGGATGGGAAGAGAAATGGAGTCGGAGTCATCTTGAAGGAGGAGTTTGCCAGGAATGTTCTAGAAGTGAAAAGAGTGTCAGACAGACTGATGAGTCTCAAGTTAGAAATTAAAGGTGTGATGGTCAATGTTGTTAGTGCTTATGCCCCACAGACAGGATGTGAGCGAGAAGAGAAGGAGAGATTCTGGAGGGAGTTAGATGAAGTGATGCAGAGTACCCCAGAGGTGAAAGAGTGGTCATTGGGGCAGACTTCAATGGACATGTTGGTGCAGGAAACAGAGGGGACGAGGAAGTGATGGGTAGGTTTGGTATCCAGGACAGGAACGCAGAAGGACAGATGTTGGTAGATTTTGCAAAAAAGATGGAAATGGCTGTGGTGAATACTTTCTTCCAGAAGAGAGAGGAGCATAGGGTGACTTATAAAAGTGGAGGTAGGAGCACACAGGTAGACTACATCTTGTGCAGGCGATGTAATTTAAAGGAAGTCAGTGACTGCAAAGTAGTAGCGGGTGAGAGTGTTGCCAAACAGCATAGGATGGTGGTGTGCAGGATGATGCTGATGGTGAGGAAGGTGAAGAAGGCAAAGGCAGAGCAGAAGACAAAGTGGTGGAAGTTGAAAAGGAAGAGTGTCGGGTTGTCTTCAAGGAGGAGTTGAAACAGGCTTTGGGTGGTCAGGAAGTGCTTCCAGATGACTGGACAACTACAGCGAATGTGATCAGGAGACAGGTAGGAGAATACTTGGTGTGTCATTTGGAAGGAAAGTAGATAAGGAGACTTGGTGGTGGAATGAGGAAGTGCAGGAGTGTGTACAAAGGAAGAGATTAGCTAAGAAGAAGTGGGACATTGACAAAACCGAAGAGAGTAAACAGGAGTACAGGGAGACACAGCGTAAGGCAAAGGTAGCAGTGTCAAAGGCCAAACAGAGCGCGTTTGATGACTTGTATGCTCGGCTGGAAAGTAAGGAGGGAGAAAATGAATTATACAGGTTGGCACAGCAGAGAAATAGAGATGGGAAGGACGTGCAGCAAGTTAGATTGATAAAGGACAGAGAGGGAAATGTATTGACTGATGACAGAAGTGTGCTGGGAAGATGGAAAGAGTACTTTGAAGAGCTGATGAATGAGGAAAATGAGAGAGAGAAAAGAGTAGAAGAGGTGACTGTTGAGGACCAGGAAGTAGCAAAGATTAGTAAGGGTGAAGTGAGGAGGGCATTGAAGAGGATGAAGAATGGAAAGGCAGTTGGTCCTGATGACATACCGGTGGAGGTATGGAAGTGTCTAGGAGAGGTAGCAGTAGATTTTCTGACAAGAACATTTAATAAGGTCTTAGAGAGTGAGAGGATGCCAGAGGAATGGAGGAGAAGTGTGCTGGTGCCCATTTTTAAGAACAAGGGAGACGTGCAGAGTTGTGGCAACTACAGAGGGATAAAGTTGATGAGCCATACGATGAAGTTATGGGAAAGAACAGTGGAAGCTAGACTAAGGGCAGAAGTCAGCATTTGTGAACAACAGTTTGGTTTCATGCCCAGAAAGAGCACCACAGATGCAGTGTTTGCCTTGAGGATGTTAATGGAGAAGTACAGAGAAGGTCAGAGGGAGCTGCATTGTGCCTTTGTGGATCTGGAGAAAGCATATGACAGGGTGCCAAGAGAAGAACTGTGGTATTGCATGAGGAAGTCTGGAGTGGCAGAGAAGTATGTTAGAGTGGTGCAGGACATGTATGAGAGATGTAAGACAGTGGTGAGGTGTGCTGTCGGTGTGACAGAAGAGTTCAAGGTGGAGGTGGGACTGCATCAAGGGTCAGCTCTCAGCCCCTTCTTGTTCGCTATGGTGATGGACAGGCTGACAGACGAGGTTAGACAAGATTCCCCATGGACTATGATGTTTGCAGATGACATTGTAATCTGTAGTGAGAGCAGAGAACAAGTGCAGGAAAATCTAGAGAGGTGGAGGTATGCCCTGGAAAGGAGGGGAATGAAGATTAGCCTCAGTAAGACAGAATACATGTGCATGAATGCCAAGGACCAAAGAGGAACGGTGAGAGTACAGGGAGCAGAGATAAGAAAGGTGGAGGATTTTAAGTACTTAGGCTCAACAATCCAGAGCAATGGAGAGTGTGGAAAAGAGGTCAAGAAGCGTGTGCAGGCAGGTTGGAATGGTTGGAGAAAAGTGTCCGGTGTGATGTGTGATAGGAGGGTATCGGCAAAAATGAAAGGAAAAGTGTACAAAACGGTGTTGAGGCCAACGATGCTGTATGGGTTAGAAACAGTGGCCCTGGGGAAAAGACAGGAGGCAGAGTTGGAGGTAGCAGAGATGAAAATGTTGAGGTTCTCTTTGGGAGTAACGAGGATGGATAGGATTAGGAATGAGCACGTCAGAGGGACAGCACATGTAAGACGTTTTGGAGACAAAGTCAGAGAGGCTAGATTGAGATGGTTTGGACATGTACAGAGGAGGGATAGTGAGTATATTGGTAATAGGATGCTGAGGCTGGAACTACCAGGCAAAAGGCCTAGAGGAAGACCAAAGAGACGATTCATGGATGTGGTAAAGGAGGACATGAAGGTCGTTGGTGTAAGAGAAGAAGATGCAAAGGATAGGGTGAGATGGAGGCAGATGATTCGCTGTGGCGACCCCTGAAGGGAAAAGCCGAAAGGAAAAGAAGAAGATATATATATATATATATATATATATAGTGACAGAACTTATCTTGTGGAATGTATTTCCTGTGTCACTCACATTAAAGCATTAATGAAACAAGGACAAGCAACAAGTGGTAAGGTGCTGGATTACTGATCCCAAGGTTGGGGGTTCAAGCCTCACTGTCAATAGTTGTTACGACCATCCCCCATTGCAACTAAATGGGTTATCAAAAAGTGATGGCCAAGTCTCTCACTATGTAAAAGAACCATTGCTCACTTTCGTCAAGAGTAGGCTGCATAGCCGTCAGCATGTTTCTGCCCTGCGATGGCCTGGCAAGCTGTCCAGAGTGTACTCTGCCCTTGCTCAGAGTGGCCTGAGATGGGTGCGAGCCTCCCCGGGACCATAATTAGGATTAAGTGGTTCAGACAATGAATGGAAACAAGAGCACTCAGATAATGCAAATCTTCAAGTCAGCAATCCTCCATATTATTAAAAAAAAATCTCACAGTATTATAGAATCTTTTAAAAATTCCTATATCCAGAATTTCGGATCATTTGATAAAGCAGTGTTCCACGTCAATACCCCATGTTTCATTGAAAATATTTACAAATATTAACATCTACGGGGAACTTTTTACCTAATCTCACAAACACAGGCACATATATAAGCCGTGGGGGAAATATAAGCTAGTTGACTGAGATATTTTGGAACTCCTTGTAAAGTGAACTGTAGTCAGAGCTGATGTCAGGTTTGTCAGACAATCCTCTAAACCATGGGCATGTATACTTTTGACAAGAGTGGAAATAAATCAAATTTGATCCAGTGCTTTATTCTAAAGTCTCCAAATATATGTTAACTCTATTTATATGCATTCACTGGAATGAATTATCACTCCTCCAGGACATTGGTTGAACACATCACAATAAACAGAATAAAATGCAGTGTGGGACGAGTGCAGGACAGTAGCTACACAGATCATGAGTTAAAAGCTGTAAAGCACTGTATTCTGAAACAATATCACCAATATGCATTTTAAATGACAGGTTTATTTTTTTATTAGATATTCAGGACTCCTGTATATTTTTCCATTTTTAGCTGAACACTTTTTACTGGTATGAAATACAACACTACACATACGTCATTAAGTAAAAATAGGATATGCTGCATCAAGTGCTACATTTTCAAGTTGGCAACTAATAAATGTAGCTGAAACCCAATTGTGCTATGATTGTACATTTTCCACTTTTTTGACCCATAAATGTTGGGACAGAATTGAATTGAATATTGGGCAATGCCCAGCTGTCAAATAACAAATGACTCATTCACTCATTTGCCAAACCAATTAATCCTACAAGGGCCAAGGAGAGGCTAAGTTGCTTATGCTAACTGAAACTGGGCAAAGACATGGTACATCTAGACAGTTTGCCAGACCATTGCAGTGCCAACACACACAACCATTCACACTCACACCTAGAAGCAATTACGGAAAACAATTACCCTAATGTGCATGTCTTTGAACTGTCGGAGGAAACCACTCAGAAATGCCCTTGCTCTCCACGCAGAAATGGCTTTAGCAAAGTCTTGAACCTAAGACCTTCTTGCTGTAAGGACAACGTGCTTACTATTGTCAGCATAACGAAGTTAATGCATGTTAATGTTTTCTCTCTGGTCTGTTTGAGCTGGCCATAAACACAAGGAGCATGGACCATTAAGGTTTCAGGCAAAATCATTGCAGTGTTAGCACAGAAAGTGAAAGGACTACAAACGTGGAGGAGGAAGCCAAACAGGTGGTCCAGCAGGCACATTCATAATCTAAAACTGTGATTTTTTTTTATTTATTGGGAATTGTACTTTTTGTTGCACAACTATTGTCTGAAATTAAAAATAAAGTCTATCCTGGAATTTCACAAGTTGCATGTTTTCAAGGTCCTGTTTGAAAAAAAAAGGGGGGGTTGTCACTTGTTTTTATTTTACATTATATTGGGTGAAGCATGTAGCTTGTCTTTTTTTAGAGCATAAAGAAAAGTATTTAAAATTCTCTATGTGGTTCAAAGATAACAATTATCCACAGGTTAGATTAGAGACCCTGCTAAATTAGGACTTTTAAATTAGGAATTTTAAAAATAAAAGGTCAGAATGTCAAGACATGAGTAGGTTTTTGTGTAGAAGGCCATGGTGTGTGACAAATTTAGAGGGGTGAGTGAGAGGAAGCAAGGAAGCCCAATACCCAATACTGTATACCAATAACATTACTTAGCTTTCTGAATTTAATAAACATGGATGTTCATGCACAAAGTAGGAATGAAAAGTAGTGAATTGGGGTGAAATGAATGCAGACAGCAACAGGTAAAGGAAATAAACAATTATTTGATTATAAAAGATGATGTAAACAGTAAAAAGTCATATGTCATTTACAGGCAATAAAACACAAAGTGTAGCAATATCTTCTTAACACAGCTGTTTGAATAAGCAGAATCCAATCCTATGTTTGAACATTTTATTACTGAGCTAATGCTGTAAACTCTCAGGCTACTGCAAGGTGATAAAAATGGCAGCAAGACATTAATGGTTACTTTTAGCGCCAATTAAAATCCATGGATATTTCAAGCCCTTTCCTCTCATATAGAAATTTACAGACTTTTATGACCAAGTGAGTGAATAAGAAAAGTGAAACAAATTCATCAGTATTAATAGAATAAAAGAATATTGCTTGTTTGAGCCATAGCATGTAGTGAGCTTAAAATAATAAGGTTCATGTGGTTTTGAGTTCAAATGTTCCCTACAACACATGTGCTTACTTTCAGAAAACTAGCTTGTGTTTAAGACCTGATTATGAGCACCACCTAGACCAATATCAAGAAATTATCTAGACTTTAATTTTAGCACTATTGACTCTAAAAGACCTATTGACAAGTGCAGATTTCTCACTCTCCTTACTACAGTCCTTTCCCATTAACATCAATGTAATTGCATTAATTACAGGTTACATTCATTACAATAAAGGTTCATTTTAATTCGTGTACAATATACAATCGTATACTTTATTTTTAAAGTGGTAAACTTTATCCAAGAATGGTATACAATATATTTTACTATTTATTTAGTAGTCATTGACCATTCTGCTTCAGTCATGTTCCAAGCTCTTCTATGTGTGTTTTCCTTTGAGCTGACATTTGAAACTTGGAGCTGTCTTGGTCACAGTGTACTTGCTTGTCACAAGGGACCCGGATTTAAATGTGCAACTAAAGAGAGACTATTATGTAAAGGATGTTGAAACTTTCAACAAGGCTATAATGGGGCGAACAGATGATGTGAAAAACACTTAGGGGTGACATGGGGGGTGATGAGAACAAGAACTTCACAAGAGTTATATTAAAGTAGTTTTTCCACTCTTATACTTTCACCATTTTTAAAATTCTAGGTCTCACTTTCATCCATGACACTCATGTTTATCTGGATCATCACAGAAATATCTGCAGTGGTAAATGAATATTTATATTGTTACTTAACCTTTCATTTCCAGATATACAGTACACTTATAGAAATACTGGAACAAAAGACGTTTTACTTTACTTTCATTGTGTGCATTTCTCTGTAACTTATTACTTCATCTAATGTGCTGCAAATGAGTGGCAACGTGGTCCACTGCAAGATGGTTCAGGGTCAGAATCTTGACCAAGGGTCTTTTTTTTTTAAAACATATCCTCCGTGTGCATGTGTGGACTTCCTCTGAGTACTCTGCTTTCCTCCCACAGCCCAAAGACATGCACGTAAGGTCAACTAGCTAAACTAACTGGTCTACTTTGTCTACTTTGTTGACCTGAGTATAAATGATTATTTATGTCAGTGTTAATGCTGCAGTAGACAAACAACTTGTTCAGGGTATACAGCACCCTGCTTCTTTTATAACGTTAGGTATGATTGGATTCAGCTTTCCCTGTTACTCTGATGGACAGTACAAATAAAGAATGAATGCAGTCTGTGGGTTTCAGGACTGCACATTGGTTGAACTTACATCAAGCTGGTTCCGTATTTGAGCCGCACCTCTCACCCATTCTCAGCTGGGATTGGTTCTAGCTCTAGCTCTCCCACAATGGAAAAGCAGACAGTGAGTACAGACAAAGAATGAATGCATGTATTAATAGTAAGTGTAAATATTTTTGGCTTGATATTAAATAATTTTAATGTGGAGCGTCAGTTAAGCTGGTGAAGGCACTGGATTGTTAATCAGAAGGTTGGAGGCTCAAGTGCTTGGGCTGTTGTTAGGTCCTTGGACAAGGTCCTTAACTTTATAAACTCCATAACATCCACAGTAGCTGCAATTTTACTATTGAGCCAAAACTCAGTGTGCTAGTGTGAGCCAAGGCCATTTGTACTGTTACTTTCAGGGTTTGAGCTTCATGACATTTTGAGGCTAGAGGTCAGGGGAATTGGGTTCAATTCAACTCATGGGCCAGACAAGGTCAGTCTGGGTGTCTGTCTTCCTTTCGGCTTTTTCCCTTTTTTACTCCGGAGTCGCCACAGCGAATCATCTGATTCGCACGTTTGATTTGGCAGAGGTTTTTACGTCGGATGCCCTTCCTGTCACAACCCTTTTAGCAAGGGACAGAAACACGCTGACGACTTTGCAGCCTACTCTTTACGAAAGTCAGCAATGGTTCTTTTACATGCCTCTCACCATAGTCAGTGAGAGACATGGCCCGCCTTTGATAACCCAGTTAGCCGCACTGGGGGGACAGCGACAACCTTGTGGAGAGTGTGACTCGAATCCCCAACCTTTGGATCAGCGAACCAGCACCCTATACCACTAGACCACCACTGAACCTTACAAGGTCAATCTGGGTGTATAACGTGGAAAGTGGAATTTAGGCTATTTTGGCGAACAATTTATTGTTTTAGCAAATGGGAAAAAAATTATTCAGATTCAATTATACTGAATATTTGTCAAAAGCTAAACTGATGGACTCCCAAGTGGTGTATCTATAAGGTGCATGACTACCCATCCTATCCGACTCCGGTCGAGGGCAGAGTACACCCTGGACAGCTCGCCAGGCCATCGCAGGGCGGAAACACACTGACGGCTTTGCAGCTGCTCTTGTCGAAAATCAGCAATGGTTCTTTTACATGCCTCACACCATAGACAGTGAGAGACATGGCTGGCCTTTGATAACCCAGTTAGCTGCACTGGGGGTGACCAAATGTCCATGGAAGTTAATTGACTGAGCTCTCACAGGAGGGAGGGATACGCTCACTTTCATGCCACTCACAGCGATTGACAAAGTCCTTACCATCATCATGGGCATCTTTGAGCACATTCGTATGAGGAGACAGATCATGCTTTCCCTCCAAGTGTGTTAGAACATCCCCAAAATATGCATGTACCACACTTCAAAAAGAGGCAGGTGGCATGCCTGAAAAAGAAGCATGTCACTGAGGGGGCATGTGCATGCTTTCACCCCTCCTTGGTTGATGGTGGTTGTCTAATAGGGAAGGTAATGCCTGATGGGTTGGAATTGAATATGACTAAACCTAGGGAGAAAATGGGGTGGGAGGATCAAATAAATAAATAAATAATCTAAACTGCCAGCTGTACCTAACTATAGCAGCCATGTTAGAGCTAGTAATTGAATGTAAAAAGGAAAAGGAAATACACAAGAAAATAAAAGTCTATATAACTTATTTGCAAGAAATAGCTTATTGCCTCTGTTTTGGATAAAATAATACCGTGGTTAGCTAAAAAAAAAAACTGGATTTAAAAAAAAAAAAATTCATTAAAGCTGGGCCACTGGTGAATTAAAATGCCACTTTTACTACAATGCAAGCGTTCTTAACTTTACTTCTAAAAATTATGCATGTAATGTTTGCATACTCATACCCAATTCATACATCCACAATCAATTAAGGTCGTAAATGTAGATGCATATTTCTATGAGGTGACTTCACTGTCATTATTGACTGTCCCATGATAAATTGCATAGGTTCACACAATAACGCAGTGCTTAGCACATTCACTTCCCTGCAAGAAGGTCCTGAGTTTGGGTCCTAAAGTCAGGGAGGGTGACTTCTATCCATAGTCCACAGACAAGCACATTAGGATAGCTGCTTTTCCAAATTGCCCCTAAGTGTAAGTGTACATGGTGATGTGTTGGCTCTGTAATAGACTTAGCGAGCTCACCTTTGCCAGCTGGCTAAGACCATAGTAGAATTAAGCTGGTGGCAAATGGATGGATGTATGAATGGATGAATAAATTCCCTATTTAGTTTTTTTTAATTAACATATTTAATCTAAGTGCATATTCTGCTCTTAATTTCTAAATATCAACTAAAAGCAACTTGAAATTATTTCAGACGGGGACAAGCAGTTGTAGGGTAAATAAAACAATTAAGGGCTCACCCAAAATCACAAGTCTTCAGGCTTCCAGCTTTAACCTACTGACAGACCTAAGTAGTAGCCATATTACAAAACATACTCATGTGAAAGAGCATACTAGCTACAGTATTAAAGATACTTAAAAAGTTCAAAAAATGTTTGTTTCCAAAAAATTCCTGGGAAATTAAAGCAATTCAAATAAAATCAAATAAGCAGTGGATTATTGCTCAGCATCACTTTTACTCTTTGCCCCTTATACAACACTTATAATACTACCCTTGGACATATATACTAGGGATACTCAAAGCAACATTACCATAAAGTTCTTATGTAGTTAGGACGCCATTATGGAGGCGAGTTTAAAAGCGCATCAAATGTCGTCATTTCGGATTCACCATCAGGCCCCATGTATCGTACACAGCGATGTAAACAGGGCGTCGTCATTAAGGGGGAAAGAGTAAAGACAGGTCAGGTCCTTGCACATTAGTATCCTACCATTGAATGACATTTTTTCCTTAGATACACATTTTCAGCTCATTAACAAGGATTTAGCTAAAATAAGAGCTGTGCAAGTCATCATTTTCCGGTTGTTATACTATTCAGTTATGTTACTGCCAAAGAAATGTCGGTATTAACAGTTTTGAGATTATCTTTGTATTTTGGAAATAAAAATGTAAAAATAAAGCATAATGGTTCAGATTAATGTTACTCTGACACCTTATAACAGGGGTCACCAACATGGTGCCTGCGGGCACCAGGTCACCCGGAAGATCAACATGAAGTGCCCGCGGGCCTGTTCACCGCGTGGCTCCATAGTGCCACTCTCCATTGTGCTGCATCTAATTTTTTGCTATTTTTAAAATCAAATCAATATCTTCACATAGATGAATATCATTAATTATTAATAATAACGTAAAATTATAGATAAATTGAGCAAATTAGTTATTTCAGAAGTGTGTATCGTCCTAATAGCCCTTCACATTAATTGGTACCCAAGAAGTAGCTCTCAGATTCAAAAAGGTTGGTGACCCCTGCCTTATAGCAAGACATTATAGGAACTGTGTGTTTGAGAAGCACGGTATGGTAGCACAGTCGCAAGCACATCTGCCTCACAGCAAGAAAGTGTTGGATTTGAGTAATAGATTTAGGTATCTCTGTGTGGGAATTTGCACGGTTTTCTCCACATGCTTGAATGGGTTTTCTCTGTGGTACTCCAGTTTCTTCCCATAGTCTAAAGACAGACACATTATGCTAATTGGCTGTTCCAAAATGCCCCTAGGTGTGTGTGTGTGTGTGTGTGTGTGTGTGTGTGTGTGTGTGTGTGTGTGTGTGTGTGCATAGTGCCCTGCTATGGTCTGGCAAGCAGTTTAGGGTGTACCCCCACCTTTGTTGTTTGTCGGTTGTGATAGGCTCCAGCCTCCCTGCAACTCTAGTAAGATTCAAAGGTTCAGCAAATGAGTGAGTGGTGAGTGTGTGTTATAGAGAGGTCTAACAAAAATGCTGTGCAGCACATAGGGGTAGGGATAGGGATGGGGATAGGGACAGGGGAAGAGGGATGGGGAGAAAGAGTGAAGGAAGAAGGGGACTGAGAGCCACTGCGTTTAAGAATGAAGGGTGAAGTGGGACCTACCGTGCCGTACAGTCTGCCCCTGCTGCTCATAGCGACAAATAGCTCACTCTTCAAGCCGTACAGAGTCACCACCCCGCGCTCCACAGCAGAAATCTCGATCAGACCTGAGCAGAAAGCACAGCACCGTGTTATCATTCACATCAGGCCTGCAGCCCCGGCAGCATCAGCACGCGAGCAGGTGCAGCGCAAGGACGCAGTTCCTCTGTTCCACGCAGGGGGGAACAAAAAAAAAAAAAAAAAAAAATCGCGTTCAGATCAACCAGAACCGAATCTGGTACCGTCTTACACAAGTCCATTCAGCGCGGGACACAGCGGATATTCGGGACTTCCGAAGAAAGCAGCAGTGTAAAAATAAGTTGAAGTCTATCTATATCCATCCATGTGGATACTTTTAACTTTTTTTTTTTTTTTTTTTTAAGTAAATAAAGGCACTACTGTAAATGAGATTTGTACATAGAGTGAAGAAGCTGTGCGCGCGGGACGTGTGCGTATGCGCGGGAGTAACCGCGGGCGCGAGTGCGTGGAGAGTGTCGGTGCGTGCGTGCGTGTGTTACGTTACAGAATTTCAGCACGCAAACTCACTGTACTGGGTCTCGTCGTGCACACCGCTGATCCGGCCATCTGGGAGGACCTGCAGGTGAAACCCGATGCCCACGTTGCAGTAGAGCCGTCGCACGCGCTTGATGCCCAGCAAATAGTCGCTCTCCCAGCTCGTGTCCGCCCTCTCGCCCGAGATGGCCAGTACAGAGCGCGACAGCAGGCTCTCCCATCGGCGCTCGGGCCAGGTCGCGTTCATGGCGCTGGCGCTGGCGCTGGGCGGCCCGATCCCGGTCAGCAAGCCCAGGAAGAGCACAGCGGCGAGCGGCCAGCGCGCGCTGGCCTCAAGGAACATACTGACGAGCGACCTTCGCGCAATGGCCATCCGGTTTACCTAGGAGGCACGTGGTGCGAAGCGCACGGCGCTAAAAATACCGCTCCTCCTGTTTTCCTGCTTTCGGCATGGCTGCGCGAGCTTATTTTAGCGTCAGTGATCAGGGTATCAGGAGCGAGGCGCGAGCCCGGAGTCAGTGGGGGACGGAGCAAGAGCGCGCTGCGACGTGCGGTGGCTGTGCTGGTGCTGATCGTAGTGATTAGCATGTTTCGGCTCTTTGCTTTTAGGGGCAACACCGAACCACTCAGTGTGTGCGTGCGTGTGTGTGTGTGTGTGTGTGTGTGGCCCCACACTCACCAAACACCTATCACACCTTGCCAGGCCCCCCAGCATCCTAACGTGCGACATCACTCTTCACGCACTGTCCCGCGCGATCGGGAGGAGGAGGAGGAGGGGGGGGGGGTAGGGGATTGGGGGTGGGTTGGGGGAGCACAGAGAAAGTTGTGATGAGAGTAGCTGCTGCTCTAGATGAGACTACAAGCGTCCCTTTTTGGGATGGGGTTATATGGCCGACCAGGTCGCGTCCTTATTTAGAACGAAGATGTAAAACAGGATCCTTGTCACCGGAGAGCAACGGCTCCACCGTCTGACACTTTCCCCCCGATGCCTGGTTACAGGAAGTTTATACTGGTGATCAAAGATTAAGCTCCATGCCACGGATGTGTGATGACCATCTCGTCCAGAAAAACACATAATAAAAGAGGACCCACATACAAACTGGAATGGGTTTATATTCTAGGGATGCACAACGTGATGGTGCGCAGTGCTGTACCAAATGCGCGCTCGTTGTGCCGGAGGGTGACGTCAGCGCAGCATCCCTCGGTCATCGGCAAACTGACATCACTTACCCAGGGTCCAGCGTTAGTAGCTCCATTTAATGCACGTGACATGACGCTATATTTATTTGTATCGGTTCTTAATGTGATGAAACACCTTACAAGTCGCATGGAGACAAAGAGTTCAATTAAAAAATAAAGAAAATTGACAGTCTCCAATTCAGCTTTCCCCTTTCAAACCTCTTGCTTTTCAAAAAGCATCGTCATATCAGTACATCTTCAAGATTAAATTATTACTGTATGCCAGAAATGATTTGTTATTGTTATGATTAAAACAGCGTTGATATATCCTGTGTGAGGAACTGCAGGCTGCTACGAGCACATTTGCACAGTCATGTGCTGTATCATCAGCTGGCTTCAATCAGGTGCCTGGAACCAGAGGAAATAGTGACTGTCCAATAGACATACTAAGCCATACATTGATAGATATGCCAGACAGCAAGAGAAGGGGTGTCTGATTTTGCTGAGTGACCGCTGAGAGTGCTGCGACTTGCCATTTCTGACATTTCACTGTCATGGACTGAATTTTGCTGAGAAATAGCCTGTGCGGTGGGGAGCATGGTGCTGCAGTGCTCAGCTCTGTCAACTCACAGCAAGTAGGTTTTGGGTTCAAAGGGACTTTTTTTTTCTCCTTTCTGTGTGCAGTTTTCATGTTCTGCTCAAGCCTGAATTTCTTTTTTTCTGGGAGAGTTCAATTCTTAAAATGAACCATAACATTAACATACCCTAATTTCATCTTGGTAGTCCTATACACAGTAAGCTGCAAGTGTTCCGATTCTTTCATATTCTAGACAGCACTGACAATTTCAGTAATTTGTCCTACATTAGCTGTTCTGTGGGTTGAGAGGTATACAGTAGTCTTCACTTTCCACATACATCAATGAGCCTTGGGCATCTATGACACACTTGCCATCTCTGGTAGCCACTTACCATTGTATCAGGAAGACCCAACAAGACCTGCTATTTTAGAGATGAATAGATCCAGACTCTCCGAGTGCCGAGTGCAGCTAATTTGGTTATCAAAGGCCGGCCTAGTCTCTCTCTGTCTGTGGTGAGAGGCATGTAAAAGAACCAGTGCTGACTTTCATCAAGAATAGGGTGCATGGCTGTCAGTGTGTTTCTGCCCTGCAATGGCCTGATGAGCTGTCCAGGGTGAACTCTGCCCTTGTCCAGAGTCGGATGAGATGGGCACCAGCCTCCCCACAACCCTAATTAGGATTAGGCAGTTCAGAAAATTAATGGATCCAGACGTTTCACTATTACATTTTGGCCCTTGTCAAAGTCACTCAAATCCTTACACTTGGTCATTTCCCAGCTTCCAACACATCAACTTTAAGAACTGAATGTCTATTTTCTGCCTTATGCATTGAACCCCTTGGCTGGTATCACTGTAACAAGACAATCAGTGTTATTCACTTCACCTGTCATTGTGTTATGTTATGTTATGTTATGATGGATTAGTGTACAGTACAATAGAATAGAGATCATGAATGATATAGGCCAGTGGTTCCTAATCCAGGTCCTCAGAGAGAAAGCCCCTGTTTCAGACATAGATTGTGATGGAGTTATTGAGATTAAATGTACATTGTACAAATGTACAAAGGCATTTAGGTCCAGAAAGTAAAAACACTCACCTGAAAGATAAAAACATGTCAATTCTTAGACAAAAGCAGTGGATAACGTTGTCATAAATAGGTCAACTGGCAAATATTAGGAATAGAGATGACAAAGATGTCGGTGCTATATGGGACAATGCAGAAGATAGTTGCTGATATCTCATATCCAGAAATAAGTTGGAAGGTATGAGAGACAGAGAGTGGTGTGTGTGTGTGTGTGTGTGTGTGTGTGTGTGTGTGTGTGTGTGTGTGTGTGTGTGTGTGTGTGTGTGTATTTAGAGAGAGCAGGTAGTAGAATTTATTAATATGTTTTCTTTCTTCCTGAATTTGAAGGAACCACAACAGTATAGACCATGTTTCAGGAAGACCAGTGACAGGGGGTCTGAGCTCTTCTCAGAAGTTGTCACCGCCCCAGCTCCCTACAACCCCCAAGTATACTAGAGTCATGACTGTCAAACATAACTTGAAATTTGAGGACTGCAAAGAAGAACTTCATGAATGTTACTTTTGTCTCTGGTCAGCTGTTTCTCTCTCTCCCTCTCTCTCTCTCTCTCTCTCTCTCTCTCTCTCTCTCTCTCTCTCTCTCTCTCTCTCTCTCCCTCTCAGAGCCTTTCCTCCAAAAGGAAACCTACATAATACTTAATTATTAAAAGTAATATAGCCATACTTTTACAGGTTTTGTGCCCTGGAGGAGTGCAAAAGATTGTGAGTAACGGGATCTACTGGACTTCAAACCCTTCGTAATGAGTTTTTTTTTTTTTTTTTTTTTTTTTTTTTTTTTTATGAACACAGCATACATATGGTATAACAGCTGAGAAGAGGCAATAACAGTAAGCAGGAAATTACCCAAGCATGACATCAGGCCCATGAAAGGCCATTAAACATTTAACACACCACATGCAGGCAGCTGTATTTTCAGGTCTGCTGGGTCTTGCTACGTCCTAATTTCATGGAAAAACCTGTGCAAATGTAAAAAGTCAAGACCGTATAATACATTTTTAAAAAGAAGGTCAATGTTATGCATAATTCAGGATTAAAGGAATCAGGTGGTGTACCACTGTGATTATTTTTATTTTTATTTTTTGCTTCTGCATGAACAGAATTCTAGTGGATTTTCTGTAGAATCAAATAGGAAATCATGAATATAATAATCATGCACTCATCAAATCAGCCATTTATTTGGCAGCAGAACAGAGCAGAAAAATCAGTAGGTACAAATCAAGTGTTTCACCCGATATTTACATCAAATATCAGAATGGGGAGCAATGCAGTCATATTAATGGGTTAAAGACGGATTTGGATTTACTCACGGTGCACAACAATCTAACAAAATCCACTGAAAATCCACAATTCTTTAGCTTATTGATGACAGATGTCAAAAGAGAATGGGCAGGCTGGTTTGAGCTCACTAGGACTTTTTGATGACTCAAATAATCATTCTTTGCAACATTGATAAGAAATACATCCCCGCATGCGCAACAATGCAAATCTTGATATGGATGCGCTACAATAGCAGACCACCATGTCAGGTTCCCAGTTATGTCAGCAAAGATCAGAAATCCAAGGCTATATAATGTAATCTTCAGCTATCTGGTTTTGGTGAGGTTGTAAGCACTGAAACAATCATTGTCAAAATAGCAATGACACAAAGAACAACAACACAAACAACAATAATACCAACACTACTCCTATTGCTAACCCCAGCACTAACAACAACAATAACAACACCAATGCCAATACCAACAACACAAGCATTAACGACACCAAAACCAACATCAACACAACAAAAAGACCAAAAAAATCACGACCAACAATCACACAAATAACACCAATACCAACACTATCAGTATTGCCAACCCCAAGAATAACAATACCAACAGCAACAACACCAACACCAAGAGTACCAAAATAAACACCAAAAGTGCCAACACTAACAATATAATTACGAGCAACATCAATAAGCGGAGTGGAGCCGGTGGTGTAGTGGTTAGAGTGTTGGGCTCATGATCAGGAGGTTGTGAGTTCAAATCCCACTGAGACCCTCACTGTGTTAAGACCCCTGGGCAAGGTCTCAACCACAAGTGTGCCTCTGTTCCCCCAGCAGTATAAATGGGTACCAGTAAAAATATACTGGGAAGGTAACCTGCGATGGACTCGCGTCCCATCCAGGAGGAGTTCAACTCCTGATTGCTTCACGCTAAGATAAGCACCGGCCTGATGAGCCGCTAGGCTCGGGTATAAAAACCCAAACAGTTAATCAATAACAACACCAACAACACTACAATCAAAACCAAGAACACAAGCAGCTAACAACACCAATAAAAACATGAACACCAGCAACACATATACCAACACCAATAACACAAATACCATTACTACACTACCAACAACAATAGCACCAATAATAGTAACAACAATAAGAACACCAACACCACAAAGACCAGCAATAGTAATATCAAAATGAATAGCACCAACAATTTGTAATTAACAGCACCAATAACTCCAATAACAACACAAACACTAATATTACCAACAGTACCAGTACCCACAACAAGGACATTAATACATGAACCAATAGTCACAATGCAAACAATACCAAAACCAATAATCAGGCCTCAATCATGTCAGAGATTACTGAAACTATATTCTGATGTTTGATGTGAACATTATTAACCTCTTGACTTGCTGCTTCATGGATAATGGCATGAATCAGTAAGTGTACAGATGCATATCTTCATAATGAATACAATTTTTTCCCCTCTGATAGAACAATGAAAACACTGATAATATACACACGCACTGATATATAGGTATTCTGTGTTGGTGACTATGGTCTTCCACAATAAATGTGTTTTGCAACGGGATTTCGTGAAGCCTGATTTGAGCATGTGCAGCCAAGCAGCCTTAATATCCCACAGTGCGACCGAGCTGACAGGATAAGAGGCAGAAGTGTGGTTTCTGAGCACGCTGCATCTGCCCCCTGCAGAGAGACAGAGAACTCTGTGTGCTAAAGAGCGTACTGAGGGATGACTCAGGCATAAACCTTGTCATCTTACAGATCTAGAGGTCCTTGTTATTATTGTTTTTCTCTCTTGAAATAAAAGTGCGCCTCATTGTACTGTTTTTCTTTGCTGCACAAAATATAAATCATTCATCCATTCATTCATTTTCTGTACAGTTTAATCTTAATTAGGGTCACGGGGAGACTCGTGCCCATCTCAACCGACTCTGGGTGAGGGCAAAATACACACTGGACAGCTTGCCAGGCCATCACAAGGCAGAGGCACGCTGACGTCTATGCAGCTACTCTTGACGATGGTCAGCAATGGTTCTCTGCCTCTCATCATAGGCAGTGAGACATGGAAAGCCTTTGATAACCCAATTAGCTGCACTGGGGGGGGGGGGACAGTGACAACAAATTGAGAGTGGGGCTTGAACCCCCAACCTTGGGATCAGTGATTTCAGCACCTTACCACCAGGCCACCACTGGCCTAGTCAGAATCAGTGGCGGTTCAAGCCTACATGGAGCCCCAGACAAGAATAGTAAAAAAAAAAAAAATTGAATTTAAATTTTATTTGACGATATACAGTGTCAACAAATAGAAATATAAATAACAAGTACTGAAACTATAATGTTGATATACACCAATTAAACAGTTATAAGAATAAAACAAACACATTTGTACAGAAATTACAGGATTACAGAATACTCCTTTTCTCCTCACTTACACACAAGTAGAATAATAGTAATAAAGGAACCTGATGATTAAACTAAGGTGCTAAAACAGAAAAAAAAATTACAGTGCTAATGTAAATCTAAATGATTAACAGCCATCAATTTCATCATCCTATCTGCTCAGCAAGTATATTATAACTAAAAATGATGGGAAGTTTACTCATGTGTTTGTATGACACAGTGAAACTAAAGTATAACTTGTTGAGTTTCGCTGGAGGAGTAAGACAAAGTCTGAGCAGTGAACAAATTTTACCTTTATACCTAATTTTAGGCATATGACAAAAAATACTCAATATTTTACAAACGACACCAAACAACTAGGGTCAGGTTGAGGGGGCAGCAGCTTAAGCAGAGAGGTCAAGAAGTCCCTCTCCCCAGCCACTTCTTCCAGCTCTTCTGAGGTGACACCAAGGCGTTCCCAGACCAGTCGCCAGTGTTCTGGGTCGACTCCGGGGGCTCTTGCCAGTTGGACATGCCCGAAACACTACACCAGGAAGGAATTCAGGAGGTATTCTAACCAGATGCCTGAGACACGTCAACTGGCTCCTCTCAACACAACAGTTCTACTCGGAGAGCCTCCCAATTTTTTTAAAAAATTATTTTGATTTACTACATTAATCCTGTAAGGGAAATTATTTCCTCTGCATTTAATCCATCCAAAGTGAGCAGACACACACTTGGAGCAGTGGACTCCGAGGAGCAGTGGACCTGCACCTGGAGGTCAATTTGGGGTCAAGGGCACTTGTCATTTTTGGGGAGGAAGGGAAGGTCTACTCACCCCCCCCCCCCAAATGTTGAAAATATTGGGTCTACAAAGTACCAACTTTTTTGGTGGGAGGGAGTGTTTGAAGTCATTCACAAATTCAAGTTTTCTGCTCATCAATTCACTCATATTCTAAATCACTGAATCCTAATTAGGGTCATGGAGCGGATGGTACCCATCTCAGCCAACTCTGGGCAAGGGCAGGGTGCATCCTGTCCAGCTCACCAGGTCATCACAACAAATTTTCTGAGTTTTTTTTGTACCATTTCTTTGCTGTTTTTTACAAGAAGAAATAAATTGCATGTTCATGGTTGTTGACATGCTGTGTAAATCGACTGAGAAAAACATTCAAATATCTATTTTCATTTCAGATTGTGACTGATTTGGAAAAATGCCAAGGGATTGAATACTTTTTTCATGCTACTGCATACTGTTTGGTATTATCATAATGTATGGTTGTAATTGCAGAAAATACAACAGTGTTTAGTTATCATCCTCTAACACAAAGACTTTGCCCATTTCCATGATTTCCTTCCATTCTCATCATGCCACACGATGACAAAAGTCTCCTGAAAAAGACACTATTCTTGTTTTCAGAATTGGACTCCTTACAGTTCAATTCAGTTCATTTTCTGTAACTGCTTAATCCTAATTGGGGTCATGGGGAGGCTGGCGCCCATCCCAGCTGAATCTGGGCGAGGGCAGAGTACACCCTGGACAGCTCGCCAGGCCATTGCAGGACGGAAACCCACTAATGGCTTTGCAGCTATTCTTTTATGAAAGTCAGCAATGGTTCTTTTACATGCTTCACACCATAGACAGTGAGAGACATGGCCAGCCTTTGATAACCCAGTTAGCTGCACTGGGGAGACAGTGACAACCTTGTGGCGAGTGGGAACCCCCAACCTTTGGATCAGCGATCCAGCACCCTATACCACTTGTCCACCACTGCCCTGCCTCCTAACAGTTCAACCTAATTCTAAGAATTATTATATTTTAATAGTCCTTTTTCTACTTAATTTGTTTGATACACATTTTTTTCCCCTCAACACATTGGAACATTGTAAATCAAACAGAAGGTGCTGTGGATTAGGTAACACTGAATGTGAGGGTTAGGACCAAGTTTCTAATGCCAGAAATGGAAGAAGACATTGGATTGCAGTTACAAAGGAAAGCAGGTCACATTAATGGGTTAATGCCGGGTTTGGATTTAGTCACGGTGCACAACAATCTAACAAAAATCCACTGAAAATCCACAATTCTTTAGCTTATTGATAACAGATGTCAAAAGAGAATGGGCAGGCTGGTTTGAGCTCACAGGAACTTTTTGATGACTCAAATCATTCTTTTCAACATTGATAAGAAGAAATGCATCCCCGCATGTGCAACAATCCAAATCTTCATATGGATGAGCTACAAGAGCAGACCACCATGTCAGGTTCCCAATTATGTCAGCAAAGATCAAAAATCCAAGGCTATCTTGTTCACAGGGCCACCAAATTTGAAAGAACAAGACTTAGTATAGCTTAATGTAATCTTCAGCAATCTGGTTTTGGTGAGGTTATAAGCACTGAAACAATCATTGTCAAAATAGCAATGACACAAAGAACAACAACACAAACAACAATAATCCCAACACTACTCCTATTGCTAACCCCAGCACAAACAACACCAATGCCAATACCAACAAGACAAGCATTAACAACACCAAAACCAATATCAACATCAACACAACAAAAAGACCAAAAGCACCACTACCAACAATCACACAAATAACACCAATACCAACACTATCAGTATTGCCAACCTCAAGAATGACAATACCAACACCAACAACACCAACACCAATGTCTTTCGGAGAGGGCTTGACTCCACTGGCTTGCAAGTTTAATGAAATGTCACCCAGTTTGAATCTTACTGAGAGTGAAAGACAGTGAAACAGTGTGAAATACCCTCATCACTCAATCACTGACTCAGATTGTTTGTAGTTTCTATCTTTTCAGAGGAGAGGCGAAGGAACTCACGCACAAAAACTTTTAGACCAGTTCGATTTTAAGTTGTAATTTATTGACTGGAAGAAAAACAAATCTGATAAATTACTCACTCACTTTTTTGCTGAACTGTTCAATTCTATTAGGGTTGCAGGGAGTCTTGAGTCTCAGCCATCTCAGCCAACACCTGTTGGTTCAACTGGTTGAAGACGAGGCATATCAGACCATCGCAGAGCCAACACACTCACATCTAGGGACATCCAATTAGCCTACTGTACATGACTTTGGGTGGGGCTGGTGGCGTAGTGGTTAGGGTGCTGCGCTCATGATCAGGAGGTTGTGAGTTCGAATCCCACTGAGACCTTCACTGTGCTAAGACCCCTGGGCAAGGTCTCAACCACAAGTGTGCCTCTGTTCACCCAGCAATATAAATGGGTACCAGTAAAAATATACTGTGAAGGTAACCTGTGATGGGCTAGCATCCCATCCAGGGGGAGTTGAACTCATGGTTGCTTCATGCTATGGAAACCAGGGATAAGCACCAGCCTGATGAGCCATGAGGCTCAGGGGTAAAAACCCAACAGACTTTGGACTTTGGGAGAAAACTGGAGTACCTCAAGAAAACTTGCACAGAGGAGAACATACAAACTCCAAACAGAAACACCTTTGCTGAGCCCGGCTTAAATCCAGAACATTTCGCTGTGAGGTGGACAAGCTGAACTCTGTCACTGTGCTGCCCAGACCTGATTATTAGCCATCTATTTTTATATTACAGATAAGATTATATCAGTTTCCATTATAGACTATAGTGGCATCTATCGGCACTCAGTGTATTAGTTGAAAAGTTAGTTGAAGTGCCATGAATTGCTAATGACTGCAAAGCAACACTTCTGAAGTTGTAGGTTGTCCATATGGATCTTAGATACAGAATACAGTATTATGTAACATGTATGTCAGACATGGGCAAGCTACGGCCTGCAGGCCGTATATGGTCGATTAGGCTTTTTAATATGGTCCTCGGTGTGTGTTCAATTAAAAAAAAATTCTAAATCATACATCAATCACTCCCTCCAGTTCAGCTAACTGGGTTATCAAAAGCCGGCCATGTTTGTCACTGTCTATGGTGTGAGGCATGTAAAAGAACCATTGCTGACTTTAATCAAGAGTAGGTTGCATAGCTGTCAGCGTATTTCTGCCCTGTGATGGCCTAGAAAGCTGCCCAGGGTGTACTCTGCCCTTGCTCAGAGTTGGCTGAGATGGGTGCCAGCCTTGCCGTGACCCTAATTAGGATTAAGCGGTTCTGTAAATGAATGAAAGGATGAATGACGTCAATCATTCCTTCATCTTGTCCCTGCAATGCCCACATTTCCCCAATAGATGGCACACCGACCAATGGTAGACCTTTGTTGGAGTGTAGTGTTCAGTTCATCAATTCATTTTCTGTAACCGCTTAATCCTAATCCAACTTCGGGCAAGGGCAGAGTACACCCTGGACAGCTCGCCAGGCCATCGCAGGGCGGAAACACGCCGACAGCTTTGCAGCCTACTCTTTACGAAAGTCAGCAATGGTTCTTTTACATACCTTACACCATAGACAGTGAGAGACATGGCCAGCCTTTGATAACCCAGTTAGCTGCACTTGGGGGGACAGTGACAACCTTGTGGAGAGTGGGACTCGAACCCCCAACCTTTGGATCAGTGATTCAGCACCCTATACCACTAGACCACCACTGTCCCCCGGAGTGTAGTGCATTATTCTTTATTTCACTTACATTTTTCCCGTTGCCATTTGAGCCCTTCTGTATAAATGAGGGGACCAAAGAAAAGGAAAGTGGACAGTGAGTTCCGAGTCTTTAATAAGGTGTGGACAACAAAATGTTTTTTTACGGAAGTCCTATCAACGACTGTATGTCTGATATGCCAAGAAGCTGTTGCTTGTTTGTAAGTTTGAAAGTGCATCTTTTTATTAAGTATGCATTTATACGCTGCAGCAAAACAGAAAATGAGCAGAGCAGAAATGATTGAGATTGAGTATTTTGTTATATAGTAATGTTTTGAATGTTAAAAGTGATATCGTTCATGTTTTTCCAATAAATGTTGATTTCTTTAACTCTGTGCCTTTGATTGAAACATATTAAAACAGATGCAATCTCCAGGCTTGATAGATCAGTGTGTGTGCTATTTTAATCTATTTACATTTTCTTCTCCCAGTATTGTGCCACAAAGTGTAAATGCCACACCTCGCATATTCATTGAGACAAACATACTACCTGGATGAGGGCTATTTTTCACATTTGGAAGATGCAGTCTTCAGTGCATGCTGTTAGTAAATCAGGTTGTAAATTTATTTGCGCGTAATTACTGTGCTATGAGGTTTTCACACTACACGCAATATTTTAGTATATCTGGCCCAAAAAACTCTATCCAAATGCTCCTGGCCTGGCCCCGCTGTCAAATTTTTTAACCCATTGTGACCCGCAAGTCAAAAAGTTTGCCCACCCCTGATGTATATTGTTTCAGTTAGAATGCCACAACATTCATTCATCAGCTATATTTTTAATATTGAAACTATCATTGTACATAAATGTACTCACTGCAGTCATTAGCAATCCGTGAACTATCATTGTACTCATTGCACATAATTTTTTTGTAACTGGTAAACTGTAATTTGCTGGCACTGGATCAGGATATATGGGAGTTGTTCCATTTCCTCCGACAAAGTATTCAGTGCAATATACTGTACGTCTATTTTTCACTTTGTCAACAGTGAAGTCTTTGTGACTGCATGCTCTCACCCATTTCTTGCCTTTCCCTTTGTCAATCTTTGACTTAGGGAAAGTCAGACTGCCCAAACTTTGCATATTATCATAATCTGCATATCAACTATCAGGATTTCAAATACCGTAATAATAATATAAAGTTATTCCTTTTGATGTACTGTTGATGTCACCTGTTGAAATGTCCATTACTAAATATTTTGCAGATAAAATGCCTGGAGTGGTCAGTCAAACTGCACTGACCCATGTTAATTGTACAACCATAGTCATGCAAACTAACCCATCTGTAATGGCGTGATTGATTTTTTTAGCAACGCAGAGGAAAGATGATGTGTGCTACATTTTTGACTTTCGCAATTGATCCATCCAAAGTGAGCACACACACACACACACACGTAAACAGTTAGTACACACACTCGGACCAGTGGGCTGCCACACATTGGAGTGCCTGGAGAGCAGTTGGGGTTAGGTGCCTAAAGGGCACCTCAGCCATGAAGGTGGAGGAAGGGAAGATGCTGTTGACACATTTTTCCTGCTGGTTCGAGAGTCAAACCAGCAATGTTTAAGTTTCAAACCTACTTCTCTAACCATTAGGCAATGGTTTCCCTGTTCTTTTAAAGTTTAATATATACTATACCTAAAGGTAAGTAATCTGTACTCTGTCAAGGTGTTTCAGTATATCTAGAATAGGGGTCGGCAACCCGCGGCTCCGGAGCCAGATGAAGCTATTTCACCTCTCTGCTGCAGCTCCATGGCTTTTCAAAATAATGTTGTACCTTATGGTGGCGACGGGTGCACCAGAAACATCATCTACAAAAACCACTGCATCACCAAAAACAACTGCAAAAAGAAAATCCCGCTTATTTACTCAGATCAGAAGCACTCCGGGCTCCCAGGGGTAGAGTAGAGAGTTAAACCAGCTCTCACCTGAATGACGGGAAAATCTGCCTAAGGCAGAGTCCTGCAACGGTCAGCCATCCACAGGTACCCAGTGAGTACCCTTTCCAAAATGCTTTTTTTTAGAGTTGAAAATTACATCGATGAGAATTAATAGTTACGGGTGTGGACGGGTATTTATTTGGTGTGGGAGGGGTGAATTTGTGTGTGTGTTCTTGTGGACATAGCTATCGTTATATTAATCAGCTGCATTGAGAGTCTCAGTGTTTTTGATCTGCTGTGTTGGTAGATTTCCAAAGCCTTGTGCTAATGGCAAGGAGAGATTTTTCCTCCATCGGGGTTTGTAATCCAAGAACGTAAATCACAGCTGAAGTAAAAGATGGTGAATAAGCTTTGTTTATGCACAGCAATCTCTGAATTAAATAACTGTCCTCACAGTGACGAAATAAGACAGTCTCCACTTTGAGAATGGGGCGGTCAGTGCTGTATTAAGCATTAATATAATTTAAAAGAATGTTGAGCAGGTTCCTTCTTCAAATAAGTCTTCACATACTTTTCTGTGTTGCTGTTGTTTTTGTAAATTAAAACGACGACAAAACAACATTATTATAACTAATAAAGAAAAAGAAGATCCCACAAAGGGAGTGATGATGAGGTAGGCGACCCTACCCGTTAACACATCTGGCTGCACCCAGTCCCTCGCTTCATGGGACAGCTGTTCTTCTTCTTTATAAGAATACAAGAAGGACTCAAACACATTCATTCATTTTTGGAACCACTTCATTCTAATTCGGGTCGCAGGGAGGCTGGCGATTTTTTTTTTAATCTAAATGTTTTTGTTGCAAGCAGAATTGTTATTTTATTGTCTCTGCAGTCATTTAAATCAATGCAACACATTGTTGTTTTATATTAACATGAAGGAAAAAGGGGAAAAAACATTATATGCAGTGTTATTTGATCTTAAATGTCAAAAAAGATTTGTGGCTCCCAGTGTTTTCTTTAATGTGGAAAACGGGTCCAAATGGCTCTTTGAATGGTAGAGGTTGCCAACCCCTTTGTCAACGGTTGTCACTGCAGTCCTCGCAGTGCAGCTAACTGGGTTATCAAAGGCCGGCCATGTCTCTTACTGTCTATTGTGAGACGCATGCAAAAGAACCATTGCTGACTGTCGTAAAGAGTAGGCTGCATAGCCATCAGCGTGTTTCTGCCCTGCAATGGCCTGGCGAGTTGTCCAGGGTGTACTCTTGGCTGAGATGGGTGCCAGCCTCCCCGTGACCTTAATGAGGATTAAGTGGTTCAACGGATGAGTTTTTCTCCAAAAGTTAGATTGTTTAATTATGGTTTTATATAATAGCTTGTTGAATGATATTGCCTAGATAAGCAATATTCCAAAATTCTTAGAACAGTGATGCGACTGAGTTTGGAAAGCAACAGTAACTGAGGAACAGATTTCAGAGAAGTGTTTAGTGCATCCTGGTTCTTTTATCTCTCAGGCTGGAACCAAGACCAATTAGCCCTGTGCACGAATTTAAGACATTCTATCAGTCATTTGTGGACTACTTTGCACATTCTCATCCCTTTCAGGCATCACGTGCACTGGTGACTATCTCAAAATGGGTGTAAAAACATGACCACCTTTCCCGACTGGTTGATTTGAGTGCCAGTAGGACACCAGGAAAGGGTGGGTTATTGGGGGCAGAAAGCCAGGAATGTTGAGGAAGGTAATTTTTGCTGATGAAAGGGGAGTGCACACACACACACACACACACACACACACACACACACACACACACACACACACACACACACACACTAATTAATCCTCTAAACACCATCTAGACTGATACCTTAACCTTAGTAATGTATTGTAAAAATGAAACACAATCACAAAAAAAAAACCCAAACAATTTTGACAGACTAGCCACATCTTCACACACTCAACCAGTCTGATATCCTTCGTAATTTTATACAAATCCTATCTTTTGACGTGAAAACACCCTCCACCCCCCACCAAGAGCCTGAGAGCTAGAAAACAAAGCACGGGAGAGATAGCAATGATTCTGTCCTTCAGCCAGGGCTGTGGAGCACACTGGCAAAGGAAAAGCAAGATAAGACAAAACAAAACACTCCCTAAAGTGGAAAAGAAATGTAAAGTAACCACAAATTGTATGACCATAACAAGACTATTAAGGGCGACGCAGAGACATAGGAAAGATTTCCTCAGGCTTTATTTCAGGTTAATAAAGTAATTGAATCCATTGGCTCATTTTATTCTTAGCAGTCTAATGTGAGTAAGATAAAAGGGCACAATGGTACTGATGCAGGTGATAAAAAAGTTCTGAATAGCCAGAAGAGAAAGAGAAAAAATCTTGCTGAGGAAGCAAAGGTTTCCTTTTGCAAACATTAGAGTATGACAAGATTTTCTTTCTATTTTGCAGATATCGCCCTCTGGTGGAGGAGGAGTTCATTAATTCCACTTGTAAATTCACTGCATTGCAGCATTACAAGAGTTTGTCGAAGCTTCTGCCTGAGGACTATCTGCTCAGAATAAACAAATAGTCAAACAACAAATTAAATACTAGGAGCACTATCATCCAGGAGATTGATAGGTAAATAGATAGATAGATAAATAGATAACTAGATAGATACAGTAGATAGACAGATACCATATATATATATATATATATATATATATATATATATATATATATATATATATATATATATATATATATAGATAGATAGATACATACATACATACATACATACAAAGATTGATTGAAGGATTGTGTATGTTGGACTTGAGAATGAAAGAAAAATGTTATATTATTTAGAACATTAGGAATCCAGTTACTTCTGAACCTCTGTGACAATGACAGACATAAACATGTATGAAAATGTGTGTGAATGTGTCTGTATGTCGAGAACATTTTATATTTCAGTCAGAAACAGAGATTGTAGCTCATCTTGCAGCAGTGCTTGGGAGTACTCACTGTACTCTCTCTTATTAGTTCCATGGTGCTCATTACACACACCCTCAAGTTAAACAAAGAATATGGTCCAAGAGAACACAATATTACAAAGTACATGATTTGCACCCTGGGCCTTCACAATGATCAGTATCTAAGCAAATATATAAATGTTCAGTGTAGTTATAATAGGAAAAAATCCCCCCCCCCCCCACCACAATAGTCAGACAAAACAGCCTCCATCATAGTGCACATGAGATGAGATTTCCTTTCGGCTTTTTCCATTTTTCAGGGGTTGCCATAGAGAATGAATCGTACGTTTATTTTCCAGCACAGTGCACATGGAATAACAGATATAACAAATCCTTTACTAAAGTGCAGATATTGACATGAGTCACAAAACAGTATATAACAATGGGACTGTGCAGAGTGTATAGCAAAGTAAATACCCATAACACACTGGGTAGCTGATTATTGTACATACTAACAGTATGAGTGGTGTTCCATGCAAACACGTGAAATGTAAACTGTCATTCAAGTGTATATAATACAATATAATATAATATTGCACATGAAGCAGCAGCATATGAGCATATTTCTGCAATGGGCTGAAAATGCAGCTCTGTGGTGCACCTTTGCACACTTTGAAGATGTTTGAGGTGTTGGTACGAAACACCATGAGAGAAACTAAGACCCAAATACAAGGGCTGTTCATGCCCACTATTAAGCTATTTACATCTGGAACAAAACAAGGTTTCAGTGAAGGTATTGTAATTACTGTCATTTGTTTGTCAGTTTTTTTGAGGAAAAAAAAATCCTGATCACACCCATGGAAGAATTTTTACCAAACTTGGTGGAGGCACTACCCTACCCAAGTGTCAGCAATGATTTAATTTCAGAATGTCACTATCAAAGGTGAAGGATATAGCAAGGTCATAATATTTTAGAGATGTGCATTCTCTATGTTAAAACTGAAATTACTTCTATTTTAGAAACAAACTGACATAGACTCACAGAGGCAACGAATAACAGATATATACATATACATGCTTTCAAATGACACCACCCTCTTTGGCCTTGAGTAACCTTCTAAGGTCAAAATCAAGTTCATAGGATTTTTAGCACTTATAACTTTGAAACAAGTGCCAAGTGATACGCCATTACTATAGAACACAAATAGGAAACAACCATACACAGTAGAGCCTTTTAAATGAGTCAGTTACTTTTGACCTTGAGCGACCTTGATAGATTAAAATCAAGGTCAAACAATCTTTTAGCACTCATAACATTGCTAACAAGTGCTGATAGACATGCTGTAATAATGGAATGCTAATAAGAAATCAAATATGAAGAGCATATGATTGATTAAAATCAATAACCATTCATTCATTCATTGTCTTAACCACTTAATCCTAATTAGGGTCACGGAGAGGCTGGCACCCATCTCAGCCAACTCCGGGCAAGGACAGAGTACAACCTGGACAGCTCACTTGGCCATCGCAGGGCATAAACACACTAACGGCTATTCTGTTACTTTTGTTGAAAGTCAACAATGGTCCTTTTACATGCTTCCCACCATAGGCAGTGAGAGACATGGTCGGCCTTTGATAACCCAGTTAGCTGCACTGGAGTGACAACCTGTTGAAATTAGGGCTTGAACCCCCAACCTGAGGATCAGTGATCCAGCACCTTACCACTGCCCAACAATAATCATATAGGGCCTATTTGCTACATTATCCATGCTGCATGGTGGACATAACTTGCACTCTGTGAATGTCCCTCTGGCTATATTTGGTTCAAGTTAAAATACTGTATTTCTATTGGCAGATACATTTTGTTTATATCAAGAATTATTGTTTTTAGAAGCAAACAAAATTAGCTATATCTGACAACACATTTGTGATCAGTATGAAATACAGGAGAAGCAATATAAAAAGAAAGAAACAAAAAAAAAAAAAACAAAAATCAAAAAGAAAGAAACAAAAAATTGCCCAGAACCTGGAACTGAGAATCATTGGATCTACCAGCAGTTTCCTTCTACATTAATGAGTCCAGTGCACTTGCTGAATAGCTTGGCATGGCTCAGAATACACAACATTCCCTAAGACTGCTGTCACTCAAGCAGAGATGAAATGCCACTTCTTAACCGGTAGTTAGGAACATGATATTAAACAAGCTCTAGCTGAAACTTCACCCCCATGTCACCCCATTCCAGACCCCCTCCCACCAGTAGCAAATAACATATCAGCTTCCTAGATGGCAAAGCTTTGAATGTATGCATTTATGTCAAGCCACTCAGCGGGGTGGGGAAAAATAAACTCCGGAAAAAACACAGTGCCCATGTACACACTCTATGCTACCCACTCAAGCCCCACGAACGGCAGTGGCAAGCTATTGTGGTCAAACTGTAGTCTAGGGCTGCCTTGAGCCTAGAAGAAATCTGAGCCCACTGGCCTTCTCTGAGTCAGAAGATCACAAGGATAGGACACAGCCTTCATGACCGGATATCCGAAAAGCCCTGTACGGACTGCTGGGGTTGTCCTTATATAGAAAACACGGGAAGTAAAATCAGTAAACCACTAATTAAAGGCAGAGGTGCAGGCTGATTTGACATCATTAGAAAGGGAGAGTACTGCTGTAAATAAACTTTTTTTCTACCATAATGTATGACCAATCAATCCGGATTTTACAGTGGCTTGACAAACTATTCATACAACCCCCCCCCAGCAGTTTTTCTATTTTGTTTCCTTACAACCTTAAAATAGACATTTGAGGATTTAAAAAAAAATCTTTTTAAGATGCAACATGCTAACAACGCTGATGGGGGAAAATATTTGTCACTGTGAAGCAAATAATAATAATAATAATAATAATAATAATAATAATAATAATAATAAAATAAATGAACAAGTAAAGTTTTTGGTGTAATGAGAGGTGTTGGTTCATTCAGTTCATTTTCTGTAACCGCTTAGTCCTAATTTGGGTCGCAGGGAGGCTGGCGCCCATCACAGTCAGCTTTGGGCAAGGGCAGATTACACCCTGGACAGCTCGCCAGGCCATCGCAGGGCGAAAATATGCTGACAGCTATGCAGCCTACTCTTGTCGAAAGTCAGCAATGGTTCTTTTAACATGCCTCACGCCATAGACAGTGAGAGAAATAGCTAGCCTTTGATAACCCAGTTAGCTGCACTGGGAGGACAGTGACAACCCTGTGGGGACTCGAACACCCAACCTTAGGATCAGAGATCCTGCACCCCATCCACTAGACCATCACTGACCAGGAGAGGTGTTGGGTTTTTGACATTTTGGTAATGTATAAATGTGCTACCTTCACTTTTTCTTGCCAGTTTTTCCTGTAAAAACCAGCTTTCTGGTGTGTAGACAGATATCTACAGTCTCCACTGTAGCGATTTTCAGCTCATTCTGGGTAACCTTTAGTTCCTTTGTTTCCTCTGTGATTCACACACTACTTACCTGGTCGGTGAGTTTTGGAGAATGCCCTTTTCTAGATAGGTTTGTTGTGATGCCATATCTTGAACTTTTATTATGATATACTAGTACTTAAAGGTGCTTTGTTGAATTTTCAAGGTTTGGGATATTTTTCAAAAAGAAAACCCTGATTTTTCCCCTCAAATCTTTGTCCCAAGCCTGTTTGAAGAGTTTCTTGGTCTTCATCGTGTTGCTGTTTTTGGTGCCTCTTGGTTAGTGGTGTTACAGACCCTGGAGTTTTTCACAACAGGTGTATATACACTGAGATCATGATATGCAGCATATAAGAAGACCTTATTTAACTCATTATGTGAGTTCTGAAGGTAACTGTTAGCACAAGGCTTTATTTGGGGGATTCATAACAAATGGGATGAATACACATGCACACACACCATTTTTCATTGTTTTCCCCCTGAGTCTTATTTTAGGTATGTTACACTATTTTGTGCAGGTCCATTGCATAGAAAAACAAAACAAGAAAAATGTCAATTTATATTATAGGCTGCAAGGCAATGAAATTGGGAAAATGCTAAAAGATTTAATTACTTTTGCAAACCACTGTATCTAATGTCCTTTCAAGTAGACATTCCTTTCAATCAAAAGGAAATGTCAGACACTGAGGGCTTGTCTTGATTTATATAACATACATAATGTGTTGAACTGATTCCACTGTACATGCACTTTTTATATTCTTACTTTCATCAACATAGTACAGTACTAACAAGCATGTTGCATGCACTAAACCACAGCTCATTGTTTATAAAATAATTATACTACCTTGCTAAGGCATTGGTCACACTTGTCTGAACACAATATATATAGGGTCTGTGATTAATGCATCTCCTATGAACACAGCATCGATCCTTCCAGTCTTTAGAGATCTCTAAACCATTCAGCAGAGTCATCAGTTTACATCACACTGAATTAATTGAGGGCGGCACGGTGGCGTAGTAATTAACACGTCCGTCTTACAGCGAGAAGGCCTGGGTTCGATTCTGTGTGGAGCTTGCATGCTCTCTCTATGCTTGCATGGGTTTCCTCTGGGTACTCCGGTTTCCTCCCACAGTCCAAAAAACATGCACAGTAGGTTAATTGACCGTTCCAAATCTCCCATAGGTGTGAATAGTTGTGTGAGTGTTGACCCTGCGATGGCCTGCTGAGCTGTCCAGGGTGTACTCTGCCCTCTCCCGGAGTCAGCTGGAATGGGCGCCAGCCTCCCCATAACCCTAATTAGGATTAAGCGGTTAGAGAAAATGAAATTTATCAGAATGTTAGATATGTGGTATATAAAATTATAACATGCAATTGATAGAACACCTGAATTGTTGTTTTGTTTTTAATTTTGCTATACTGTATTAATCCAGCAATGGAAATTATTACCTTGGCATTTAACCCATCCAAAGTGACGCGCACACACACACACACACACACACACACACACACACACTCTGAGCAATAGTCTTTGACACACTGGGGTACCCGGAGAGCAGTTGGTTTGGTGCTTTGCTCAAGGTCACTTCAGCCATGAAGGAAGGGAACATGTAGCTCACTCCACCTGCCACCACACATTTTTCCTGCTGGTTCGGGAATTGAACCAGCAACCTTTAGGTCACAAACCTGCTTCTAAACATTAGGATATGTAGGCTTGTTTTTCATTTATTAGGGATATAATTTGTATAATTATTCTACCCTAGAAAGAATATCAGTCACTGAAAGCTCAATACTGCGATAACATCCATATCCATACTGAGAGTATGAAAATGAATGACTACAGTTGTACATGATCAGATATTTATTATCTGTTCTGCTTCTGTCTGTTCCGGAAACAATGCTTCAATATTTTTCACGTTAAAGCCAGGCCAGACAGAATCTCTAAAAATCTGTCACAAGTTTTATTATTATTATTATTATTTCTTTTACTTTTTTTAAATAATGCAAGAACCTATTTGAGAAGTGGCCACATATTGTACACATTACTACATATCCTGCTCACATGACTTTGTTTGGATGCCTAGACATGTGTTCTTGGCTGGACAACCACCAATAGACTGTTCCCTCCAAAGGATCAAAAATAATACTATGGGACCATACTATATAATTATAGATGAACAAATGCACACACAAATGACAACGTAGGCATGTAGTCCAGCCAAAATCCTGAACCCAAACATGTTATATACTTTTACCTAAGGCTCACCTTTATCTGTGCAGCTGCATCAAATGACTTACACTGCCCCAGGTGTTGTACAGTGCATGTTTTAATAAGTGTGACCATGGATTTGGCTTGTATCCGATATTTTTGGCACAGTAGGAAGTCCTGTGGGAGGGCAGGAATGTGAGGCCGCAGACTCTCTGGACAAGAGTATTATGGTCCGATCCAGGTCGTCTCGGAGTGACAAATGAGACCAGACCACCGCCTACTCACCGACAGGCAAATGACAGGCTTCTGTATATCTCAGGGATTGCTTGTGGCCACAGCGTGGGCGACTGCGACGAAGACGTGTCCCTTCTCGTTTGGTCTTCTGTCAGGGATGCTGCAGCTTTTGTAAGCTGTCTTGGTCTGGTTGAATAGTGCCATCTTCAGGTCAACAATTCACAGTCATTATGCATCAAGCGATGGTATTACTGTTATTTCTTATTCAATTTTTTTATATGGTCAAGTTATTGAGACAAAAATAAAATTTCCCTGACACTACTTTGAATGATACAGGATAACGTACAATTCATTTTTTCCTGCACACAAAAAAAAAAAGATTCTCAGCATTGCATATAAAGTACATCCTGTGAGTCCAGGAGAAAAATCAAAGCTTGTCTGGGATTGACATTGTCATAAATAATACTTTATTAATAGTAAATCAGTAAATAATGTTTGCAAATAATACAGCCTTCCCTTCTACAGTGTAAATACAAACCAGTTTTCACAGAGAAATCTCAGGATCAGCTATAAATAAAAATACAATATGACATGGATCACATGCTTGGAACACTTGTTTCTCTCTCGGTCCAACACTATATTTAACAAGAAAACAGCTTGTTCTTAGAGTTAAAAAGCCCACAACTTAGTGTACTGTTAGGTAGTTACTCAAGCTCTAGTCTTCAAGACTAGTGAGGTGGTCCTTCCTGTTGATGAAGATGCAGTGGAGTGCAACAGGTCTTGGGATGTTCTCTACCATTTGAAGTGTGATGACAAACCTACAGATGCCTGTGTTGGGGCAGGCTGAATACACCTGGCCCAATTTCAGCCCCTCAGGCAAGTTGCAGTGCAGCCCATCCACTAAGTGGCGCACTGCCACACGAATAAATGCACCATGGCTCACAACTAATGCGTGGGTGCGCAAGTTCTCAATCCCGTCATTGGCGAGTCCTGCGATTGTCGGTTGGGACACTTCTGTAAACTCTGTGGGACATCTACCGGGACAGTGGTCAGTCAGCATACGCTGGAACATGGATCTGAGGAACTTGCAAAACCGTGTTTTTACCTGTACACAGACACATCCACAGGCATCCTTATAGCCTTTGCATAAACTAACTAGCAGTTTACAATTCAAGCATTTAAGGCAGTATTTGTCTGGCAGCATTACAGGTCTCTCTTCATATTGAAAAAAGATACCTCGTATCATGGAAGGCTATGACATCATCAAAGCTCAAACTCATGATCTCTCAAAGATGACATAGCTATCCAGGGCAAAGAGTGCATGAACGCACAAATGTTCATCACTGGATCGGAGGGATAGTATTATTCTTTCCCGAGTCAATCAAAACAACATTGGGCAATTTCAGACATATCAGAGGTCAAGTATGTGGAAGGGGCCAGTTACAGCTGTCCACGATGTCTGTTCAGCTGCTCTGTGATATCACATTCGTTGCAGTTTGGTATAATGGCTGACCTAATATATCTCCTGGGGGGGGGGAAAGCAACCACATACCGTAGCTTTGGAGTAAATCTCCATTCTAGTCTTGGAGTAGCTGAGTCATTCGCAAATCAAAAAGTTTTAACTGAGTAAGTTAAGGGAGAGATGAATAAAGCAGGGGATTGTAGACCATGCTTCATTCGTTTATTTTTTAAGCTGCTTAATTCTAATTAGTGTCGCAGGGAGGCTGGCATTCATCTGAGCCATCAATCTCTAGATGAGATACACCCTAAACTGCACATCCAACCAGTCACACATACCTAGAGGTGATTTGGAGCAGCATATTTAGCCTACTGTGCGTGTTTTTGGACTGTGGGAGGAAACTTGAGTAACCGGAGCACGGGGAGAAAATGAAAACTCCACTCAGAAAATCAAACCCAGGCCTTTCTGCTGTGTGGCAGATATACCTCCCCTCAACCCTAAATTAGGATTAAGTGGCTTAGATGATGAATCAATGAATGTCTTCTTCTTCTTTTCCTTTCGGCTTTTTCCTTCAGGGGTCGCCACAGCGAATCATCTGCCTCCATCTCACCCTATCCTCTGTATCTTCGACTCTTACACCAACGACCTTCATGTCCTCCTTCACCACATCCATGAATCGTCTCTTTGGTCTTCCTCTCGGCCTTCTGCCTGGTAGTTCCAGCCTCAGCATCCTATTACCAATATACTCACTATCCCTCCTCTGTACATGTCCAAACCATCTCAATCTGGCCTCTCTGACTTTGTCTCCAAAACGTCTTACATGTGCTGTCCCTCTGATGTGCTCATTCCTAATCCTATCCATCCTCGTTACCCCCAAAGAGAACCTCAACATTTTCATCTCTGCTACCTCCAGCTCTGCCTCCTGTCTTTTCCCCCGGGCCACTGTTTCTAAACCATACAACATCGTTGGCCTCAACACCGTTTTGTACACTTTTCCTTTCATTCTTGCCGATACCCTCCTATCACACATCACACCGGACACTTTTCTCCAACCATTCCAACCTGCCTGCACACGCTTCTAGACCTCTTTTCAACACTCTCCATTGCTCTGGATTGTTGAGCCCAAGTACTTAAAATCCTCCACCTTTCTTATCTCTGCTCCCTGTAATCTCACCGTTCCTCTTGGGTCCTTGTCATTCATGCACATGTATTCTGTCTTACTGAGGCTAATCTTCATTCCCCTCCTTTCCAGGGCATACCTCCACCCCTCTAGATTTTCCTGCACTTGTTCTCTGCTCTCACTACAGATCACAATGTCATCTGCAAACATCATAGTCCATGGGGAATCTTGTCTAACCTCGTCTGTCAGCCTGTCCATCACCATAGCAAACAAGAAGGGGCTGAGAGCTGACCCTTGATGCAGTCCCACCTCCACCTTGAACTCTTCTGTCACACCGACAGCACACCTCACCATTGTCTTACATCTCTCATACATGTCCTGCACCACTCTAACATACTTCTCTGCCACTCCAGACTTCCTCATGCAATACCACAGTTCTTCTCTCGGCACCCTGTCATATGCTTTCTCCAGATCCACAAAGGCACAATGCAGCTCCCTCTGACCTTCTCTGTACTTCTCCATTAACATCCTCAAGGCAAACAGTGCATCTGTGGTGCTCTTTCTTGGCATGAAACCAAACTGTTGTTCACAAATGCTGACCTCTGCCCTTAGTCTAGCTTCCAGTATTCTTTCCCATAACTTCATCGTATGGCTCATCAACTTTATCCCTCTGTAGTTGCCACAACTCTGCACGTCTCCCTTGTTCTTAAAAATGGGCACCAGCACACTTCTCCATTCCTCTGGCATCCTCTCACTCTCTAAGACCTTGTTAAATGTTCTTGTCAGAAAATCTACTGCTACCTCTCCTAGACACTTCCATACCTCCACCGGTATGTCATCAGGACCAACTGCCTTTCCATTCTTCATCCTCTTCAATGCCCTCCTCACTTCACCCTTACTAATCTTTGCTACTTCCTGGTCCTCAACAGTCACCACTTGTACTCTTTTTTCTCTCTCATTTTCCTCATTCATCAGCTCTTCAAAGTACTCTTTCCATCTTCCCACACACTTCTGTCATCAGTCAACACGTTTCCCACTCTATCCTTAATCACTCTAACTTGCTGCACATCCTTCCCGTCTCTATTTCTCTTCTGTGCCAACCTGTATAAATCATTTTCTCTCTCCTTACTTTCCAACCTAGCATACAAGTCATCATACACCCTCTGTTTGGCCTTTGACACTGCTATCTTTGCCTTATGCTGTGTCTCCCTGTACTCCTGTTTACTCTCTTCGGTCCTCTCAATGTCCCACTTCTTCTTAGCTAACCTCTTCCTTTGTACACACTCCTGCACTTCCTCATTCCACCACCAAGTCTCCTTATCTACTTTCCTTCCAGATGACACACCAAGTATTCTCCTACCTGTCTCCCTGATCACATTAGCTGTAGTTGTCCAGTCACCTGGAAGCACTTTGTGACCACCCAAAGCCTGTTTCAACTCCTCCTTGAAGACAACCCGACACTCTTCCTTTTTCAGCTTCCACCACTTTGTCTTCTGCTCCGCCTTTGCCTTCTTCACCTTCCTCACCATCAGCATCATCCTGCACACCACCATCCTATGCTGTTTGGCAACACTCTCACCCGCTACTACTTTGCAGTCACTGACTTCCTTTAAATTACATCGCCTGCACAAGATGGAGTCTACCTGTGTGCTCCTAACTCCACTTTTAGTCACCCTATGCTCCTCTCTCTTCTGGAAGAAAGTATTCACCACAGCCATTTCCATCCTTTTTGCAAAATCTACCAACATCTGTCCTTCTCCATTCCTGTCCTGGATACCAAACCTTCCCATCACTTCCTTGTCCCCTCTGCTTCCTGCACCAACATGTCCATTGAAGTCTGCCCCAATTACCACTCTTTCACCTCTGGGGGTACTCTGCATCACTTCATCTAACTCCCTCCAGAATCTCTCCTTCTCTTCTCGCTCACATCCTGTCTGTGGGGCATAAGCACTAACAACATTGACCATCACACCTTCAAGTTCTAACTTGAGACTCATCACTCTGTCTGACACTCTTTTCACTTTTAGAACATTCCTGACAAACTCCTCCTTCAAGATGACTCCGACTCCCGACTCCATTTCTCTTCCCAACCACACCATGATAAAACAGCTTAAACCCTGCTCCTATGCTTCTAGCCTTGCTACCTTTCCACCTGGTCTCCTGAACACACAGTATGTGTTCCTCCTCTGCATCATGTCAGCCTCTACCTTTTCCTGCCATAGTTCCAACATTCAAAGTCCCAACTTTCAGTCCTAGACTCATGCCTTTCCTCTTCTCTCTCTGGCAATGGACACGTCTCCCGCCTCTCCTTCTTCGACGTCTTCGACCAACAGTAGTCCAATTTCCATCAGCACCCTGTTGGTTGACAGCACTGATGGCGGTCGTTGTTAACCCGGGCCTCGACCGATCCGGTATGTCATTCTTTCTTGTGATTCGCATAGTTTATTTGGCATTTGTTTTACGGCGGATGCCCTTCCTGATGCATTTATCCAGGCTTGGGACCGGCGTGAGGGAGAGACACTGGTTTGTGCCCCCCCCCGGCTGCATTTGATTGAGTCAATGAAGTCTATGAATCAATGAATGTAACAACGATTATTACTTAAAGAGCAAGACAAGCTTTGGCAGACTTTCAACCCTAGTGTATTTCCTGAGGATTAAAAATGACAAAATTATAATCATAAAAATGAAATCTGGGGGGAAAAATTAAATAAAAAGGTTTTTTCAAAATCAAAAGGAAACAAATGGTCCTTAAAAATTTCTAGTCCTCTCACAAACTCGATTCTTTATTAAGCTGTGTGATGTGAAGTTTACCTGCTCAAGTGTTTCTCCACCTGGCGGTGTGAAATCCCTGCAGGCCTGACCTGCTGCATTCGCCATGTTCTTCAGGTCCTCTTTGGGCCGTCCCTCTGCCACACCGAACCCCTGCACCACATGCCATCAAAGAAAAAACGTGTGTCAGTCACACACTGCATTGATTTGTGGTGCCGTGCAAAGAACTGTAAAAATAATGTATGTGCAGCTTACGCCTTGGTCACACATAGATAAAATGACTTCACTGTAGATAATTTTTTTGCTTTCCGGAGGGTAATTTATATTTCATGATTGTTCCGGGCACATCTATCAGAAAACCTGAGGGCCAGGGAACTATGTTGAAAACCAGAAGGTTGTGAATTCAATTTGGGCAATTTAGCAGTGTTGACAATTACTGTGTGCCAAACATCACTACATCAATACAAAACACAATTCAAACACAATGATAGTTAATCATCTGTACATATTTCTCCGTCCATATTAGCAACAGATCGACTCCAAAATCCTGGTAGTCACGTAGTCCCATCCACCAACGTGACAAAATGAAACAGAGATGAAGAACTGTGACTGGCATCTCACCCTCTCCCTCAGCAAAGGATCCAAGACCATCTGAATACCATCAGAGTGCAAGTTATTCCTTAAGATGATCTCAGCAGTCTGGGGAAACAGGGATGGATATAGGAAATGTCAGTACCACAGGTTAACCTCTTCAGACAGTGAAACTTTTTAGAGCTTTCTATTCACATGAAAAAGTAATTTGGAGGTGCATCAATCAAGAGGCTCTCCATCTTCTTTATGTTTCAAAACAACTCCATCATTCTACTGGCATACAGGAAGCTAAAAGATTTTCTGAGGAAGTTCACACACACACACACACACACACACACACACACACACCTGGATTGCTCTCTGCAGATTGCTGACAAAAACATTAGTGAAGCACAGGTCGCGCAGGTATTGGCCTACAGCCTCAGCCTGTCGTAATCCCATTTCTGACAAGGAAGTATCAATCCCCTGACCTGGACAACACACCGACACACACATCCACGGTATTCATCTTTATAACCAAAATGTTGAATCAAATGTTTTTCACTAGTTTTTGCTCATACCTTGCAGCAGTTTGTCTTTGTTGTATTGAGTTTCACCACTATGAGAAAAGAAGACATGAACAACATACTGTATTAGAGAATGCAGGCCTCAGTCTCATCATCAATCATTAAGAACAACCGAGTTGCTAATTGTGAGGTCAGCAGTTATTATTTTATTTACTTAAATATTGATACACGATTAATCCCTCAAGGAAAATTATTTCATCTGCATTTAATCCATCCAAGGTGGGCACACACACACACACACACACACACACACACACAGTGAGCACAAACACTCTGAGGAGTGGGTTACCAATTCAGTTTTATTTGTATAGCTCTTTTTATAATTCAAACTGTCACAAAGCAGCTTTATACAGTAAAATTATGAGTTTAGGAAGTATAAAAGGATTTAAACATTTGGGGCAGTGGTGGTCTAGAGGTATAGGGCACTGGATCGCTGATCCAAAGGTTGGGGGTTCGAGTCCCACTCTCCACAAGGTTGTCACTGTCCCCCCCAGTGCGGCTAACTGGGTTATCAAAGGCGGGCTATGTCTCTCACTGTCTATGGTGAGAGGCATGTAAAAGAACCATTGCTGACTTTCGTAAAGAGTAGCTGCGAAGTTGCCAGTGTGTTTCTGTCCCTTGCTAAAAAGGGTTGTGACAGGAAGGGCATCTGACATAAAAACCTCTGCTAAATCAAATGTGCAAATCAGATGATTCACTGTGGTGACTCCCGAGTAAAAGGGAAAAAGCTGAAAGGAAGACAGAGACATGAGGGTGGTTAAAATGTTAGGTATGCACATGAGAACATATGCAGGATTGGGAAATGTGCTCTACATGACTAGCATTACTTATTGTTTTTGCAAAAAAATTGGCAACATTACTGTGAAGAAAAAAAAAGTTAAAGGGATAACAGCCAAAGTGGATTAACCACACGAAACCTGAAAAATTACATTTCATATTTTGACAGGTGTGGAGAGGGTTTATGTGTGCCAGAATGGCTCCTTCCTCTTCCTTAAATTACCTTAAATAATAATAATCATCATCTTCTTCCTCTGCTTACTCTGGTGTTGGGTCATGGGACAGCAGCCAAAGCAATAAGGTACAGAATCAGAAACAAGATCCGATGGCCACCAAACCAGAACCCCTCAACACCTTGGCTACGCCTAGAAATTCTGTCTATTAAAATTATGAACAGAATCGTGGACAAGGACAGCCTTGGTGGACTCCAACCCTCACTGGAAACGAATTCAACCTCTTGTTACCAATGCAGACCAAGCTCCGGCTCTGGTGATACAGCAATTGAATGGCTCGTAGTAACGAGTCAGGTCCACCATAGTCCTGGAGCATGGTCCACAAGATAGCCCAAGGGATACGGTCGAAAACCTTTTCTAAATCCACAAAACACATGTGGACAGATTGGACAAACTCCCATGCCCCCTCCAGGATCCTGTAGAGTGTATAGAGTGCCGTGGTCAGGACGAAAACCAGATTGTTCCTCCTAAATACGAGGTTCAACTATCGGTCAGATCCTCCTCTCCAGCTCCCCTGCATAAACTTTCCCAGGTAGGTGAAGGAGTGTGACTCCACAATAATTGGAACATAACCTGGTACAGCTTCTAAAGGGGAAAAAGCTGAAAGGAAGACAAGAGAATTTAAACATTTGCTCCAATCCCTACCCCACACTGGGATGCCTGCAGCAGTTGGAGATTAGGTGCATTGCTCAAGGGTACTTTGTGGGGCTGGTGGTGTAGTGGTTAGGGTGCTGTGCTCATGCTTGGGAGGTTGTGAGTTCGCATCCCACTGAGACCCTCACTGTGCTAAGACCCCTGGGCAAGGTCTCAACCACAAATATGCCTCTGTTCACCCAGCAGTATAAATGGGTACCAGTAAAAATATAATGGGAAGGTAACCTGCGATGGACTTGCGTTCCATCCAGGAGTTGAACTCCTAGTTGCTTCACGCTACAGAAACCGGGGATAAGCACCGACCTGATGAGCCGCTAGGCTCGGGTGTAAAAAACCCAACCGACGTTACCTTTTTTTTTTTTACCTCAAGGGCACTTCAGTCATTTATGTGGAGGAAAGGAAGGTGCTGCTCACTCTCCCACCACCACACATTTTTCCTGCCGATTCAGGAATTGAACCAGTGACCTTTAGGTCCTACACCAGTTTCTCTTCCTGTTAGGCCACTGCTGCCCCCAATTATCATTCATTATTAACTGGTGCTATCACCAGTTTAACACTACGTACTTCCTATTTTGACCATTTAAAGTTTTCTGCTATATTTTCATCCATTCATTTTGTGAACTGCTTAATCCTAATCAGGGTCGTGATGACGCTTGCACCAATCCTGCTAAATTTTGTCTGTATTATTATTATTATTATTATTAGTGTCAGAACTTATACTCACTATTTTACTCTTAAATGTTTTGTTTCCTTTCAATACTTTATGCAACACAATGCTCATGGTCATGCAAAAAAAAATCTCTTTCAATTTATTTGCAGTAGAGGGGTGGGAGTGCTGAAAGCACTCACTCAATCTCTTACTTATTTGCTGAACCGTTTAATCCTATTAAGGTCATGGGCAGGCTGGGCAGTGGTGGCCTGGTGGTAAAGGGTGCTGGATCGCTGATCCTACGGCTGAAGGTTCGAGTCCCACTTTCCACAAGGTTGTCACTGTCCCCCCAGTGTAGTTAACTTGGTTATCAAAGGCTGGTCATGTCTCTCACTATCTATGGTGAGAGGTTCATGTAAAAGAACCAATGCTGAATTTCATAAACAGCGGCTGCATAGCCGTCAGCATGTTTCTGCCCCTTGCTAAAGGGTTGTGTCAGGAAGGGCATCCGGCGTAAAAAAAACAACAAAACAAAACTACACCAAATCAAACATGCGAACCAGATGATTTGACCCCTAAAAAAGGAAGAAGGAGGGTTGTGGAGAGGCTGGTGCCTATTTCAGAGAACACTGTACAACTGTGAGGTACATCCTACAGAGCTCACCAGGGCAACACACACTCACACCTATGGACAATGGGAAACAGATAATTAGCCTAATTTGCATATCTCTGGACTGTGGGAGGAAACTGAAGTACCCAGAAGAAACCACACAAACTCCACATAGAAACACCTGAACCTGGGAATCGAACCCAGGAGGACGTGCTAACACCGACACTACCGTGCCACCAGGGGGCTGAGAGAATGTTTCTTGCTGGATACCCTGAAGTAACTTTTCTTTCAGCCGTCACCAACATTAAAACTACTCAACACCTGAATGAGTTTTTTGAGTGCAAACTAAATATTATGAGTGCAAGATTGCTGTTAATATTCATAAAATGGCCATTAAAAATAGAAAGTAAGCACGCGCGCGCGCGCGAGAGAGAGAGCTTTGTCCTTCCTTCAGGACACTGTCGGAAACCTCTCGCCTCTAATAACACACATGCACGAATCCAGCACTATAAAACACTCACTTACTGTCGAACGACTGTCAAACCAAATGAAAGCATACTAAACAAACTCGTCCGACTAGAAAAATACAATAACTCAACGAGACTTCCTTGGTGACCACATGGAAATGTACGGCGGCTGGATGACGTCAGTTCACGGGAAGCTAACTGAAAAAAAAAAAAGCTTGCGACATCTTGTGGCCAGATGTATGAACTACATCAAAAACATCTCTATTTACAGTACGTTCAACTAATAGTCACATGTTCACTATCACATGACTTTCCGTCCTCTCTCACACACTCATTTGATGAACAGCTTAATCTCACTGGGTTTCTACCTGAGCCGATATCGGACAAAGGCGCACACACACACAACACACACACACACACACAAATATGATGTAGGAAAGTTTACATTCATTTTCTGAGCTGCTTAACCCTAATTAGGGTCGCGGGGAGGCGAGAGCTCCTCTCAGCCGACACTGGGCGAGGGCAAAGTATCGCAGGAACACGACGGCCATGCAGCCTACTCTTGACGAAAATCAGCAATAATTATTTTGCTTGCCTCACACCACAGGCAGTGACAGACATGTCTGTCTGTCTTCCTTTCAGCTTTTTCCCTTTTTACTTGGGAGTCGCCACAGCATTTCATCTGATTCGCACATTTGATTTGGCAGAGGTTTTTACGTCGGATGCCCTTCCTGTCACAACCCTTTTTAGCAAGGGACAGAAACACGCTGACGACTTTGCAGCTACTCTTTACGAAAGTCAGCAATGGTTCTTTTACATGCCTCTCACCATAGACAGTGAGAGACATGGCCCGCCTTTGATAACCCAGTTAGCTGCACTGGGGGGGACAGTGACAACCTTGCTGAGAGTGAGACTCAAACCCCCAACCTTTGGATCAGCGATCCAGCACCCTATACCACTAGACCACCACTGCCCCCTAGGCAGTGACAGACATGATGGGCCTTTGATAACCTAGTTAACTGTACATGGGGGGTGGGGGTGGGGGGTACAGCAATCACAACCCATTGATAGTGGGACTTGAAATAAAAAACCTTTGGGTCAGTAACCCAAAATTAACCTTTGATTTGTTTAAGGTATTTTTTAACAGCAGGTTCAAGCCTGAGAACAGGGACAGAGCAGGTGCCTGAAGAAATATATTTTTGTTGTCCCTATTGTAGCTAAAATGCCATAAGTAATATAATCACATATAGTTTCAGCAAGCAGCATAGCACAAAAGTTAATGTTACATATTGTCATAATGAGGTTATGACTGTTAGAGGATAATTTAAGAATGACAGCAGATTTAACCACATTGTTGAGTTTTAAATACATTTGAAAGAAATCTCCATGCTTTAAAGTTATTTAAATGTTCATGCACATGTCACAGCAGTTGGTATTGTTGAAACTCCAGGGACTCTTTTGTTTTCTGGATAACTACTTGTTTGTGTCCACTAAAATATTCAAACTGCAGCCTAGAATACAGTATACCGTGGCATAGGGGTTAGGGTGCTGAACTCATGATCAGGAGGTTGTGTATTCAAATCCCAGTTAGACCCTCACTGTGCTAAGACCCCTAGGCAAGGTCTTAACCACAAGTGTGCCTCTGTTCACCCAGCAGTATAAATGGGTACCAGTAAAAAAATATATTGGGAAGGTAACCTGCGATGGACTAGCATCCCATCCAGAAGTTGAACTCCTGGTAGCTTCATGCTATGAAAACTGGGGATAAGCACCGGCCTGATGAGCCACTAGGCCTGGGTGTAAAAAGCCCATCAGACTACTTTATAGCATATAAATACAAGACTAGTTGCTGAAAAACATTTCACACCTGTTGAAATGCCAGCGTTTTGTCTTTAAAAGCATGACATGTCTTGTCTGGTCTTGTGTATATTTATGATCGGCGGTTATCAAGCCAGTTTATATTGAAGACGATCATATGCTAAAGGATTTAAATCTGCGGCCACTGGCTTTTCCTACAAATAAGATATCGGTGGCTATGAAACGTGGAAAAAAGCAAAACACTACCATCCGAGTGGATCGAAGAAGAGCCAAAATGGCAAGGACTGTCAATATTCAACTCCAGAAAGATCAAAGGTCTAAAGTTCCCATGAGAACTGATACAATTAGAAGACACCCATCTGAAGCCAGTGAAGCTTGGTGGTGCAAGCATCATGATATGAGGATGTTTCTCATACTACGGTGTTGGGCCTATTTATCGCATACCGGGGATCATGGATCAGTTTGAATATATCAGAACACTTGAAAAGGTCATGCTGACTTATGCTGAATGCCCTTGAAATCGGTGTTCCAACAAGACGTCGACCCCAAATACACCAGTAAACAGGGAAATCTCTTGGCTCTAGACCAACAAGATTGATGTTATGGAGCGGCGGCCCAAACCCTGGACCTTAAGCCAATAGAAAATTTGTGGGGTGACATCAAAAATGCAGTTGCTGAGGCAAAACCAAGAAATACACAAGAACTGTGAAATATAGTCCAATCATCCTGGGCTGTTCACAGGTGCCAGGAGGTTGGTTGATTCCATGCAACACAGTAGCACAGCAGTTCTTAGAAACAGTATTTATACAACTAAATATTAGTTCAGTGATTTAAAGGAAACAAAATGTTTACATTTTTTCAGTTTATACAATGAATGTTTGAGTTTATAAAGAAGAAAGCAGACCCTGCTATTTTTAAGTCTAATATTCATTTTTCTTTAATTTCTTTTAAGGAATAACACAAATTTGATATACAGTGGTACCTTGACTTACGAGTGTCTTTTATAATGAATTTTCCATGATACGAGCTTCGATCCCACCACAAATCTGTCCCATCCAACGAGCAAAATTTTGATTCATGAGCTCTGCTGGGCAAATGGCCTTTTTGGACTGATTAGTCTTGTATTCTTCTGCTTGTATTCCTACGTGCTCCGAGAATCTCCTGTGCAGTGCTTCTCAATTATTTTCTGTGATGGAAGGAAAGAAGGAAGACCCCCCCAGCACCCCACGTGTGACTATAAATAATGTTAACTGCACTTCATTTTGTTTGCTTGGTGCTTTTTCCCCGACACCATAGCAAACACAGAGCGCCACTGCTACCTACTGTAGATGATGCACAATTACACTTAATTCTGGTACAGTATGGTAAAAAAAGCATGTTCCCAAGGGTCATATGTGCCCCCCTAGCATCACACCATGCTCCCCAATGGGGGTTCGTGCCACTATTTGAGAAGCACTGTCCTTGTGGGACCTTACCACAAGCCTTTTCTTGCTGACATCTTTGCCGCAGTCGATGATCGGAAGGGTTAGTTTACTTATTGTTTATTCTTGTTTTATTATTATTTATTTTTATTATTAATGTTAATGTACATGTATTATTATTATTATTATTATTATTATTATTATTATTGAGTATTTTTTTACACGTTTATGTTTAATATATTAGGTCAAATATACGTGTATGTTATTGGGTTATGTGGGTTTGGGAGGGGGTTGGAACCGATTAATTGATTCTATATTATTTTCTATGAGAATTTCTTTATCTAACGAACATTCTGACTTACAAGCTTTCGTAAGTCAAGGTACCACTGTATTTTGCTTCATATTTTTATTTGGAATAGACTGTGTTTTGCTTCCCCAATGCATTTGTGTGAATGAATAAATAGCTATTATAAGGATTTTGAGCTTTATTCACTTTTTAAAACATACTGCTATTATTTGGAAAACAACTGTAAATACTTTATGTTATACAGTATAACAAAACAACATTAAAATTTTTGAGGTGTTGACATGTCTGTGTGTGTGTTAGAGCCCTGCGTGGGCCAAGATCACAAGCCCGCGCCCTCCCTGCACATTAAAATTGTGGCCCACAGCCCGCCCCACACATTCACCCTTGTAGGTCAGCCCGCCCTGCATCGTAAGTGAAATTCTGACCTGGCCCGCAGTTCACCCTGCACAAAATACTTCAGCCCGCCCCGCAGTGAGTTTCTGATTCTCAGCCCGCACCCGCCTCACAGCCCGCTCAACATAACTACATATTAATATTCATCCTTTAATTCACTCAAACAATATGTGAGGCCCTCAAAACCGAGTGTACTTGATGTGGGTTATACGGACTTCCGGTCTTTCAAGTGAGCAAGGGCGCTGTTGAACTCGTTTAGAACTCAGCCTGCACTGATGTGAATCACCAGCAGAGCAGAGAGTTCTGTCGGGGAGCGTCTGTATATAACAGTATAATTTGTTGAAGTGCTCTTTAGCCCCGCAACAGCCCGCATGAATCCGTGACATAGTCCGCAGCCCGCCCCGCAAAACTTGGATCATTCTCAACCCACCCCAGCCCACATACGTTTCAAATTAACCTGCCCCACAAACTAAAAAGTCTGACTTTAAATTTGTGCCTGTGAGAGAAGAACCGTGGTAGTGCATGAGGAAGTCTGTAGTGGCAGAGAAGTATGTTACAGTGGTGCAGGACATGTATGAGAGATGTAAGACAGTGGTGAGGTGTGCTGTCGGCGTGACTGAAGAATTCAAGTTGGAGGTGGGACTGCATCAAGGATCAGATCTGAGCCCCTTCTTGTTTGCGATGGTGATGGACAGGCTGACAGACGAGGTTAGACAAGAATCTCCATGGATTATGATGTTTGCAGATGACATTGTGATCTGTAGTGAGAGCAGAGAACAAGTGGAGGAAAATCTAGAGAGGTGGAGATATGCCCTTGAAAGGAGAGGAATGAAGGTTAGCCTCAGTAAATCAGAATACATGTGTGTGAATGAGAAGGACCCAGCAGAGATAAGGAAGGTGGAGGATTTTAAGTACTTAGGCTCAACAATCCAGAGCAATGGAGAGTGTGGAAAAGAGGTGAAGAAGCGTGTGCAGGCAGGTTGGAATGGTTGGAGAAAAGTGTCCGATAGGAGAGTATCAGCAAGAATGAAAGGAAAAGTATACAAGACGGTGATGAGGCCAGCGATGTTGGATGGTTTAGAAACAGTGGCGCTGAGGAAAAGACAGGAGGCAGAGCTGGAGGTAGCAGAGATGAGTGTTATATTATTATCTATATATACACACTGGTCCTTCTCAAAAACTTAGCATATTGTGATAAAGTTCATTATTTTCTGTAATGTACTGATAAACATTAGACTTTCATATATTTTAGATTCATTACACACAACTGAAGTAGTTCAAGCCTTTTATTGTTTTAATATCGATAAAAAGTATCAAAAAAGTAAAGAAAAACAAAAATCCCTATCTCAAAAACTTAGCATATTTCATCCGACCAATAAAAAAAATGTTTTTAATATAAAAAAAAAATCAACCTTCAAATAATTATGTTCAGTTATGCACTCAATACATGGTGGGGAATCCTTTTGCAGAAATGACTGCTTCAATGCGGCGTGGCATGGAGGCAATCAGCCTGTGGCACTGCTGAGGTGTTATGGAGGCCCAGGATGCTTTGATAGCGGCCTTAAGCTGATCCACAGTGTTGGGTCTGGTGTCTCAACTTTCTCTTCACAATATCCCACAGATTCTCTATGGGGTTCAGGTCAGGAGAGTTGGCAGGCCAATTGAACACAGTAATACCATGGTCAGTAAACCATTTAGCAGTGGTTTTGGCACTGTGAGCAGGTGCCAGGTTGTGCTGAAAAATGAAATCTTCATCTCCATAAAGCTTTTCAGCAGATGGAAGCATGAAGTGCTCCAAAATCTCCTGATAGCTAGCTGCATTGACCCCGCCCTTGATAAAACACAGTGGACCAACACCAGCAGCTGACATGGCACCTCAGACCATCACTGACTGTGGGTACTCGACACTGGACTTCAGGCATTTCCTTCTCCCCAGTCTTCCTCCAGACTCTGGCACCTTGATTTCCGAATGACATGCAAAATTTGCTTCCATCCGAAAAAAGTACTTTGGACCACTGAGCAACAATCCAGTGCTGCTTCTCTGTAGCCCAGGTCAGGAGCTTCTGCCGCTGTTTTCTGGTTCAAAAGTGGCTTGACCTGGGGAATGTGGCACCTGTAGCTCAGTCCACTGCTTCCACAGGTCCCCCAAGGTCTAGAATCGGCCCTTCTCCACAATCTTCCTCAGGGTCCGGTCACCTCTTCTGATTGTGCAGCGTTTTCTGCCACATTTTTTCCTTCCCACAGACGTCCCACTGAGGTGCCTTGATACAGCACTCTGGGAACAGCCTATTCGCTCAGAGATTTCTTTCTGTGTCTTACCCTCTTGCTTGAGGGTGTCAATGATGACCTTCTGGACAGCAGTCAGGTCAGCAGTCTTACCCATGATTGCGGTTTTGAGGAATGAACCAGGCTGGGAGTTTTTAAAAGCCTCAGGAATCTTTTGCAGGTGTTTCGAGTTAATTGGTTGATTCAGATGATTAGGTTCATAGCTCGTTTAGACTACCTTTTGATGATATGCTAATTTTTTGAGATAGGAATTTTGGGTTTTCATGAGCTGTATGCCAAAATCATCAGTATTAAAACAATAAAAGACCTGAAATATTTCAGTTGGTGTGCAATTAATCTAAAATATATGAAAGTTTAATTTTTATCAGTACATGACAGAAAATAATGAACTTTATCACAATATGCTAATTTGTGAAGAAGGACCAGTACACATGCACCTATTATTACTTCAATAAATATATACATACACATACAGTACACGAATTATTACTAAAAGTCTACAGATGACCCTCCAGGCCATGTTGAACGTGAATAAATTTGCTGCACGTTTTGAATGACGTCTGTGAGGGAGGTGATGAAGAATTCATCTATCTATCTATATTTTGTTACAGCGACATCGCGACATCTAGAGGCTAAGGCAGTTGCTTGGGAGGACAGGGGAGGACTGGGCGCGGAATCGTGCTGACCTTTTTGGTCATTGTAAATTGAACTATATTTCTTTTTTGTTTTTAATTTTAATAAAGATACAATGTCATGCAGAGGTGTATTAATAATTTTTATAGACCAATACTATTTATAGTCGCTCGCGGGGTGGTGGGGGGCGTAGAAAATAATTGAGAAGCACTGGATTAATTCCAAATACAGTACTGTACTGTATCTAAATATAACGTAATATCTCTCACTCACCGCTAGAGGGCAGAACTACCCTGAAAAAGTGAAAACCAACATTACACAGTGGGCCAACATCTTATGAGAACCTCCTATTTAAACGAGTCACTGTACCTACACCCAAGTTTAACCATGGCTTTAAACTCAGGAAGATTTCCTTTGATATTTAGTTGCTTTTCTTACTCAATTACTAGTAATTATTAATTAGTCCTTTTTCTTCAAACGGTCCTAATCCTTCACCCACCCACCCATCAACCCATACACACACACACACACACAAAGAAACAACTTGTTTAACTTTATTAAAATGAGAGAATATGCAACAGAGCATTATTCTCATACTCAAGTTTATAACCAGCGAACAACCCGCAATATTATATATCAAATTTATCTAATTCCTAAACCTTTGGTCTTTGATGAAAATTGCAAATTGAAGCATACAACACTGGTTAATTAATTTTTGCAACCAATACATGTTAGAAATCAAAATGCATAATTAAAAATGATAGTTATTATATATTGCCCTCACATTTTATCAATAGATATGTGGACAAATCTTTTTTTTTTTTTTAATCTATACATAGAATAAATAGAATGTTTTAGATCACAAATTGACAAACAACATTTTGGGAGAAAAGATCAGGAAGAGTAATAAACAAGTTTACAACAAAGGGGGAAATATTCAATCAAAAACCTTATTTTTCACTATGAACTGCACGAGAGGGCAATTTTCAGAAGAAAATCATTTAGGAGAAAAACAAGAGGGTTGGGATTGGGTGGGGTTGGGGCATGCATGAAGCATGAGGTCTGGACTGAACCGTGACCAGTCCTTCAGGTTAAAAATCTTATCTGGAAAGGTTAATGATAAAAGTCCTAATCCAATCTGATGGAGAAAATAAACTATTGAAGTTATAACAGGAAATGTAACAGCAAGTGATCCAAACCAAGTAACGTTATAATGACTCTTAAATCCTAAAATCTCTAAAGTGGCAGCATAAGCTCCCTGATAAACCTGCACAATATAGGACTGAAGCAGCAAGCAGTTGGGTTTTCCTCATTGCCAAACACAAGCCTGTAATAAATGTAGCAGCACATAAAGTGGAATGTTAGCAGACAATGCCATTGGTGTAACACGAAACAAAAAGCTCTATTCTTCCTTTTAGCAGCATATTGATGGATGTTCAGAGAATCTAATAAATGAAAATAAACAAACAAAAAGACACAATTCAATATAAATTTGATATGGTCTCATAAGAGTACAGTAGGCCATACATGATGTAATATAATGGAATGTAAATTGGTGTATAACAGCATATTAGTACATTGCATTGTCACATGGCAGTATAATTAATTCTGAGATTTTCTTCATAAAGATCTGGGCTTTTATGGAAATCTATGCGTCGGCCCTGCTTTTGAGGTGAATCAGCAAAATTCAAGTATATACTTTTTAAATGCTTACACAAACAATAAAAATAATAATTAAAAAAACACTACAAATTCTAATAGATCAATTTAATAATATGCTATCTAAACTTGCATGGTGCAAACCTTTGCCAAAAAGAAAAATATATATTTTATATTTTAGCAGAACTTTACGATTGCTAGGATGGAGTCCAACCTTTTTTCAGCTAGCCTTCGGTAAAACTCATCAGTAAACCCTGCAAGTATACTTAACCTAACACAATGGGAAGCCAGCCCCAGAAAAGACAATAACTTATTTAAAAAAGAAAAAAACCTATATTCATCTGCTTATGCACCATATTTCTAAAATAATGGAAAAGTGCTCCAAAGGTTACCTTTTGCTTGGAGAAATTATTTATAAATGTTGAAAATTCCATCCATCACCTACTGTGAGCTTTAATAAAATGCAGCAATACTTCCTGAAACACCTTCCCTATCAATTGTGTTTCGCTGGAAAACATGCTCAAATATTATTATTAAATTCAGTTCTACAGGACACATATTGCACAACAGTACTGATGTCCTAATAGTCACAGAATCCTCTTACTTGCAATAGCACTACAGTGAGTCTGCATGTTCCGCATCCTCACACTTACTGACTTGCTTTTCCTTTCTCACTCCAAACTTCCTCTTTTCTCTCTCAAATCTTGACCTACCGGAGTCCAATAGATGTGCAACCTTAACCTTGTGCAACTCACTCGCACTTTCTTTGTCAATACTGAGAATTGTTAATGTATAGAAATGTGCTTCGTAAAGATCAACCCTCTAACCTGTCAATTCATCCACGCAGCGAGGATGAAGAGGTCATGCCACCTACTCTTTTTAAATTGTTTTGCTTCCACTATAAAAATATCCCTGCGAACTACAAATGGCTTCCGTATTTTTTTTAATCACACGACTTCTTGGCTCAAGCATCCAATCACAGAAGCTGGGCAGGTCTTTGGCTTGTGATATGCACAGCTGGAAAACTGCTTTCCTGAATACTCACTCATTAGAGTGCACCCCTCCTGTTCATTCAAATGCAGCTTTCATGCACAATACATAGCTTCATGATAAACAAAATTGGTACACAGACACGATGGGCGGCAAAGTGGTTAGCACGTCCACCTCACTGGAAGAAGGTCCTGTGTTTGATTACCAGCTCAGGTGTTTCTGTGTGGAGTTTGAATGTTTTCCCTGTGCTTGCGTGGGTTTTTTCAGGTACTCCGGTTTCCTCCCACTGTCCAAAAACATGCACAGAAGGATACTTGACTGTTCCAAATCTCCCCCAAGTGTGAGTGGGAGTAGGAATGGTTGTGTGACTATTGGCCCCTCAATGGCCTGGTGAACTGTTCAGGATGTACCCCGCGCTTGCCGGGTCGGCTGAGATGGGCACCAACTTCCCTGTGGCCCCTAATTAGGATTAAGTGGATCAGAAAATAAACGAATGACACACACACACACACACACACACACACACACACAACGTAAACTGATTGGTCCATTATCTCTGAATTAAAAAAAAAAAAAAATCCTGAATTGAATGCTTGAATCAAATTGACAGATACAGTTGGTTATTGTTGACTTGGAGAAGGAGACGTCATCATAGACAGGCTTCAAAATTTTGTTTTAGTGTGGAGTTTTTTTTTTTTTGTACTTATATTCCCACGCAACAAATACAAAAACAGTTACGCCCCTAAGGCTTGGTGAATGATGATGAATTGTAGTCCTCTTGACTTTCCATTTATCCAGCGACATCCACCTACCCACAGTGCATAACTGCTAAATAGTAACAAGCTTGAATTGAACTGGTCTGGTTCAACACATTTATAAAAAAAATTCTCTCTCTCTCTCACACACACACAAATAATTACAGTTTTAATTTTTCAAGTATAAAAGTTTAAGGCATACATTCCCCCTACTTATTTTTTTAATAATTTCCAAAATATTGTTTCACTGTGTAATTTATGTAATTCTGATACTACACAGCTAAAAGTTCTGTACTGTTCATCTATCTGAATATATTATACATTTTAAGGATACATTTATTTATAGTGCCATGAGAACACCTTTGCCCCCATTTTTATTTTGTCATAACCCTTAATTTTTTCTGATCTACAAACTAATGTAGTAGAACATAAAAGACCACATGAGTAAACAAACTACATGGTTTTCAAATGATCTTTTGATTATCAAAAGGACAAAAATTCACGACTACCTGTACCACCCACGTGAAACAAACTTGATTGATAAAAAAAATGGTATCCATAGGAGAATGGCAGGGTGAAAACCACTGCTAAGAAAAGCCAAACATGAAGGCTCGTTTAACAGTGTGAAAACACACGTTCGGGAAAATGTTCTATTGATTGATGAGCCAAAAGTGGATCTTTTTGAGTCATTTGAGTTCCAGGTTATATCTGGTGTGAACCTAACACAGATCTCAACAGCAGGAACCTCATGCCAAAAGTCAAACATGGTGGTGGTAGTGTAATGGTGTGGGGATGCTTTGCTACCTCAGAGTCTGTAGGGTGTGCCATAATCGAAAGTACGAATTTAGTGTGTGCGTGTATGTGCTCACTTTGGATGGGTTAAATGGAGAGGAAATCTTTCCCTTATGGAATTAATACAGGAGATCAAATCAAACCAGTGGGTGAGATCTGAAACTCAAGGCAACAAGGTTCTGCAGCCGGCCAAGAATCTGAAGTATAAGAGCATGTCCACCTCTGGCTCTGTAAATGACATTTAAAATCGATCTTTTTAAAATTACTTAAAAATTATATATATATATATATATATATATATATATATATATATATATATATATATATATATATATATATATATATATACACACACACACACACACACACACACACACACACATTTTTTAAGGAAAAAAGTGCCCCAAAGTGTCTCTATCGCAATGCAAAACATTGAAACAGTTTTCAGTTTAAGGGTAATTTTTTCATGTGGGTGATCTAGTAGGTGAGATTTTGTGTAGTTTTTTTTTTTTTACTCAGGTTGTCGTCTCTATTATAATACATTTGTTTCAAGGTCAGAAACAATTATGCAGTGTGAATAAACAGAAAAATCAGAACAAGGGTAAAGACACTGTGGCACTGAGACTTGCAACAAAAACTCACAGCTTGTTATGGTTACTGAAAAAATTCCATCCCAATAAATAGGAAGATAATTATTCACGATGGCCCTTTAAGGTAAAGGCCCTTTACTTTCAAATTTTGAATCAGTTGCAAAAAAGATGCCTTAGTGGACCATTATCATGCTTAAAAAATTAAAAAAAAAAAATAAAGCAAAAAAAAATTATTATAGTTTGCTTTTCTTATCTTTATGTGTACTACACACTTAAACAATTGTTCTCTTCAGGCTCTGTGGATAATCACTGAATAGTTGATTATAATAGCGATTCAACGATATCCACTATTCAGTGATATCCACCTTTTGTGAATAATTGTTAGATATACATACAAGTCTACCCACGTTTATGCATACACAAACACACAGGCACAAATATTACCTCTAGTTAAATCCTTATAATTTCCTTCCCCCAACCAAGGAAATCTGAAGATAGAAAAGAAATGACATCAAAAATTTATGTCGCGCACATCTGTTGGGGTGCATGACTGACTCTGAGGATCTGCTTCTTTTTTGGTGGCCCCACAATCCTGATGCTTGTTCTGTTGACATTCTCTGAGGCTACTAACCAGCAACTGCTCAATCTTCTCCTGACATGACTTCAGGCATTCCTATAAAGGAAAATGAGATCAACAATATATTATAAAGAATACATACAAATAATGCATACATGAACATGGAAAATCTCACTTCATAGGCTGGCAAAAGATTATCATGCCAAAGTGCATGTACTATCCTGTACTACTGGCTGCATTTTACCTGGGCCTGCTCTTTTATCATGTCATGGCCACATTCTTGAAACCTTGATTTCAAGTTTCAGCAGGTTTCTGATTCCAAGCTAAAATGCTGTGCTCAAAAATGTCCTTTTTTATAAGATGGGGGGAAAAAGGAAGCATGGAAGGATGCACGTGTGTGTGCCTGTGTGTGTCTAAGCGTACATACTGTTCTCTCTTTCTGGCTATGCAGCTAAAAATTTAATATGTACATGTGTGTGTTTCGGGTTTAGCAGTGGTGAGCCATAACCCATAGCCATGAGAAGTGGAGGCCTATGTCTGGCCACAAGAATGCAACTTGGAGCACACATTCCTCCATCACTGAGTATACACACACATAACCATACAAAAGAACGACAGCGCACACACGCACACACACACACACACACACACACACATTTTACATTAAAGCCCCCCCCCACACACACACACGCCATTTTACAGCTGGCAACTACAGCTGTAGCCAAACCGTACAGGCTCTCTTCTTGAAACGTAAATAGCTTCAATATGCAACTAGTGGAAACACCAACAGACACCAAATGCACAAGAATCATGGCAATATTTCATAAAGACCCCAAAGCACTTGGAATCTTGTGAAATAACAAGCACTTAATGTGTGATGATAGAGTAGTGGTTGGCATGTCTACCTCACAGCAACGATGTCCTGAGTTTTAGTCCAAGGTTCGGTAGGGGCATTTCTGCGTGGCGGTTGCTTGTTCTTCTGTATTTGCATGAGTTTGGTCTGAGTACTCTGGTTCCCTCTCACAGTCCCAAGTTATGCACGTTAAGATAATAACCTGTTCCAAATTGCCCCTAGATGGTAGTGTGAATGTTTGTGTTGGGACTGTCAAGCTGTTTAGGCTGGACCACACCTTTCGCTAGAATCGGCTCAGAAAGGTTTCTGCCTCTTTGTGATCCTAATATTGTTAAGCAGTTGGCAAGTGAATGAGTGTATTGGGGCAAAGGACAGTATTGGTGGTGATTTCATTTTTTTATTTTTCAAGTTATACTCCTAATACAAATAATTAGTTCACCATAAAAATATATTCTGAAGTTTTTAATATGTGGAGGAAGACAATCTTGCTTCCCTAAAAATTTCAAGTTGCCAACATCAGTCGTTTTACAGTTTTCAGGCGTTATACTGTCTCCCTTAAAAAACCTTTTAAATGTAATTTATTCATATTTCATTCACAGTGTTGATGTTAAACCTGCCGTAATATTATAGAAACACATAACCTGTAATAAATATTGGTTGACTTGAAAAAAATCCATTCAAAATTACAGATTTTTTCCCAAAATTACTGTTTCAGTTAAAATGCTGTAGTATTGTAATATGCATGTTGTCATACCTTAAAATTATGCATATCAGAAGAGTACGTTTTTTTGCTTTATGTGAAATCTAAGCTCCCAGGGTGTTTAAAAAATTGGAGTTGGGGAGCTTATTAAAATGTCACCAGCAGAGTAGAATGGTAAGTGCTTATTACCATCTAGGTGGAAACCCCCTTACTTTTCCCTGCCTTTAAACATTTCCTTTAAACATTTTCCAGTAAAATTGAGCCAATCAACACTGTCAACTTTAGCACATAGCACACCAGTGGAACATAAACAAAAGCACATGGCCAGGAAGTTAATGAGCAGGAGAATAGGGTGAAAAATCCTCATCATCACTTTCTGATATGATGAGAGCATCCCATAGTTTTGCTGTAGCAGTTTCTAATGGTTCATCGGTTGTTGGACATTTAACAAGAGAACACAGCAAAATATTTTCCTGTTTTTTAAAGCACGGCGGAACGATCAAATGTGTCGTTACTGATGAACATTATAGACATTCCCCAGTGGCAGGGGGTCTTGAAATACCATGTAAACTCACGTTTACAGGCAGTGAACGCCTCATTTTACGGTTACAGAGACTGATTAAATAAAATTGGTAAGTTTGATCTACCATTTTGCTCCCAGTCCACATGGTTATTAGACCTAGGATAAAAAACAGTGTGTGTGTGTGTGTGGGTTATTATTGGAGGACGCTTATTACGTCAAATATGGTAAGTTTCATTTGTATGACACTCAATATCCTTGAAAATTTTTTAAAAGCAATATGAAGTTAAGGACGTTTTACAGGACACCAAGTTAAATACAATTTTATTTAAGAAATTAAATTATGTTTCTTTTCAGATTAACAATACTGTGTGATTCTGGACTGTTGGTTCAAGCATGGATCATGCATGTGATTCAAATTTAGCCAATGGCTGTGAGCTTTTGTTTCTCCCTCCTGCTGATTGGTTGAGATGATGTGTATGCCTCTTTTTTCTCATTTGCGCATGAGTTGTCAATGTGCATTTTTTTTTAGTGTGTTTTAATCACCAGTTAAGCTCTATGATGCCACCCAAACACAGTGCATCTTCTCTGGCTTCTGGTAAGGAGCCTAAGTGCCAGAAAAAGGTGATAACACTACATGGCTCTTCCGAAGAAATAAGACTTTCTCCTGAAGAAACGACAGTTTCTTCCGAAGAAATAAGACTTTCTCCTGAAGAAACGACAGTTTCTTCTGAAGTGCCTGAAGAGGAACAATCATCTGAACTGTAGTAATGTACTATAGTATTAAAGTCTTTTTCAATTATTATTCCAGTACAGTACCTAAGTTACTGTTTAGAATGTTTGTGTGTGATAGTTTATGCACTGTGCTGTAGCATGTTTATCCTTTTGTTTATCCAATTTCTTACACTTCATGTTCTTTTTGTTATGGTCTGTGTTTTGGGGGGACTTTGATTTTGGCAGCTCTGTTCTCTAACTGTTTTCTCCCTGCTCTAGCTGAGAGGTGTAACTGACCTGCTCGGGCTGACTGCAGCAGCGCACACCTGATTTCACTCCTCTCATCTACTCCCTATAAAGACAAGCCACACGCTCACCTCTGCGCCAAAAGATTGTCTCGCATCATGTCCCTACTTCTCTGTGTTCTGTCTGACTTCTGGTTGTAGCCCTGTGCTCAACCAGTTCCCACTCCATAGTTTCCCAGTGCTTAAAGTTTATTGCATTTCTCTTCGTCACCAGTAATGTAGTTACTGTGTTTACGCTCTGCTTAAGTTGAATTTGAATAATTATAATAATAAATCAACTCTGTGCCATCTCACACTGTTTTCGGCAAAGTCCGGCTGAAAGTGGATTACATCATTATATATATATATATATATATATATTATATACACACACACATACACACAGTAGGCCCTCGTTATTCGTAGGGGTTTGGGTCTGGCCCCTCCCGTGAATGAAGATAATCCGCGAGTTCTGTACCCGGAAGTAAAACCCCATGTATCATATTACATGCGCGAATGCACAACCGGAAGTAAAATATTATGTATCTTTTACATGCGCTAAAATATGCTTCTTAAACACATTCTATAGACAGTCTTACATATTAAAGTAGTAAAATGTAGGACTGATTAAGACAAACTTAATTTTTTACTGTGATATTTTTTGATAATAAAATAAAATAAATAAAATAAACATACAGCATATATATTTGTTTGTGTGTGTGTATGTATGTATATATATATATATATATATATATATATATATATATATATATATATATATATATATATATATATACACACACACACACACACAGACAGACACATGCACATACGCACATACACACAACACACATACATACATACATACACACACACACACACACACACACACACACACACACACACACACACACACAAACACAGTATATGCAAAAAGAACCATTTTCCTTAAAACATACAGCACTGTAGTTTTCAAAAATGCCCACTAGAGGGATATATTGCATTATTTGTGAGGCAGCGTGAGATGGCAGAGTGGATTTATTATACAAACACTTAAACAGCGTGCTTCAACTGAGGTAAGCGTGCAGTTTGTGTTTAAAGGGAGTAGGACTGAATTCAGGTATGAACTGCATTCAGCCCGTGCAGCTCAGCCACGCCCCTCAGCCGGAGCGGGCAGAAAACAGAGTTTTAGAGTTAGAGAACGTTACAGTACAAACAAACAGGGACGTGATGTGAGTTAATCCTCTGGCACAGAGGTAAGTATGCTTGTGTTTATTGAGAGTAGATGAGAAGAGTGAAATTCTGGTGTGAGCCACGGAGCAGCTCAGCCACGCCCCTCAGCCGGAGCGGACAGTTAGAGTGAGAGAACACAGCCATCAAAATCAAAGTCCCCCCAAAACACAGACCATAACAAAAAGAACATAAAAAACATGAAAATGTAATAAATTAGATAACCAAAACAAAACGATAAACATGCTACACCACTGCACGTAAAATCACACACACACACAAACATTCTAAACATTAACTCAGGCACTGTACTAGAATAATGATTCAAAAAGACTTTAATACTAGAGTGCTTTCAGATGATTATTCCTCTTCAGGCACTTCAGAGGAAACTGTCGTTTCTTCAGGAGAAAGTCTTATTTCTTCAGAAGAGACATCCAACATCATTACCTTTTCTAGCGCTTAGCCACAGAAGACGCACAGCGTTTGAGTGCCATCATAGAGCTTAACTGGTAATTAAAACATACTTAAAAAAGGCCATTTACAACTTGTGCACGAATGAGGAAAAAGGGGCATTACATCATCGCAATCAATCAACAGGAAGGAGGACATCCATTGGCTAAATTTGAATGACGTGACAGTTGCTCGGCAGTCTGCGAATATGCAAATCATGAGTGAAAAACCGCGAATAGTCAAGGGCCTACTGTATATAGGATTTTACTCCCGCGTTGATCATTCTCGCATGTAATATGATGCATAGGGTTTTACTTTTGGGTACAGAACTCGCGGGAAGGGCCGAAACCGAACCCCCACGAATAATGGGGCCTACTGTACATACAAATAGGTTAAGCTAAACCGAAGCAATCCACCTGTGTTAAATAATTTTCCATTATGAATGAGGATATGATCCTAATATTGGCAGGGACAGTGTGATACTCACTACTTCAATATGGGTGATTTTAGCCAGTAGCTCAGTCATGCTCTCTCCCCAGTCACTGTTGTCCAAGTCGTTGCTCTGAAGTCCGCACACTGCCGCACCAACACTCCCTGTGGCGATCATTGAGGGAGGGTACATCACAAAGCTGTGATCTAAAAAGAGAGACATCCCACATATAAAATAGAGCATGCAAATTGTTCACCTGAGAATCAACAAAGCTCCCTGCAGACGACAAGGCTAATCAGCACTACTCGGTGTGTGAAAGTAGGGTAGGGAGATGGCTTGAGGAAAACTGAATGAGTTCTCGTTTTCACATCAGTGGTGAATTGAGCCGAGACCTGACATGCACATGCAGGCATCACTTCCTTTTTCTCAATGATGTAGCTGTGATTAAAAAATAAAAATAAAAATAGCAGAGCTTAACCCACACCAATGCCCCATCCTCTCACATTTCTGATGGCCTTTGCAATTCTTTAGGCCCTCTTAATATTGCCTGTTCAATTTTACAGATGGACATTGGGTGGTCAAATCAGAAACTTAACCCAGACACTACTTACATCACTAATTTTAACTGTTAACAGAGTTACAAATCAGTGTTTCTTTTCTCAGAAGATGTGGAGGATGTGACAGACAGGCTTGGATAAACACACAGGGAGCAAGCCAGCTGCACTGTGGGATGCCTTGAGAACTACATATCCAAACACCAAAATAAAACCCCAAACATTTACATTTACTCCCAAAAAGCAGCAGCACAGCCTTTGCTGTGGCCGTCTTTTGCTCATTTTATAGGCCATATGAATAGACACAAGCCTGCAGGAACACGCCCAAAGCAGGAAACTATTCCCACTGACACAAAAATAAGATAAGACCTCCAGAAAAAGACAGACTTTCCTACTCATCTTAGACATGCTGGAGGAAACAGAAGGACCCTCAATTTTCTTCTCCCATATTAGGGTAAAAATGATTTTCAAGTTTTTAGAGTTACTAAAATTACTGAATGGCTGCAAAGCAAGCCAAGTTTTGCAATCATTTTGTTTCTCTTTTACACTCTACATATAAGGCTGACAGTTAGAGGGGCAGTGGTGGTCTAGTGGTATAGGGCGCTGGATCGCTGATCCAAAGGTTGGGGGTTCGAGTCCCACTCTCCACAAGGTTGTCACTGTCCCCCCCAGTGCGGCTAACTGGGTTATCAAAGGCGGACCATGTCTCTCACTGTCTATGGTGAGAGGCATGTAAAAGAACCATTGCTGACTTTTGTAAAGAGTAGGCTGCAAAGTCGTCAGCGTGTTTCTGTCCCTTGCTAAAAGGGTTGTGACAGTAAGGGCATCTGACGTAAAAACCTCTGCCAAATCAAACGTGCAAATCAGATGATTCGCTGTGGCGACTCCCGAGTAAAGGGGGAAAAGCTGAAAGGAAGACAGACAGTTTATATGAAGGTAGTCTATGGTTATATGTTGTTTGATGTAAGCTGACAGGATGGAAGCATACAAGTGAATTAATCCATAAATAAGGAACTTATTTCATCCTATGCATCATTGCACACAAATTTAAACAAAGCCGTTATCAATAATTTCGAAGAAAAAGTACATTTAAGCTGTCCAAAGACTAGAAGCTGTTCACAACACAAACAGCAAGAAAGTGGGAAATAAACATAAATGATGCACTGTTTCCCCCTACAAACAAATATTTTTCCCAGACAAATTCCTTTGTCTGTTTTGCTGCAGCCAGTTTTCCCACCACCCCCTACACTTCTTCATTTTAAATGCTTTGTCAAGACAGCAGTTGTGAGCATTTCCACTTTTATGACCATTACATTCTCAGTGGATCTGGTTATTAGTTGACTAAATCAAAATGACTAGGAACAACACCAGCACAACAGGATGGATACAACAGGGTGGACTTATTGGTTGGGGTAAAATAAGGCATCGTGACTGCACATCTTTTCAGCATTCAATTAATCATCTAATGCAACTGCACGCTTTCAATCAGCACATCCTATAGAGTTAATGATGCATATCTCTTATGGACAGTCTGCACCATTAAATCAGCTACACTTTTGTAGTGACCATTAACTCCAGACTACAAACGACCATCACACATTCTTTAAAAGTGACTTTTGGTGGCTTTCAAACAGCATGGAAGTCACGAGATCAATGGTGGAAGATGGGGATTTTAGCCAACTTTAGAACTCTGTTTCTGTTTTAGGAACTGCAACAGATCTCGTTATGTTTAAGTCTGTCATTTCCTTCTGACTCAGAGGCTTTGTGTATTTAATTCCATTTTACAGTAGAAGTTGTATACAGAAGCTCCCCGACTTGCGTTCATCCGTTTTTTTGATTTTACGTTTTTTTTTCCAAAAAAAAAGTCAAATTTTGAGTTGAGACGTACCTATGCTGCGTCCATTGTTTACAAACAGACTAAACGTGCCCCTCCTTCTCAGTTCAGTTTTATATACAGTTGGCCCCCAATTTACGAAATTAATCCTTCCAGAGCCCGTTTCGTATAGCGGGGATTTCGTAAGTAGGGGGTCACGTCTTACATATTAAACAGCTAATTCGTTCCAAGGCTCCAGCCTTTGGACTGGATAAACCCCATAAACCATTTAAAATGATAAAAGTACACCAATTTTGTATGAAATATGTGTTAAAAGTAAAAGAAAATTATTTATTAAACCATTGAAAACATTTTATTAACATATTAAACCATTTTCTTAACATTTATTAATTAAACCATTATTAAACATTTTTTATTAACACATACACACACCTCTCTCTCTTTATCTCTCTCGCACAAGCTGTGGGCCATGCCCACAAGACGTGGAATTCAAAGTGCATTCCCTGTTTGACAAACTCAACTTTCATTTGATTCCTTAAGGAAGGGATCGGAATTCCAGATGAGCTCAAATGCGCCCACAGTTTCTGTCCCTTGCTAAAAAGGGTTGTGACAGAAAGGGCATCCGACGTAAAAACCTCTGCCAAATCAAACGTGCGAATCAGATGATTCGCTGTGGCGACTCCCCGAGTAAAAGGGAAAAAGCCGAAAGGAAGACAGACAGACAGAAAGTACAGTATGAGCGTCATACGTCACTGTAACAACTTACGTTCGGCACCAATTAAAAACGTAAGTTGGGGAGCGTCTGTATTTATTTATTCAGTTATTGTTATGACAAGGCCAACCTTAGTAGTTCTAGTATATCTCTTTACAAACCTCTGTTCATAGCAATTATTTATTTTATTTGTTACAATAGGGACACTCTTTTACATGACCTATGATCCACAAACAAAATGTCTTCAGCAATTTTCAATAATTTTGCTAAAAATCTTGAAAGCAACACATACACCTCTTACTAATAATTAACAAATTATTTAGACAAATTTCAATTTTACAGACTATATTTGTTTTACTTTTTGCAGTTTCTATATACTAATGCATATACTGTATTCGACATGATAAGCGCCCAGGGCGCTTTAAAAATTGGAGTGGGTGGGCGCTTATTAAAATGTTACCAGCGGAGTGGAACGGTAAGTGCTTATTACCATCGAGCTGAAAAATATGAATAATAACAGAACAATAAAAGAGTTTTACTAGTATTTGTGTTATTCATTTTGTGGTATCAACCAAATTACATGAAAGTTGAAAATAAACAGAAAACAGCATCATTTTTTTTTAAATAAAAGACCCCTTACTTTTCTCTCCTGATGCTTTTCTTTTAAATATTTTCCGGAAGTAAAATCGAGCCAATCAACACGAATATCAACTTTAGCACATGGCACCGTTATGGGCATGTAAATAAATGTGACACGTGGTATTACTCAGCTGTTTTTGGGTCTGGAACTTTCCAGCATAGACCTAGTTGCGCATGTGCCTTGGTGACGGATCAGGCGATTTGGAATATTCCAGAATGGAACTTTCCCAACCTTTAGGAAATCTATATTAAGGACCTGTTGCCGACTGGCTCCAGTCTCTTCGAAGGCGGATCATCTAAGGAGAAGTTAGCACGCGGATCATGGATATTATCCATGTTCATCTACAGCCAACGCGAGGATTTTCATCATTTGTTTCTTTCGATACGCGGGATTCCAAGCCCTTTACCGCCGTTGCACTCGCCGCCTCTAAATTTACCATGCTGCAGCTGCTTGGTGACTATTTTTGTTTTGGGACTCTTCTTCAATTTGTATTTTGTTTAGCTCTAAGCTGCAAGTTATTATTTTGCCTTTGTTGATATTATCAAATTGTATATAGTTTATGCCGTGGTTTGCTAGTTTCACGGGGCAATTTCCATCTTCTAAATTCCATATGTTACAGTACATTGAACCAATCAACATGAACATAAACAAAAGCACATGGGCAGGAACGTCCTTAAATTTAAAGTTAGTGAGCAGGAGAATCGGGTAAAAAATACTGGTCATCACTTTCTGATAGGTCCATATTTGGCTCATTGCTCAATTCATTCAGAGCATCCCATAGTTTTGCTGTAGCAGTTTCTAATGGTTCATCGGACATTTACCAAGAGAACACAGCAAAATATTTTCCTGTTTTTTAAAGCGTGGCGGAACAATCAAATGTATTGTTAGTGATGAACATTAGAGACATTCCACTGTGGCAGGGAGTGGGTCTTGAAATACCGTGTAAACTCACTTTAACAGGCAGTAAACGCCTCATTTTATGGTTACAGAGACTCCTCCTCTTCTTCTTCTTCTTCTTTTCCTTTCGGCTGTTCCCTTCAGGGGTCGCCACAGCAAACCATCCGCCGCCATCTCACCCTGTCCTCTGCATCTTCTTCTCTTACTCCAATGACCTTCATGTCCTCCTTCACCACATCCATAAATCTCTTTTTTGGTCTTCCTCTAGGCCTTCTGCCAATATACTCACTATCCCTCCTTTGCATATGTCCAAACCATCTCAATCTAGCCTCTCTGACTTTGTCTCCAAAACGTCTTACATGGGCTGTCCCTCTGATGTACTCATTTCTAATCCTATCCATCCTCGTTACTCCCAGAGAGAACCTCAACAGAGACTGATCGATTAAAATTGGTTAGTTTGATCTATCATTTTGCTCCCAGTACACATGGGCGGTTATTAGACGCAAGAGAAACACTGTGTGCTTATTGGAGCAGGGTGCTTATTACGTCAAATATGGTGTGTGTATATATATATATATATATATATATACACATACACACACACACACACCTATATTATATATAGGTGTATACATATATACACGTGTGTGTGTATGTGAAAATGAAGTTTCAATAGTATGTCTTTGTCCTGTCCTTTTATTTTTACTATATATATATATATATATATATATATATATATATATATATATATATATATATATATATATATATATATAAAATGTATAAAGTATGCTGTATAACGTTTATATATTTTATTAATAAATATCACCGTACAAAATTAAGTTTTTCTTAAGCATTACTATATTTTACTACATCAATACTGTATTAATAAGTAAAATTGTCTATAGAATGTGTTTAAGAATCATATTTTAGCGCATGTAATAGATACATGGTATTTTACCTCCGGTTGCTCATTCATGCATGTAATATGATACATGGGGTTTTACTTCCGGGTACAGAACTCGCGGATTATCTTCATTCGTGGGAGGGGCCAGAACCAAACCCCCACGAATATCAAGGGCCTACTGTATATACAAAAGAACACCTTTAAATATGTTTTCCTTGAAACATACAGCACTGTAGATTTCAAAAATGCCCACTAAAAGAAGGTATTTCATGAAACATGAGATGACTGAATTCAGGAATGAACTGCATTCAGTCCGAGCAGCTCAGCCACGCCCCTCAGCCGGAGTGGGTAGAAAACAGAGTTCTACAGTGAGAGAGTTAGAGAGCATTTCAAACCAAAGAAGCGGTGATGTGATGCGAGTTAATCCTCTGGTGCAGAGGTGAACGTACTTTTTTTTTTATTGTGAGTAAATGAGAATAGTGAATTCAGGTGTGAGCCACCGAGCAGCTCAGCCACACCCCTCATCCGAAACGGAGAGAAAACAGTTAGTTAGAGGCACAGCGCCAAAATCAAAGTCCCCCCAAAACACAGACCATAACAAATAGGACATAAAAGAACAAGAAATGTAACAAATTGGATAAACAAAACGAGAAACATGCTACACCACAGTAAATAAAAATCACACACAGACATTCTAAACATTAACTTAGGTACTGTACTGAAACAATAATTGAAAAAGACTGTAATAGTGGAGTGTTTTACAACAGTTCAGATGATTGGTCCTATTCAGGCACTTCAGAGGAAACGGTCATTTCTTCCAGATAAAGTCTTATTTCTTCAGAAGAGACATCCAACGTCATTAACTTTTTCTGGCGCTTAGCCGATGTTTGAGTGGCATC
>CM045733.1:34262500-34270000 GCA_024760905.1 Plotosus lineatus
AGTTTGCGGGTCACCGAGCAACTGTCACGTCATTCAAATTCAGCCAATAGCTGTCCTCAGTATGTAAAACAGTATGTATATGTTTTCATTTTGTATGCATATTATTTTATCCAGTTAAGCTCTGTGATGCCACTCTAAGGCCGGCGAAGCGCCGTCTCTTCTGAAGAAATAAGACTTTCTCCTAAAGAAACGACAGTTTCTTCTGAAGTGCCTGAAGATAATCAGCTGAACTGTTGTAAAGCTGTAGTATTAAAGTCTTTTTCAATTATTATTCCAGTTACAGTGCCTAAGTTAAGGTTTAGAATGTTTAGAAGCCACGGAGCAGCTCAGCGACGCCCCTCGGCCGGAGCAGACAGTTAGAGTGAGAGAACACAGTAGTCAAAATCAAAGTTCCCCAAAAATGATCAAAACAAAAGGAAAAACATGAAATGTAATAAATTGGATAAACAAAACGATAAACATGCTACACCACAGTACATAAAGTCACACAGACATATATTCTAAACATTAACTTAGGTATTGTACTGGAATAATGATTGAAAAATACTTTAATACTAGAGTGTGTACAGATGATTATTTCTCTTCAGTCTCTTCAGAGGAAACCGTCGTTTCTTCAGGAGAAAGTCTTATTTCTTCAGAAGAGACATCCAACATCATTTTCTAGCACTTAGCCAGAGAAGATGCACAGCGTTTGAGTGGCATCATAGAGCTTAACTGATAATAAAATCTCACTAAAAAAAAAATGACGCTCATTGAAAACTTGTGCACGAATGAGGAAAAAGGGGCGTTACATCATCTCAACCAATCAGCAGGAAGGAGGACAGCCATTGGCTGAATTTGAGTGACATGTCAGTTGCTTGGCAGTCCGCGAATACTCAAACCATGAGTGCAAAACCGCGAATAGTCAAGGGCCTACTGTATGTGAGGCGCTCCACCGAAAGTAGGCACTTGTCGCACAGACCACTTTTGAGATAAAGGCCAGAAAAGTAAAAATGGTCCATTAAACTATTAAAACAAGTATTCAACTATCACTTGCTCACGTGAAATCAACTAAAACTAACTAAAAATGTCTTTTTTCCATTTTTCTGGCGAGTACCCTCATAAAACTAGACAAAAACAGTAGCAAGCTTACTGGTTTTCGTTGCAATTATTCACCACGTTCGGTATAAGATACACTATAATCCATACACCAGAAGAACGGCCGTGAAGTAGTCTCTCCGTTTTAGATACTGTTTTGATAATAAAATGCCATTTTAGCGAATAAAATAAAGGTGAAGACGACGATATGCCCGTAAACAATGCAGGCTAGTTGCTAAGGAAGATCTAAAACGAGCACACTGATTGGTCAGCTCGGGCTTGCACATGCGCAGTGCCCATCACAGATTAACTTCCGGTTTACCTCCTGTTTCTGGTTTACTGCTATCTCCGCCTTTCTCTTCAATAACAGTCATTAAGTTTATAAGATTGTGAATACACAATTTCTGGAAAAGGAGAGAGAAATGTCATCTGTGATGTTTAGCAGCATTAGTTTATATGTTAAATTCGACATGAGATTTGGGCTTTGAAGATGTCGGAATGCTTGGCGTTCTTGAAGATTATTTCGCAGGTGAGTATTTTTCTCTGTATGCAAAATTCGATTCTGGGATTTTTTTGATTATTTGATTTGTGTGTAATCTTATCTGGACTGGACATGCTGGATCATGGGTTGTTTAGTTTTGTACAAAAATTGGTCAAGACCTGAAAAATACTTAAATGTTTCATTCTTTTTACAGATGAACAAACTGACGATGATGCCAGCTGTGTTGATGAAGATTTTGATTTTGATGTTGATGAAGAAGAGGCATCTGTTAATAAAAGTGTGATGAGTGGTGTTTGTGAAGATGATGTGATCCTTTTTGCTGAGCAGTATATAGATTAAGATGATCATGATGAGGGCAGAGTTGATGAAGCTTACTTGTATAAAGAGATCAGAGAGTTTTGTTATATAGTTTTCTTATACAGTCGGCCCTCTACTTACGAAACTAATCCGTTCCAGTGCCTTTTTCGTAACCTGGAGTTTGTAAGTAGAGGTGCATTTTTATCTTTTTTTAAATCTCTTGAACCACCCATGTGACGTTTTAAAGTCTGGGGGTTGCTGGTCTGAAGAACCCTCACCGCCACCCTCCTTCATGAGGTCCATAAATATGGCGGTTGCTTTTTCCGAAATAATCGCCTCAGTCACTGTATCGCCGCTTTTAATGCCTTCTTCTGCTTCAATATCGTTCCGAAATAATCGCATCCATCACTGTATTTCAGCTTTTAAGGTCTCCTTCTGCTTCAATATCGTCCCAATTGTAGAAGGGTTTCGGCCATACTCCTTTGCGAGTTCGCTCAACCGAATACTGTTGTATTTTTTTATTATCTCCTGCTTCACTTCGATTGATAACGGAGCCCGCTTCTTCTTTTCTATGTCACCGGGAATCACTTTCTTGGGGTCCATGATGGATAACAAAATATAACGCTGCAATGATCACTCTCAAAAATACTCCCAAGCCAACAGTCCTGTTCAAGTCTCCTTCAAGCGTGTGACAAACAGGAAGTATGGGTACAGGAATGTGTACAGTTCAGCTCCCTCCTGGCCAATGGGAGTCCAGCGGGGCGGGATGTTGGGAGACAGCCAATGAGAGAGCAACTCACGCATTGTTTGAATGGCTTAATAAATAATTTTCTTTTACTTTTAACACATATTACATACATATTTCATACAAAATTGGTATACTTTTATCATTTTAAAGGGTTTATGGGGTAGTCTAGGGAGCCTTGGAACAAATCACGCGTTTTACATGTAAAATGCTCCTTTACTTACGAAAACTCCAGGCTAAGAAAAAGGCTCAGGACGGATTAATTTCGTTCTTAATTCGTTCGTTTCGTTCTTCGTGCTTATAATAACAATTAAACATTAAAAAAATAATGCATAAGATGTAAATAAAATATAAATACACACATACAGACGTGTGCACACACAACCACAGATGCATGTGCACACAATCAGATGCACACCTGACATAAAAATTCAAGTAGTTTTGTTGGGTTGCTTTTTTTGTTATTATTTGTTTGGGGTTTTTTTTCCTTTTCTTTTGCATAATTGGCCTTGTTTGCAGCATTTTCCTTAACTTTTTTTTCCCTATGTTCCACTAATTTACTTATTTTTATTATTTTTCAATTAATATTTTTGAAAAACCCGTGATGCACTGAACCCACAGAAACTGAAGCATGAAGTAGCACGCTGTCCTTATTTGGAGGGACATGCATGCATGTAACAACAGTGTTGCATTCATTAAGACTACAAAAAACATTCTTGGATTTCTGTGTTGATGGTTAAATCAAGTTACTATTCCATACACCCAACAGAAACACTATACTCAAAATTAATGAATGTGTGTTTATGTATTTAGACATGTAGTACCTGTAGCACACAGGGTAATGAAAGTCTGTGCATGTTTCCGAATCAGCGTCACTCTGTCTTCAGGTAAAGGCAGCTTGCGTATGATATGCTCTATGAAGTCGAGAGGTGTAACAGCTGCCAGGTTCCATTTCAATTTTCCCAGAACTAACAGCTCCCAGTTCTATAAAAATTAGATGAAAGACAGAGATAGAACACAAAGGAGAATTAAAGGAGGCTTTTTAGTTTGTGGCACCGTTCTTTAAAGTCTCAGAATACATTTACTGCATTACAAATTAAAAATGCCTTTAACTGACAACAATTTACATGCACGGGCCCACAAGACGGAAAGTTATTTTTCTGTTTTTAAATGTTGTCTGCTGTGATGGACATTCACTTTTTGATAGTCATTGCATAATCTAAGTGAGCCACCTGGCTTGAGGACTGAGATGCATAGGGAGGCCCAGTCACTCCGGCTTGGTTCGATGATGCCGTGATCCAGCATGTAGGACACTTTTCCTTTGCATCAATTCAGCTTTTGGGGGGCTGATTTGGTACCTGTGCTGTTTGATTGGTTTTGCATTTCCGCCATCCACATTGTGTTAGGCAATGTGGGTTTTGTTAGGGACATCAGGGAACAGAACTTTGAACTCCAGTAAAAAGTCAGTTAGTATGTTTCTGGGCTCTGGAGGCAGGTGGCTCAATTTCCTTTTTAGATCCGACAGGATGTCAGAATTGCTCAGCCTGATTGAATGGTCACCAGGTAATTCAGGGAGCATCCTCCAATTTGGTATCAGGGCTGCCATCCACTATCAAGATTTCATCTGGCCTCTGGTGGTATGGTTTTTTTGCATGTTGATGTGGCACAACCGGAAGGTCTTGCATTAGTCCAGTGTTTTCAAGATGTATTTTACATTGTTAGTTCACCTGATAACCTTATAGGGACCATGGTATTTTGCCTGTAAAGGGCTTCCAGGAATAAGTAGTAAGGCCAGCCCCTTACCTCCTGAGTTGACGGAAGTTGCTCACTCTGGTGGTCGAAAAGCCCTTTCATCTTCCGCTGAGTGTCTTTCAGGTTTTCCTGGGCAAGCTCACGTACACAGCATAGCCTTTTCTTGAAATTCAATATGTAGTCCAATAGATTTGTATTCTCGAGAGGCTCTAGTCAACTTTCCTCAAGTAACTTTAGCAGGCCCCACACCGTGTCCCCAAACACTAGCTCGAAGGGGCTGAGCCCCCAATGATTCTTGGATCAACTCTGGCAGCGAACAACAAAAGTGGGGCCCCTTGGTCCCAGCATTTTTCTTTTTCCAAACAGTAGCTTCTTTTTCAGGGTTTTGCAATACTACGGGTTTGGATATTTCTCATGGGGATTGCCTTGGGAAACTGCTTGGATGCGCACATAATGATCAACAGGTACTGATTACCGAACTTGGTTTTGGTCAAGGGTCCGACACAATCGATGATGACCCTACTAAATGGTCCTTTAAAGGGTGTTATGGGCGTGGCGGGAATCTTCTGGTTTGGTTTCCTGACCATTAGGCAAGTGTGACAGGTCCAGCAAAAATATGATGTCTGGTTTGAGCTTTGGCCATTAGAAGTGTTTTGTTGTCCTGCTGTAAGTCTTGTTTATGCTTAGGTGGCCTCCGAGAGTATGCTCGTGTACAATTTATAAGATCTCTGGGGAAATATGAAGTTGGGATCACGATCTGATAATAAGTGGCCCAGTCTTTGGCTGCTGGGACATTTGAAGGTCTTCACTTCCTCATTAGCACTGCATGCTTTAGGAAATAGGCAACCGATGCTTTAGCCAGCTCCACTTCTGGGAGGGCAGCATCAGAGAGAGGCGTCAACTCTGGATGATGTTTCTGTTCTGGTATCAGTTCCTCTCTTGACAAAGATATATCTCATTTGGACGTAGGTGACATCTTGTCAGTCTTATCCTGGTACTCATTGCAAAGACAGTGGTACCTCACCTTACGAAATCAATCCGTTCCAGATGCGGTTTTGTAACCTGGATTTTTCGTAAGTAGAACCACATTTTATATGTAAAACGTGTGATTCTTGTCAATGCCCCCAATACTACCCTTTAAAAATTATAAAAGCATACCTTTTAAGGTACTTACTTCATGTTGACCGTGTCTTCTTAGCAGAGTTCTAATCTTACAAATGTTTATGCAAGGTTAAAAGCCTAAGCCAAAAAATAAAGTTGCAATGAGCACACTCAAACTCATGAAACAAGCTGCTGCTAAAGGGAGCTGCATCAGCACTCCTAGCCAATGGGAGGCCAGTGAGGTGGGATGTTGGGAGATAACCAATGGGAAGCATCTGCGTCATCCCTCCTAGCCAATGGGAGGCCATCGGGGCGGGATGTTGGGAGATAATCAAAGAGAGAGCAACTCGTGCGTTGTTTGAATGGCGCGTTTTAATGTTTGAATGGCACATTTGAATGGCGAGTTTCGTAAGAACTTGTTTCGTATACAGAGACAAACAATTTTGGAAAATGTTTTTCGTAACCTGGATTTTTCGTTTGCTGGGACTATTGAAAGGTGAGGTACCACTGTATCAGCAATAAATCAATGTCATATTCAGAGTCGGCTCTCTGTGACTCGACCATTTTCTTGACCAGGGCTCATGTCATTGGGTGAGAAGGGAGAGCATTTCCTGCTTATCTTTTCTGACACTCATGCTTTGATGTGGCATTCGTTTATCGGCTTTGATGTGGCATTCGTTTATCGGCCTTGGGCCTAGTGTCGGCTCTCTGGCAACATTTGATGCCCACCAAATCATTTCCCAAGAGAAGTGAGATGCCTTCTACTCCTAAATGTGGCGTAATGGCTAGCACTACGGGGCTTGATATTAACTCTGACTTCAAGTCAATGTTGTGTAGGGGGGGCTGTGATACAACCACCCTCAAACCCTTGTAAAATCAAGCATTTACTGGTGGCTAAGCTTGAGTCCAGAGGCAACATTAATGTGATGGACTGGTGGATGGATAGTTGAAGTACTGCAAGGGAGGCAAACTCTGTCGATGTAGCAGTTTATTCAGACAGGTACACACGGGGGTCAGTAATGGCTCGTTGGCTCGTAATGTCTCAGTAGTCCAGGGTTCAATGGAGTCTGTCACATAAACGCTGAGCGAGGTGCAGAGCTCTTCTCTCTTATGTACACTCTTTCCGGCATCACAGTTAGTGTGTACTTCATAGTAGGCTGCCGCAATTCTGTCCACTGTTGCCCAGTAGACTTCATCCGTGTAGAACACATAGAATAACTAAAGACTGATGGGTCTAATCCAGTCCACAGACTCATCTTACGTGGCCCGTAAGAGCTTTCAAAGAAAATGATTATTGTAAGTTCACTGTATCGACCATTACCCTGAAAATAGGTGGCAGCAACCTATTTCAAGTAAATGGTTAGTCCTTCATGACTCAAGAAAGATTATATGCTGTCAGAAAATTCAAGCGAATAAAGGAAAATAGGACAAATGCTTAATAATGATTAAAGTAATATTTTTCCATGCCCTTTAAGATATCCAATGATTATTTGGCCTTCAATCACCCTTAAATCTTATGATGCTACCATCAGTGAAAATGAGACTCCCTGTTGTAGAACAAATGAGATTTGGAACACTGAGGATTTTCTTTAACCCCTTAACAAACTGTCATTGGACTGGAATAGTCCTGATAAAGGAGGTGACCAAAAGCCCAATGGCCTTTCAAACAGAACTTCAAAAGGCTGCCACAGATATGGAAGAACTTGACAGAACACCACAAATAATACAAGTATTTTGCATTTACAACATTTGGCAGATGCTCTTATCCAGAGCAACTTACAATTATCGTTTTCTATACAAATTTAGCAATTGAGGGTTAAGAGCCTTGCTCAAGGACTCAACAATAGGGCTTGAACCACTGACCTTCGGATTAGTAACCTACTGCATTAACCACTAAGCCCCCACTGCCCTACAATACGAGTCCTCTATGATAGAGATGTTATATGAAAGACACACCCGAGTAAATGGTATATGGCAGGCACTCACAAGACTCTGTAAGAGTTATTAAGTATAGTGTAAATCAGAT
>CM045733.1:34275000-34307500 GCA_024760905.1 Plotosus lineatus
TATATTGGGAAGATAACCTGCGATGGACTAGCGTCCCATCCTGACATGTAATTTACATGTAATTTGCTACAGCAGAATTGAGATGTCTGTATTTAAAACTCCATACTTGAGAATAAGTGAGAAGTTGAAAACGTCCACTATTTTGGAACATCACAGCTCATGCAAGCTTCTGTTGGTGATTCAGAGAAAGTGATCTGCAAGAGATTGAACATCTCTGTTAAGATACTATCTTCAACACAGGCCTATCCAGCCTTCAACAATCTATTAATTAACAGTTTTGATTATGAACAGCCCATCTTAGGTTCTTGTATTGAAGGTATTTTCTTGGGGTTATCTTCATTCAATGCATGAATACGTGTGTATGTACTGGTCCTTCTCCACAAATTAGCATATTGTGATAAAGTTCATTATTTTCTGTAATGTCCTGATAAAAATTAGACTTTCATATATTTTAGATTCATTGCACACCAACTGAAATATTTAAGGTATTTTAATGTTTTAATACTGATGATTTTGGCATACAGCTCATGAAAACCCAAAATTCCTATCTCAAAAAATTAGCCTATCATGAAAAGGTACTCTAAACGAGCTATTAACCTAATCATCTGAATCAACCAATTAACTCTAAACACCTGCACAAGATTCCTGAGGCTTTTAAAAACTCCCAGCCTGGTTCATTACTCAAAACCGCAATCATGGGTAAGACTGCTGACCTGACTGCTGTCCAGAAGGCCATCATTGACACCCTCAAGCAAGAGGGTAAGACACAGAAAGAAATCTCTGAGCGAATAGTCTGTTCCCAGAGTGCTGTATCAAGGCTGTCTGTGGGAAGGAAAAAGTGTGGCAGAAAACGCTGCACAACAAAAAGAGGTGATGGGACCCTGAGGAAGATTGTGGAGATGGGGATTCCAGACCTTGGGGACCTGTGGAAGCAGTGGATTGAGTCTGGAGTAGAAACATCCAGAGCCACCGTGCACAGGCGTGTGTAGAAAATGGGCTACAGTTGCCGCTTTCCCCAGGTCAACCCACTTTTAAACCAGAAACAGCGACAGAAGCGCCTGACCTGGGCTACAGAGAAGCAGCACTGGACTGTGAAAGCAAATTTTGCATGTCATTCAAAAATCAAGGTGCCAGAGTCTGGAGGAAGACTGGGGAGAAGGAAATGCCAAAATGCCTGAAGTCCAGTGTCAAGTACCCACAGTCAGTGATGGTCTGGGGTGCCATGTCAGCTGCCGGTGTTGGTCCAGTATGTTTTATCAAGGGCAGGGTCAATGCAGCTAGCTATCAGGAGATTTTGGAGCACTTCATGCTTCCATCGGCTAAAAAGCTTTATGGAGATGAAGATTTCATTTTTCAGCACGACCTGGCACTTGCTCACAGTGCCAAAACCACTGGTAAATGGTTTACTGACCATGGTATTACTGTGCTCAATTGGCTTGCCAACTCTCCTGACCTGAACCCCATAAAGAATCTGTGGGATATTGTGAAGAGAAAGTTGAGAGACACCAGACCCAACACTGTGGATGAGCTTAAGGCCGCTATCGAAGCATCCTGGGCCTCCATAACACCTCAGCAGTGCCACAGGCTGATTGCCTCCAATACCACGCCGCACTGAAGCAGTCATTTCTGCAAAAGGATTCCCGACCAAGTATTGAATGCATAACTGAACATAATTATTTGAAGGTTGACTTTTTTTTGTATTAAAACACTTTTTTTATTGATCGGATTAAATATGCTAATTTTTTGAGACAGGGATTTGGGGTTTTTCTTTACTTTTTTTGCCAAAATGATCAATATTAAAACAATAAAAGGCTTGAACTACTTCAGTTGTGTGTAACAAATCTAAAATATATGAAAGGCTAATGTTTATCAGTACATTACAGATATAATATACAAATAATGAACTTTATCACAATATGCTAATTTTTGAGAAGGACGAGTATATAATAAAGTTACACCATGTGCAAATTTCACTTCATAATAAAACCCCCTCAGCAATTAAAAACCCAGGTTGTGAAATGTAGACAAAAGAAATAAACCTGATTAGCAAGCAATTAGTAAAGCATGAGGTAATAGTGTAGGGGAGGACAAAATTTCAAAAGGCTACCTGAATGTTGGGTGATACAAAATTAATTAATTCTCTGAACTGCTTAATCCTAATTAGGGTCACAGAGGGCCAACGCCCATCCCCCCCACACACAGACACAGCACTTGTCATTTTGAAAATAAATATAATCAGTCATTCAGCCAACACAAAATGTCCCTTAACAAAGTCACTTTGATCTTTTTACTTGATCATATAGCATATTATATTGAACAACTGACTGCTCCCTTTCTGTCCAATATGCAGTGCTGTGCCAAAGTTTTTGCCCCTTACTAATTTTTTACTTTTCTGCACTTTTGACACACTTAACAAAAAAAAAATGCAGTTTTCCTGTTGTGATTTTATTTGTTAAGAGAAAAATCCTGTCCAAACCTATATGAACTGATGTGAAAAAGTAATTGCCCCCTTGTTAAAAGATGAGGCAATTGTGATTAATCCTATTGTTGGGGGAAACTGTATTCAATTTTATGGCCACACCCAGGCCTGATTGCTACCAGACATTTCCAATCCGGAGATCCCGAACATAAAACCTGTCTGACAAGGTGAGGTATTCCATACTGAACACACATCATGCCACGATCCAGTGAGCTTTGAGCCAAACAGGAAAGAAGATTATAGAGAGGTCTCAGTCTGGGAAAAAGATACAAAGTCATTGGTAAATCTGGGACCCCAGCAGATCACTGCCAGAGCCATAATCCATAAATGGAAAAGGCATGGCACAGTGATGACCCTTCCCAGGAGTGGCCGACCAACCAAAATTACTCCAAGAGTGCAGACTAACCGGAGAAGTCACAAAGGATCCAAAGGCCACTTCTAAACAGCTACAAGTCTCACTTGTCTCAGTTCATCTCAATGTTTATGACTCCATCATCAGAAAGACACTAGGCAAAATCCACTGTTAACAAAACAATATCAAGGCACGACTCACGTTTGCCAAGAATCATCTTGTTCATCTATAAAGCATTTAGGAAAATGTTCTCTGGACTGATGAAACTAAAGTTGTACTTTTTGGGAGAAATGCATCCCGTTACATCTGGTGCAAAAGCAACACTACATTTGATAAAAACACCATTGTGCCAACAGTGAAACATGGGTGGTGGAAGTGTGATGATCTGAGCCTGCTTTGCTGCTTCAGGGCCTGGGCGACCTGTCATGATCAATGGAACCATGAATTCTGCTCACTACCAAGAAATCCTGGCGAAGAATGTTCAAGCTAAAGTGAACCTGGGTTCTGCAGAAAGACAATGATCCAAAGCACACCAGCAAGTCCAAAAAAAGAATGAAATGAGGGTCTTGAAGTGGCCTAGTCAAAGTCCCGACCTGAACCCTATTGAGATGCTGTGGCATGACCTTAAAAAGGCTGTTCATGCCCAAAGACCATCCAATCTGGTTGATCTTAATAAATTCTGTAGAGAGTGGGCCAAAATCCCATCACAGCGATGTGAAAGACTCATCGACTCTCATTGCAAACGCTTGACTGCAGTTATTGCTGCAATAGGTGGTTCAAACAGCTATTAGGTTTTTTATTTTATTTTATTTTTTTTTGGGGGGGGGGGTACTTATTCACATGAGCCCTTGTAGGTTCAGATGTTTTTCCCTCTTTAATAAATGCAATTGGAACTGAAAACTGCATTTTGTGTTTACCTGTGTTTTATCTTTGTATAATATTTAGGTTTGGCTAATATTAAGGTTTGCAAAAAATGTTCGTGCAAAAACTTCTGTACAGCACTGTATGCCACTCCATGGCAGATGCCACCATAAACAACTAAAGAATGTTAGTATAAATGACATAAAAACACCATCTAATTGGTTTCAAGTCTGGAAATTGTTGATACAGTACTATGTACATATCACGAGCACTAAAGCTAGCGCTAAAGCTATCTAATCACTAACACCATATACAACCTCCAGCGACAAATATAATTTAGAGTACCGAACAGAAAATCCACAGATCGACTGATAGGCATAACCGCCTAAACAAAGCTGAAGATGATGTATGTATTTGCTAAAGTGCTAAAGCTCTAGCAGTGCTGTGAACACCTTTAACGGTGAGGTCATGAGCCACTTCTGTAAGGTTTTGAAAAGAAGGCAGAAACAAGCCACGTTAGAAATGTTCTTCAAGAAAAGAGGTGTGTGTACGGGGTGGGGTGGGGTGGGGTGGGGGGACTCAGAAAATTTTTGAAAAATGGAATACTAAATAGTGGTATTAAATGCATTTATTCTTTATTCTTGTACTCTTCCACAACTTCAGTGTTCAAACACTGGCATATTTTTGTATTTCTACAATGATTAAAGTATAATAAAAAGAACCTAGAAATAGCTAACATATATCATAATTATCTCTCCAAAAGATTAGTAATTTCATAACTTTTGGAGAGGGTTTAAAAGGTTAAAGTACTTGAAAAAGGAATGGCATTGCTGTATCACATGTAGAAAAAGTAGATATGCATATTACGTTACATGTTCCTATAGTGTTTTTAAAGCTATTATATAATAGATTATATGTATTTATTACAAAAATTCAATCATCTTACCTTCTAACCTTTCAAGATGAAAGGACCACTCTTAAAATGTGTGCTTTTGAGGAAAAACACTTTATTTACACTAACTTTTATGTTCAATATTTACACTATGTACAAATCTAGTTCTTGTCATTTTACTTCTTAAGCTTAATCTTCTTTGCGATCGACAGGAGCTTGGCTGTTCTTTCCTTCTTTTTAGCTCTCCGCTGTGCTTTCTCTTCCTGTTCCTTCTAATGGTCTAACCTTGCTCTTTTTTGCTTGCTAAAATGGTTTTCATAAAATACAATCACTTATTATACACATGTAAGTCACTTTCGTATTTGAATGAATACGTTAAGAAAAAAACGAAATGATTCTACAGTATATCCGACTTTGTTTATAATATGGCGGCGCCCATGAAGCAATAGGAATGAAGCAAACACACTTAAAATCGCGCATGCGTTGCTCTCGCTAGTAAAATGATAATTGCAATAGCACAGTAGTAAGATGATTTCAGTAAATGTGACGGGCTCGAAAGTCTTTCAAGTGAGCAAGTGAAGGTTGAGTCCTAAACAAGTATTCAACGCACACTTGCTTACTTGAAAGATCAGAAGTCCGGATAGGCCGCGCATTGTCTCACAAGCTCCGTGTGTTACTTGCCACAAGTGCCTACTATCAGTGGAGCGCGTCACAAATCATGAAGGAGATGAGACTTCACTGCGAGAACTTCCTGTTTAATACTAGGCCTCTAATGAATTGTACATGTTCGTCAGAACATCGTATCACATAACTTCATCACGCTCGGAGGGGTGAGAGTTCAACCCTTATAATTTTTTTTTTTTTGGGGGGGGGGCTATTTTAACGGATGTGGAAGAATATAAAAAAATAGCCTCTGGAGGTCAGTAAAAGCAGATTTCCGCCAAAAAGCGGAAAAATCTCATGCCTGTCTCCAACTGCTCACCACCACTAAGGTTAAAATTTTTATTTTTGTTGTTCTTATGCTTTAACTTTTGTGTGGTTTTAATTTTAGTATTTTATGGTCTCTCTCTCTCTCTCTCAAAAGAGTTGCATGTTGAAATGCGCGTTGGAGAGGGACGTGGCTCTCACACACCGATTGAGTGCTAAATACACACACACCCAATTCCATTTAATCACGGGCTATAAAGACGAGCAGCGCCCTTCCTGGTTCTAGAAGACTGTCCTTTGCTAGCTCTCTTTAGTTTGATTTCCCCATTTCATCTATGAAAATGGTTGCGCTTTATCGTTCACAGGGAAGGCACTAGAGCACAGGCACTAGAGCAGTAGAAACACGGAAATCAAACTAAAGCGGGAACTGATGGAGCACAGAGCTGAGAGCCAGAGAGATTTCCCCATGATCTGTGCTCCACCAGATCCCGCTTTAAGTTTGATTTCCGTGTTTCACCGCATCTCTATTACAGTGACTTTGATTTCCCCGCGTCATCTATGAAAACAGGTGCACTTTATTCTTCACAGTGAAGGCACTAGATAAAAACGGGTGCACTTTATTGTTCACAGGGAAGGCACTAGAGCACTAGAAACACGGAAATCAAACTAAAGCGGGAACTGGTGGAGCACAGAGCTGAGAGTCAGATAGGGACAGTCTTCTAGCACCAGGAAGAGTGCTGCTTGTCTTGATAGCCTGTGATTAAATGGAATCAGGTGCATGTGTATAGCACTCCACTGGCATGTGAAAGCCACGCCCCTCTCCAACAGGCATTTCAACGCACAACTCTTTTGAGAGAGACCATAGCACACTAAAATTAAAATCACAGAAAAGTTAAAGAATCTCTCACAACACAGACCATAACATAGTGTACTGTATTCAATAATTTTTTTCGCTTAATTTGCAGACCTATGGTATGAGTTACGATACAGTTAACTTCTGTTCAAAAGATGATGGAACAGATTAAGACCATTTACATTATTTGTAATTTGAAAAGCGGATTGGGAATCCGAACAAATTAGAATCTGACAGCCATCTGGAACAGATTAAGTTGGAGTGCCGCGCTCCTCTGTAAACCTTCTTTTTAAAATTTACCAAATTGTTGATTTGGCAACTAAATTCAACTGTAAAGTCAACACTTTCAATCTATTCCAGATATTTTATTTCCTTAATTTCTCATGAAATTGCAAGGAACAAGCCACACCCATCAATATCAGTATCCATCAGTCAGCTGTCCTATTAATTTTGAATCTGTGAAAATAGAGGAGCCATGTTTATAATTCAAATTACTGTAATTCACTTAATAAAGAATTTTAATAAGGTTGGTACAACACTTGTTAAACCCTAAAATTACAGCTGAAAGTCTTAACTTGTGTCACATTGTTTTAGTCTGCTCAACTCTAAATCCACTCTGTTGGTGTTCAAAGGCAAAATTACAAAAAAAGCTTACACTGTCAAAATGCTTTTATCTAAACACATTACTACTGATGGTTCAGTTGTACTCTATGCATTTACTGCTTTTGTAAAAGCACTATATAGCAACCCCAGTTAAATGTTGTAGGAGGGTGAATACTCAAGCACAAGTATATAATCGGGAGTACCTGAAGGAAACCCATGCAAGCACAAGGAGAATATACAAACATACAGAAAGGGTTTCGATGAGCTTGGGACTCAATATCTTGCCACAAGTTGGACATGTTAAGCACTACGTTACAGTATGACCCACTAATATAGTTTGATTTACAGCATCGAATCAAAAGTATTCATGAAATTGCTTCAATGTATGAATCTTAGAAGCAAACACAAAAAGTCAAATAATACATTAAAACATTTACCGTTGACGAAACTTCATGAAATTTTAACCATAGACGCACTTGGTATTCTACGTCCAGTATGACGTCAGTTTCGTCATCTGCCAAGTAGGTCAGAGCAGACGAACCAAAACAAACAAGGGGTCGCAGATTGACGAAGATTGAAAGTGCCACGAAATAACTGATCGTAAATCTAAAACAATAAGGCACAGATGGACTGTTGATCAACACTGGAGAACTGTTATATTCAGTGATGAATCTCAAGTAGTCATTGGGAAAAATAATCATGCATTTGTGTGGCGATGAGCAAATGAAGCATACCGGCCTGAGTGTATGTGTGTTCCGCGCCAGCGGAAGTTGTCTGTTGTGGTGTGGGGTTGTATCACTTGATATGGTGTGGGGACTTTGTGCCAGGTCAATGGTAACATAACTGCTGTCAAATACATTGACATCCTGGAAAATAATTTGTGGCCAGTTTTACAATGACAACGGCCCCGTCCATCGGGCTCATATTACAGAGGAGTACAAAATTCAAAACAATATTTATGGCATGCTATGGCTGGCCCAGTTTCCCGATCTCGACATCATAGAAAATATTTGGCTGAAAATAAAGCATTCACTGAAAAACAGAGCTGTGGACATAAAAACACAAGATGAACTGTTTCATGAAATTCACACCATCTGGACAAATATCACATTGGATTACGTGAGGAATCTATATTCATGCCTTCCGAGACAAATGCTGGCCTGTGTTCAAAGTAAAGGTAGGTAGTATTGAAATAGGAATTTTAATGTTTTGATATAATTACTCAATTGAAAATGTGAGTCGATTGTTTACGTCCGCCATCTTGGAAAATCGTGAATACTTTTGATCCGATGCTGTAAATATATCAAATGAGCGCAAACGAATTTAGACATTTTCCTGGATTCACCAGTTTCCACAGACTGGTTCATAAGTACAGCCCTCAGCTTTGTCACATGGGCTTAAAAAAAAAAAAAAAAAAGAACCCACATAACCCTACTTTCTTTCTCATCTAAACACTTTTACTGACAATATCTGTTCCAAAACATCAGTGAAAGTAAATCTAAAAAAAAAAAAAATTCAGAGAACAATTGTTCAGTTGGTCTCTGATAGTAAAGACTGAAAATGTGGACTATGAAACCATGAAGAATATTCAAACAATACAGAAAAGATCTTTTCAATTTGGCAGAAAGATGGGACTGACTGAGTCAGCCTCTCACATTTCCACTGTTCCACTTCACCCACGCACCATACTGACACAGCATTGCCTTATGCGTCTTGACATCACTGTAAAAAAATATAGGAAAGAAAACCCCCCCAAAGCACTTTTCTATTTCCATTGACACATCAGTTATAATTCAATGATGCCAAATCTAAAATGCAAAAGTTATAACCACTGAACACACACACATAATGATGAATTGAGAAATATTAAAATATCACTTGAAGATAATGCTCTACTCCCTCCAGTACTGCTTCTACAAAGATAGTAAATTCTACCAAGATACTTCTGCTGTCATTCTGTTCAAATTAAGGTATCATTTAAAGGTGCAGTCATGGATTCTGGAGATTTAACAACCAAATACACACCTCCCTTCAGCAGTCCTACAAATGTCCCTTCGCTCTTCCCATTTTTGGGATATGCAGTGGCAAGACAAAAACACCACCAATGACATGCCCATCTCTCCTCCAGCCAATAATAAAAGGATGCAGTGGTGTTGTGCACAAACAAAATATGCCCTGTTGCCGAGTGGCTGGAAGTGTGTTGTGTAGCTCATGCCAAGCTACTGCATTTTCTCAGCACAGATGCCCCCCCCAAAAAAGCCCATGGGTTTTTTCATGAAACCAAATGGACAACACTGGATTACATTCAATCTTCATGGTTAGGTGTTAAACTATAGAACTAACTTTGTCCAGCAAAATCCGCAGATGCTTTAATCAGATGTATTTGAATGTGAAATCAGCTTTTTAACCTTTCATTTTCTCTTTATACTGTAAGTCATCTTCAATCTCATGCAACAGTAGGGGTTTGTGTTGAATTTAAAGACTGCACATGACTGACACATCCCCAGTAATAGTATGTGTCTACTCACTATGATTTACATCTAGAGCTGCACAATGGGTTAAATGATTGAACACCTTTGCAAACCTATTGTATGATAGCCTAGTGAAGTACACCATACAGATTTTTTTAATGTGAACATTTTCCACTGTACACTCTATCAGTAACTTTTGTAAAAATTTTCATAGAAAATTATTTTAAGTGACATTTCACACTGCAGCAACAATCAGGTAAGGGGAAAAGAAAAACAAGTTATGTCAGGCTGCATTCCCCGCTCAGATGTTCAAGAAGTTGTTATCATCACCATAGCAACAGCAGTAACATAGCACATGGTGTTCAAATAATATCTTTTGGGGGGGGGGGGGGGTGCTTGGAAATAAAATAAAATGCTACTGGAAAGTAGAAGGAAAGCTGTGTGTTCCTTAAAACCAACATTTTATATGTCCAGCTGCATCACTGGAGCAGCACATCAACGCCAACATTAAGCTCATTATTTTGGTCAAGAACATTCTTTTCAAACCTTTTCTTTTTACCCATTTTAGACTTTAATTCTGGTGGTACAGTGGTTAGCACATCTGCCTCACAGCAAGAAGGCCTGGGTTTGATTCCTGAGCTTGACCGTTTCAGTGTATAGTTTGCATGTTCTCCCTGTGTTTGTGTGGGTTTCCTCCAGGTACTCCAGTTTCCTCGTGCAGTCCAAAAATCACGCGCAGTAGTCTAAACGGCTGGTTTTAGTTGCCCTTGGTGTGAGGGTGAGTCTGTGTGTGTTGCTCTGCAGTGGCCTGGGAGGCTGTTTGGGCTGTATCTCGCCTTTGCCCGGAGTTACCTGAGATAGGTACCAGTCTCTCTGTGACCCTAATTAGGATTAAGTGCCTTTGACAAATGAATGAACCGCATTTTCCATCCAGTTTATAAATTAAATGGTTCGATTAGCTCAATTTTATTGCGTCAAGCCATCCAATCTGCTTCCATGCTTAACCACAGTCATGTAAAAATGTTTAATCAAACGTCCCACATAAGGGCTGAGTAATATTCTGCGATATATGGCAAGACCGTACAGTAGAAAATAGCTTACTGATAAATATAATCATCAACACTCCACCTGATATACGCAGCTAAACTCAGAGCTAGGATATTCTAGTAGTGTGCTATAACAAGAACAACCATGGAGGAACATGACACAGAGCAAATATCCCCCTCACTACACTCTGACATACAACAGGCAACTAATAACCCAACTAAGAGATGAAGGATTTTTCCATAAAAAGTACTTCTGTCATTTGGATATGGTTTGCACCTACAGATCAGATGCTGACCAGAAAAATGCATGGGCATTTATAAGGCACGCCCTTGAACAGTCAGTCATCAGTGTATGCAGTCAGAGAGGTTTTTTCGTAGATTTCTTAGGTTTCATCCACTTCAAAGAAAACAACAATTCACAACATCAGATTTTTTGTCACCATCACCCAGCTCTATCCTAAAGTGGAAAAGAGGCTCTAAATAACCAGATTAGGTTACAAATATGAATAATTTGATTGATTGGACACCAAGTCTTACCAGCAGCTCTTGACATTTGATTGAGTTATCTGTGTACAGGCAGAGTTTTTTCGCAGACAATGGCTGGTACGATTTCAGTTTGGATGCCAAGAAGAGGCAGACAGCACCAAGAAGCTGCAAGTATGACTTTTCTGTTGGCATGACAGAAAGAAAGCGGTCCAGGTAATTGACAGCCAAAAGGAAAACTTCTTCCTCACACTCCTCTTCTTCACAGACCTGTAGAAACAAGGAACACACTACACCGTCATTTCAAGACAAACAGGACTCCTCATTCATGTCCACTAATTATGTGTCAGCTAGTACAAATCGTCTACAATGAAAGCATGAACAGCTTCTTGCTCTTCTGCCAAGTGGTCATGCTGAATGTTGTTCTTAAAGGAGGAAAACAACCTCATGCTGAAAACAATTCATTTATTTATGACTCAACATAGGAAGTTATGGAGTCACACAAGACCGCAAGGCTACAAACACCCACACACTCAAGCTGCTTTTGTGATTAGTCAAGTTCAAGAGAATCTTAAAGAAATAAAAAGTGCAGACTAACGTTACACCAGTGGCTAGAAAGAACAAGGGGTGAAGCTTTTTTTTTTTGGTTATAATGTAGACAGTTTAATAACTTTAAAAGCCTACTCGAGACATAGGTTACCTCATATGGACTTAGTACATACAAATGCCACTTCAAGAGCTTTTAATCCCTTGCAAGAAATGCTGTCAGGTTTTTTCAGCTTTTGACTATTACAGCAAAAAGATTCAGTGGTAGAGATCATTGCACATTCCATTTCAAGAGCCTGCATGCCTGTTTAAAGGTCAGTAAGATCAGTCTTTCCTCTTATTTTCCCCAATATTAGGTTTCTAACAGTTGGGTGGACAGGATATATGACTATAATCATAGTCCTGTTGGCCTAGTGAAATTACAAATATACTAGTCCTTCATATTTACTGGACAGCAACACTACATCATGTTTGCCCATGCTTGCGAGCTAATTTCACTCGCCCTACACACCTTTTACCTGCGACTGGCCAGAAAACTTTGTTAATTTCCACCCTTGATTAATTGCTAAAGGCAAGGTGGATTCCTCCTAACTATTTAGAGATATCCACCAAGTCTGAGCGAATAATTACTTAATTATATACTGCACAGGAACACCTGTTCCATCCATCCCAATACTGCATGAGACTCAAAGTTCGACGAAAATACTTTTTTTTTTTAAAGCCTGAAAAAGCACAAAGGCCACATTTCATAGCTTTCTTTGTATTCTATTTGAGCTGGGGTGAATTTCTAGGATTTCAGATTCAGTGACTGTTGCAGCAAGGAACTATCGATACAACTATTTAATTCAGTGATAGCCACCAAGCCTGAGGCTCAATTGTTTTAGTATATACACTTCATGTAAACCTGAGGAAAAAAGTACACCAAAATGAAACTTTGTGGTCTATTTAAAAAAAAAAAAAAAAAAAAAAAATTAAAAAGAGGGATGCAAGTGCACTCTGAGCAGCTAAGCACTGTTTAACAATCATTTTGAACCCCCATTCAGTTTTAAATATATAATGCATAGAAACATAATAAAATGAATACTAAAACAAGATCCATGTAGTTTACATTTTCTTCTTTTAACCATGACGGAAACAGGTCAGCTGAGCGCTGCACTTTTGAGTTAATAGTATTATGCAACCATGACCCCTTTTGGCCTGCTCCTTTATAGTTAATACACACTACAGAGAAATGTCAGTAAACCAAACTACTTAATGGTGGGTTTTTACACTCTTTTTTTTTAAAAAGTTTTACTACATTTAAACAAGTAAAACAAAGATTTTATGGTTCATTTTCCTTTTTATAGAATGACAAAGTAGCCTTAAGCCTGAGAGCATCTATTGTTTGGATTAAAACATGATTCCTTAAGAATATTTTTTTAAATCCTGAGATACCATAACAATAAGATTAAGATGTTACCACAAAGAATATCCTAAACACAATCTTTTTTGGACTCATTGACCACTGTACCCCCATCCTTTTCATGAAGCTCCGCCCTCAGGCTCTTCAGTGTTTTGTACTGGAGAGCAGGCGTTCCAAATTGTGGTCCTGGAGGGCCCATCCTGCACATTTTTGTGCTTTCTCTGCTGTTACACCCTCTTCAAGTCATGGTGAGCTATTAAGATATCTTTTATATATATATATATATATATATATATATATATATATATATAAATTATTTCTATATGGGGGGTTTAGATGGGAACAACAGAGCAGGTAAAGTGTCTACGGGACATGGGGTCTTCCATGACCAGGGCTAGGAACTTCTGCTGTAAAGTCAAAAAAAAAAAAAAAAAAAAAAAAAAGATTGACAGGAGGAACGTCGAAACACCAAGTGTTCTGGACCGGAAGTGCATTTTATACACAGCGACTTTAAAACTTAGTTAACGTCAAGTCTTGGGCCAACGATTTTTAAAAACATGTCTGACATACCTTTCGGATTAAGTGAAGAGAAAATAAATAAACTCGGCTGATAAGCACGACGACTTCATTCATTTCCCTTTAGTTTTAATAATTTGTTTCAAATTGCGATATAAAGGATGGAACACACACACACACACACACACACACATACATACATACACCGGGAGGGGGGGCTAACCTCTAGCATCCATGTAGTGAGGATCCGCCGCATGTGAGGTTGCAGGTCTTTCTGGAGGAGGAAAGAAGAAGAAGGTGCGAGGAAGTTGTCCTCAACCCTCAGGAGACTCTGCAGCACTCTGTCGTTGCTGAAAATGGTGGGGTCGAACAGAGCCCGAGCAACTGCTTCCTTTTCGTGACAAAATAACTCCATGTTTAGTTTCGTTTCAAAGTGACAGCGGCAGGAGACGATAAGAGAGAGAGAGAAGCCAGAAGTGCGCTTGAAAAAACAAGCATCAGGGTCGCTGTTTGTTTACCTCATCACCACCTTCTCTCTCTCGGCCTATTCCCTTTGTCACCAGCATTAAGCCAAAGCAACCATCACCACACACACAGGCTCCCCAGCACAGTGAACCATTGCGCACACAGGCTCTCTTGACTAACTTCATGACCACCCAGTAGGCGAGGCTGATCTGATCTGCCCCGCCTTCCCTTCTCGTAGACAGTGCCCCCTAAGGGTCAATGAATGGATTTTTTTTGAGCTGCTTTGGTATTACCTCAGAATACTGTACAGAACACAGGGCCTTGTTGCTCTGACGTGGATGTGCTAAGCACTACGCCAATACTTTCTTACTACATCATGATATTTTTGTATTAGAGCAGCACAGAAGCTCAAGCTCAATGAACAGCATTATAGTCTCACAGCAGAACAAACAAACAAACAAACAAAAAAGTCTCACTTGGGTTTCAAACGACTACAGGTAAACAGGTAAACCCATCCTGCAAATAGGAAAACTAATCAAGGTGGGATGGGTTTCACTAGATGTATGTTCACAAGATATTATCCTTTACAGTCAATTTTTCCATATTTGTTTTGTTGTTTTTAATTAAAATAGTTATAGTATTTGTATTTATTTTCAAGCAGTTTCCTTAAAAGATAAAAGGAAAAGTTGAACAGAAAAAGATAGTGAATGGAAAAGAAAACAAATGTAATTTTATTGTACAACACACTATTGATCAAAGAGAAAAAAAAAGGAAAAAAAGAAAATAGAATACGAATATCAATTGTACAATTCACAAAAATCAGAAAATAAATTTATCAGATAAGAAACATCAAACATCAATGTATCTCTCCTCAGTCTCCATCACCCTAAAAAGTATGCAATTAATGTAGTTTTTGAATGTGTTTCTTCCTTTCTCTCGAAATGACTTAGGGGTTTTGTTCTATAACTTAACACCAAGATGTGAAAAGGCATTGGCTTGTTGTGATAGTCTAGAGGGTTTTAAATAACAGTTTCCAGAAGATGTGAATCTGGTGTTGTGATTATGAACAGAATTTGATAAAGTAAATAAATGTAAAAGGTTCGGTGGAGCAATGCGAGTATTAATGCCATGCATTAGTAAAGCTATAGTTTTAAAATAAAGCATTTCTACATGGAGAATGTAAAAAGAATGGAATAGCACAGGGGTGGCGAACAAGTTAGACACAAAGAGCCAAACTTTTTAACTGTGAGAGTTTAAGAGCCACACCACGTGCTGACCTGCCAAGACAGACACACACACACACACGCGCTCACACACACACACACACACACACACACACACACACACACAGGCATCTCTCTCTCTTTCTCCCTTGCTCTGACACACACAACTACTGAACACACTTCAGATACATAGATATGGCGTGTATAATATAAATTGATGACTATTGAAATATACACACAATCATGTTGAGTCAGGTGTTTTTTACCTTTGGGGAATGCCGTGTCAGTATTAGCATGGTGTGTACTAAAATGACGCTGGAGATTTGAATCTTTGAAAGGTGATATCGTGGTACTGCATAATAAACAGAGCAATTTGCCATTCCATTCAATAAAAAAGTAAGCATCTTCCCATTCTCCCAGAAATGTCCCGTGTGCATCTTCATATTTTCGTTTAGCTTTGCATTTTGCCATTTTTACAAAGAGGGTAAGCCTGCATGTTTACTTAATTTCCCAGCATTAGATGTCATCCACTCAGATGATTGGCGGTCACTTATGTGTCAGACGCGGCATAAAAACACTCAACCTGTCAAAATTATTTGTTTTTAATAACCTCTGAAGAATTTAAGTGTTTTAAGATTAAAAAAAAAAAACCATGAAAAGAGGCAAAGAGCCACAGTATATAGAAATATGATAAGAGGCAAAGAGCCACATTCTTATTGATCAAGAGCCGCATGCGGCTCAAAAGCCACGTGTTCACCACCCCTGGAGTAGCATGTTCTCTATTAGTGGAAACGTATATTAAGCGAACAGGACGCTTTTGTAATATCAGAATTTTGTCCAGATTCCTTCGAGATGTTTGTCCCCATACCGCAAGACCATAAGAAAGATATGGCTGCGTTAGAGATCGATATATGTCTATTAGGACATATATATATATATATATATATATATATATATATATGACTGGGAATAATTCCGATTGTTCTACTTATTTTAAGTGTTATATAATCAATGTGGGCAGCATGGTGGCGTAGTGGTTAGCATGTCTGCCTCACAGCAAGAAGGCCTGGGTTTGATTCCCGGCCTGGGCGTTTCTGTGTGGAGTTTGCATGTTCTCCCCGAGCTTGCCCGTTCTAAATTACCCATTGGTTCGCATCTTGCAGAAGGCAATGGCAGACCACTGCACTAATCCTGCCAAGAAAACCTCCATGAAGATGATAACCAGGGCATCATCCTTCATGACGGGTCACCAATGGTCGTCCTACGACTCAGGCACTAGATAGATAGATAATCAATGTGAAACTTCCAGGAGAGATTTGAGTCGATAAATACACCAAGATACTTAACATATTCTTTTTATTCAAACTGTTCCAATTTTTGTGAAGTATTATTAAAGGTTTATTAAGGTTTAAATTATATTGCTGATGCTTTTGATGAGGTCTTAATATCACATAATTTGATTTTTTTTCAATATTCAGTGTTAATTTGTTGGCAATAAGCCATTGACATACATTTCCATCTCTTTATTTAAAGTGGATTCCAGTGATTTAAAATCTTCGTCTGTGTAAAGAAGGATAGTGTCATCAGCAAATAGGAAAAATTCAAGCTTTCTCGAGGAAAGTAATACTTCCTTCAAGTAATACTTTGATTTCCTCTAACAGTACAGGCATGCACATTCAGTCAACTGTCTAAATTGACCATACGTATATATACATGTGTGTGTGTGTGTGTGTGTGTGTGTGTGTGTGTGTGTGTGTGTGTGTGTGTGTGTGTGTGTATGGTTGTTTGTGTGGATGTTAGACTGTTGTATATGAAAACCCAAGGAGATCAACAATTTCTGAAGTGCTCAAACCAGCTCATTTTGCACTAATAGTCATGCCACAATTAGTCACAGAGATAACACTTTTTACTGTTTTATATGAAAATTACAAGAAGCTCTTGACCTGTACATAAATGATTTATTCATTTATTTATTTTCCCCTCTTGAGACATGATTGGCTGAGAAGATAATGGCATGAATGTGCGAGTGTTCCTATTAAAACGAACAGTAAATGTGTATCAGCCTTTCAACCACACATCACTAAAAATTAAGTAAAGTGTTTATCATGGTGATAGGTTTTCTATATTACTTCTCAATCTTGTTGGAAGTGGGATGCCTTGTAGAAGCGGTGAACAATTTCTTGGATGTCATGTGCGTTCGTTGCAACCAAAGCAGACTCATCGGCATAAAGTAGTTCTCCAACAAATATTTCTCTAGTCTTTGTGGAGGCTCTCAGTCTCCCAAGATTGAAGAGCTTGCTATTTAATCGGATCTTCAAGTAAACCCCTTTGTTGGTGTTATGCCCCATAGTTTCTAAAAACGCTGCTAGGTATAATGAGAGTCGGCACTAAAACACACCCTTGTTGATAAAAGCGTCACTGATGTTTCCATCAATCGATACCGTTCCAGTCATACCTTCACAGAAGCTTTTGATGATATTTACAGCTTTGCCTGGGCATCCATATAGTTTCAGCATCTTCCAAAGTGTCTCTCTATCCGCAGTGTCGAAGGCCTTCAAGAAATATACGAAGACCAAATATCTTTTAATATTTTAATTAAATATCTCACTGCATTATTTTGCTGCTCATTCTGGCACAGCAGTTGCCATCTATTGAACCCTACACTTCATTAAGTGTTTGTTAGGTGTACTCATTCGTTCATTTTCTATGCCACTTAATTACCATTACAAGATAAGAATTTTAACCTTTGTGGTGGTGAGCAGTTGGCATACATAAATTTTAGAGAGAGAGAGAGATCCATATCAGAAAGGGACAGAGGAAAGCGGATTCCATTCCATAACAGCTTCAGGTAAATCAGCCAAAGGTGTTTTTTTCTCTTGCTACCACTTTGCGCATGGATGACTCTTTTCAGGATGTTACTTTCTTTTCTTGAAGAACATTTCTAACATGGCTTGTTTCTGCCTTCTTTTCAAAAGCTTACAAAAGTGGCTCATGACCTCATACAAAGCTGTTCACAGCGCTGCTAGCGCTTTAGCTTAGCTTTAGTGCTTTAGTTAACTCACATACATACATATATACATCCTCTTCAGCTTTGTTGAGGTGGTTCTGCCTATAAGCCGATCTGTGGGTTTTCTGTCTTCTTCTTCTTCTTCTCCTTTCGGCTGTTCCCTTCAGGGGTCGCCACAGCAAATGATCTGCCTCCATCTCACCCTATTCTCTGCATCTTCTACTCTTACTCCAACTACCTTCATGTCCTCCTTCACCACATCCATAAATCTTCTCTTTGGTCTTCCTCTGGGCCTTCTGCCTGGTAGTTCCAACCTCAGCATCCTACTACCAATATATTCACTATCCCTCCTCTGTACATGTCCAAGCCATCTGAATATAGCCTCTCTGACTTTGTCTCCAAAACTTATTACATGTGCTGTCCCTCTGATGTACTCATTCCTGATCCTATCCATTCTTGTTACTCCCAAAGAGAACCTCAACATTTTCATCTCTGCTACCTCCAGCTCTGCCTCCTGTCTTTTCCCCAGGGCCACCGTTTCTAAACCATACAACATCGCTGGCCTCATCACCGTCATGTACACTTTTCCCTTCATTCTTGCCGATACTCTCCTATCACACATCACACCGGACACTTTTCTCCATCCATTCCAACCTGCCTGCACACACTTCTTCACCTCTTTTCCACACTCTCCACTGCTCTGGATTGTTGAGCCTAAGTACTTAAAATCCTCTACCTTCTTTAACTCTGCTCCCTGTAACCTCACCGTTCTTCTTGGGTCCTTCTTGTTCACACACATGTATTCTGTCTTACTGAGGCTAACCTTCATTCCTCTCCTTTCCAGGGCATACCTCCAGCCCTCTAGATTTTGCTCCACTTGTTCTCTGCTCTCACTACAGATCACGATGTCATCTGCAAACATCATAGTCCATGGAGATTCTTGTCTAACCTCGTCTGTCAGCCTGTCCATCACCATCGCAAACAAGAAGGGACTCAGAGCTGACCCTTGATGCAGTCCCTTGAGCAGACCCTTCAGCAGAAGTTTTTGATATAGTACTATGTACATAAAGCTAAAGCTAGTGCTAAAGCACTAAAACTAAACTGGCAGAAATACTAAATATCTTCATGTTCACATGTCTTGGTTGAAAATTACAGCATTTAATTCACCAGGTTGTGTGACAAACATGAAAATCAAAGCTCACAGGGCAAAAAGCAATATGATTCATACTACAGTAAATGGTCCAAAAAGAAGAAATATTTCAGAGGCAGAAGAGGAAGTGTAATATTTTATTTTTTTTAATTTTACTTCCACTTCTTCCTATAATTTCATTATTATTTCATTATTATTATATAATTTCATTATTAATGCAGCCATGAGGTGGGGGGGCACTAACCAGTGTCTCTCCCCCTCATGCCGGTCCCAAGCCCGGAGAAATGCTGAGGGTTGTGTCAGGAAGGGCATCCGACGTAAAACCAATGCCAAACTTTTATGATGCAAATCAGAAGTATTACCCCCCATACCGGATCGGCCGAGGCCCGGGTTAACAACGACCGCCATCAGTGCTGTCAATCAACAGGGTGCTGATGGAAATTGGACTACTGTTGGTCGAAGACGTCGAAGAAGGAGAGGTGGGAGGCGTGTCCGTAGGCAGAGAGAGAAGAGGAAAGGCATGAGTCTAGGACTGAGAGTGGGGACTTTGAATGTTGGAACTATGCAAAGAAAAGGTAGAGAGCTGGCTGACATGATGCAGAGGAGGAAGGTGGACATACTGTGTGTTCAGGAGACCAGGTGGAAAGGTAGCAAAGCTAAAAGCTTAGGAGCAGGATTTAAGCTGTTTTTTCATGGTGTGGATGGGAAGAGAAATGGAGTCGGAGTCATCTTGAAGGAGGAGTTTGTCAGGAATGTTCTAGAAGTGAAAAGAGTGTCAGACAGAGTGATGAGTCTCAAGTTAGAAATTGAATGTGTAATGCTCAATGTTGTTAGTGCTTATGCCCCACAGGCAGGATGTGAGCTAGAAGAGAAGGAGAGATTCTGGAGTGACTTAGATGAAGTGATGCAGAGTACCCCCAGAGGTGAAAGAGTGGTCATTGGTGCAGACTTCAATGGACATGTTGGCGTAGGCAACAGAGGGGACAAGGAAGTGATGGGCAGGTTTGGTATCCAGGACAGGAACGCAGAAGGACAGATGTTGATAGATTTTGCAAAAAGGATGGAAATGGCTGTGGTGAATACTTTCTTCCAGAAGAAACAGGAGCATAGTGTGACTTATAAAAGCGGAGGTAGGAGCACACAGGTAGACTACATCTTGTGTAGGTGATGTAATTTGAAGGAAGTCAGTGACTGCAAAGTAGTTGTGGGTGAGAGTGTTGCCAAACAGCATAGGATGGTGGTATACAGGATGACGCTGATGGTAAGGAAGGTGAAGAAGGCAAAGGCAGAGCAGAAGACAAAGTGGTGGAAGTTGAAAAAGGAAGTGTCGTGTTGTCTTCAAAGAGGAGTTGAAACAGGCTTTGGGTGGCCAGGAAGTGCTTCCAAATGACTGGACAACCACAGCAAATGTGATCAGGGACACAGGTAGGAGAGTACTTGGTGTGTCCTCTGGAAGGAAAGTAGATAAGGAGACTTGGTGGTGGAATGAGGAAGTGCAGGAGTGTGTACAAAGGAAGAGGTTCGCTAAGAAAAAGTGGGACATTGAGAGGACCGAAGAGAGTAAACAGGAGTACAGGGAGACACAGCGTAAGGCGAAGGTAGCAGTGGCTAAGGCCAAACAGAGGGCGTATGATGACTTGTATGATAGGTTGGACAGTGAAGAGGGATAAAATGATCTATACAGGTTGACACAGCAGAGAAATAGAGATGGGAAGGACGTGCAGCAAGTTAGATTGATAAAAGACAGAGAGGCAAATGTATTGACTGATGACAGAAGTGTGCTGGGAAGATGAAAAGAGTACTTTGAAGAGCTGATGAATGAGGAAAATGAGAGAAAAAAAGAGTACAAGATAAGATAAGATACAGCTTTATTAATCTCACAATGGAGAAATTCACTGTTACAAGAGGTGACCATTGAGGAGCAGGATGTAGCAAAGATCAGTAAGGGTGAAGTGAGAAGGGCATTGAAGAGGATGAAGAATGGAAAGGCAGTTGGTCCTGATGATATACCTGTGGAGGTATGGAAGTGTCTAGGAGAGGTAGCAGTAGATTTCCTGACAAGAACATTCAACAAGGTCTTAGAGAGTGAGCAGATGCCGGAGGAGTGGAGGAGAAGTGTGCTGGTGCCCATTTTTAAGAACTAGGGAGACGTGCAGAGTTGCAGCAACTACAGAGGGATAAAGTTGATGAGCCATACGATGAAGTTATGGGAAAGAATAGTGGAAGCTAGACTGAGGGCAGAGGTCAGCATTTGTGAACAACAGTTTGGTTTCATGCCAAGAAAGAGCACCACACATGCAATGTTTGCTTTGAGGATGTTAATAGAGAAGTACAGAGAAGGTCAGAGGGAACTACATTGTGCCATTGTGGATCTGGAAAAAGCATATGACAGGGTGCCAAGAGAAGAACTGTGGTATTGCATGAGGAAGTCTGGAGTGGCAGAGAAGTATGTTAGAGTGGTGCAGGACATGTATGAGAGATGTAAGACGGTGGTGAGGTGTGCTGTCGGTGTGACCGACGAATTCAAGGTGGAGGTGGGACTGCATCAAGGGTCAGCTCTGAGCCCCCTCTTGTTTGCTATGGTGATGGATAGGCTGACAGACGAGGTGAGACAAGAATCTCCATGGACTATGATGTTTGCAGATGACATTGTGATCTGTAGTGAGAGCAAAGAACAAGTGCAGGAAAATCGAGAGAGGTGGAGGTATGCCCTGGAAAGGAGAGGAATGAAGGTTAGCCTCAGTCAAACAGAATACATGTATGTGAATGAGAAGGACCCATGAGGAACGGTGATGTTACAGGGAGCAGAGATAACGAAGGTGGAGGATTTTAAGTACTTAGGCTCAACAATCCAGAGCAATGGAGAGTGTGGAAAAGAGGTGAAGAAGCATATGCAGGCAGGTTGGAATGGTTGGAGAAAAGTGTCCGGTGTGATGTGCGATAGGAGAGTGTCAGCAAGAATGAAGGGAAAAGTGTACAAGACGGTGGTGAGGCCAGCGATGTTGTATGGCTTAGAAACAGTGGCACTGAGGAAAAGGCAGGAGGCAGAGCTGGAGGTAGCGGAGATGAAAATATTGAGGTTCTCTCTGGGAATAACGAGGATGGATAGGATCAGAAATGAGTACATCAGAGGGACAGCACATGTAAGATGTTTTGGAGACAAAGTCAGAGAGGCTAGATTGAGATGGTTTGGACATGTACAGAGGAGGGATAGTGAGTATATTGGCAGTAGGATACTGAGGTTGGAACTACCAGGCAGAAGGCCTCGAGGAAGACCAAAGAAGAGATTTATGGATGTGGTGAAGGAAGACATGAAGGTTGTTGGAGTCAGAAAAGAAGATGCAGAGGACAGGGTGAGATGGAGGCGGATGATTTGCTGTGGCGACCCCTGAAGAGAGCAGCCGAAAGTAAATGAAGAAGAAGAAGAAGAAGATTTCATTCATTCATTTATTTTGTATCCTAATTAGGGTCACTGGGAGTCTGATGTCCATCTCAGCCGACTCTGGTGAGGGTGGGGTACACCCTAAACAGCTTACCAGGCTATTGCAGAGCCAACACACCTAGGGGTGATTTGCAACAGCCAGTAAGCCTACTGTGCACATTATTGGACTATGGGAGGAAACAGAACACAAGCGCAGGGAGAACATGCAAACTCCAGGCAGAAACAGAGAAACACAGAAAAACCGAAGCCAGGTCTTTTTGCTGTGAGACAGACTAGCTTACCACTGTGCCTCTAAAGTTGTTAATTTTATTTTTAAAACTGTATAATCACTACTATTATTTTGAGTGGTGACATAGTAGTGTACAGGTAAGCATGCCTGCCTCACACCAAGACGGTCCCAGGTTCAAGTCCTGGGCTTGGGCGATTCTGTGTTTAGTGTGCAGATTGCATGCATAGGTTCCCTCTGGGTACTCTGATTTTCTCCCAAAGTTCAAAGATATGCACATCAGACTAATTGGCTGCTCCCAATTACCACTAGGTGTGGATGCTTGTGTGAATGGTTGTGTGTGTTGGACCTTGCAATAGTCTTGTGAACTGTTCAGGGTGTATCCTGAATTGGTCCATTGTCATTTGATATAAGTGCCAGCCTTCTTAAGACCTAAATAAAGGAATAAGAGGTTCAACAAGCAAGGGAATTAATTATTTTAGAGATTTTATTCCTTTAATTGTCAACAGTTTAGTCATTAGCCTCTTTCCAATTGGGAATTGATCCTTCTCTATCACATAATCACCATCAACCAAGGAGGGTGAGGTCAAACACATACTTTCTCCATGGCACATAATATTAGCTGACTGCATTTTGTTCAACTGTTATGCACAAATATTTATAACACTTGTAAGATAGAGTTATCCACCCCATTGTATGCTCAAGCTCACAGACACCCTAAGACACAGGGAAGCAGGTATATATAGTCATTGGTATTTGTTTGGTAGCATAACAGGGTGAGCTGTCTGGTGATGGGAGTTAGTCATGGTTAAATATGTCAGAGGAAATAAATGCTAAATGAATCGATAAATTAATTCATAAATAAGGCTTGTTTCTCCTTCTGGTGAAAAGGAATGGGATCTGATTTCTCCCCTGGCTTAACTCATTTTTCACGGAATCATAACATTTTAACACAGGCATGAAATAAATGAATGTTGACTTATCGGTGAAGTTAGGTGAGGTTAACGCTCCTCCTAGGTCATAAGGCAAGAGAAAGTTAAGTCTTGCCTAGAGACAGCACCTGTGACTATGTTTCATTACATACCTTCCTCTTGCCTTCAGCAGAATGATTCCCACAAAGATCAAGCATCATAAAGTACTGTGCAAATGTTTTAGGCACATGCAAATTAATTCTGCCGAACAAATATGCCTTATATTCACATAGAAATTATTGAATTAAATATTTCTATAAAGCACAGTAAATAGAAATAACTGAAAGAAGGTCAATATTTGATGTGGTTATCTTTTTCATTAAAAATGTAGTGTTTCAGATACAAATTGTGCAGTTTTACAAGATAATGAGCTATAAATTTTAATGAACCTCTTGTAGATCCTGCCTCTGATCTCCTGGAAATTTTGACTGCAATTTTTTGGATTTACATGCAAAACCCAGCAGCCTTTGTTATGTTTTTGTCTGAAATATGGTCTTTTACTTATTATATTATTTTCTTTATTTACAAAGTAAATACAAATATTTTTTCCATCTATGTTTTCATACTAATGTACAAGTCATAAATTAAAAATCTGTGGAAAGGTTTATACTAAAATAATGATTATGACCTTTCCATAGTTCTATATATTCTGAAACATATTGCAATGATTCAGTCATTTATTCACTCATTCATTTTCTTATCCACTTAATCCTAATTAGGGTTGTGAGGAGGCTGGCACCTATCTCAGCCTACTCTGGACAAGGGCAGAGAGCACCTTGTACAGTTCACCAGGCATTAGGCATTGTGATGATATGAAAATATAAAAGATAATTTTACTCCTCTTTAATTTAATAGAAGGGAAAATTGATGAATTATTAAAATAAACACACATAAAGGAACTTGCACTTTCAAACTCATGTGAATATTTCTGACCAGCTCCAAGGTCAGGAATTAGAGACAAGGTTATTAATGTTGAATTTGCTTATGACTTTCACAGTATTTAAGTGTCTTATTAATCATTTTATGCATGCACTGTGTAATACCTGTAAAATCACATTGTGGGATGTCCCATGTGATGCTCTACCAAAAGCCAAACTCTAAGTCCCTCTGGGTTTTTTTTTTTGTCAAAGGGTGTTGGTTTACTGCTCCCAAGGTCAGGGGTTGAAGCCCCACTATCACCGGGTTGTAAGTATAGGATTCTTAGCTGGTTCTGTAGTGCTTAATGAACTGTAGTTTGGGATTCCTTAAGGTGTGAATTGGAAGCGGGACCCAGAAAGTATATAGTATAGTGAAGGCATCCCTGCATCAGTTTTTAATGTGCTTTAAGTGCTATTCTGGATTTCTCCTCTTCTGGTAAGGTAGCATTTTGACTTTTGTATAACTGTCTACTTGCTTCTGTTGGACTTGGTTGTCGTCACTAATATTTTCGAGTATAGGATTCTTAGCCTGTTCTGTAGTGCTTAATCAGCTATAGTTTCGGGATTCCTTAAGGTGTGAATTGGGGGTGGGACCCAGAAAGTATATAATGAAACTATCTATAGATAGGAATACCGACCATTTAGTTCAATGAGTCCTTTGCATAGTGGTAATTCAATAATCTTCTTGGCTTTTTTGAATTAAAACTATCAAGCCTAAGGGCAGTGGGCAAGTCTTTTGGACATGTGATGGGGTTAGGTGACCCAGCCACCACGAGCCTCCACCGTCATGTGTGCATGGCACAAGATGTTTGGTAAGAGTAGGACATGTCTACCTACGCATCTGAAGATTGGATCCAGCTGATTGTGTGGAAGAAACCACCAAATTGGTACAACGGATAAGGCGCTGATACAGCAAAATGTCGTGGAGTGCAACCAGGGCACAGTGGCTATCCACTGCATCCTGACCTATCTACAGCCCTCTCGATTATGTTGTGCCACTGCACTCAGACTGGGATGAGAGAGTGAGGATGACAATCTGTGCAACTCTTCCTCACTTAAATCCAAGTGAAGTGCAAGTCATGACTTCACTCATACCGCACAACCTCAAGGCCTGTGGCGATGGGCAAGTGGTGAAGCAGCAGGTGTGGATACACTGGAAGCTGCAATCACAGACCTACACACAGGCGGCCCAGGCCATAGGGTTGTTCTCTACTGAACCAGAGCAGCAGTAGAGTTCAGCAGCCCCCTGGGTGACTGCCAGAGGGTATCAACGATCATCTGATGTCACTTCAACTCCCACTTTGAAACAAGAAAAGTGTAACGCTTTCAGTGCATATGCTCCAACAATGATCAACCCAGAGGGCATCAAGGAGCAGTTCTATGAAGAACTATACACACTCATTGCAGCAGTACAGCAGTCTGAGAAGCTTTTCGTGCTCAGGGACCTCAATGGGATTATTGGAAGACACAACACTGGCAAGTGCAACAGCAATGGCCTCCTGCTCCTGAAATTGTGTGCCACCCATGACCTCGTCCTCACCAACACACTGTCCCGCCTGTCCACCTGTAACAACATATCTTGGATGCATCAACGCACCAGACATTGGCATCTAATTGACTATGTCATCACCAAGAAGTGGGACCTACAGGACATGAGAGTGACAAGGGCCATGTGTGGTGCCCACTGCTGGACTGATCATCAACTCAGAGTATCCAAATGCAACCTTCGCATCTTGCCCATGAGAAGACCCCAAGGCCAGAAGACTGCAAAAACGCTGAACAATGACAGGCTGCCAAACACACTCTAGGACGATCAGGACAGCACTTAGGAACAGTGAGCAGCATTCAGAGATGTGATGTACTCCACAGCCTTTGAGCACCTAAGACCAGCAACCCGCAAGGACTGGTTCAATGAGAACAAGGAGGAGATGCAGGTATTTCTGTCAGTGAAGCACTAGCTGTTCAGAGCACATCAGAAAGACCCCTCATCACGAGTGAAGAAAGATGCCTTTGCCAGCATAAAAAGAAAGGTACAAAAGAAACTCCATGAGATGCAGGACTCGTGGTACAGCAAGAAGGCTGAAGACATAGAGGGCTATGTGGACAGTCATGACACCAAACATCTCTATGATGCCTTGAAGACTATGCACTTGCCTCAGTCCATTGGCTCTCCAACCTTCTCACTGCAGACGGGACACAGCTGCTGACCGAGAAGAAGCAGATTCTGGAGAGGTGGGCCCTGCTAAAATCAACAATGAGACCATCGCCCACCTCCCTCAAGTGGAGATCAACAGCAACCTCGACAATCTCCCCACAAAAAAAGAAGACAGAAAGGCCGTCAGGCAACTCTCATGTGGCAACGCACTAGAATCAGAAACAATCCCTGGCAGACGTATACAAAGCAGGAGGACCAGCCTTGATGCAGAAACTGACAGAGCTCTTCCAGTTCATGTGGCGTGAAGGGAAGGTCCCACAACAGCTGAAATATGCCACCATCAGGAATGAGTGTTTTCCACTTTTTGGCGCAATTCAAATTTTTTCATTCAAAATGGACCTTTTCTATATTGTTGCAAATCTATTGAGAAAATTTTATGGGGGGTAGGATAGGGTCTGGTATTATTTCTGGGCTGCTGAACTGACTCGCTGCCAGCTGACTCAGGACTCGTGTCATGTTTATAATTCACAGATTTGTAGACATCCATTATGAATATCGCACTTCCTCATAAGACGTTAGTTTGTATTTGGTGTATAACCAATGTGTCATGTGTTGTGATTGGCCCTGTATCGGCATTTGTTGAATGATGACCAATCCGTATTCACCTTCTTAAACCACCTTCCTGGGCTACATGATTGGTTCTTTGCACATGTGGAAATAGATAGAGAAAAAAAGTTACTGCAGCAATACTTGTGTTTGTAGTTTTGTATCAATCAAAATGCCGAATGTTATCGAGACTCGTGGTGAAGCTAAAGTGCGTGAGATAGATGAGGATCTGAAAAACAAGTTTTGATGGGACTGGTTGGAAAGAAAGGTAACGGTGTCACCAGTGGGAAGCAGTAAGCAGGAACCATTATCTGTACTTGTGTCTGATTTTGTGAAAAAGCTCAATTTCGCTGGCAAAGCTCTCTGTACAGTGTATGATGATGTCATTATTTACAGATCGAGAGGATGGGAGGCTTTACAGAGTCACGCAACCTCAGTGAAACACCGAAAGCAGACATTTCTACTGAAAAGCAATTATTCGACCTCAAGTGCTTTTTGACAGCCCGGTCAAACTCACCCTTCCGGTGCCAGCGGCACAACTTCAAGCACCGGCACAACAAAATCACAAAAGGCCTAGGTCAATGTTTCCTTCACATAGGTGTAGTTAATCTTTAATTAAATGAAAGTTTGGTATGTAATTGAGAATTCTACTTTTGTATAAGTGTCAATTTTGTAAGCAAACAGGGGATGGTATTTCAATAAAATTAGTAAAATTTTGATGATAAAATGGTTTTTAGGGTAAAAAAATCTCTAAAATTCATGAGCTCCTGGAAGCTTTGTCCCCTGGACCCAAATGGGGGCCTGTGACTCCCACACCCCAGGCTAATTTTTCAGATTTTTTCATCACAACCCACTCTCATCCCTGCACCATGGTCCACAGCTACAAGAGGAAATGCAACTACCAGTCCTGCAACACTCATTGAGCAATCGCTCTCCTCTCCATAGCTGGGATGATCCTGCCCCATGTCCTGCTTAACTGTCTCCTCCAGCACCTTGAGCAGGGTCTTCTCCCAGGAAGTCAGTGTGACTTTCGTGCTAAATGTGGAACAGTCCACATGATATTTGCTGTACACCAACTCCAGGAAAAATGCCATGAGCAGCACAGCAACCTCTTCGTGACTTTTGTTGATCTGACAAAGGCTTTCGACATGGTCAGTAGGGATGGCTTATGGAAGATAATGGCAAAGTTTGGCTCCCCAGCAAGTTCATAACGATTATCTGGCAGTTCCATGGTGGCATGATGGTAAAAGTATTGGATGATGAAAATGAGTCAGAGACTTTCCTAGTGACAAATGGAACGAAACAAGGCTGTGTTCTTGTCCCGATGCTCTTCAGCATAGTCTTTTCAGCCGTGCTGACAGACTCTTTCCGTGATTGCCAGGAAGGGATGCACGTCAGATACAGGACTGACAGTGGACGGTTCAACCTAAGGCACCTACAGGCTATTACCAAGGTGAAGGAGACTATCATCAGAGACTTCTTGTTTGCTGATGACTGCGCCCTCAACATCGGCACAGAGCAGAAGATGCAGCACGAAATGTACTGCTTCTCAAGAGCCTGTGACAACTCTGGTCTTACCATAAGCACCAAAACGACTGAAGTTATGTTTATGTCCGTACCAGGAAAGCCCTTCCAGGAACCACATATCTCGGTAATGGGACTGGAACTCCAGGCACACAAAGCTCGAGCTGCCTTCACTTCCATTGCAGCACTCACTCACACATGTCCTGTACACTACCCCTTCTCTGTACATGTCCAAACCATCTCAATCTAGCCTCTCTAACTTTGTCTCCAAAACCTCTTACATGTGCTGTCCCTCTGATGTACTCATTCCTGATCTTATCCATCCTCATTATTCCCAAAGAGAACCTCAACATTTTCATCTCTGCTACCTTCAGCTCTGCCTTCTGTCGTTTCCTCAGCGCCACTGTTTCTAAACCATACAACATCACTGGCCTCAACACCGTCTTGTACACTTTTCCTTTCATTCTTACCGATACCTTCCTATCACACATCACACCGGACACTTTTCTACTTAAAATCATCCACCTTCTTTATCTCTGCTCCCTGTAACCTCACCGTTCCTCTTGGGTCCTTGTCGTTCACACACATGTATTCTGTCTTACTGAGGTTAATCTTCATTCCTCTCCTTTCCAGGGCATATCTTTACCTCTTTAGAATTACTCTAGCTCTCACTACAGTTCACAATGTCATCTTCAAACATCATAGTTCATGGGGAATCTTGTCTAACCTCGTCTGTCAGCCTGTTCGTCACCATAGAAAACAAGAAGGGGCTCACAGCTGATCCTTGATGCAGTCCCACCTCCACCTTGAACTCTTTTGTCACGCGGACTACACACCACTGTCTTACAACTCTCATACATGTCCTGCACCACTCTAACATACTTCTCTGCCACTCCACACTTCCTCATGCAACACCACAGTTCCACTCTCGGCACCCTGTCATATGCTTTCTTCAGATCCACAAATGCACAATGCAGCTCCCTCTGACCTTCTCTGTACATCTCTATTAACATCCTCAAAGCAAACACTGCATCTGTGGTGCTCTTTCTTGGCATGAAACCAAATGATTGTTCACAAATGCTGACCTCTGCCCTTAGTCTAGCTTCCACTATTCTTTCCCATAAATTCATGTTATGGCTCATCAACTTTATCCCTCTGTAGTTGCCACAACTCTGCACGTCTCCCTTGTTCTTAAAAATGGGCACCAGCACACTTCTCCATTCCTCCAGTGTCCTCTCACTCTCTAAGATCTTGTTGAATGTTCTTGTCAGAAAATCTACTGCTACCTCTCCTAGACACGTCCATACCTCCACTGGAATGTCATCAGGACCAACTGCCTTTCCACTCTTCATCCTCTTCAATGCCCTTCTCACTTCACCCTTACTAATCTTTGCTACTTCCTGGTACTCAACGGTCACCTCTTCTACTCTTTGTTCTCTCTCGTTTTCCTTATTCATCAGCTCTTCAGAGTACTCTTTCCATCTCCCCAGCACTTTTCTGTCATCAGTTAATACATTTCCCACTCTGTCCTTAATCAAGCTAACTTGCTGCACGTCCTTTCCATCTCTATTTCTTTGCTGTGCCAACCTGTAAAAAACATTTTCTCCCTCCTTACTGTCCAACCTAGCATAGAAGTCATCATACGCCCTCTGTTTGGCCTTTGACACCACTACCTTTGCCTTACGCTGTCTTCCTGTACTCCTGTTTACTCTATTCAGTCCTCTCAATGTCCCACTTCTTCTTAGCTAACCTCTTCCTTTGTACACACTCCTGCACTTCCTCATTCCACTACCAAGTCTTCTTATCTACTTTCTTTCTAGAGGACACACCAAGTACTCTCCTACCTGTCTCCCTGATCACATTAACTGCAGTTGTCCAGTCAGCTGTAAGTACTTCTTGACCATCCAAAGCTTGTTTCAACTCCTCCTTAAAGACAACCCGACACTTTTCCTTTTTCAGTTTCCACCACTTTGTCTTCTGCTCTGCCTTCGCCTTCTTCACCTTCCTCATCATCAGCGTCATCCTGCACACCACCATCCATGCTGTTTGGCAACACTCTCTCCCACTACTACTTTGCAGTCACTGACTTCCTTCAAATTACATTGCCTACACAAGATGTAGTCTACCTTGTGCTCTTACCTACACTTCTGTCCTTCTGTGTTCCTGTCCTGGATACCAAACCTGCCCATCACTTCCTTGTCCCTTTGATTGCCTGCACCAACATGTCCATTGAAGTCTGCACCAATGACCACTCTTTTACCTCTGGGGGTACTCTGCATCACTTCATCTAACTCACTCCAGAATCTCTCCTTCTCTTCCAGCTCACATCCTGCCTGTGGGGCATAAGCACTAACAACATTGAACTTCACACCTTCACCAACTTGAGACTTATCATTCTGTCTGACACTCTTTTCACTTCTTGAACAATCCTGACAAACCCATCCTTCAAGATGACTCCTACTCCATTTCTCTTCCCATCCACACCAATGATAAAACAGCTTAAACCCTGCTCCTAAGCTTCTAGCCTTGCTACCTTTCCACTAATTTCCAATATTTAGTCAAATACACTGTTTTTGAGCATTACTGTACATCTGTGTTGCTTTGAGTCAACTAACTTCTGGCACTTGTAAACAGATTTTCCACCCCAGGATGATTGGTTTTGTCTCAGAAACTGCACTTTTGAGATCACGTCACAAGTTTTCTATTGGATTAAGATCTGGGGATCAGGCCAGCCGCTCTATAGCATCAATCTTGTTGGACTGGAACCATGCTACCCGTTTACTGCTGTGTTTGGGGTTGTTGTCTTATTGGAACACCCATTTCAAAGACATTGCCTCTTCAACATAAGGCAGAATGACCACTTCAAGTATCCTGATGTATTTAAACTGTTTCACGATTCCTGGTATGTGATAAATAGGCTTGACACTATAGTATGAGAAACATCCACATGTCACCACGCTTGTGCCACCATGCTTCACTATCTTCACAATGTACTGAGGCTTGAATTCCATTTTTTAGGTCGTCTGACAAACTGTCTCCAGCCACTAGCCCCAAAAAGAACAATCTTACTTTCATCAGTCCATAGAATGTTGCGCCATTGCTCTCTAGGCCAGTCAGTGTGGTCTTTGGCAAATTGTAACCTCTTCAGCACATCTTTTTTCAACAGTGGGACTTTTCAGGAGCTTCTTGAAGATAGCTCAGCTCACATAGGCATATTCTAATTGTAACATGACTCAAAGGTAACTTTAAACCTTTTTTGATCTTCCTGGAGCCGATTGTTGGCCTTGTCCTTGCCATTTTGGCACTTCTTTCATCAATTCAAATGATAGTTTTTCACTTTCTTTCATGTCTTTCAGGTTTTGGTTGTCATTTTAAAGCATTTG
>CM045733.1:34310000-34387500 GCA_024760905.1 Plotosus lineatus
ACCATCCAAATTCTCCTAAATCACCACAAAACATGTGGTCAGTGTGTTCTGGGTGAATGGATACAAGGTATACTTTCCTCGGCATAGGTCAGGATAGAGGGAATTGTGGATAGAGTTCCAAAGGAATAGCATATTTCTGGTAAAATTCCATAAATTTTATGAAACTTTCCATGTGATTTTAAGAGAGGGAATTTTGGAAATATTTCAAATTGAAAATGGGAATTTCTTTGAGAATCAATTGGACTTTATGGAAATTTAATGGAAATTTCTGGGCAATTTATATAAATTGTACCATACAAACATTTGTCATACAAATGGTCATTTAGGCATTCATTCATGCCAAACCACTTAATCATACAAGGGATTCACTGACGCTGGAGGAAACTCACCAAACACATGGTGTACTGTCACAGAAAAGCCCCCTCACCGAGTCCAAGACTTGAACCCAGGAGCTTCTTCCTGTAAGGACGACATACTAACTAGTTACCAAGTCTTTATTTATTTTATCAAATCTAGTAAACATCTGTGTATGGCAATGAAAAATCATTGAAGATATCACACAACAAAAACACAAAAACATTTTCAGGTGTCAATGCTTTATACTTATGCCAGTGTTAAAAATGTGTCGAAGACAGAATAGTTAAATAAGTGTTACAGTGTATTGGTTACATTGACAGGTTTCAACTTGTGATGTATTTCCTGCCAAATTCAACTTAATACCTCCATTTCACTGGAGCACGGCATGCAATGATCATGGCGGAAAGGTACGGAACGCAGTCTATGGAAGAGCTTCGGCATTTTTATACGGAAATTGGGTGAAGACCCTACGGAAAAGTAGAAATTCTTACACTCTCGGAATACTTTCGAAACTTTCACAACATGTGCGGAACAGGCACAACAAAGTATGCCAAAACTACGGTACAACGTCGGAATAAGTATGAATTGCAAAGGAAGACTTTCAGATAATTCACGGATCATTCACGGAAAGCATGGAACACTCGAGGAATAACTGCAGCACTAATCCATTTGAGAAAGAAGAGCTTCAGAATGATTGCTGAAACACGCAGAATGAAAGTGGGACTGAGGAATACCTGGTGTAACCAGTTTTCAATTCAGAAAAATTTGAAAAAGATCAAAAGATTAGCACTTGATTCTGTATATAAATACTTGGATTCGACCAAGGAAACTCATTCTGCCAAGTTAAGACATACTGAAAACACTTCAAGAAGCTCTCCCAAAATGGACAAGGCTAGAGAAAAGGCTGACTTGCAGCTGCTCCACATGCTGCTGTTGCTTCACGAATACAATGAAATGCAACATCATCATTGACTGCAATAGATAAGAAAACTGAAGGAAATACACAACAAAACGCTTCTGGGTACGTCCATGGCTGAGGGTGGAATGAAGAATTGGTCTTTGGACTATGACAACCTTTTGGAAGAGCTCCATTTCGAAGACTAGCAGTACTTCTTCAACTATCTCCGGGTCCCACCTGATCTGTTCAATGAGTTTCTGATGGTTTTGGCTCCTCGACTGACAAAGAAGGATACGAACTTCAGAAGCGCACTCAGTCCTGGTTTGAAACTAGCTGTCACCATGCGTCATCTGGCTTCGGGCAAGAAGTATCCAACTCTGGCCTTCAACTTCAGGGTATCTCATCACACCATTGCAAGTTTCCTCCTAGAGGTCTGTAAGGCCATCATCGATTACTACAAATATGAGGTCATACAGTGTCTACATACTGTGCAGGAATGGAAATCACTCAGCTGGGATTTCCAGGATAAATGAAACCTACCTCATGCTGTTGAACCCTTGGATGGTAAACACATCACCATTAAAAATCCACCATCTTCTGGAAGCCTTGACCTTAACCTCAAGGGATTTTTCTCCGTTGTTCTGCTAGCACTGGTAGACCCCAACTACAGGTTCCTATCGATAGACGTCGGTGGTATGGACCACATGTCTGATGCCCAGATATTCAATGCCTCGGAGCTTAAAGAATGCATCGAAGATAGTACCATCAACTTCCCTACACCAGAGCCTCTGCCTCAAGACCACACTGACATGTCATACTTTATTCTTGGGGACAATGCTTTTGCTCTCAGGAAGTACCTTATGAAGCCATATTCCAGGCGAGGCCTTACAGAGGAAGAATTAACGTACAACTACAGGATATCCAGAGCATGTCGAGTCGTTGAGAATGCATTTGGCATCTTGGCCAATCGCTGGCAGTTCCTACTGTCTACACTGCAACAAGGACCAGATGTCGTCAGACTTATGGTTCAAGCTGCTGTCTGTCTTCACAACATCATGAGGATGAGATACACTGTCACCTAGGATGCAGTGTTGGACTGAGAAGATGATGACCACAACATTATTCCAGGCCAGTGATGTGAAACAGCTAATATGCATAACTTGGAACATTTGGTGGGTCCCAACAGAGACACTGTAGAGGCCAAGAAACAGCGAGAGTACCTGAAGCTCTACTTCAACAGTGAAGTTGGACAAGTCTCTTGTAAACACTGTAAACACTGTGATGTCCTTCATTGAACTCCCTATGTATATGCTGGTTTCTGTTCTTGATGTAATTGTGTTTTCATATTGACCCTTGGTTATATTAAAGCTTTTTTTAAATTTTAACTTTGTCATGTTACTGCCTTGTGTCAATATGTTCCTATTATTTGCACCTTCAATAACTCATTCCTAACTACAAAACATGCACAGAAGACAAAACCACAGTGATTATAATTTCAAAACTTTAATACATATTAAATATTAAAAAAGAAAACAGAAAAAAATTGAAATCAAAAACACAATATCACAGTTCACTAGTGGAGTTTGAGTCCTCTAAGTTCTCACAACACCATCTGAGCACACTGGAAATGTTTGACAGGCTGGGCTCACTATCACTTGTGTCTCTAGCCGCAGGGGTGGTTGCAGGTGTTGATGTACAGGTAACTAGAGGGCAACTGACTGGTCTGCTGAGTTGATGTTACTGCTCTCCTGCAGACGACGTGGATTGCTGAGTCCACTGTTATGTAACCCACCTCGCGTCTTGAGATCCCCAAACAGACATGGGTGGACCAGACAGCTGTGTGGGCCACTGCATCAGTGGGGGCTGCCAGTACTGCTGCTGCTGCCACTGGTGGTGCTGAGATGGTTGTTGATGCTGATGCTGAGAAAGCTGCTGGTAATGTTGCTGTGTTACTGTGCATACTGCTGAGGCTGGAGCTGCTGCATAGGAGGTGGTTGCTGCTGCTGCATCTCCAAGGCTTCAGCTCTGTTCAAGCAGTCATTCAGAAGCTCTTGGATCTTAAGTTTGGCATGCCAGTGTAACAGGCGTTGCTGCAAGTGGGGTGATGGGTGTTGGCTCTTCTAATGCTGCCAGCTGGCGGTCAAGAGGTGGAATGTCTTCTGTCCCCTCTGACGTTGATGGCAGGGGAGGTTCTCCAGTGGTCATGGATTTGGAACCACCGGAGTCAGTTGCAGCAGCAATCTTAGCTTCCAGAGAAACAATGTTCCTCCTCTGTACCTCGACAATGTATGGACAGAGGAAGCTAAAGCTTTCATAAATCCACTTGTCCCTCTGAGACATGTTCATGTCAGCTTGTCCCGACTTCCAATGTCTCAGTTTACCCAGCCTCGTCCGCACACTCTGGAACCACTGCTTCAGTTCATCGTCTGTCTTCTCCATACGTGACGCCTGATCAGCCCAGAGTTTGGCCTTCATGTGTTTGTCTGTCCAAGATTTGAGCTTTGTGTTGTATAGGCACTCGTTCACCTAAATGAACTCCACCATGAGCTGTTCTTCATCATCATTCAGTTTTATATATCTTCTGGCCTTCTTGCTTAGGGCAGCGGCGACATCGGTGTCAAATACAGAAGCAACATCAGACTTGGCGTCGACATCGACTTCTTGAACACGAGGCTCTTCTACTGGGGTTTCCGGTGTTGGAGACCATGGTCACTTGGTAGTAGTCTTCCTCTAGGCTTTCAGCATTGTAGCATTGCTGGAAATGAATGGTGCTTTGTCTTCCACGCCTGTATTTATAGTAGAAGCAAGTTCCGTGAGTGCTCCGTAACTCCTCCGTGCTGTCCGTAACTAATGTAAACGTCCCATATTTATTCCATGACCATTCCGCTTTGTTCCATGCAATGGTCAAGGATGTTTCGCTGTCTTCCTTGGTTATTCCCGATCTATTCCGTACCTTCCGTCCTGGAGCGTGAGTGTTCTGTGGTCATTCGTGCATGAACACAACTGTTCCGTAGCCACTTTTGACCTTACGGAAGAGTAGGGAAAACTTGCGGAAAACATATGGAACACTTGCGGTATAAAAGGAAAGACTACGGACCAATGTAGAAATGACGGAATGTTTATGGAAGGACTACGGAACGTCATTTCACCCCACGGAACACTCATGGAATTTTTTTCCGTGAACGTGCTTTTGAACATGCTCAAAAGCATGTTCATGGAATATTTTGGCCTGCCAGAAGCATACGGAAATGGAGGAAGACTTAAGGAATAACTACAGAATCACACGGAATGATATGGAAGATAAGGGAATAATTGCGGAATGTTTGTGGAATGTTTCCCTCCCCTGAATCGCCACCTTATCGTGGTGGTGGGGTTTGCGTGACCTAATGATCCTAGGAGCTATGTTATCAGGGGCATAGTGCCCCTGGTAAGTTCAGCCAAGGCAAACAAGTCCTGGGTAAAGGTCCAGACGAAGTGCGATTCAGAAGACCCTTATGACTGAGAGACATACAAGAAAGCATTCTCCCTTGCCCGGATCCGGGGTTCCTCCCTGGAGCCAGGCCCGGGGGAGGGGCTTGAAAGCAAGTGTCTGGTGGTCAGGCTTCTGCCCATGGAGCCTGGCCGGGCCTAGCCCGAAAAGGAGACATGGGACCGCCCTCCCATGGACCCACCACCCATGGGAGGAGTTTTAGGGGTTGGGTGCAATGTGAGTTGGGTGGCAGCTGAAGGCATCTGTTCTGTCAGACTGATCCTCGGCTACTTACTCTGACCCTCGGGACATGAAATGTCACCTCTGTGGCAGGGAAGGAGCCTGATCTGGTGCATGAGGTGGAGAGATACTGACTAGATATAGTCGGGCTCACCCCAACGCATAGCTTGGGCTCTGGAACCACCCATCTTGAGAGAGGCTGGACCTTATTCTATTCTGGAGTTACTCATGGGGAGAGGCGGCGAGCCGGTATGGGCATTCTTGTTGCCCCCCGTCTCGGGGCCCAAATGTTGGGGTTCTCCCCAGTTCACGGAAGGGTAGCCCTCCGTCTTCGGTTGGGGGGATGGGTCCTGACTGTTATTTGTGCTTATGCACCAAATGACAGTTCAGAGTACCCACCCTTCTTGGAGTCTTTGGGGGTGTGTTGGAGACCGCTCCCTTGGGAGACTCACTCATTGTCTTGGGAGACTTCAACGCCCATGTGGGCAACGATAGTGTGACCTGGAAGGGTGTGATTGGTAGGTACGGCCTCTCCAGTCTGAACCTGAATGGTGTTTCGTTGTTGGACTTCTGTGCTCGTCACAGTTTGTCTATCACGAATACCATGTTTGAACATAAGTGTGCCCATAAGTGCACTTGGCACCAGGACACCCTAGATCGCAGTTTGATGATTGACTTTGTAGTCGTGTCATTGGACTTACGGCCGTATGTTCTGGACACTCGGGTGAAGAGAGGAGCTGAGCTGTCTACCAATCACCACCTGGTGGTGAGTTGGCTTCGGTGGTGGGGGAGGCTGCCTTCCAAACCTGACAGGCCCAAGTGTGTAATCAGGGTCTGCTGGGAACATTTGGCGGAGTCCCGTGTCCGAGAAGCCTTTAACTCCCACCTCCAGCAGAGCTACAACCATGTCCGGGAGGAGGTGGGGGACACGGAATCCGAATGGGCCATGTTTCGTGCCTCCATTGCTGAGGCGGCAGCCCGTAGCTGTGGCCAGAAGGTTGTCGGTGCTTGTTGTGTCACTAACCCTTGAACCCGGTGGTGGACACCTGTGGTGAAGGGGGCTGTCCAGCTGAAGAAGGAGGCCTTTCGGGTTTTATTAGCCTGTGGGACTCCCAAGGCAGCAAACAGGTACTGGTAGGCCAAATGTGCTGCAGTTGAGGCTGTCGCAGATGCAAAATCTCGGCTTGGGAGGAGTTCGTTGAGGGCCTGGAGAGTGATTAACAGTTGGCCTCAAAAAGGTTCTGGACCGCTATCCGATGCCTCAGGAGGGGGAAGCAGTTCTCTACAAACACTGTTTACAGTGGGACTACCTTGGTTGACATGTCTCTGCAACATCGCGTGGTCATCAGGGGCTGTACCTCTGGATTGCCAAACTGGGGTGGTGGTCCCAATTTTTTAGAAGGCGGACCGGAGGGTGTGTTCCAATTATCGGGGACTCACACTCCTCAGTCTACCTGGGAAAATCTATGCAGGGGTACTAGAGAGGAAGATCCGATCGATAGTCGAACCTCGGATTCAGGAGGAACAATGTGGTTTTCGTACTGGCTGTAGCACTCTTGACCAACTCTAAACACTCCACAGGATTTTGGAGGGGGCATGGGAGTTTGCCCAATCTGTCCACATGTGTTTTGTGGATTTGGAGAATGCTTTCGACCATGTCCCTCAAACAATCTTGTGAGGCGTGCTCCGGGAGTATGGTTTTCCGGACCCGTTGCTACGGGCCATTCGATCGCTGTATCACTGGAGCCAGAGTTTGTCCGTATTGGTAACAACAGGTCGAATTTGTTTCCGGTGGGAGTTGGAGTCCGCCAAGGCTGTCCTTTGTCACTGATTCTGTTCATAATTTTTATGAACAGAATTTCTAGGCGCAGTCAAGGCGTTGATGGGTTCTGGTTTGGTGGCTATCGGATCTCGTCTCTGCTTTTTTTGGATGATGTTGAACTTTTGACTTCCTCAAGTCAGGACCTCCAGCTCTCATTGGAGCCGAGTGCGAAGCAGCCGGGATGAGGATCAGTACCTCCAAGTCCGAGGCCATGGTTCTCAGTCGGACAAGGGTGAAATGCACCCGCCGGGTCGGGAATGAGGTCCTGCCCCAAGTGGAGGAGTTTAAGTATCTTGGGGTCTTGTTCACGAATGAGGGAAGGATGGAGCAGGAGATCGACAGACAGATCGCTGCAGCTTCTGCTGTTCAGCGGAGCCTGTACTGGTCTGTCGTAATGAAGAAGGAGCTGAGCAGCAAGGCGAAGCTCTCAATTTACCAGTCGATCGACATTCCAACCCTCACCTATGGTCACGAGTTTTGGGTAGTGACTGAAAGAACAAGATCGCGGATACAAGCGTCTAAAATGAGCTTCCTTCGCTGAGTGGCAGGGTTCTCCCTTAGTGATAAGGTAAGAAGCTCTACCATCCGTGGAGAGCTCTGAGTAGATTCGCTGCTCCTCCGCATAGAGAGGGGCCAGTTGAGGTGGCTCGGGCATCTGGTCAGAATACCACCCGGACGCCTTCCTGGTGTGGTGTTTCGGGCATGTCCAACCGGGAAGAGACCCCGGGGTCGACCTAGAACAAGCTGGATGGACTATGTTTCTCGGCTTGTCTGGGACAGCCTTGGTGTCCCCCCAGGAGCGTTGGAGGTAGTGGCTGGGGAGAGGTACGTCCGGACCTCTTTGTTTAGGTTGCTGCCCCCACGACCTGACCCTGGACTTAGCAAAAGATGATGATGATGATGATGATGATGATGATGATGATGTTTGCAAATTTTTGCTTCCGTAAGTCTGCTCTGCTCCAGTGAAATAGGGGTATACATATATTAAAAAGAAATGCCGAGTCTAAGAGAAAAAAGCTATTGCAATTCATACTTTGTAATGATTAACCATATTTTATTTCATTGCAAGCTGTGACCCATGTGAGGTTCTGAACAGTATTAATTGTACACAGATCAGCATGGGTGCATTGCACAGAATTATTTGATTCTTAGATGTGGCCTCATTATATGCAGTTGTAAAAAAGAAATACTGAACACAATGAGAAGCAGACAAAAAAAAATCCCAACAACAACAGTGAGCAACGATTAAAGACAGATCACTTTCTAATCACTAATTCAAGCCAGTCATTTAAGTATATTATTCTAAAGGTAATCTTCCATATACTCTGATGTAAATTAAAAGGTAAAGTCTGTTGGAATTTTTATATGCCAGCCTAGTGACTCATCAGGCTGGTGCTTATCCTCGGTTTCCATAGCATGAAGCGACCAGGAGTTCACCTCCCCTGGATGGGACGCTAGTCCATCACACATTACCTTCCCAGTATATTTTTACTGGTACCCATTTATACTGCTGGGTGAACAGAAGCACACTTGTGGTTAAGACCTTTCCCAGGGGTCTTAGCACAGTGGGAGTCTAACTGGGATTTGAACACACAAACTCCCGATCATGAGCGCAGCACCCTATCCACTACGCTACCGTCATCCTAGTTTTTTCCTCTAGTTCATCTGGTTAATGTTCTGTCACTATATGTATATATATATTTCTTCTTTCCCCTCTTTTCAGGGGTTGCCACAGAGAATCATCTGATTGGAAATGGAACATGAACCAGCCTTTACCACCAGGCCACCACTGCAACTGCAACGTGTGTGTGTGTGTGTGTGTGTGTAAACTACATTCCACGACTCGGACGCTGGTTATATAAATATACTCACCCCATATATATATATATATATATATATATATATATATATATATATATATATACTGTCTGTCTTCCTTTCGGCTTTTCCCCTTTTACTCGGGAGTCACCACAGCGAATCATCTGATTCGCACGTTTGAATTGGCAGAGGGTTTTTTTTACGTCGGATGCCCTTCCTGTCACAACCCTTTTAGCAAGGGATAGAAACATGCTGACGACTTTGCAGCCTACTCTTTACGAAAGTCAGCAATGGTTCTTTTACATGCCTCTCACCATAGACAGTGAGAGACATGGCCTGCCTTTGATAACCCAGTTAGCTGCACTGGGGGGGGACAGTGACAACCTTGTGGAGAGTGGGACTCGAACCCCCAACCTTTGGATCAGCGATCCAGCGCCCTATACCACTAGACCACCACTGTATATACATGGCAAGTAGATTTAAACAACCAGTGTCCGACTCGTGACCTGGAGTTTACACCTGCGCTTTGTTGCATGTGTCTGTGATGGACAAGCCCACACCTGGGTATGAGTCTGTAGTCAGTGTGGAAGGTTATATAGTTGCTAATGTTCTGGAATGAGGTCACTGGGATGGACGAGGTGTCATGGTTTGGGCTAAAATCAGTGACAGACATTATATAAACACAAACACACACACACACACACACACACACACACACACACACACCGAGCCCTTTCATTCTGAAAACAAACTCATTCATCTTAATTAGGTTTTTGGTTAATGTCCTTAAAACTGTCTGTTGGATTTGAATCATTTTCTTTACATCTTAATCGTAAAATTGTACAGGCCTTAAATAAATTTGTGTGTTGCGTTGGCAGTTAAGTGTTGTGTAAATCAATGTATTAATGAAGGAATGAAACTCATCTGAGCAAGTTGTTATGTTAGTTATTATGATAGCTGGCTGTAATGAGGACAGTGTGACATGCCCACCCAGCCCAGTACATAGTAAAGCTTTGATCAAGAGATTATTGAAGAGGAGTAAATGCAATGTGGGTTGAGGATATACGAACTTGTGTGGTCTGAAAAGATCTGTAATATTTCTGAGAAAATAACTTGATTTGAGCACTATTTGAAATATTCTAATCAAGAAACTGCATATTTGGCTTGTAAAGTAGGTGTGTAAGTGTAGGCCTGCACTAGAACAGATGTCTTATCAATTAAACTGGGGGAAGACAGATTCAGTCCCATAGCTACCCAAGAAAGTCTTTCAGCCTCAGGAAGCAGGACAGTGCAACACCCAAAAATAAACACTTCAGGAATTGATGTATACCTTGCTATTGAAAACTACCCTATACAAAACACTTTGCTTGTCATTTTGCCAACATGTCTGGGAAAGACATTTTAATTCTCATGTACCAGGGAGTAATTTCTATGACTCTAACACTTGACAACCAAGGGTTACTCTAAACAGCTGATAGATAAATAGATGCATGGATGAAGGGATGGATGAATAAACGGATAGATAGATAGATAGATAGATAGATAGATAGATAGATAGATAGATAGATAGATAGATAGATAGATAGATAGATAGATAGATAGATGTCTCTATCTACAGTAGCTATCTCTGTGAGTCGCTCTGGATATATGCTGTAAATGTGGATGGGTAGTGGATCTGGACAGATGGGTGGATGGATTGATGGAGAGATGGATGGATGGATGGATGGATGGATGGATGGACAAGACAGATAGGCGAATAGGCATAATTCTGCAAACCAAACCCTCAAGTGACAGGAATAGCTTACAGGAAATGGCAGAGTATTGTTCTATTATACAGTATTGCTTGTATAAAAATTATCTGTATGGAAGAGTTGGCGGCACGGTGGCGTAGTGGTTAGCACGTCCGCCTCAGAGCGCAAGAAGGCCTGGGTTTGATTCCCAGCCTGGGCGTGTCCATGTGGAGTTTGCATGTTCTCCCCGTGCTTGCGTGGGTTTCCTCCGGGTGCTCCGGTTTCCTCCCACCATCCAAAGACATGCACAGTAGGTTAATTGGCCGTTCTAAATTGCCTGTAGGTTCGCACCGTGCAGAAGGCAACGGCAAACCACTGCACTAGTCCTGCCAAGAAAACCTCCATGAAGATGATAACCAGGGCGTTGTCCTTCATGGCGGGTCGCCAATGGTCGTTATATGACTCAGGCACTTGATAAGTAGATAGATGGAAGAGTTATCACAACCAAAACCTTACCTCTGTCCTTCTATCAAAAGTAAACAACTGACATACGCACAACAAAAGATGTGGATATTTTGAGTACTTCATCTTTTGTTAAGGTTTTGGGATGCTGGAGCCTATCTCAGCTGACTCCAGATGAAGGTGAGGTACACCTGGAACAGCTTGCCAGACCACCACAAGGCCAACACACACACAGACACACACACACACACACACACACAGACACACACACACACAGACACACACACACACACACACACACACACACACACACACACACACACACACACACACACACACACACACACACACACACACACACACACACATCCTATGGGCAGTTTGGAACAACCGATTAGCCTAATGTGCATGTCTTTGGACTTTGTGAGGAATCCAGAGTACCTGGAGTGAATTAAACCAAGCACAGGGAGAACATACAAACTTAAAACAGAAACGCACTTGCAGGAATGGGGTTGAATCCAGGACTTTCTTGCTGTTGGTGAAAGTATGCACTATGCCATGTTTGGAGTAAAGTGGTAAAAATGTGAAAATAAACCCTTTTAAGCATGAAAGTGGATCTGGTATACTTTGGGGTTGTGTGATAGCCAATGGCATTGAAAGCTCTGTAGAGATAAATACAGAAATAGATTTTTGTAAAGAGCAAATTGTGACACATACACATACACACACACACACACACACACACACACACACACACACACACACACACACACACACATCCATGAAGTAGAAAAGAGACTAGCTTCTACATTAGGATAATGATTAAACTTGCCCAAAACTTCATAGCTTTTTGAATGGTCGTCAAACTCTCTGAAAATCCAGGGGAAGCTGGGATAGTACATGGCTCGACTAATATCTGTCCATAAAATCTGAAACTATAACAGTGAATGAGAGGAAATTCTTTAAAAAAGGAATTACAGTAATAGAATTTGGGAAACTTATCTGTATCCGATTTTAAATCTTGTTTCTTGTTTTCTTTTTTAAGTATATCAAACATAAAGTTCACGAACAAATTGTAGCAGTATATAAATTGAAATATAAAACTTTTTGTTGTAACTTGAAAAAGTGAGATGGTTTGAAACTTCTATAGTAATTGTGCACAATGAAACAATCACGCAGTGCTGAATCTTAATACACTCACAAACGTAAGGCAGCAATCCACCAGTGACAGTGCAATACATTACAGGAACAAGGTTTACCTGTATAATTGTATTGTAGAGTGTGTGTTTATTTCTTAAGAAAACAAAACAAAACAAAACAAAAATCTAAATTAGTTGATGAGGGTGCCCAAACCTTACAACTGTATGACCATTAGTATTCTAATGAAATAAGGCTTTTAATCACTTCTTATAAGAAACACACAGAAAGAAGCTTCACTAAAACATTCCCACACACAACTAAGATTACTGCTCATAAAAGGACTAATAATAAACGATACCCATTGGAAAATCTATTTTGATCCTCTTGACTCAGGTCAACTAAAAGGAAGTCTTAAACTCTTCCCACCAGTAGACTCTGAGAAGCTTTCTGAAATTTGGGAAAGAGTTTCCACTTTTGTTAACACTATCATTTAAAGGTTTGTGAGGGCTGGCTGATATAGACCCACTGATACTGTATGAAGGCGAGAGAGAGAGGGAGGGAAAAGAGGAAAGGAGTAAGGGGTCTCAGCTGCCATGCTCTTTCTGATCCCTGATCTCTACTTCCCAGGACCGTGGCCTTCTCTCCGGGGAAATTGTTCCCTTAAAATTATGGATGCGGCCTCCATATCAGGAAATGTCTCATCACTATGACCTCCCATTGTGCTTTGCTCATTTCTTGCTCTGTTGGCAGGGCAGGACATGTCTACTTTGTTAGAAACAGTTTTACGTCTAATTTCAGTATGGAGGTACGTCCTTCAGAATTGAAATTCATTACCAGAATGGGAAACCCAAATCATTTCTCACATTTCCATGAAATCAGATGCCTATCATCCAGTGGAGCCTTCATAGTTTCTCATAATTTGCTGCTGTCTTTATTAGTGAGATTCTGCACCAAATGCATGGCACATGACAGAACTCATGCTGATTGGCTGTTATGTAATTTGCATCATGATGGGCAGCAATTAAAAAAAAGACATACAGTTTTATTCATAATAAAAACTTAGTGTTAAAGTTTCCTGCTTTCCATAAAGATCATTGTTGGGAAATACGGGAAAGACATTTATTTACTTGCTCCATGGAAAGCTTTTCAGATAAGACCTGTGCTAATCTTAAAACATCAACTCCAGACACATATCAATAGAAATATCTATCAGGAGCTCCAGACAGTGTCTAAATTTATGAGTGTCTCTAAAAGAAAAGTTCAATTGGTATAACTTTTGCCTGGACCTGCCAATGGAGTTTTGTCTCCTTTTTGGAAATTTCACGACTGTAGAGCAGATCAGAACAAAAGTGTTGCTAAAAATCAATAGCATTTATACTTAACATGCTCCTGCTTGCAGTGGTGGCTGAAAAGTTTTTGCTCTGGGATATCAGAAGGTTGATGGTTCAAGCCCAAGCACTGCCAAGCTGTCACTGTTGGCCCCTTAAACAAAGCGCTAATCCTTGTCTACTCCGGGAGTGGCAAATCATGGCTGACCCTGTGCTCTGGACAACCCCCCCCCCCCCCCCCGCTTGCACTCCCACTTCCGCTTCCTAATAAGCTAGGATATGTGCAAAATATAATTATGCTATGCTGTAAAGGATATTCTCATGACAAGTAATGGCTTCGCTTAGAAACCTGGTCTAAATTTTACATCAATTCATTCCAGTTTTGTATCCATTCCAAATTAACCACCAAATTCCTCATTTGTAGTGACATTCTCAATTAATGTTATAGCTATCTCTACACAGATGCAATAATTATATTGATGACCTGGCTCTATCTCAGCAAAGAGTTCCAGTTTACCGGAGTAAAATGAATAAATTGATCAAATGAGAAGTTTCTTTCTTTATAGAAGGTTTAAACTTGTGAAAAAGCACATTGAGGTAGGATTTGCTTATATATATATATACACACACACACACACACACACACACACACACACACACACACACACACACACACACACACAAACAGGGATCCCTCACTTTCCGTGGTTAATTGGGACCGTGACTGCTGAATTCCGCAAAGTAAGATCAACCCCCCCCCGACCAATCATCCCTCACTACTTTGCGCTTCAATTCATGCGGCTTCAATGCATCGCGTTTTTTTTAAAAATATTCTTCAAATAAAAAAAAAAAAAGGAATTTAAGGAAGAATAGGGAAAAAAGTTAAGGTAAATACTGCAAAACAGGGCCAATTATGCAACAACAACAACAACCCCCAAAAAAAAAAAACCCCAAAAACAAAAAAAACACCCAACCCAACCCCCCCATCAAAACTACTTACATTTTTATGTGAGGTGCACATCTGAGTGTGTGCATGTACACCTGTGTGCACACGCCCTCGTCTGTATGTGTGTTTATTATATTTTATTTACAGCTTATCTTATTTTGTGGGGGTTTTTTTCTCCTCGCATAATCCGTCTTGTTTTTCTGTCATTTTCCTTATTTTTTTAATTTGATGAATATATATATATATATTTTTTTTTTAATCGCGATGCACTGAAGACGCATGAATTGAAGCACAGAGTAGCAATGGATCCCTGGATATATCAACATTAACTGGAAATATTATGCTAAGTCAACGTTAGACTCTTAAAATTATTATTTTTTTTTTGCTAATACCAGTTTTTAGGTAGTTTAAAAACAAATTCCACATACGTAGAATACTTTCAGATTAGTTATTATCATTTTATTATTAGATTATTATCAGCAGAGGATGCTTATTGTTGCAGTTCTCACAATTTTAATTTTTGTTTCCCTATAATCCCAATATATAATGCAGCTGTGAAGGGGGGGGCACAAACAAGTGCCTGCCCTCACGCCGGTCCCAAGCCCGGATAAATGCAGAGGGTTGCGACAGGAAGGGCATCCGGCGTAAAACTTTTGCCAGAATACAAAATGCAAAATGTAAAAACAAATTTCAGACTGGATCGGTTGAGGCCCGGGTTAACAACGCCCGCCATCAGTGCTGTTAACCAACAGGGTGCTGATGGAAATTGGACTACTGTTGGTCGAAGACATCGAAGAAGGAGAGGTGGGAGGTGTGTCCGTAGGCAGAGAGAGAAGAGGAAAAGCATGAGTCTAGGACTGAGAGTAGGGACTTTGAATGTTGCAACTATGACAGGAAAAGGCAGAGAGCTGGCGGACATGATGCAGAGGAGGAAGGTGGACATATTTTGTGTTCAGGAGAACAGGTGGAAAGGTAGCAAGGCTAGAAGCTTCGGAGGGGGTTTAAGCTGTTTTATCATGGTGTGGATGGGAAGAGAAATGGAGTAGGAGTCATCTTGAAGGAGGGGCTGGTCAGGAATGTTCTAGAAGTGAAAAGATGTCAGACAGAGTGATGAGTCTCAAGTTAGAAATTGAAGGTGTGATGTTCAATGTTGTTAGTGCTTATGCCCCACAGGCAGGATGTGAGCTAGAAGAGAAGGAGAGGTTCTGGAGTGAGTTAGATGAAGTGATGCATGGTACCCCCAGAAGTGAAAGAGTGGTCATTGGTGCAAACTTCAACGGACATGTTGGTGCAGGCAACAGAGGGGACGAGGACGTGATGGGCAGGTTTGGTATCCAGGACAGGAACACAGAAGGAGGGATGTTGATGGATTTTGCAAAAAGGATGGAAATGGCTGTGGTGAATACTTTCTTCCAGAAGAGAGAGGAACATAGGGTGACTTATAAAAGTGGAGGTAGGAGCACACAGGTAGACTACATCTTGAGTAGGCGATGTAATTTGAAGGAAGTCAGTGACTGCAAAGTAGTAGTGGGTGAGAGTGTTGCCAAACAGCATAGGATGGTGGTGTGCAGGATGACGCTGATGGTAAGAAACGTGAAGAAGGCAAAGGCAGAGCAGAAGACAAAGTGGTGGAAGCTGAAATAGGAAGCGTGTCGTGTTGTCTTCAAGGAGGAGTTGAAACAGGCTTTGGGTTGTCAGGAAATGCTTCCAGATGACTGGACAACTACAGCTAATGTGATCAGGGAGAAAGGTAGGAGAGTATTTGGCGCGTCCTCTGGAAGAACAGTAGATAAGGAGACTTGGTAGTGGAACAAGGAAGCGCAGGAGTGTGTACAAAAGAAGAGGTTAGCTAAGAAGAAATGGGACACAGAGAGGACCGAAGAGAGTAAACAGGAGTGCAGGGAGACAGCGTAAGGCGAAGGTAGCGGTGTCAAAGGCCAAACAGAGGGTGTATGATGACTTGTATGCTAGGTTGGAAAGTAAGGAGAGAGAAAATGATTTATACAGGTTGGCACAGAAGAGAAATAGAGACGGGAAGGATGTGCAGCAAGTTAGAGTGATTAAGGATAGAGTGGGAAACGTGTTGACTGATGACAGAAGTGTGTGGGAAGATGCAAAAAGTACTTTGAAGAGCTGTTGAATGAGAAAAATGAGAAAGAAAAAAAGAGTAGAAGAGGTGACTGTTGAGGACCAGGAAGTAGCAAAGATTAGTAAGGGTGAAGTCAGGAGGGCATTGCAGAGGATGAAGAGTGGAAAGGCAGTTGGTCCTGATGATATACCAGTGGAGGTATGGCAGTATCTAGGAGAGGAAGCAGGAGATTTTCTGACAAGAACATTCAACAAAGTCTTAGAGAGTGAACAGATGCCAGAGGAATGGAGGAGAAGTGTGATGGTCCCCATTGTTAAAAACAAGGGAGATGTTCAGAGTTGTGGCAACTACAGAGGGATAAAGTTGATGAGCCATACGATGAAGCTATGGGAAAGAATAGTGGAAGCTAGACTAAGGGCAGAGGTCAGCATTTTTGAACAACAGTTTGGTTTCATGCCAAGAAAGAGCACCACAGATGCAGTATTTGCCTTGAGTATGTTAATAGAGAAGTACAGAGAATGTCAGAAGGAGCTGCATTGTGCCTTTGTGGATCTGGAGAAAGCATATGACAGGGTGCTGAGAGAGCAACTGTGCTATTGAATCAGGAAATCTGGAGTGGCAGAGAAGTATGTTAGAGTAGTGCAGGACATGTATGAGAGATGGAAGACAGTGGTGAGGTGTGCTGTCGGTGTGACAGAAGAGTTCAAGGTGGAGGTGGGACTGCATCAAGGGTCAGCTCTGAGCCCCTTCTTGTTTGCTATCTTGACGAGATGAGGTTCGACAAGAATTTCCATAGACTATGATGTTTGCAGATGAGAGTGTGATCTGTAGTGAGAGCAGAGAAGAAGTGCAGGAAAATCTAGAGAGGTTGTGGTATGCCCTGGAAAGGAGAGGAATGAAAGTTAGCCTCAGTAAAACAGAATACATATGTGTGAACGACAAGGACCCAAGAGGAACGGTTAGCTTACAGGGATCAGAGATACTGAAGGTGGAGGATTTTAAGTATATAGGCTCAACAATCCAGAGCAATGGAGAGTGTGGAAAAGAGGTGAAGAAGTGTGCGCAGGCAGGTTGGAATGGTTGGAGAAAAGTATCTAGTGTGATGTGTGATCGGAAGGTATCGGCAAGAATGAAAGGAAAAGTGTACAAGACGGTGTTAAGGCCAGTGATGTTGTATGGTTTAGAAACAGTGGCCTTGGGGAAAAGACAGGAGGCAGAGCTGGAGGTAGCAGAGATGAAAATGTTGAGGTTCTCTTTGGGAGTCACGAAGATGGATAGGATCAGGAATGAGTACATCAGAAGGACAACACATGTAAGAGGTTTTGTAGACAAAGTCAGAGAGGCTAGCTTGAGGTTGTTTGGACATGTACAGAGGAGGGATAGTGAGTATATTGGTAGTAGGATGCTGAGGTTTGGAACGACCAGGCAGAAGGTCTAGAGGAAGACCAAAGAGAAGATTTATGGATGTGGTGAAGGAGGACATGAAGGTAGTTGGAGTAAGCGTAGAAGACACAGAGGATCGGGTGAGATAGAGACGGATGGTTTGCTGTGGCAACCCCTGAAGGGAAAAGCCGAAAGGAAAAGAAGATAATCCCAATATATACCTCCACGTTGATAGAACTTTTATAAACATAAAACTGACTTGTGCCCTGGGCACTGATGCAATTCCATACCATTACATAAGCTGGGTTTTACACCTTTCACTGTTAATGACCTGGATGGTTGTTATCATCTTTGTCTTGATATTTGGTCTGAAAAAAAAATGCAGCCGTGAGGGCGGCACAAACCAGTGTCCATCCTCATGCCAGTCCCAAGCCCGAAAAAATGCAGAGGGTTGCGACAGGAAGGGCATCCGATGTAAAACTTTTGCCAGAATACAGAATGCGAATCATTAAAACAAATTCCATACTGGATTGGTCGAGGCCCGGGTTAACAACGACCCCGCCATCAGTGCTGTTAACCAACAGGATACTGGTGGAAATTGAACTCCTGTTGGTCGAAGAAGGCGAGTTCGAAGAAGGAGAGGCAGGAGGCATGTCCGTAAGCAGTGAGAGAAGAGGAAAGGCATGAGTCTAGGACTGAGAGTAGGTACTTGAAATGTTGGAACTATGACAGGAAAAGCTAGAGAGCTGGTTGACATGATGCAGAGGAGGAAGGTGGACATACTGTGTGTTCAGGAGACCAGGTGGAAAGGTAGCAAGGCTCGAAGCTTAAATTTAAGCTGTTTTAAGAGTGTTATGTTGTCTTCAAGGGGTAGTTGAAACAGGCTTTGGGTGGTCAGGAAGTGCTTCCAGATGACTGGACAACTACAGCTAATGTTATCCGGGAGACAGGTAGAAGAGTCCTTTGCATGTCCTCTGGAAAGAAAGTAGATAAGGAGACTTGGTGGTGGAATGAGAAAGTGCAGGAGTGTGCACAAAGGAAGAGGTTAGCTAAGAAGAACTGGGACATAGAGAGGACTAAAGAGAGTAAATAGGAATACAGGGAGACATAGCATAAGGCGAAGGCAGTGGTGTCAAAGGCCTAACAGAGGGTGTAGCAAGGGTGAAGTGAGGAGGGCATTGAAAAGGATGAAGAGTGGAAAGGCAGTTGGTCCTGATGACATACCGGTGGAGGTATGGAAGTATCGAGGAGAGGTAGCAGTAGATTTTCTCACAAGAACATTCAACAAGGTCTTAGAGAATGAGAGGATGCCAGAGGAATGGAGGAGAAGTGTGCTGGTGCCCAGTTTTAAGAACAAGGGAGACGTGTAGAGTTGTGGCAACTACAGAGGGACAAAGTTGATGAGCCATACGATGAAGTTATGGGAAAGAATAGTGAAAGCTAGACTAAGGGCAGAGGTCAGCATTTGTGAACAACAGTTTGGTTTCATGCCAAGAAAGAGCACCACAGATGCAGTGTTTGCTTTGAGGATGTTAATAGAAAAGTATAGAGAAGGTCAGAGGGAGCTGCATTGTGCCTTTGTGGATCTGAAGAAAGCATATGACAGGGTGCTGAGAGAGCAACTGTGCTATTGAATCAGGATGTCTGGAGTGGCAGAGAAGTATGTTAGAGTAGTGCAGGACATGTATGAGAGTTGTAAGACTGTTGTGAGGTGTGCTGTCGATGCGACAGAAGAGTTCAAGGTGGAGGTGGGACTGCATCAAGGATCAGCTCTGAGCCCCTTCTTGTTTGCTATGGTGATGGAAAGGCTGACAGACGAGGTGAAACAAGAATCTCCATGGACTATGATGTTTGCAGATGACATTGTGATCTGCAGTGAGAGCAGAGAACAAGTGCAGGAAAATCTAGAGAGGTGGAGGTATGCCCTGGAAAGGAGAGGAATGAAGATTAGCCTCAGTAAGACAGAATACATGTGTATGAATGACAAGGACCCAAGAGGAACGGTGAGCTTACAGGGAGCAGAGATAAGGAAGGTGGAGGATTTTAAGTACTTAGGCTCACCAATCCAGAGCAGTGGAGAGTGTGGAAAAGAGGTGAAGAAGTGTGTGTAGGCAGGTTGGAATGGTTGGAGAAAAGTGTCCGGTGTGATGTGTGATAGGAGGGTATCGGCAAGAATGAAAGGAAAAGTGTACAAGACGGTGTTGAGGCCAGCAATGTTGTATGGCTTAGAAACAGTGGCACTGGGGAAAAGACAGGAGGCAGAGCTGGAGGTAGCAGAGATGAAAATGTTGAGGTTCTCTTTGGGAGTAACAAGGATGGATAGGGTCAGGAATGAGCACATCAGAGGGACAGCACATGTAAGAGGTTTTGTAGACAAAGTCAGAGAGACCAGATTGAGATGGTTTGGATATGTACAGAGAAGGAATATTGAATATATTTGTAGTAGGATGCTGAGGTTGGAACTACCAGGCAGAAGGCCTAGAGGAAGGTGAAAGAGAAGATTTATGGATGTAGTGAAGGAGGACATAAAGGTAGTTGGAGCAAGAGTAGAAGATGCAGAGGACAGGGTGAGATCGAGGCCAATGATTCGCTGTGGCGACCCCTGAGGGGAACAGCTGAAAGGAAAAGAAGAAGAAGATTTGTTTTAAAAAAAAACGAGCTAAAATGTGCACTTGTGAAAGCAAATTGAAATTCTACCTGAGGGCTCAAACATGCCGCATTTAAATAAGTGGTTTTCAACACATCAGCTTGGAGGAATTTCAGCCCATTTCTCTTACAGAGTATTGTAACTCTAATTGTGGAATGTTGGTAAGTTTCCTACCGTGTAGTGCTCATTTTTGGTCTTTTCACAACATCTCAATTGGACTAAGGTCAGAACTTTGACTTTTCCATTCTAAAACATTCAATTTATACTTCTTTAACCATTCTTTAGTTCTCTAGTAGAACTTGTGTGCTTCGAACCATTGTCTTGCTGCATGATCCACTTCCTTTTGAGATTTAGTTCATGGACAGATATTCTGATATTTCCTTCAGTATTTGCTGGTATAATTTAGAATTCATTGTTACATCGATGATGGCAATCTGTCCTGGCTCAGATGCCTCAAAACAGGTCATGATACTACCACCATCATGTTTCACAGATGAGATAAGGTTCTTATGCTGGAGTTCAATGTTTTCCTTTCTCCAAACATAATACTTCTAATTCAAGCCAAAAGTCCTATTTTGGTTTCATCCGTCCAAAATTCATTCATCAAATAGCCTTATGATTTGTCCATGTGATCTTTAGCAGACTACAGAAGAGCAACAACTTTCCTTTGGGAGAGCAGTGGCTTTTTCCTTGTAACCCTGCCATGCACACCACTGTTGTTCAGTGTTCTCCTGATGGTGGACTCATGAAAATTACATTAGCCAATGCAAGAGAGGCCCTCAGTTTCTTCGAGGTTTCCCTGGGGTCCTTTGTGACCTTTACGACTATTACACGCTTTGCTCTTAGAGTAATCTTAATTGGTTGACCACTACTAGGAAGGGTAACAAAGGTCTTAAAATCTCCATTTGTACAGAATCTGCCTTATTGTGGATTGGCTGGATCCAAACTCTTGAAATAGTTTTGTAACCTTTTCCAGTATGATGAACATCAACAACCCTTTCTCTGAGGTCTCAAAATCTCCTTTGTTTATGCCATGATACATTTCCAAAAATGTTCCACAATGTGTCAACATTTAGATAGATCCGTGTTCTTTAAATTAAACCGGGGGCTCACTGACACCTGAGAGTCATCCTAACTGACTGAAACCAGCTGAAGTTCACAAACTTTTGCCACTCACAGATATGTACTATTGGATCACTTTCGTCAATAAATAAATGATTTCCTTTCGACTTTTTCCCCTTTATCAGGGGTCGCCATAGAGAATGATTTGCTAGTTTGATTTGGCATAGGTTTTTATGTTGAATGCCCTTCCTGACACAACCCTTTAGCAAGGGAGAGAAACACGCTGACGGCTTTGCAGCTACTCTTTATGAAAGTCCGCAATGGTTCTTTTACATACCTCTCACCATAGACAGTGAGAGACATGGCTGCCTTTGATCACCCAGTTCGCTGCACTGGGGGGGGCAGTGACAACCTTGTGGAGAATGGGACTTGAACCCCCTACCTTAGGATCAGCGATCCAGCGCCCTATACCATCATGGCTTAATAAATGACTGAGTAAATTATGTTTGTCTCATTTATCTAACTCAGGGGTGTCAGAAAGGGCCATGTGGCTGCAGGTTTTTGTTTCAACCAAGCAGCAGCACACCTGACTTTGCTCATTTAATCAACTGAGTTGAGTGTTCAGGCAGTTGATTGGTCAGTCTCTGTACAGAGCACACAGATTGACCAATCAGCGGCCTGAAGACTCAGATGAGTTGATTAAATGAGCAAAGTCAGGTGTGCTGCTGCTTGGTTGAAACAAAAACCTGCAGCCACATGGCCATTTCTGGCACGAGTTTGACACCCCTGATCTAACTGGATTCTCTTTATCTCTTTTTAGAACATGTGTAAAAATCTGATAGTGTTTTGATTCATATTCATACAGGAACATATAAAATTCTTCAGGGTTTACAAACTTTCAAGCACCACTGTATAAATAAGGAGGTGTGTTAAAATGTTTGATTTGTATGCAGATTTACAATTAGGACTGCATTCAATCTTACATGTTTCAAAGGACTTTAAAACTACTCTGTCACTGTGTTGGACATAAGATTGGTGAAGCATGCAACTGGAAACTGGTAAAGAATGGGTGTGCGAGAAAGTGAAAGTAACATGTTACAGAACTGCCTTTGCAGCTGATTGCAACGGATGCAGATATGACATGGCTGATTAAATGGAAGGATTCACCATAAAGAAAATGCTGTCATCCGAAGATTAGTTTTGCATCTGACTTGGTAATATCTAGGGAGACCAGTGGAAACAGCTTGGTTGAAGAAGTAGATTAATTGAAACAACCACAGTACAGTGCTAAAAACTTATTATGGAGACAGCTTCAGAATCAAGCAATTCATTGACTGCATGAATATAATTTATGTACAATGAGGTCCAATGGTCTGAGAGCATATTGAAAATTTTGGATGAAAAACTATTTATAATAAAAGGGTTTTAAAATTTTATGTTTAGAAAATTCTATTTCTATCTATTCTAAGGTACCATGAATATTTAATTTCCAAGAATTTGCATTACAGTACTGTACTTGTAGGTCCCAATTTAAATAAATAGTGATATTGACCATGTTAACTGCTGTCAGCGTTCATCATGTTAATCTCTTCTATTGACACTCAAGTAACAGATGATTAATTTGATCGAAGATTTTATTATGTGGACCCCTTGCAAGCTTCACTGCATGCTGTCATAAAAGCAAAATGGGACTTTAAAAGTGAAATACAGTAGTACCTCACTTTACGAAAATCTCACCAAACGAAAAATGCAGGTTATGAAACGCATTTTCCTAAAATTTTTGTCTCTGGATACGAAACAAGATCACGTTACGAAAGTGCCATCTTAAAAATTCAAACTCGCCATTCAAACATTAAAACGCGCCATTCAAAAATGTAAAAAAATTGCACGAGCTGCTCTCCCATCAATGACGTTCAAACATCCCACCCCGCTGGCCTCCTATTGGCTAGGAGGGATGACGCAGCTACCTCCCATTGCCTATCTCCCAACATCCTGCCCCGCTGGCCTCCCATTGTCTAGGAGGGATGACGCAGCTCCCTCCCATTGGCTATTATGGAGCTGCAGCAGCCATAATGCTTTGAGTGTAAAGGAAAGAGTTACTGTTGTTTCATGGTTTATTTCTTGACTCAGGTTTTTCACCTTCCATAAACATTTATAAGATTATAACTCTGCTAAGAAGACATGGTCAACACATACATGCACACACATGCGTGCGCACACACACACGCACACACACACACACACACACACACACACACACACACGTGCACACACACACGCACGTGCATGTGTGATTTCCGGTGTGAGTGAGAAGAAGAAATGGGCTCGTTTGATATCGCAAAGGAATATGGCCAAACCCGTCTACCATTGATACGATATTGAAGCAGGAGGTCTTAAAAGGTATGCTTTTATAATTTTAAAGGGTTTAGGGGGTAGTATTGGGAGCCTTGGAACAAATCACGCGTTTTACATGTAAAATACGGTTCAATTTACGAAAAATGCAGGTTACGAAAAAGGCTCTGGAACGGATTAATTTTGTAAAGTGAGGTACCACTGTACTACATACCAAGAGACTGAGATCCTACTTTGCACTTGAGTTCTCATTAATTATGCAATTTGTCATAAAGATTGATGTTTTAATATAAGAAAAAAAGTTTTTAATCTGTAATCTTAAATATATTACTCTTAGTCTTAACCTATAATATTCCTAGCAGCATCAAACTGACTGAGAGTAAACCACAAAAGCAAACTGTCATGCTAAATTAGATTACATCACCTCAGAGACTCCCATGTGTTGAATGAGACCACTGATATTCAGTGTCACTATCGGATGTTACCACGGTGATGTAATCGACTACACAGAAAGAACAAATTCCTTAGGGAAGGGTTTTGCCATAATGTCAATATATTAAACTTTATTTTGGCATTGGGAATGGAAAGTACCCACACAGTGGGTACTGTTTAGGAGAACAAAGCACAAAGACTCTAATGGCATGAATGGGTGGACCGGATTACAGATTATAGTTTTCCCTTTTTAAAATGTGAACAGCTGTTTCTAGAAGTTGCTGTAGTCTTAGTGCGGAAAAATACACTTGTGGATTTAAAGTAAAAACACTTGTCATTATCTTTTTTTGTTAACAGTACCCCCGGAGGTTGACCTCCTTGAAGACTTTGGTTCCAAGCCTTATCATGCCCACGTGCACATCTAATCGCTGATTTGAGCCCTATATTAAGCTAAAAAACATGTGTTAAAAACTGCAGGAAGGCAAGAATAGGTTTGGTTACCACCATTTTAAAGTATTCGACAAGAAATAATTGTTGAATAGAGTGGCACAATGGCATAGTTGCTGGTACATCTACCTCACAGTAAGAGGTTCATGGGTTCAAGTCCTGAGCTTGGGTGTTTCTTTGTGAAGTTTTCAAGTTCTTCCCATGCTTGTGTGAGTTTTCTCCGGATCGTCTGTTTTCCTCCAACAATCCAAAGGCATGCATGTCAGGGGAAATGGCTGTTCCAAATTACCCCTGGACATGGATATGAGTGTGAATGTGTATGTGTGTGTTGGCCCTGCAGTGGTCTGGTGAGCTGTTCAGGGTGTACCCAGCCATTGACCAGAATTCAGCAGTTCTGCAACTGAGTGAGTGAGAGAGTAATTATGTTAAAAAAAAGAAAAAAGTAATTATGAAGTGTGTTGTGATAACACCTGATATAGCTTTCAGGGTTTGATCTCAGCTGAAGAAAAACTAGTCTTACAGAACATCTTTATGCATTAATCGCAACAAAGCACCCAACATTATCTTTCAGCAACGCTCAATTATGAAAAATCTCCTTGGACATATATTCTTTAAACTCCCAACAGACCTGTGAAAACTTATCAAATACTCATAGGGTGAATAGTGTTCACCAGATTGTGCAGTTTTGGGAATGGTGGCCAAACTCCAGAAAAATAAAGACTGGCTCCACAAGATGTCTGGGAGCATGTAAAAATTCTTTTCTCCAATGTCATGACAGGGAACATAATTAATGCCCCCTTTCTTTGCTAATATGTTGGGACGGATTGGATTTGTGCAGATCAAACAGTGCAGCTGTGGTGCGAGATGAATTATAGTCCATTTTAAATTGAGTCCCTTCATTCATTTCTGACATTTACAGTTGACTTATCCTCCCTCAATGGGGCCTCTTTCTTTTCTGGAAAAACCCACTGTGTGTGTGTGTGTGTGTGTGTGTGTGTGTGTGTGTGTGTGTGTGTGTGTGTGTGTGTGTGTGTGTGTGTGTGTGTGTGTGTGTATCTGGGTCCACTTGTGGGTTCCTTGCTGCTATTGAAGATGGCTGGTGGGTAAATTACTAAAACGAATATGATGTCATCCTCCCCACCATGTTATAGTACTATAACAAGCTACAGATGAGGAGTAAATCTGCAACACGCTTAGAAGGCCTTGGTTAATCCACCATTTTTCTCAATCATTCAACTAAACTTATAGCCAACAATGCTAAACAACAATAATAACTAACTTACAAATTACAGACAATAATGTCGGGAACAATGATAATTGCATGATATATCAGTAATTTCGGAAGTAATTGGATTTGAGTTTTCTTGAGAGAAAGTGATTTATTATACCAGCCAATGAAGAGTGCAGTTCTTTTGTTTTGTTGTAAGCAGTATTATGCAAACTTTTGCAGTCTGATTTCACTGAAACTTGGTGGAAAGGTATAGAATGGGCCAACAAACAAACAGAAAAAAACCTCACAAGTTGGGGCGGATCCATGTCATGGGGTAGATCCACATATTTAGTGTGGCCCATGTTGCAAAATACAGCATTTGGCCTTGGCAGAATACCATACATTGAAAAAAATATCCACCTAGGCACAACTGTATTTTAACATGATTCAAAAGGTTTTTGAAATACATATTCATACATAAAAACACAAAGTAGTTGTGGGTGCAGATTTACAAAGTATAGTAGCGTCAACTATATTGTCTTTATCATAGGTCTGTAATCTCCAACTGCACTTCTAGTTTTATTTTACTTTACGTTCTAGGCATAACTTGCAAAAAGTATACATTTGCAACTACAAAATCTACATAGGACATATGTAAAGTGTTGCTAAAACTAAAATACACTATAATCCAAAGAATTTTGAAATGTAATCATCAGGTGGCCAGAAGCCTGAGAATTGCTTTGTCAATCTGATGTGCTGACTGATAGTAAATACAGACACAATAAATAAGGCTTTAAGGTTGTTTTGATTTGAGTATTTCAGTGAATAAAGCCACTATTTGCTCACTTCCTGTTCACATATGCACAAAAACCAGTACAGCTGCCAGGAACAAACAGGAATGTCTAAAAAATGCAAAACAACTACTAGTACATACAGAAGTTATCACTTAGCATTATACAATACGGATTTTTTCATCTGGAAGGACACACACAAAAAAATTGTATCATAAAACTACAAAAATATAGAATGCAACATAAAGCATTATGTTCTGACATAACCCCACACGCATACACACACACACACTCATACACATACACTCACACACACTCACACACACACACACACACACACACACACACACACACACACACACACACACACACACACACACACACCTATATACATCAAATCGGAAACACAAGAGTTTCAAGTGAGTGGGTGTCATGCACCACATGTCTCATTTGAGGCACGTTTTCAGGCTCACTGTCAGCCGTACTTTATAAGGCCAGAGGGTTGCGATTCAGTTGATTGATGTTTGCATGTTAAAGAAATCAGTATAAAAATGTTTTTTATGCTTCAACACACACACACACACACACACACACACACACACACACACACACACACACACACACACACACACACACGCAGTTGTGAATAAAAATAATTTAGGTAGGAAACAAGAGAAATGACTAAGAGTGAGGAAATGAAGCGAAAGAAATTAGTGTGAGTATGCAAAAATATATGAAGTAGAAGCAAATAAGAGCAAAAACAGATGTTTACATGCCTTCCCACATTTTCCCACAAGACTGTAAAAAAAAAAAGCTCTGCAGTCTGGCAGAGTGTACCTTTGTTTTGACCATTTCTCAATGCACACCCTAGTAACTTCAATACCTGGAATGCAGTGGGAATGTCAACAGCAGGCATCCAGTAATGCAAGATATTGGACCTTTGACCCTTCATTCTAAGGAGAGGTCTTAGTAAAGGGTTGGACTACAAAATGCCACCAGACCAAATCTGATGTGCGTTCCATTTGGTTTGTCTGGGTTGTAATGCTCATGTCTGGTCTCATCCTGTGCTCTATTGTCTTTGGCATGTTTTGAGTTCACAGGCATTTGCATTCAAGATTGGATCAGTCTTGGCCGTTAGGCTCACCTATACTAGTTGGAGTTTAATTGGCCTTCATTCACCAATATTTTATTTTCTCGGGTTTGTTACGAGCAACAAACAGAATCGAAAGCACAGTCAGGACCCATCTCCCCACCCGAAGGTGGAGAGAAGCTAAGCTTTCTCTCTTTTTTTAATTCTCTGTATTCTTCTTCTTCTTCTTTAGACATTAAATCAATCTACTTAAAAACTTCTTCTTCTTCTTCTTCTTCTTTTACTTTCGGCTTTTCCCTTCAGGGGTCGCCACAGCAAACCATCCGCCTCCATCTCACCCTTCCTCTGTATCTTCTACTCTTACTCCAACTACCTTTATGTCCTCCTTCAATACATCCATAAATCGTCTCTTTGGTCTTCCTCTCGGCCTTCTGCCTGATAGTTCCAACCTCAGCATCCTACTGCCAATATACTCATTATCTCTCCTCTGTACATGTCCAAACTATCTCAATCTAGCCTCTCTGATTTTGTCTCCAAAACCTCTAACATGTGCTGTCCCTCTGATGTACTCATTCCTGATCCTATCCATCCTCGTTACTCCCAAAGAGAACCTCAACATTTTCATCTCTGCTACCTCCAGCTCAGCCTCCTGTCTTTTCCAAAGGGTCTCCACCTTGAACTCTTCTGTTACACCGACAGCACACCTCACCACTGTCTTGCATCTCTCATACATGTCCTGCACCAATCTAATATACTTCTGTGCCACTCCAGACTTCCTTATGCAATACCACAGTTCCTCTCTCGGCACCCTGTCATATGCTTTCTCCAGATCCACAATGCAGATCCTTCTGACATTCTCTGTACTTCTCTATTAACATTCTCAAAGCAAACACTGCATCTGTGGTGCTCTTTCTTGGCATGAAACCAAACTGTTGTTCACAAATGCTGACCTCTGCCCTTAGTTTAGCTTCCACTATTCTTTCCCATAACTTCATCATACAGCTCATCAACTTTATCCCTCTGTAGTTGCCACAACTCTGCACATCTGCCTTGTTCTTGAAAATGGGCACCATCACACTTCTCCTCCATTCCTCCGGCATCCTCTCACTCTCTAAGACTTTGTTGAATGTTTTTATCAGAAAATCTACTGCTACCTCTCGTAGACACTTCCATACCTCCACCGGTATGTCATCAGGACCAACTGTCTTTCCACTTTTCATCCTCTTCAATGCCCTTCTCACTTCACCCTTACTAATCTTTGCTACTTCCTGGTCCTCAACAGTCACCTCTTCTACTCTTTTTCTCTCTCTCATTTTTCTCATTCAACAGCTCTTCAAAGTAGTCTTTCCATCTTCCCAGCACACTTCTGTCATCAGTCAACACGTTTCCCAGTCTATCCTTAATCACTCTAACTTGCTGCACGTCCTTCCCATTTTTATTTCTCTGCTGTGCCAACCTGTATAAATCATTTTCTCCCTCCTTACTGTCCAACCTAGCATACAAGTCATCATACGCCCTCTGTTTGGCCTTTGACACTGCTACCTTCGCCTTACGCTGTGTCTCCCTGTACTCCTGTTTACTCTCTTCGGTCCTCTCTATGTCCCATTTCTTCTTAGCTAACCTCTTCTTTTGCACACACTCCTGCACTTCCTTGTTCCACCACCAAGTCTCCTTATCTACTGTTCTTCCAGAGGAGGCACCAAGTTCTCTTCTACCTGGCTCCTTGATCACATTAGCTGTAGTTGTCCAGTCATCTGGAAGCATTTCCTGACCACCCAAAGCCTGTTTCAACTCCTCCTTGATGACAACATGACATTCCTTTTTCAGCTTCCACCACTTTGTCTTCTTCTCTGCCTTTGCCTTCTTCACCTTTCTCACCATTAGTATCATCCTGCACACCACCATCCTATGCTGTTTGGCAACACTCTCACCCACTATTACTTTGCAGTTACTGACTTCCTTCAAATTACATTGCCTACACAAGATGTAGTCTACCTGTGTGCTCCTACCTCCACTTTTATAAGTCACCCTATGCTCCTGTATCTTCTGGAAAAAAGTATTGACCACATCAATTTCCATCCTTTTTGCAAAATCTATCAACATCTGTCCTTCTGTGTTCCTGTCCTGGATACCAAACCTGCCCATCATTTCCTTGTCCCCTCGGTTGCCTGCACCAAAATGTCCGTTGAAGTCTGCACCAATGCCCACTCTTTTACCTTTGGGGGTACTCTGCATCACTTCATCTAACTCACTCCAGAATCTCTCCTTCTCTTCTAGCTCACATCCTGCCTGTGGGGCATAAGCACTAACAACATTGAGCATCACACCTTCTTTTTCTAACTTGAGACTCATCACTCTGTCTGACACTCTTTTCACTTCTAGAACATTCTTGACAAACCCCCTCCTTCAAGATGACTCCTACGCCATTTCTCTTCCCACACCATGATAAAACAGCTTAAACCCCACTCCTAAGCTTCTAGCCTTGCTACCTTTCCACCTGGTCTCCTGAACACACAGTATGTCCACCTTCCTCCTCTGTATCATGTCAGCCAGCTCTCTACCTTTTCCTGTCATAGTTCCAACATTCAAAGTCCCTACTCTCAGTCCTAAACTCATGCCTTTCCTCTTCTCTCTCTGCCTACGGACACACCTCCTGCCTCTCCTTCTTCGACCTCTCCTTCTTCGACCAACAGTAGTCCAATTTCCACCAGCACCCTGTTCGTTAACAGCACTGATGGCTGTCGTTGTTAACTCGGGCCTCGACTGATCCAGTCTGTAATTTGTCTTTACGGTTTGCATTTTGTATTTTGGCAAAAGTTTTACGCCTGATGCCCTTCCTGTCACAACCCTCTGCATTTATCCGGGCTTGGGTCCGGCGTGAGGGTGGGCACTTGTTTGTGGGCACTTGTTTGTGGGCCCCCCCACACCCCCCCCCCCCCCACACACACACACACATGGCTGCATTTTTTTAATTCTCCGTATTAAACTTTTTAAATTATTATTTTTTATTATATTGCACAGTATCATGCATATAAATATCACTTCATGATGTTTGAATAATGTTTGTTGTAATCCATGGCATATTTAATAATTGATAACACTGTTCACAGGGTAATCATAGACCAAATCTTTTAAGGCTGGCCTGTTCTTCTTCTTCTTCTTCTTCTTCTTCTTCTTCTTTTCCTTTCAGCTGTTCCCTTCAGAGGTCACCACAGTGAATCATCTGCCTCCATCTCACCCTATCCTCTGCACCTTCTTCTCTTACACCAACTACCTTCATATCCTCCTTCACCACATCCATAAATCTTCTCTTTGGTCTTCCTCTTGCCCTTCTGCCTTGTAATTCTGTCCTCAGCATCCTACCAACAATATATTCACTATCCTTCCTCTGTACATGTCCAATCCATCTCAATCTGGCCTCTCTGACTTTGTCTCCAAAACATCTTACATGTGCTGTCCCTATGATGTACTCATTCCTGATCCTACCCATCCTCGTTACTCCCAAAGAGAACCTCAACATTTTACTTTACTTTACCTCGTTACTCCCAAAGAAAACCTCAACATAAATTGCAGCTTTTGGGACAACGCATGTTTGAAGCCCATGCAGATTTATTTATGGAAACTGACAAATATATAAAATGGCTTTGTGTACAAAGAGGTTTTCTTGTGGAGCCAGCAACAGGTAGCACCAGATACCAGGTAGCAACAAATGTTCAAATGTACTAACTATTTCCCCCCACTTGCAAGTCCGAAAGTGTATAAATCTACTGGGTCAACAATATACTAAATTTCCCTATTCTGAACATAAACAATGTCCAATCAGGATATTTTGCTCAGATGCTGCTCTAAACAACATTATTGGTGCAGTAAACTGTACACACTTTCGATAAATTCCTATACCTTAGCCATAAATAATACAGTCCAATTCACCTGTGACTCCTAGAGACACCTATAGAATGTATTCTTCCATTTGCTTACAGTATATAAATTTTATAGATTATATAAAAAATTCAGCCAGTGGAAAGCTGGAAAAACACCATGTCACTGTATATATGACAATTGCAGTTGCCAGCATCTCATGCCTGTGTTTAGCATTTTTTTTCCTCAGCCTTTGATTTAGGGTCAAAGTACTTTTTTACTTCTCCAAAATACATGCTACTAAATATAATATCTCATCTGGAATTTATTGACTGTCACAGCATTTCTATTTCAGAAGGAAGTTAAATTCTTCCTCCTGTTAGATTTGCATGGTTAGTGGATATCGGAAACTATTGAAAATAGTTGAAAGAGACCTGAATACCTCTGCCCCAGATATAAAAGTAGTACAAACTCCAATGTACCTATGACACAATGCCCAAAATAGGGGCCCACCACCCAAGGCATATTTCAACAGAAATTGCAAAAAGTTTCCCTGCGTGTGGTAGTAGAAATAAAGGTGTGCTGTCGAGCAACATGTCAAGCTAAAATCTTTCACTATACAAGCAATGCCCCTGTATTACTCCCAGTGGGGAAAAACACCCCAATGAGGAATATTACAATGCCATTTTGTTGCTGCTTTTTCCTTATGAGATTGTTTATTTTTTTTGAGAAAAATTGCACTGGAGTGACCACAAGTAATCCAATATGAGGTTCGGAGAAAGCAATACCATACTATACCAAACTCTAAGAGGTATGTACCTGTATATCTATGCTTTCTTCCTTGTGGTCTTATTTGTTCTCTCGCACTCTTTTTCACACCTTCATCCTCTCTTTCTTTCTCTCCACAATAGGTTATTATTTTTCAAGTTCAACAGCCTGGTTACAGTTTCACATGAAGTGCATACAGTAGTTCAACCTCCTGTCATGCACCTAACATGTACGTTACAAAATACTATCGATTGTCATTGAATTATGCTGACCGATGGTGATTCCAGTTGCTGCACTAATGCTCAAGTTTAAAAAAAAAGAAAGAAAAATAGACATGAGGAACTGGCAGCTTGGTCATGTGAGAAGGATAGCAGACAACATGCCTGTACAGAAGATTGTATCAGCTCTACAGCAGCATGTATAAACTGCACCCCTCTTATCTGCCTTGTTAAGACATACCAGACTTTCTTCTATGATTTGCTGAAGCAAACATAAAACCTGCATTGAGCAACACCCCAGGCAGACTGATTGCAAAGTTTTTCTTTTAGCCATGTTGATGATTGAAAAAAATAAACAAATCCCTTCTAAAGACACACATGCAGTACTTCTGCAGATGGACAAAATGGGAAAAGATATTCACAGCTGGATATGTGTAATTCCTGTTCCTAGAAAACATGGTAAATATGCTGCTCTTGGCCTGAAAGACAAAGAGCAAGAGCTCTAAATTCCTGGGGACTGAAAGAGGCCAAGAGCAGTGGAGCGTGTGCTTTATTTCAGATCACTGTTAAGCTGGGCCTTGTGAAGTAAAGATAGTAGGACAAAAGGTATGTAGCAGTATATACAGTGTTGGATTCTTATGAAACAAAACCTAGTAATCAAAGGCTGTTTTCTTTAAATATTTAGAACTGAATCTTTTGTGAAATTTTCAGCATTAAACCATCTGATCTGTCATAAACACTGTCTGCAAATGTAGACAGTTATAATGATTTGCATTAGAGTAGCCTGAAGTTTCTCTAGGTGACAGATTCAGTCATGGCCCAGATGCATGCATGCAAAGGAAAAAAAAAAGAACCATTTCCTGTTCACAAAAAAAACATTACATAACTTCAGAGGTGGGGAAAGCTTAGCTCAGCAGCTGTCAAGCCAAGTCTGACACATGTGTGTACTAAAATAGGGCGTTTAGAAGAGAACAGGAAAAACCCAAGACAGACAATAGTAATGATCTATCAGAGTACATACATTTTGGTGTTATTTTATCTAATATCTCTTTTAGGAAAGTTTTATGGAAGTTCACATACAATATGCATGAAAAAATGGTGAGAATGAAGGTAAAGCACTAATGCTCAGTGCTTCAGTCTGTTCGATGCTGAAAATATTCAGTTTTGCAGATTTAATTCATTGCATTATTATTTTATATTTTGTTTTAAAATACCAATTTACAGATTGTAGTGATAAAATACTGCAATAACGGTAAATTAGTCATAATAATTACAGAAAGGCCACGATCTGGTTGATTTGCTGTCTTGGGAATTATAAGCAGTTATTAAATGAGGCAAAATATGGCATCTAGAATTATTAGGTTGAGGTTGTGATAACACCCTCCAAGATCAAATAATTCTTCATATCATACAAAAGTCAGTTCTATAATTGTTTTATTATTCATTCAAAATATTTTCAAAGCAGACAGTCATGTTCACCACACCAATTCAGAACGCAAGGTCCAGGATGCTTAATGACACTTCAAATAATGAAGACTACTGAGGGGTAACAGCTTTCTCTTAGGAAACCCACAGTTATTGAACAGCCTTCCAGTTAAAATTCAATACTGAGACACAACCTGACTTTGAGATCAGGCTGATATCTTACTTGTTTATTTAAGTATTTTGTTAATAATTCAATTAGGTAAATGAGCAGATCTTGAGGTTCTCAGAAATAGAAAGTTACATTAAATCATGATGTTTTTGATGAGAGGCTGATTGTCTCCGGTTACAGGGTGCCTTCATGTTAGTGTCCTGGTTCTCTCTTTTTAGTTATGCTGCCATAGTCAGTATGTCTTTGTGTTAAGCTATAGTGAAGTTTCTGCGACATGGATGTATTTTATCTGGTTTCACACAAATGAGGTTGGATTGTCCCTTGAGTCTGATTCACAAATAAACTTGGATTTGGCTTCATATATAATATAGAATTATTCGGTCTCAGCAGAGAACAACTCGTCCAACAAGTCATTCTCTATAGGCTATCCAGTAGGCACCCATTATTTGCAGTGGTTGCTTTCCGCTCCTTCTCATGGATCCTGAAAATCTGCCAATTATTGACGTGTTTTTAAAAACCCTATGTATGATATTACATGCGCTAAAATATGCTTATTAAACACATTCTATAGACAGTCTTACTCATTAATACAGTAATAATGCAGTAAAATGTAGTAATGATTAAGTAAAAACTTTTACAACTTTGTACTGTGAAAATATTTATTCATGAATAAAGCGCTTAGGCTCCTTACCAGAAGCTAGAGAAGATACAGAGTGAGTGGCATCATGGGGTTTCAATAATAATTAAAAACACACTAAAAAAACATGTGAATTCACAATTCATGTAATCACGTTGATGACATGTGCGTGAAGGAGAAAAAAAAAAAAGAGCTGTGCACATCATCTGCAACCAATCAGCAGGAGGGAGAAAAAAAAGCTCTCAGACATTGGCTAAATTTGAATCACGTGCCAGGAACTTCTGGGTTTGGCGCAAATCCGCGGGTATGCGGAGCCACGACTGCTGAACCGTGAATAGGCAAGAGCTTACTGTATCATACATTGCCTCATTCAATAATTTCTTATTATTTAATAGCTTTCCACCAGTCACAAACAAGAAAATCTCTTGAATAAATAATCCTGAACATTATTATTCATTCAACCCAGTGGTTGGGTGCTAGATGACTTTCCCCAAGGTCTGGTTTAAGCCCTACCGTCACTAGTTTGTCACTGCTGTCCCCCCAGTGCAACTAACTGGGTTATTAAAGGCTGGTCTTGTCTCTCACTGTGAGAGGTATGTAAAAACAAACACTGCTGACTTTTATCAAACATTGACTGCATTGCTGTCACTGGGTTTCTGCAACTGCGATTGCTTGGTGAGCTGTCCAGGATGTACTCTGCTCTTGCTCAGGGTTGACTAAGATGGGCGCCAGCCTCCCCATGACCCTAATTAGGGTTAAACAGTTCAGAGAATTAATGAACTAATTATTATTCATTCAAGAGATTTTCTGTTTTTTTTAATTGGTGTAAAAACATTGAATAATTCTTGTTATTGCATTGCTAGGGATTAACTCAATCGTTGTGCTGTAGCTGTCAGATGACTCAAATAATTATACTACTGCCACACACAACATGGTAAAGTGACTGTGTATTTAAAATAATACAACTATTACAGAATTTGTTTTTTGTATGATAGGAATTTGGCCTCGGCGAATAACCCCTTCACTGAGTAATTCTCTGCAGCATACTTTGCCTCATTCACAAGTTGCCCATTCCTGTATAGTATATTAGTATAGTGGTACTTACATAATTATGAGATGTACAGTCTCTGTATTGTTGGAGCCGGTGCTTGGTCTGCATTAGTAACTTCTTTTCCTTTCGGCTTTTCCCTTCAGGGGTCGCAACAGCGAATCATCTGCCTCCATCTCATCCTATACTTTGCATTTTCTTCTCTTACACCAACGACCTTCATGTCTTCCTTCACCACATCCATGAATCGTCTCTTTGGTCTCCCTCTAGGCCTTCTGCCTGGTAGTTCCAGCCTCAGCATCCTATTACCAATATAGTCACTATCCCTCCTCTGTACATGTCCAAACCATCTCAATCTAGCCTCTCTGACTTTGTCTCCAAAACGTCTTACATGTGCTGTCCCTCTGATGTGCTCATTCCTAATCCTATCCATCCTCGTTACTCCCAAAGAGAACCTCAACATTTTCATCTCTGCTACCTCCAGCTCTGCCTCCTGTCTTTTCCCCAGGGCCACTGTTTCTAACCCATACAACATCGTTGGCCTCAACACCGTCTTGTACACTTTTCCTTTCATTCTTGCCGATACCCTCCTATCACACATCACACGGACACTTTTCTCCAACCATTCCAACCTGCCTGCACACGCTTCTTGACCTCTTTTTCCACACTTTCCATTGCTCTGGATTGTTGAGCCTAAGTACTTAAAATCCTCCACCTTTCTTATCTCTGCTCCCTGTAATCTCACCGTTCCTCTTGGGTCCTTGTCATTCATGCACATGTATTCTGTCTTACTGAGGCTAATCTTCATTCCCCTCCTTTCCAGGGCATACCTCCACCTCTCTAGATTTTCCTGCACTTGTTCTCTGCTCTCACTACAGATCACAATGTCATCTGCAAACATCATAGTCCATGGGGAATCTTGTATAACCTCGTCTGTCAGCCTGTCCATCACCATAGCAAACAAGAAGGGGCTGAGAGCTGACCCTTGATGCAGTCCCACCTCCACCTTGAACTCTTCTGTCACACCGACAGCACACCTCACCACTGTCTTACATCTCTCATACATGTCCTGCACCACTCTAACATACTTCTCTGCCACTCCAGACTTCCTCATGCAATACCACAGTTCTTCTCTCGGCACCCTGTCATATGCTTTCTCCAGATCCACAAAGGCACAATGCAGCTCCCTCTGACCTTCTCTGTACTTCTCCATTAACATCCTCAAGGCAAACACTGCATCTGTGGTGCTCTTTCTTGGCATGAAACCAAACTGTTGTTCACAAATGCTGACCTCTGCCCTTAGTCTAGCTTCCACTATTCTTTCCCATAACTTCATCGTATGGCTCATCAACTTTATCCCTCTGTAGTTGCCACAACTCTGCACGTCTCCCTTGTTCTTAAAAATGGGCACCAGCACACTTCTCCATTCCTCTGGCATCCTCTCACTCTCTAAGACCTTGTTAAATGTTCTTGTCAGAAAATCTACTGCTACCTCTCCTAGACACTTCCATACCTCCACCGGTATGTCATCAGGACCAACTGCCTTTCCATTCTTCATCCTCTTCAATGCCCTCCTCACTTCACCCTTACTAATCTTTGCTACTTCCTGGTCCTCAACAGTCACCTCTTGTACTCTTTTTTCTCTCTCATTTTCCTCATTCATCAGCTCTTCAAAGTACTCTTTCCATCTTCCCAGCACACTTCTGTCATTAGTCAATACATTTCCCTCTCTGTCCTTTATCAATCTAACTTGCTGCACATCCTTTCCATCTCTATTTCTCTGCTGTGCCAACCTGTATAAATCATTTTCTCCCTCTTTACTTTCCAAACGAGCATACAAGTCATCAAACGCGCTCTGTTTGGCCTTTGACACTGCTACCTTTGCCTTACGCTGTGTCTCCCTGTATTCCTGTTTACTCTCTTCGGTTTTCTCAATGTCCCACTTCTTCTTAGTTAATCTCTTCCTTTGTACACACTCCTGCACTTCCTCATTCCACCACCAAGTCTCCTTATCTACTTTCCTTCCAGATGACACACCAAGTATTCGCCTACCTGTCTTCCTGATCACATTAGCTGTAGTTGTCCAGTCATCTGGAAGCACTTCCTGACCACCCAAAGCCTGTTTCAACTCCTCCTTGAAGACAACCCGACACTCTTCCTTTTTCAACTTCCACCACTTTGTCTTCTGCTCTGCCTTTGCCTTCTTCACCTTCCTCACCATCAGCATCATCCTGCACACCACCATCCTATGCTGTTTGGCAACACTCTCACCCGCTACTACTTTGCATTCACTGACTTCCTTTAAATTACATCGCCTGCACAAGATGTAGTCTACCTGTGTGCTCCTACCTCCACTTTTATAAGTCACCCTATGCTCCTCTCTCTTCTGGAAGAAAGTATTCACCACAGCCATTTCTATCCTTTTTGCAAAATCTACCAACATCTGTCCTTCTGCGTTCCTGTCCTGGATACCAAACCTGCCCATCACTTCCTCGTCCCCTCTGTTGCCTGCGCCAACATGTCCATTGAAGTCTGCACCAATGACCACCCTTTCATCTCTGGGGGTACTCTGCATCACTTCATCTAACTCCCTCCAGAATCTCTCCTTCTCTTCTCGCTCACATCCTGTCTGTGGGGCATAAGCACTAACAACATTGACCATCACACCTTCAATTTCTAACTTGTGACTCATCACTCTGTCTGACACTCTTTTCACTTCTAGAACATTCCTGACAAACTCCTCCTTCAAGATGACTCCGACTCCATTTCTCTTCCCATCCACACCATGATAAAACAGCTTAAACCCTGCTCCTATGCTTCTAGCCTTGTTACCTTTCCACCTGGTCTCCTGAACACACAGTATGTCCACCTTCCTCCTATGCATCATGTCAGCCAGCTCTCTACCTTTTCCTGCCATAGTTCCAACGTTCAAAGTCCCTACTTTCAGTCCTAGAATCATGCCTTTCCTTTTCTCTCTCTGGCAACGGACACGCCTCCCGCCTCTCCTTCTTCGACGTCTTCGACCAACAGTAGTCCAATTTCCATCAGCACCCTGTTGGTTGACGGCACTGATGGCGGTCGTTGTTAACCCGGGCCTCGACTGATCCGGTATGTCTTATTCGGTATTTCTTGTGATTCGCATAGTTTATTTGGCATTTGTTTTACGCCGGATGCCCTTCCTGATGCAACCCTCTGCATTTATCCGGGCTTGGGACCGGCGTGAGGGAGAGACACTGGTTTTTGTGCCCCCCCCTCACGGCTGCATTGGTCTGCATTAGTAACAACATGTTGAATTTATATACAGTGGGGGCTGGACTCTGGCAAGCCTGTCCTTTGTCACCGGTTCTGATCATATTATTTATGACCAGAATTTCTAGGCGCAGCCAAAACGTTGAGGGGAAAAAGGTTGTCCTTTTGGTTTCATCAAGCCATTGACGTTCAGATCTCGTTGGAGTGATTCACAGCTGAGTGTGAAGTGGCCTAAACGAAAATCAGTGTCTCCAAGTCCAAAGCCATGGTTCTCAATCAGAAAAGGGTGGAATGGACCCCTCGTATTTGAAATGAGTTCCTGTCCCAAGTGGAATAGTTCAAGTATCTCGGGTCTTGTTTTGCAAGTGAGGGAAGGATGGCGTGGGATGTTGACAGGCAGATTGGTGCGGCCTGTTCTGTAAAGCAGAGCTTGTACCAATCCATCTCGTTGAAGAGGGAGTTGAACTGGAAGGCAAAGCTCTCAATTTGCCAGTTGATTTACATTCTTTTCCTCACCTATGGTCATGAGCTTTGGACAGTGACCAATAGAACAAGATAACAAGTACAAATACCTCCATTCAGGAGGAGCTAGGAGTAAAACTGCTACTCCAATGTGTTGAGGGGATCCAGTTGAGGTAGCTCAGGCAGTTGATTAGAATGCCTCCAGAGCGCCTCCCTGGTGTGGAGTTTCAGGCATGTCCAACAGGAAGGAGACCCTGGGGTTGGCCCAGAACATGCTGAAGGAACTACAACTCTTGGCTGGTCTGGGAAAATATCCCCCCAAAAGAGCTGGAGGAAGTGGCTGGGGACAGGGATGATTGGACCTCACTCCTTAGGCTGCTGCCCCCCTGGCCCGACCCGAGAAAAGGCAGAAGAAGATGACGATAATTATGACTTTTTACTCAAGTTTTTGTTGTTTTTATAATGATTACCAGACAGGAGACCTGATCTATAGATCCAAAGGAAATATCTTCAGGCAGTCAGAGACCTGCAGTGTTCTACATGCTAACATTTAGTTAAATGACATGCAAAGTAAAGTGAAAGGTTAAACACTATACAGTGTGTGTGTGTGTGTGTGTGTGTGTGTGTGTGTGTGTGTGTGTGTGTGTGTGTGTGTGTGTGTGTGTGTGTGTGTGTGTGTGTGTGTGTGTGTGTTGGAGAAGGGATAGGGACACAAGAAAGCTCCAGCTTTAATGGAAATGGGTTGTGCATGAGTGTTGTATAATAGGAACATTTTTGTGAAGTGCTGTGAACTTAAAATAAAACCAGGAAATAATACAGTACTTCTTAAGTAAAATAAAAATAACAACATCAGTGCTACAATGCAAAGTTTAGTGCCTTCATCTTTCTTTGGTTGCTCTGCAAATGTTTTTTGTCATATCCAGGATGAATATTTTTCCCAACTCATTCCTAGCGTTTCCAAAAATGTCAACGGATTCCTCATCACCTTAAAGGAAGCTGGTTAGGAAATTTAAAAAATTCTATTCATTTGACTGATAAACTAAATGAAAAACATAATGTTTGTGTGCATTAATGGGTTCACATGAACAATAGTTTTGGACTAAATTAATATTCTTCTGCAAAGACAAAGCAAAAGATGCATGCCGGCATCCTTTATCATATATGGAAGGGTGTCTCCCTTGAGCGAATGGGTGATATTACATGGGGCACCATGCATGTACCCAGTGTGATTTCTGCAGAACCTAAAGATGTCCACGTAGGTAGTTCACTCTTACAAGTGTAAGAGTCTAAGGTGTATGTGGTCAGCACTCAAACTAATTTAAGAGGACCAGTTTCCTTTACTAAAGACCAGTCCATCTACTGTTATTGTGCGTCTCTCTAATTAAACAATTTAATATATTAGCCTGTGGTTTACATGGTGGTGTAGTGGTTAGCGTGTTCATGACTTCCATGACGATGGAGGCAGATGATTCGTTGTGGCGACCCCTGAAAGGGAACACCCAAAGGAAAAGAAGATATTTTGCTTTACAGTACAGTACCGCTTAACCGTCAACACAACCACTCTGGATGTTTACTGACTCCTTGTGGACAAAAGAAGATACTGCACAGATTGGAGAAATTAAGTTTTATTTTGCATGAAAAGGTTCATGTGAATCGAATAAAAAATTTCCTATATTGATTAATGTTACACACACACACACACACACACACACACACACACACACACACGCGCACACAAAACATCAAACTTTATGCACTACGTAATGTTTTAGATATTATTTCATATAAAATATTTGAAGTGTCATCTAATTATTTTGGAATCATCATGCACTGTAAATCTTTACTTAATATTATTGAATTGGAAGTAAATACAAGTTCATCTTAGGGATTCCTGGGCTGCCTCTTAGCTCACAGTCCGGTACAACAGCATATAAGCAGTCTTACTGAAACATCACAATAAAAACTATTTTAGAAAGATAATGGCATAATCTTGTTCATGATAAAGAAACTGTTAGGCATCTGAAGTATACCTGCTTTCGTTTCCTCCATACGTCTCTTGGACCCGCTCCCAGCTGACCTACAGACAGCAGAAACACATCTTTTTCTAGAATCTGGATATATACAGAAAAGAGACCCTGCAACTTGTGAACAAATCCAGAAAAGCACTAGGTGACCTGCATGAAGAATTCTTGTGATTTTGGAGAAATTTCTCACAAAAGCCTGAAACAGTTGGAATTGATTGATCTCCAGTGTGACATGATGTTAAAGGAAAAGTTCAACTCCCACAAAGAGGATGAGTTTTATGCTTCATTAAGTGCAGCTAAATTTCCAAACATCCAAAAGATGGCACAGAGTGTTGTTTGGCTCTACATATGTGTGTGAACAGACTTTTAGTGTGATGAACACCAACAAAGCACCCCACAGATCCCAATTGAGTGATGAACACCTCAAATCTGTAGAGAACCACCAGACTTCGATGCACTGGCAAAAATCAGTGATCAACAACACTGTTCTCACTAAAAGCTATCTTAATACAGTAGACCCTCGATATTCGCAGGGGTTCGGTTAGGCCCCTCCCGCGAATGAAGATAATCCCTGAGTTCTGTACCCGGAAGTAAAACCCCATGTATTATATTACGTGCGTGAATGAGCAACCGGAAGTAAAATATGCTTCTTAAACACATTCGATAGACAGTCTTACTCATTAATACAGTATTAATGTAGTAAAATGTAGTAATGATTAAGAAAAACTTTTTAATTTTGGACTGTGATATTTAGTAATAAAATATATAAACATTATACAGCATACTTTATAAATACTGTATGCACACACACACACACACACACACACACATATATATATATATATATATATATATATATATATATATATATATATATATATACTAGTCCTCAAAAAATTAGCATATTGTGATAAAGTTCATTATTTTCTGTAATGTACTGATAAAAATTAAACTTTCATATATTTTAGATCCATTGCACCCCAACTGAAATATTTCAGGTCTTTTATTGTTTTAATACTGATGATTTTGGCATACAGCTCATGAAAACCCAAAATTCCTATCTCAAAAAATTAGCATATCATGAAAAGGTAGTCTAAACGAGCTATTAATCTAATCATCTGAATCAACCAATTAACTCTAAACACCTGCAAAAGATTCCTGAGGTTTTTAAAAACTCCCAGCCTGGTTCATTACTCAAAACCGCAATCATGGGTAAGACTGCCGACCTGACTGCTGTCTAGAAGGCCATCATTGACACCCTCAAGCAAGAGGGTAAGACACATAAAGAAATCTCTGAGCGAATTGGCTGTTCCCAGAGTGCTGTATCAAGGCACCTCAGTGGGACGTCTGTGGGAAGGAAAAAGTGTGGCAGAAAACGCTGCACAACCAGAAGAGGTGACCGGACCCTGAGGAAGATTGTGGAGAAGGGCCGATTCCAGACCTTGGGGGATCTGTGGAAGCAGTGGACTGGGCTACAGGTGCCACAATCCCCAGGTCAAGCCACTTTTGAACCAGAAACTGTGGCAGAAGCGCCTGACCTGGGCTACAGAGAAGCAGCACTGGACTGTTGCTCAGTCGTCCAAAGTACTTTTTTGGATGAAAGCAAATTTTGCATGTCATTTGGAAATCAAGGTGCCAGAGTCTGGAGGAAGACTGGGGAGAAGGAAATGCCAAAATGCCTGAAGTCCAGTGTGAAGTACCCACAGTATCTACAGTGATGGTCTGGGGTGCCATGTCAGCTGCTGGTGTTGGTCCACTGTGTTTTATCAAGGGCAGGGTCAATGCAGCTAGCTATCAGGAGATTTTGGAGCACTTCATGCTTCCATCTGCTGAAAAGCTTTATGGAGATGAAGATTTCATTTTTCAGCACGACCTGGCACCTGCTCACAGTGCCAAAACCACTGCTAAATGGTTTACTGACCATGGTATTACTGTGCTCAATTGGCCTGCCAACTCTCCTGACCTGAACCCCATAGAGAATCTGTGGGATATTGTGAAGAGAAAGTTGAGAGACACCAGACCCAACACTGTGGATGAGCTTAAGGCCGCTATCGAAGCATCCTGGGCTTCCATAACACCTCAGCAGTGCCACAGGCTGAGTGTCTCCATGCCATGTCGCATTGAAGCAGTCATTTCTGCAAAAGGATTCCCGACCAAGTATTGAGTGCATAACTGAACATAATTATTTGAAGGTTGACTTTTTTGTATTAAAAACACTTTTTTTTTATTGGTCAGATGAAACATGCTAATTTTTTGAGATAGGAATTTTGGGTTTTCATGAGCTGTATGCCAAAATCATCAGTATTAAAACAATAAAAGATCTGAAATATTTCAGCTGGTGTGCAATGAATCTTAAATATATGAAAGTTTAATTTTTATCAGTACATTACAGAAAATAATGAACTTCATCACAATATGCTAATTTTTTGAAAAGGACTAGTGTATATATAATCTTCTTCTTTTCCTTTCGGAGGTTCCCTTCAGGGGTCGCCACAGCAAATGATCTGCCTCCATCTCTCCCTATCATCTGCATCTTCTACTCTTACTCCAACGACCTTCATGTCCGCCTTCACCACATCCATAAATCTTCTCTTTGGTCTTCCTCTGGGCCTTCAGCCTGGTAGTTCCAACCTAAGCATCCTACTACCAATATACTCACTATCCCTCCTCTGTACATGTCCAAACCATCTCAATCTAGCCTCTCTGACTTTGTCTCCAAAACATCTAACATATCCTGTCTCTCTGATGTACTCATTTCAGATTCTATCCATCCTCGTTACTCCCAAAGAGAACCTCAACATTTTCATCTCTGCTCCCTCCAACTCTGACTCCTGTCTTTTCCCCAGGGCCACTGTCTCTAAACCATACAACATCGCTGGCCTCAATACCATCTTGTACACTTTTCCCTTCATTCTTACCGATAATCTCCTATCACACATCACACCGGACACTTTTCTCCATCCATTCCAACCTGCCTGCACACGCTCCTTCACCTCTTTTCCACACTCTCCATTGCTATGGATTGTTGAGCCTAAGTACTTAAAATCCTCCACCTTCTTTATCTCTGCCCCCTGTAACCTCACTGTTCCTCTTGGGTCCTTGTCGTTCACACACATGTATTCTGTCTTACTGATGTCATCTGCAAACATCATACTCCATGGAGATTCTTGTCTAACCTCGTCTGTCAGCCTGTCCATCACCATAGCAAACAAGAAGGGGCTGAGAGCTGACCCTTGATGCAGTCCAACCTCCACCTTTAACTCTTCTGTCACACCGACAGCACACCTCACCACTATCTTACATCTCTCATACATGTCCTGCACCACTCTAACATACTTCTCTGCCACTCCAGACTTCCTCATACAATACCACAGTTCTTCTCTCGGCACCCTGTCATATGCTTTCTCCAGCTCCAATATATATATATATATATATATATATATATAAAACAAAAATAAAAGGACAGGACAAAGACTTTCTATTGAAACTCCATTTATCACTACAGATCTGTTTCGAGGGGTGGTGAAACCATCCTCTCTCTTCAGGTGATTATAGAAGAATCTATAAACACACACACTATGTCTATATTTTCATTTTGTATGTATAATATATTATCCAGTTGCCTCTCAAATTCCGGCTAAGCGCCGTCTCTTCTGAAGAAATAAACGACAGTTTCCTCTGAAATGGCTGAAGAGGAATAATCATCTGAACTATTAAATTCTTTTTTCAATTACTATTCCAGTACAGTGCCTAAGGTAATGTTTAGAATATTGTGTGTCTGCTTTTTCCCACTCTGTCTGAGGGGCGTGCCTGAGTTGCTCGGACTGAATGCATTTCATACTTGAATTAAGTAATCTCATTTACTCCCTATAAAAACAAACCTCAATTAAAGCGTGCTTCTTAAGTCCTTCCTCTCTGAATGTGAGGCATTTGCTGCAGGTGACACACGGAGCTTGATCTTTTAAGTATTCAAAGTATAAATCCAAGTATGAAATGCATTCAGTCCAACCAGCTCAGCCACGCCCCTCAACTGGAGCAGGAGAAAGCAGACACACACAACATTCTAGACATTAACTAGGCACTGTACTGGAATAATAATTGAAAAAGACTTTAATACTACAGATTTACAACAGTTCAGATGATTATTCCTCTTCAGGCTCTTCAGAAACTTGTTTCTTCAGGAGAAAGTCTTATCTCTTCAGAAGAGACATCCAACATCATTACCTTTTTCTATCGCTTAGCCAGAGAAGACACACAGCGTTTGAGTGGCATCATAGAGCTTAACTGGTAATTATAACACACTAAAAAAACCTCTTTGATGGTGGGGAGGATGTCCTATATAGTCCATTCAATTCAGTCACATCCACTGTGCCCGGAGGATAATAAATTATTTTAGTGTATATTACACAGGAACATCAGCAAAAAAATCTCTCAAGATCTCTTTACTAGATAAACTGTGAGTTTCCATTGCTTTGATTTCACATAGCTAGCAAGTAAAAGAGATGAAAAATAAAAGTTGACTACACCATACTGACAGCATTGTTGGATGGGAAAACTTTGTATCACCATCTTGGTCGTTGCTGCTTATTTTCAGATATGACTTACAACAGCACAAAAAGTGACAAAATACAATGAGGTCTTGACAGCCCATGGACAGACAGCCAGAGCCATCTGCTTCAGAGTGTAGCCTTTTCATTTTATATGATCATGAGGAACATTGCTGCCCAACAATCATGCAATAGTTATTCAAATTATTATTATACAGTCTGAGTGATGGATAAGTCAGTCTGCAGATGAATAACAAATATTCACGTTTGGCTTTCCCCCAGTCAGAAACAAGAAATATTTTGAAGTACGTACAGTAATTATAATGGAGATTTTATTCATTCAAAATACTTGTCGCTCAATTTCTGTAACCGCTTAATCCTAATTAGGATCGTGGGGATGCTGGCGCCCAACTCCGGATGAGGGGGCAGAGTACACCCTGGACAGTTCGCCATCACAGGGTAGAAACACGCTGACGACTTTGCAGCCTACTCTTGTCGAAAATCAGCAATGGTTATTTTACATGACTCTCATCATAGACAGTGAGAGACATGGCCGGCCATTGATAACCCAGTTAGCTGCACTGGGGGAACAGTGACAACCCATGGAGAGTGGGGCTGGAACCCCCAACCTTAGGATCAGTGATCCAGTGCCCTATACCACCAGGCCACCACTGCCCTCAAATATTTAATGATGGTGGAAAGCCATCAAATCTTGTGATCTCTTAAAGTGTCTCCAATTACAGAACTACAGCTCAGGGGATACTCATTGTTCTTCACACTATTCTGTGTAAATTTTAAAATAAAACTTTATCTAACATTTACTTGTATCATTTCATGCATCATCTTGCTGCCACATGATTGGCTGATTGACTATCTAAATGAATATAGCAATTCCTAATAAAGTCAGTAAGCGTACCAGCAGTTATAAATGTATTGCTGCCTGGTTAATTCAATTTAAACTTATCTCACCTTAAGCACATGGCTGTCGTCAGCATAATACCACTGGCCGTCTGGAGAGTAGATGTACGCTGTATAGTGTCCTGTCCCGGCTGTCCCATGATGAACTATGACTGCATACAGTTTGTACATTCTGGTAGGCTATGGAAAGACCATAATGTTTTTAGCTTTTAATGCAGAGATAAATGTATTTATAACCTGTAACTTGAGATAAATCACTTTGCAAACTTTACCACTTGGCAATGATTCTCTGGGAACAATTCAGCAGAATTAATAGTTTTAGGGAAACAGACTTTGGTGCTCAGCTTCGTGGTACGTCCATTTCTGCTTCTGAACCTCTTTAGATTAATGCATAGAATCGATGGCAGTGAAACAAGTTTGTACCCCTATGAAACAAAATAAAAATAAAAACAACAACAACAACAATCAGCATCATCCTTATTATTTTATTTTATTATTATTCTTTCACTTATTTTCTCAATCATGTAATCTTACTAGGGTTACGGGAGGACTGGAGCCTATCCCAGCCACTTTGTGTGAAAGTGGGGTACACATGGAACATCTTGCCAATCTATCACAAAGCCAACACACACAACCAGTTACACTCACACTCACACCTAGGGGCAATTTGGAACAGCCAATTAGCCTCCTGTGCATGTTTTGGCCTGTGGGAGGAAACTGATGCAAGCATGGGGAGAACATGAAAAGTCCATATACAAATGCCCTTGCTGAGTTCAAAACCTTCTTGCTGTGAGGCAGGCATGCTATCCACTGTGCCACTACTACTACTACTACTACTACTACTACTACTAATAATAATAATAATAACAATAATATTAATAATAGTAATTATTATTATCATTGTCTTAAATTGTAAGACCTGAACAGATGTAGTCTTCTTTTCACAGTTGACACAGTAAAACGCGTCACTTCTTTCCAACGTCTGGTACTCAAAAAACATTTTTAAACAGTCCTTCTGGGAATGAAAAATAAATTGATTAATGTTGAATGTTAATAATTCAGCTATATATGCTGTGAAAGAAAAGTAACAGGGATCTAGATTACAGAAGCTTTACCTTCCAAAAGTGAACATCATGTGCATTAATCTGAACAGTTTGTATTGAGGAAAACTCCACACAATAAATTTCAAACACTGGCACTAATTGGTTGCTTAATGCAAGTTACCAGTTATTTCATGAAATCGAGTCATTTAAGCCTTGATGTATCACTTATGTACAAAAGACTTAGTGGAATAACTGCTTTGTTATATCTACATTTACAGAATTGTCAGAAATATAGCAGTTGAATTATTATTCATTCATTCATCTTCTGAACCGCTTAATCCTAATTAGAGTCACGGTGAGGTTCGCATCCATCTCAGCCGACTCTAGGCGAGGGCGGGGTACAGCGTGGACAGCTAGCCAGGCCAATGCAGGGCCAACATTCACACAAACATACTCACACTCACACCTAGGGGTGATTTGGAACAGTCAATTAAACTACTGTGCATGTTTTTGGACTGTGGGAGGAAATCGGAGAACCTGGAGGAAACCCACACAAACGCAAGGAGAACAAGCAAACTCCACACAGACTGAGCTGGGAATCAAACCCAGGATCTTCTTACTGTGAGGCAGACGCGCTAATCACTACACCACCGTGCTAAACCACAGTTGAATTATTTTATTCAAAATTTAAATTATGCAATTTTTAAATTTAAGTATTACATTCTATGTTGGAGATCATGCTAATTTTCGGCTTTCCCCCCATTAATCCAGGTACTGTATATAATTAATCGAAATTACCTCCACAAAGGTCTGCAAAAGTAGACTCTTTAATGACATGAAAATCTGTAGCTGCAAAAACTTTCATATTAAAATATGTCTTTAAAATTATTAGAATTGTAATATTATTATAATAACTCATTCATTCATTTTCTGAACTGCTTAATCCTAATTAGGGTCGGGGGAAGGCTGGCGCCCATCACTGGACAGAAACACGCTGACAGCTCTGCAGCCTACTCTTCACAAAAGCCAACAATGGTTCTTTTACATGCCTGTCACAATAGACAGTGAGAGACATGGCCAGCCTTTGATAACCCAGTTAGCTGCACTGGGGGTATTACAATATAAATCATAATACAATTCTGGCTAAGCCTTTATATCACAATCCATATTCAGGGGGTACCAGTAATTCCCATGACTGTAAATTGTGATGTCATCATATGTGTTCATTGGTTATATTTTTCTACTATTGCACTTAACTGCCATTGGCTGGCTTTTAATATACATTGTTAAGTGTATACTGCTATCTTTCATGTTATTACTGCCATCAGCATCATCATCTTTATTACTGCCATCACTGATGTCACTAATGGCAGTAATACCATGAAAAATCAGCTTGAGAAGTACATATTGATCAGAAGTGTGCACTGCCAGGCTAAAAGTAGTAGTAATAATAATAATAATAATAATAATAATAATAATAATAATAATAATGCAATTTAATATTCTCTATAAAACAATACTGATCAATAACCAAGTTTGTTTTTGTACAGACAAATGAAACCAAAATGGCAGTAAATGATGATGAGTAATGGTGCCAACAGAAATATATTTCTACAGAACCTTACAATTGTTTTTAATGAACTAGGTCTCTTTCCTCACCAAGTCATTTGTGTTCTCATGCAGAGGTAGTGGAAAGCTGAGAAAGAGGTTGGGGACACGATGCACATGATCACACTCCACACACTGAGTACAACTTTCCACCTCAATCTTGTAAAGGTTTTTTATTGCTGCAGCCTGCAATAAAATGTGATTAAAAAAAAGATCAAGTCTTCCCATTATAATTAAGACTCTGCTCTGAGTGATTTTGTAAAATAATATCATTCCCATTATTCTTCAAGATTTTCCAAATACATCCATAATAAAATTTCTATGTGTCTTATTTTCAGGATTACTGTATTTACAGTATTATTTCATAGCAGATAGGACCTTTTGGAACATTTTCCAACAAACTCGTGTGTTAATATCTTATTTAAAATTGTAATAGCTGTTATTTAAAGAACATTGAGAATCAATTCCAAACCCACAGTCTGCTGATCATGCAACTGCTTCTGAATGAGATTTATGACGGTGTGGAACACTTCATCAGCATCATGTTGAGTGAATCCTAAAGCAAAACACTTTATTCAGAAATTATTAAAAGAAATGTACTACTTTTATGAATTTGTAATATGTTATTAATCAAGAATGTAACCTTACAATTTATGACATATTGAACATTAATTATCTAGAAGATTTTGTGGAAATATGACAGCTTGCATACGGCAAATGTGGTTATTGTGAAGGCATTTCAGAAATTCCAGATGAGGATCGGTCTGTGTTTCATTCTTCATGGCTTGTAAGGCTTTTTTGAGTTCCAGTAGAACATTGTTGTGATCAGATTCTCTGGATGGATCCCATCTAAATGCAAAAATGTCAGCCACACTTTAAACTGTTGGACTTCTATTTCACAGTGTACAGTTGTGGCCAAAGGTTTACATACGGCAGCTTACCAAAGTATTCAAGTATACCCATGGGGCAGTCGTGGCCTAATGGTTAGAGAATCAGATTTTGAACCAAATGGTAAGTCTGTTGGGTTTTTACACCCGAGCCTTGTGGCTCATCAGGCCGGTGCTTATCCCCGGTTTCCATAGCGTGAAGCGACGAGGAGTTCAACTCCCCCTGGATGGGACACTAGTCCATCGCAGGTTACCTTCCCAGTATATTTTACTGGTATCCATTTATACTGCTGGGTGAACAGAGGCACACTTGTGGTTGAGACCTTGTCCAGGGGTCTTAGCATAGTGAGGGTCTCAGTGGGATTCGAACTCACAACCTCCCGATCATGAGCGCAGCACCCTGACCACTACGCCACCGGCCCCGGTAAATATATATATTCTTCTTCTTTTTCTTTCAGCTGATCTCTTCAGGGGTCACCACAGTGAATCATCTGCCTCCATCTCACCCTATCCTCTGCATCTTCTTCTTTTACACCAACTGCCTTCATGTCCTCCTTCACCACGTCCATGAATCGTCTCTTTGGTCTTCCTCTAGGCCTTCTGCCTGGTAGTTCCAACCTCAGCATCCTACTACCAATGTACTCACTATCCCTCCTCTGTACATGTCCAAACCATCTCAATCGAGCCTCTCTGACTTTGTCTCCAAAACGTCTTATATGTGCTGTCCCTATGATGTGCTCATTCCTGATCCTATCCATCCTTGATACTCCCAAGGAGAACCTCAACATTTTGAACTCTCTGCTACCTCCAGTAACCGGTTCTGTGCAATAAAAAACCCCTGCAATAAACCACTTTAATCAACCACATCTACCCCCCCCTGTGACTGTGAACCATATCGATCCATCTTCTCTGCACTCAAGATACATGTATATTTGTATATTAGCCAGTCTACAAAGTTTTTATTGTATACTATTTTTATTATTTTTATATTATATTATATTATATATATATATATATATATATATATATATATATATATATATATATATATAGTTATTTTTATATCTTATTGTTCTGTTCTAATATTATGACTCAATGATGTTACAGCTTTCTGGACGGTGGTGGTCTAGTGGATAGGGCGCAGGATCGCTGAACCTAAGGTTGGGGGTTCGCGTCCCCACAGGTATGTCACTGTCCCCCCAGTGCTGCTAACTGGGTTATCAAAGGCGGGCCATGTCTCTCACTGTCTATGGTGAGAGGCATGTAAAAGAACCATTGCTGACTTTCGTAAAGAGTAGCTGCAAAGCCGTCGGCGTGTTTCTGTCCCTTGCTAAAGGGTTGTGACAGGAAGGGCATCTGACGTAAAAACCTATGCCAAATCAAATATGCGAATCAGATGATTCGCTGTGGCGACTCCTGAAAAAAGTGAAAAAGCCGAAAGGAAGAAAGAAAGATGTTAGACCTTTCTGAGCTATTTTGCACCCCCTACTGATGGTTTACTTCAAGAGCCTGTAACAGTAAATTTCTCCATTGTGAAATCAATAAAGCTGTATCTTATCTTATCTATCTAGTGCCTGAGTCGTAGGACGACCATTGGTGATGGTGACCCGCCATGAAGGATAATGCCCTGGTTATCATCTTCATGGAGGTTTTCTTCGCAGAATTAGTGCAGTGGTTTGCCATTGCCTTCTGCACGATGTGAACCTACGGGCAATTATAACGGCCAATTAACCTACTGCGCATGTCTTTGGATTGTGGGACGAAACCGGAGCAGCCGGAGGAAACCCATGCAAGCACTGGGAGAGCATGCAAACTCCACACAGAAACGCCCAGGCCAGGAATCGAACCCAGGCCTTCTTGCTGTGAGGCGGACGTGCTAACCACTACGCCACCATGCTGCAATCTTATCTTATAAGTATAAATATTGATGGAACTGAGGTGGGATCCTGTTTTACCTGCTGAGCAGCTCCTCCAATTCAGTTGTGGCTGCAAATGACTGTAGTAAAGCATTGATACAGCAGGAAAGACCACAGTTTGAAAGTCCTCTCATATCTCCACCTATGATTGGTTTCATTACATAGATAAAAACACAAATCATTCATGTTTACTCTCCATTAGTTCTTAGGACATTCACTACTTTATATAAACGTGGAATATAAAACAAATTTATTCTTCATTGGGCAATGGTGGCATGATGGTAAAGAGCGCTGGATCGCTGATCCTACGTTTGGGGAGTTCGAGTCCCACTCTCCACAAGGTTCTCACTGTCCCCCCAGTGCAGCTAACTGGGTTATCAAAGGCGGGCCATATCTCTCACTGTCTATGGTGAGAGACATGTAAAAGAACCATTGCTGATTTTCGTAAAGAGTAGCTGCATAGCCGTCAGTGTGTTTCCATTGCTTGTTAAAGGGTTGTGTCAGGAAGGGCATTCGATGTAAAAATCTATGTCAAATCAAACATGCAAATCAGATGATTCGCTGTGGCAACCCCTGATAAAGGGAAAAGAAGAAGATTCTTCTTAATAAAGTGCAAGCATGAGGAAATGTGGAAGCAGTGCTCTGTGAAAACAAAAGGTTTACACACCCTTATTATGGTGTTACAATTGTACAGGCTACTTATTTCAAAATTCTTAACCGGTTCCAGTGAAACACATTCAGCAAAGGTTGCGTTTGGAACGGTCTTTTATCATTTCTATAGTGCACTACTTAGGGCAACATGTTCAGTGGCGACAGAATGAAAATTGAAATCCAAATGGATTTTTGGCTTGAGCTCAGGGCAAGCCTCGTGTAGCCCTGAAATAGCACTGGCTTTCCACGGCATAATAAATGGACCGCAGTTCTTCTTCTTCTTTTACTTTCGGCTGCTCCCTTCAGGGGTCGCCACAGCAAATCATCCGCCTCCACCTCACCCTGTCCTCCGCATCTTCTTTTCTGACTCCAACGACCTTCATGTCTTCCTTCACCACATCCATAAATCTCTTCTTTGGTCTTCCTCGAGGCCTTCTGCCTGGTAGTTCCAACCTCAGCATCCTACTGCCAATATACTCACGATCCCTCCTCTGTACATGTCCAAACCATCTCAATCTAGCCTCTCTGACTTTGTCTCCAAAACATCTTACATGGGCTGTCCCTCTGATATACTCATTTCTGATCCTATCCATCCTCGTTAGTCCCAGAGAGAACCTCAACATTTTCATCTCCGCTACCTCCAGCTCTGCCTCCTGCCTTTTCCTCAGCGCCACTGTTTCTAAGCCATACAACATCGCTGGCCTCACCACCGTCTTGTACACTTTTCCCTTCATTCTTGCTGACACTCTCCTATCGCACATCACACCGGACACTTCTCTCCAACCATTCCAGCCTGCCTGCACACGCTTCTTCACCTCTTTTCCGCACTCTCCATTGCTCTGGAGTGTTGAGCCGAAGTACTTAAAATCCTCCACCTTCGTTATCTCTGCCCCCTGTAACATCACCGCTCCTCCTGGGTCCTTCTCATTCACACACATTTATTCTGATTTTCTGAGGCTAACCTTCATTTCTCTCCTTTCCAGGGCATACCTCCACCTCTCTAGATTTTCCTGCACTTGTTCTCTGCTCTCACTACAGATCACAATGTCATCTGCAAACATCATAGTCCATGGAGATTCTTGTCTCACCTCGTCTGTCAGCCTGTCCATCACCATAGCAAACAAGAAGGGGCTCAGAGCTGACCCTTGATGCAGTCCTACCCCCACCTTGAACTCTTCTGTCACACCAACAGCACACCTCACCACTGTCTTACATCTCTCATCCATGTCCTGCACCACTCTAACGTACTTCTCTGCCACTCCAGACTTCCTCATGCAATACCACAGTTCTTCTCTTGGCACCCTGTCATATGCTTTTTCCAGATCCACAAAGGCACAATGTAGCTCCCTCTGACCTTCTCTGTACTTCTCTATTAACATCCTCAAAGCAAACATTGCATCTGTGGTGCTCTTTCTTGGCATGAAACCAAACTGTTGTTCACAAATGCTGACCTCTGCCCTTAGTCTAGCTTCCACTATTCTTTCCCATAACTTCATCGTATGGCTCATCAACTTTATCCCTCTGGAATTGCTGCAACCCTGCACGTCTCCCTTGTTCTTAAAAATGGGCACCAGCACACTTCTCCTCCACTCCTCCGGCATCTGCTCACTCTTTAGTACCTTGTTGAATGTTCTTGTCATAAAATCTCCTGCTACCTCTCCTAGACACTTCCATACCTCCACAGGTATATCATCAGGACCAACTGCCTTTCCATTCTTCATCCTCTTCAATGCCCTTCTCACTTCACCCTTACTGATCTTTGCTACATCCTGCTCCTCAATGGTCACCTCTTCTACTCTTTTTTCTCTCTCATTTTCCTCATTCATCAGCTCTTCAAAGTACTCTTTCCATCTTCCCAGCACACTTCTGTCATCAGTCAATACATTTCCCTCTCTGTCCTTTATCAATCTAACTTGCTGCACGTCCTTCCCATCTCTATTTCTCTGCTGTGCCAACCTGTATAGATAATTTTCTGCCTCTTTGCTATCCAACCTATCATGCAAGTCATCATACGCCCTCTGTTTGGCCTTAGCCACTGCTACTTTCGCCTTACGCTGTGTCTCCCTGTACTCCTGTTTACTCTCTTCGGTCCTCTCAATGTCCCACTTCTTCTTAGCTAACCTCTTCCTTTGTACACACTCCTGCACTTCCTCATTCCACCACCAAGACCAAGTCTCCTTATCTCCTCTCCTTTCAGATGACACGCCAGGTACTCTCCTACCTGTGTCCCTGATCACATTTGCTGTGGTTGTCCAGTCATTTGGAAGCACTTCCTGGCCACCCAAATCCTGTTTCAACTCCTCCTTGAAGACAACACGACACTCTTCCTTTTTCAGCTCTCACCACTTTGTCTTCTGCTTTGCCTTTGCCTTTTTCACCTTTCTCACCACCAGAGTCATCCTGCACACCACCATTTCTCTTCCCATCCACACCGTGATAAAATAGTTTAAACCCTGCTCCTAAGCTTTTAGCTTTGCTACCTTTCCACCTGGTCTCCTGAACACACAGTATGTCTACCTTCCTCCTCTGCATCATGTCAGCCAGCTCTCTACATTTTCTTTGCATAGTTCCAGCATTCAAAGTCCCCACTCTCAGTCCTAGACTCATGCCTTTCCTCTTCTCTCTCTCTGCCTACGGACACGCCTCCCATCTCTCCTTCTTCGACGTCTTCGACCAACAGTCGTCCAATTTCCATCAGCACCCTGTTGATTGACAGCACTGATGGCGGTCGTTGTTAACCCGGGCCTCGACCGATCCGGTATGGGGGTAATACTTCTGATTTGCATCATAAATGTTTGGCATTGGTTTTACGTCGGATGCCCTTCCTGACACAACTCTCTGCATTTCTCGGGCTTGGGACGGCGTGAGAGGAGAGACACTGGTTAGTGCCCCCCACCTCATGGCTGCATTATATATATATATATATATATATATATATATATATATATATATATACACATATATATATATATACACACACACACACACACACACACACACACACACATATATATATATATATATATATATATATATATATATATATGGGTGTGTGTAAAAATAAAAGGACAGGACAAAGACTTTCTATTGAAACTTCATTTTTCATTCCAGATTCTTCTGTAATCACCTTCTTTCTCCTGTCCTTTTATTTTTACTTATATTTGCTGTATGAAAAAATATTGAGCACTCTCCTATGGAAGGATCTACTTAGAAAATTCTTTCTCTATATATGTGTGTGTATATGTCACAGTGTACAGATTAACAGATATTCACTTTATACAGTGAGGAAAAAACTCACCACTTACCGAATACTCTAATTCTGATGAAAGAAAATAAAGCCATTCCGATTAAACAAATAATGGTTTTAAGGCTTCTCTGATTTTATTCGAATTTGTCACTGAAAGAAAAAACAACTTGAATTAAACAAATTTCAATAATTTTCTCATTGGAATTTTCCATTTCGGACCTAGAAGTGTAGAATTCAAAATGATTAACAGCTTTTTAATAAATTCAGAGTAAGAAAATAATAAAAGTTGAGTGGTACATTTTAATGATGAATCCTTTATGAATGTTTTCACTCTGATGACGAGTCTATTCTCTAATATACTAAACTCTCAATAATAAATTTAGCATTAGCATTTAGCCCAACACCTGCAGAATTATAATGAACATATCTAGGTATATAATCTAATTTAAAAAATGGTTTATAAAGAAACACTGACCTGCTGTGAAGCTGATCTGGTGTTGATCATCAGACGTGCTGAGGTGTAAACAGAACTTAAACTACATCGTCGGCTGAAACCAATCGGTTTCACTTTCACTTTCTTTTTATTTATAAGTTTCTGTTCTGGGAACAACCCGCCCGTATCTCTAAAACCTGGTGTCCTCCTACAGGTCCATCAGAGTGCGTGTGTAACTAATTGTCAGATTTACACACCACAGATTTAAAAGATTGTAAGATATTATTGATTATTAGTGATATTATTTTTATAATAATACCACACACAAGTGTTGCCCACGTGCATTACATCTTAATAAGCAGATTAATACAGGTTCTGCTTTGAATAATTAATAATAAAATGCATTCATTCATTTATTTTCTGAATTGCTTAATCCTAATTAGGATTAGCGGGGAGGCTGGTGCCATCCCAGCCGACTCAGGGTGATGGCAGAGTACACCCTGGACAGCCTGCCAGGCCATCACATGGCAGAAACACGCTGACGGCTATGCAGCTATCAAAAGTCAGCAATGGTTCTTTTACACCTCTCACCATAGACAGTGAGAGACATGGCCTCATGTCACAACCTTTTGACAGTGGGGCTTGAACCCCCAACCTTGGGATCAGTGATCCAGCATCTTTACCCCCAGGCCACTACTAAAATACAGAATATATAAATTTGATACATATGCATTAATATTCCTCTTCATCCCAGAAGGTGACACTTTCTTCATCTTCAAATAACAATATCTGAATGTTTGACAGTAATACAACAAAAAATTTACTGAGCTTCTACCTCTTGAGATCCGATCAATGCTTTCTTTAAACTCTTTACATCTCATTTAAATTCAAATTATAATAAAATCTGATGCCTTTGACAGCTTTTTCAGGTTAATCGTTGCACTTTTCCAGAGGTGTGGACTCTTCTGAAAATACTTTAATTATGTTGAAGTTCTAGTGTTATTATTGTTCTATTATTTCCCTCTCAAGAAATATTTTATCTGCACTTTATCTGAAAATAAATGCTTTGCCATATACATATTGCATTATGTGTCTGACATCTTACACTATTCACCCAAGGATGTGCAGAGGATTTAAGAATCAAAGTCAGAAAAGAGCAGATTTTATTAATCATTTTTGAGTTGCACGGTTCCTGGATGGGTCTTATCTTACTTTCACCTATGCACTTATCACCATAACCCATTTGTGTCTGGTGGAGGTTCCCTGTTCTGTTCTCCATGACTGTACTCTCTACTATATCATTTCATATACTGTAATGCAATGTCGTCCCATAATAGGAATCTGGTGAACACAGATTCACACACAATTTACATGCATTGAGCTTAATAACCTCCTCCCGAAAAAAAAATCTGAGGCACGGACCACCACCAAAAGTTATTGTTGCTTCTTTTTTTTTTTTTACTTGACTGTATTAAATAACTTGTATGTAGACTTATACTTTGTTGTTCGACAGCATATGAACCCACTTCACTTCGCCTACCAGCCCTGTCACTCTACACTATGGACTTCAGTTACTACATAGAGACCTGCCATCTTCAGAGGTTTTCTGATGACTCGGCTGTAGTCGCATGTATCAGTGGAGGTAATGAGACGGAGTATCAGGCAGCAGTCGATTCCTTTCTCACATGGTGTGAGCAGAATCACCTGCAGCTTAATGTGACAAAAACCAAGGAACTGATTGTGGATTTTAGGAAATAAAAACCACCAGTGGCCCCTGTTTTCATTCAGGGTGACACTGTTGAAATGGTGGAGGATTAGAAATATCAATAAACTGGACTGGGTTAGGAACACTACCACACTTTACAAGAAGGCCCAGAGCTGTCTCTATTTTTGAGGAGGTTAAAGTTACATAATATATGTTGGACGTTGCTCAGGATGTTTTATGAGTCTGTGGTGGCCAGTGCTATTCTCTATACTGTTGCATGCTGGGGCAGCAGGCTGACAGTTGCGGTGGCTCAAGGATTGAACAAATTGATCCGGAAGGCCAGTAACATTGTGGGGCTGGAACTGGACTCTCTGATGGTTTTGTAGGTGAGTCAAATGCTGGCCAAAATAAAGACAATATTGAACAATACCTCCCACCTGCTTCATAAGCTGCTGATTAGTCACAGGAGCAGGTCCAGTGAGAGACTGATACCATCTAAATGCCCAACTGAACACAGGTAATCATTCCTACCTGCAGCCATGAAACTGTACAAAACTGTACTGTCCTCCATATAGCAACAACATCCACTGTTATACATTTACATTCTACTGCTTATTATATTAATAATACTGTACATATCACTCATCGACACTATTCATTCTGTTTATATAGATATTAGTAACTTATGTAAATATATCTATATGTAAATCTGAAATAAGATGTAGATTCTGTATGTATATATATATATATATTTACATTTTTCTTACATTTTCTTTATCGAGCCTTTATCTCACTCTTACTTGTATGGAGCAACTGTGCACACAATTTCCTCTGGGATCAATAAAGCATACCTGTCAAGTTGTACGGTTTTGGCGTAATTTGTACAAGTGAGCACTGATTTTTAAATGTGTACGCCGTACGTCCGAAATCTGTACGCTTTTCGTTCGTCTTTTTTTTTTAACTCCGTTTTTTGTGTCACCGTTTCGGTAAAGAGACGATACGCCGAATTGGTCTGTAGCCGTTTTCTCGAGAATCGCGCGTTCGTTATCGTCTGCTATCGTCTGCTCTTTCCGACCACGTGACCACACTTTCACTTCCGCCATCATTCAAGTCAAACTTAATTGCGAGCTCAAGTGCCATGAAGTGAAGCCATCAAAAGAAATGATTGAAAGTGTCAAAAGTGCTACATATAGTTATAATAAAGATCACTGTTAAATTTTCTTAATCATGCAGCTGAAGATATTACTCTTTTATTTGATTGCACCAGGTTATATGTTACAACATTACCAATAAATTCATATTATATTAAAAATAGAGTTTAATTTTTGTTTCATATTGCACGCGATAATAAGACGCGTAAGAATAGTTGCTATTTTGTAAGGGCATAAGTAGCCATTTGTAAGATCGCCAAAGGCCTAGGGTTGACAGGTATGATAAAGTATTCTGATGATTCTGATACCTACATACCACACACTTCTCTAAAAAAAAAAAAAAGACTTCAAAATCTGTTTAGGACTTTTTGAGCTATATTGCACACCAACAATAAAGAAAAACAAACAAACAAACAAAAACTAAAATAATAATTAAAAAAAAACAAGCACAGGTGTAAACAACCTCTGTACTGAGGTAAAATAACCTTTCCCACACAGGTGTTTTAGCATTGAATTCAAATTTCAAACAAATAAACAGAGGGTCATGGCTCCAGGTTGTCTCCAAATCATAGTTATCTTTGTAAATAAAAAGGGAATAGGGCTTCATCGCAATTATCTTCGAAACCCCACTGTCCTCATATAAGGACATCACATTTCCTCCCAATTAAATTGTTTGTGTATCCTTGTAAGATCCTTCTATGAGGGCCACTGTTTTTCCCCTTAAAACTCTTCCTGTTTGAAAATGTTGATCAAGTTCATTGGCGATGTAGTGGCAAGGAACAGCAGCTGTGCAAAAAAGTCACAAAACATAACATGAAGTTTTGTATCTTAGGAGACTGTTATCAGATTTTACTAAAAAAGATTACACCCAGTGCATGTTTTCATTTTTAATTTTAAATCAGAGCAATCACAATGGGACATTCTGAATCTGAGCACTGATTTGAATTGGTAAATCTTACCATGCTATGCTTTCGAGGTAATATACAAGCCAAAAGTATAACCAAAATATCCTTGAGCATACTGCAGAGACTACAGAAGATGCAGTTTCGCTTTTGTTCTGAGATTGTATGTATACCAAACATTTGAGAACAACTCTCATTAAAACAAGTGAATAATGACTTTTCAAAGCCATCATGTGCAAGTGATCTCAAACCACACACCACAGTTACTTCAGGTTAATCAGGACCAACTGGGAACGATGTTTTCATCAACATTTGTTGTTTATCTGGCAAAAATGTGTTTTTCAGGAAGTAGCCCTGTAGTATGGTCCAAACATGGCATTCCACATCTGCTGCCAGAGTCCATACAGCCGAAGGATCCACAGATAAGCTGAGGGCAAAGCTGTTGATTAAAAATAGTCTTTTTAATCTTCTCTTAAAACCAAAAGCACCAAGATATGCTTAAGAAGAAATACTCTGTATCAACATATTTACATGTTAAACATAGATATGAGTATTTAACATAACGAATATGGGATTTGTGATAAGGGTGTTAGTTTACAAAAGACTTCACAGTTTGCAAGCGCTCCAAAAGGTATGCGTAAGAATATTAAGTGACGTGAACTGTGATTCAGCTTCTTATATCTGGTAAGATTAAGTGCAGATTAATGTACTAAGTATTTTATGTGCAAGTTTATGGTCATGTCTGATTGAGAAAAATAAAATAGTAGGGCAGTGGTGGCCTAGTGGTATAGGGCACTGGATCACTGATCCAAAGGTTCGAGTCCCACTCTCCACAAGGTTGTCACTGTCCCCCCCCAGTGCAGCTAACTGGGTTATCAAAGGCTGGCCATGTCTCTCACTGTCCATGGTGAGAGTCATGTGAAAGGACCATTGCTGACTTTCGTAAAGAGTAGGCTGCAAAGCCGTCAGCATGTTTCCACCCTGCGATGGCCTGACGAGCTCTCTAGGGTGTTCTCTTCCCTCGCACAGAGTTGGCAGAGATGGGCACCAGCCTCCCCGTGACCCTAATCAGGATAAGCGGCTCAGAAAATGAAAGAATGAAAGTTTGAGTTCTTCGTCGCCCTCTAGTAAAATCCTAGGGTAATACAAGTACTACACAGGCATGTATGTGAACAATTATGTTGACAACACAGCTGATACTATACAAACAGATGGTTATATACATATACAGTCAGCCCCTACCTACGAAATTAATCCATTCCAGAGCCTTTTTTGTAATGCGGGGATTTCGTCAGTAGGGGTCACATTTTACATGTTAAACACCTAATTTGTTCCAAGGCTCCAGTCTTTGGATTGGATAAACCCCATAAACCCTTTAAAAATAATAAAAGTACACCAATTTTTTATGAAATATGTGTTAAAAGTAAAAGAAAATTATTTATTAAACCATTTAAACATTTTGTTAACATATTAAACCATTTTATTAACATATTTATTAATGAAACCATTACAGACGCTCCCCGACTTACATTTTTAATTGGTTCCTGACGGCCGAACGCAAGTTGAAAGTGAACGTAAGTTGTTATAGTGACGTATGACGCTCATACTGTACTATACATCCATAAATACCATTACCGTATCTCATAAAACACCCCTAAATCAATTATTATAAACATTATACTGTACTGTACATCCATAAATACCATTCCCGTATCTCATAAAACACCCCTAAATCAATTATTATAAACATAACATTGTAAAATAATATCAAATATATTAAATAATATCAACATTAATTTCAAATAAGTCACTTATTTATACCGAGGCACTTTACATGAAACTTAAAACAGTCAATCAACGCTTACAATATGTGAAGCGCTCAGTACCGAAAGTAGTGTACTTGCTGTGGGTTATACAGACTTCCGGTCTTTCAAGTGCACAAGGGTGCCGTTGAACTCGCTTAGAACACAGCCTGCACTGATGCAGTCTCCCAGCAAAGCAGAGAGTTCTTTCTTTTGTATAAGCAAGTTCAGTTCAGTTCATTTTCTGTAACCGCTTCATCCTAATTAGGGTCGCGGGGAGGCTGGTGCCCATCTCAGCCAACTCAGGGCGAGGGCAGAGTACACCCTGGACAGCTCGCCAGGCCATCGCAGGGCGGAAACATGCTGACGGCTTTGCAGCCTACTCTTGTCGAAAGTCAGCAATGGTTCTTTTACATGCCTCACACCATAGACAGTGAGAGACATGGCCGGCCTTTGATAACCCAGTTAGCTGCACTGGGAGGACAGTGACAACCTTGTGGAGAGTGGGACTCGAACCCCCAACCTTTGGATCAGCGATCCGGCGCCTTATACCACTAGACCACCACTGCCCATATGTAAGTAAGTAAGTAAACTTTATTCAAGAGATGCATACAAAGAACAAGTTCAAATCCTAATGAATATTAATATAAAAATAAGTATCCACTCTTAGAATTCTGCTAAAAGATAATAAATATAATGATTGTGCCAATCTGAGCAGATAGTTAATTCATCTCTGTGTATGAGACTTGAACCCATGCTAGTAGGCTTACACTTCTGACCAACCTTATTTGCTTAGGGTTACAAAAGTCCACAAAACAGTGTAAACACAAAGATCACAGAGACAACGTCTTAACATAAGGGTAACACGCTATATAACTGAAATAGCATAGCATAGGCCTCCGTCAGTCCCGAAGGACTATGGCTGCGCTCTGGCCAGTATCCCGACTGGTGATACTCCCCAGTGCGCAGAGCCCGGGTAGGGAGTAATGAGGGACAGGCTGTTAACCAAGCAGCAAGTCCCCCCCTGTCTCGGCGCCACCGGAAGGATCCAATGGAAGGGCAAGTGCCGATACGACTGGGTTCCAGTGCCGCTGCAGGAGAGAAACTACGGTCAATTTAGAACGGCCAATTAACCTACAGTGCACGTCTTTGGATTGCGGGGGAAACGCTGATCCAAAGGTTGGGGGTTCGAGTCCCACTCGCCACAAGGTTGTCACTGCCCCCCCCAGTGTAGTTAACTCGGTTATCAAAGGCCGGTCATGTCTCTCACTGTCTATGGTGAGAGTCATGTAAAAGAACCATTGCTGACTTTCGTAAAGAGTAGCTGCAAAGTCGTCAGCATGTTTCTGTCCCTTGCTAAAAAGGGTTGTGACAGGAAGGGCATCCGACGTAAAAACCTCTGCCAAATCAAACGTGCGAATCAGATGATTCGCTGTGGCGACTCCTGAGTAAAAGGGAAAAAGCCGAAAGGAAGACAGACAGACAGACAGACAGACACACACACACATATATATATATATATATATATATATATATATATATATATATATATACACAGTAAAACCTCCGCTGACGAACGCTTAAGCTCACGAACTTTTCGCCTCAAGAACATTAAATTTGCGAGCATATAGTCTCTGCTGACGAACTAGTTTTCGGCGGACGAATCAAACCACGCGGTCGAACAGCGCCACGGTGGCGGCCACGAGAAGCTGACGCATGCTCATGGCGTCACAGTTCGTCACCCCTTTCTTTGAATGCGGAAGTGGTTTGTGTTTGCTAGACATTTTGGACCATATTGAGTGTACTTTTGCTATTATGGGACCGAAAAAGACCCCACCACAGGCGGAGATCATTGAAAAACACGAACGAGGTGTGCGTTTGTGTGACTCAGCGTCCCAGTACCAGTACGCTAAGTCTACCATTGCTCCCATCCTTAAGAACAAGGAAGCTATTAAGGGTGCGTGTGTGGCTAAGGGTGTTTCCAAACAGTAGGCGTTTCCAAACTCTCCTTCCAAACAGTAAGTCCCTCCCTCCCTCACTCCTCCTCCCACTCCATTCCATCAAGCCATCAACTACCATCACAAAGGTAAATAAAACGACTTTATTATACAGTACAGTTTATTTCTTTAATTACAATACAATAGCACATTTATTATACATAAAATAAGGTATATTTTTGTGTAGTTTTAAGGCTTATTTAGTAGAAAATTATGTTTTATGGGGACCTGGGAACGGATTATTCTCATTTTAATGGTTTCTTATGGGAAATAAATGTTCGGAAGACGAACTTTTCGCCTTACACACACTTTCTGGGAACCAATTATGTTCGTGAGCAGAGGTATCACTGTATATATATATATATATATATACACACACACACACACACTCAGTCTGTAGTTTGTAAACAATGAATTGCATCATTAAGTCAGCATACTACGTAGCTAGGTCTAAACTCAAAATTTGACTGAAAAGAAAAATTTTATTTCTTTTCATAAGAGGGGGGTTGTTTTTGTATCCCGGGGACGGAAAATGATCTTCATAACCCGGGGATTTCGTACCCAGGGGTCTTCATAAGAGGGTGGACTGTGTGTGTGTGTATATATATATATATATATATATATATATATATATATATATATATATATATATATATATATATATATATACCTCAGCTTTAACTGGCCGTATTTTATTTTATACAGTAATAATTCCACAAGGGAAACATTGAATTTTGAATTTAACCCATCCAACGTGAGCGCACGCACGTACACACACACACACACACACACACACACACACACACACACACACACATATATGGAGCAGTGGGCTGCCACACATGGTGGCTGGAGGGCAGTTGGAGGTTAGATGCCTTGCTCAAGGGCACTTCAGTTATGAATATAGAGGAAGGGAAGGTGCAGCTCACTCCTCTGACCACCACACATTTATCCTGCTGTTTCGGGAATCAAGCTGGTGTGCTTTCTGTAACAAAACGCTTATCTAACCAGTAGGTCACAGCTGCCACAATCCCCTACTGTTCTTTATGTTGCACCCTATTTCTTACCAGAGCAAGCGGAGATTGAAATTATCATTTAGTTTTTTTTATGGTAAAACTCCTCACCTGGATCCATACGTATGACCAACAGGTAGAGCAGGACGAACAGAAGACCAATTCTGTGAATAAATTGTGACCAGGCACTAACTCCCACCACAGACAGTCCTCGGTACAACAACCTCATAACGGCATTCAACATCCGCACCACTGACCCTGAAACAATATAGAATAACCTAATTAAAATAATTTGGAATGAGATTTTTAAATTTTTATATGGATATGATGGGCAGGTGTCCAGATACATTTGGACACATTTCTGTTGGTTACTTATTGGTTGGAAAATCTGAATAACAGGGCTGTACATTCAACATACCCTCATCAGTCAAAATCGCAACAATCGTGTAAAATTCTTTTAAAATTTCTTTTAAAAAACAACAACTTATCATTATTATTGATTCAGGTTCCTGTTTAAGATACACAATATTCCAAATATTTCGAGCTTGTTATATTAATTCAGATATTAATGTCAAAAGAATACATTTTTCTGATAATACATAAATAAAAGTGTACTTTCAATGAGCTTAGACATTCAGTAAGGATGATGTACATGGTTTAGAGAAGTTATTCCTGTAAAATATACATAAAAGTTAGTGAAAATGACACTTTTCCAATGTTACATTCGTACTTTACTTGCGCATATTGTATGTAAATGTGGAATCACAAAATATGTGGAATCACTCACTGGTAAGTAAATAAGGGATAATATGGAGTTAATCAGACAATGCAGTGAAATAAACTTTTACAGAGTGATGCAAGACCCCTCCTGACTATTTTAAAGACTTGTTGTTATCCTGCTTATTATTACATGGCAACTTCAAATATTCATTAAAAATACTTTTATTGATTTATAAATAATTTTATGGCTTCTGCTAATAATGCACTTCTTGAGAACGGCTGTTTATTAGGGTGCACCAACCCCCCCCAAGTAAAAAATATTGCCAGGGCTATATAACACAAATGTTCTACCCATAATACAAACACACTATATAATTATATACTGTATAATCATTCTTCTTGATCAACGCGAATGATCAGCGCAGGGCAGAGCATACAATAGAACACAAAGGGACAATGCAAAGATTGTTCTGGACAAGATAATTCCATTTTATCAGAAAGAAAACAGAGCTTGTGAAAAAATTGTACAACTAGTTGGGAAGTTGGGAAGAATTCTAAAATTCGAGAAATACCAAGTAGACCGCCGTTCATCTCCAAGTGTACTGGCGAAACTGGAAGATATGGAAATTGATCTGCAGAAGACCTTTCCTCTGTGGACTAGAGATGCAGAGCAAGTTATGAAAAACCAAGCAGATATCAAATTTCTTGAGTCAATGAAAACTGACAGAATTGCCTCATTTGGTGTTCATGATCAGGCACTGGCATCCCAGATCCAGCGTAAAGAATCCCGAGGGCTAAAACAAAAGTAATTCCAAGAGAAGGCTGAGAAAGAAAGAGAAACAGCTAGTAAAACTGTTCAGCTGACTGACAGTGAAAGCAGTCAAGATGAAGATAACAGTGGTGAAGATTTGGTCACTCCTGGTTCATCACAGGGGAAACCCATCATCGAGCAGCTCGTCCTGGAACAGCAGCTTTCATTCCACATGACATTGTTAAAAACCCTAAGTTGGTTTCATTGGCTACAAGAATGAAGTTATCACCAGCTGAGCAGGCAGCATACACTTAGGCAATCATTGAGGAATCTGGTGGTGACAACAGCAAGATTGCCATTTCATATGCGACTGCAGACAGGTCATGACGTAAAGTGGGAGAGAAGATCGCCACTGCAGTGGGAGATGAGTGGAAACCCCCAGAATTTGCGTTCTCATTTTTTTAAGTTTATCAATTTTTTCACCTCTGATGTAGACCCGGGAAATCATCTTTTCCTTTCGGCTTTTCCCTTCAGGGGTCGCCACAGCGAATCATCTGTCTCCATCTCACCCTATCCTTTGCATCTTCTTCTCTTACATCAACGACCTTCATGTCCTTCTTCACCACATCCATGAATCATCTCTTTGGTCTTCCTATCGGCCTTCTGCCTGGTAGTTCCAACCTCAGCATCCTACTACCAATATACTCACTATCCCTCCTCTGTACATGTCCAAACCATCTCAATCTAGCCTCTCTGACTTTGTCTCCGAAACCTCTTACATGTGCTGTCCCTCTGATGTGCTCATTCCTGATCCTATCCATCCTCGTTACTCCCAAAGAGAACCTCAACATTTTCATCTCTGCTACCTCCAGTTCTGCCTCCTGTCTTTTCCCCAGGGCCACTGTTTCTAAGCCATACAACATTGTTGGCCTCAACACCGCCTTGTACACTTTTCCTTTCATGTTTGCCGATACCCTCCTATCACACATCACGCAGGACACTTTTCTCCAACCATTCCAACCTGCATGCACACGCGTATTGACCTCTTTTCCACACTGTCCATTGCTGTGGATTGTTGAGCCCAAGTACTTATTGTTGAGCCTAAGTACTTAATGTAGACCCGGTAAATGTTAATCAAAATTCATGAAATTTTTACTAAATTATTTTTCATGAGGTAGAGCATTTCTATTACACCGCCATAACAAAATAAAAATTTTTTTTTAAAAATCATGGGGTGTCTGATGCACCCTGCTGTTTATACTTAGCAATGATAAATTATAAACCTGAGAAATTATAGTGAGCAGTTGGTAAAATCTATTGTGTAATCTATAACGTACAGCAAGCCAGTCAAGTCAACCTCTACAGGACGATAAAATACCGCTGCTGCCATTTTAATGACTGGAAACTATCCCACTCATTGCCATGGCTACTTACAAAATATTCATTAAAAATGGTTTTACTGATTTTTGAATGATTTTGTTGCTTCTACTAACAATATTCTCCATAACAATGGTTTTATATACGTAAATGTTACAAAGAAATGACAGACTAGGTGATCAGTGTAGCAAACTTGCATTTTTAATCAATAAAATAATGTTTAAATAAATATTTCATTAGCAGCTGTGCAATAAACAGGAAAATATCCACCAATTTGGTGACTCTCTCAAAATTAAACCCTCAGGGTTATGCTAGGCCCCTCCACTGCACATCTGGGTCCTATATCAATGTTCATTATGTTTGCTGTACATTATGGTTAAAGAACATACGGTACCTTTAGGTCTAACTCTTGCCTCTGCTTTCACAGTGCTGGGTTCAGGGTTTGGATTTAAATGGTCTGTGGTTTTAGCATCATGATTCTCAAGTATTGTCAGTGCAGTTCGTCTCTGATCCTCAGTAAAGGCAACCTGTCCCACTTTATCTATCAGCAGTGCCTTGGCCTCTTCTGTTTGACCCAGCGGCAAGAGAATATGCAGGATGTAGAGCTCAGCCACACTACTGTAACCTGAAAGGTTTGTGTTAGATGAGCTGTGCAGCCATGTTTGCACTGCCTCCTGCACCACTGTCTGCTCTGCCACCTTGGTGTAAAGAAGAATGCTGTGGATGTAGAAGGAAAAGCAACTGAACTGATTATGCCGGCTAGTGCTATGTGATACAGCTATAGTCTTAAAACTAGATTATAAAACTAGTCAGAGAAATTGCACATCTGTAAGTATGTTGAGATAAGATTTCTTTAATTTCTTTGTATTCAAATAAGAAACACTTTTTAATAATTTGCTTGGCAATAATAACTTATTCTCCCAGCTAAAAAAAACCAAACAAACAACAACAAAAAAACCAAAGATGCCTACTGCCTATTGCAAAGAGAATTCTGTTTACATTATTAAAAAGGTGTATTTTATCTTATGGCTTTAAACAAGTAACACTTTGGAGGGGAAGATAGAGTAGAAGTTACCATCAGTCATATATCCATTTCCATTACAACAGTTATATGTATATTGGCATGAGAGCCATCACCACATGATTCCACGTGCACCATATTTTCGGACTATAAGGCGCACCTAAAAGCCTTTAATTTTCTCAAAAATTCACGGTGGTTTATAATCCGGTGTGCCTTATATGGTGATGAAGCTGCACAGCTTGATGGATTGCCAGAGCATTACAGCTACCATAGTAAGGCAGTGGTGGTCTAGTGGTATAGGGCGCTGGATCGCTGATCCAAAGGTTGGGGGTTCGAGTCCCACTCTCCACAAGGTTGTCACTGTCCCCCCCAGTGCAGCTAACTGGGTTATCAAAGGCGGGCCATGTCTCTCACTGTCTATGGTGAGAGGCATGTAAAAGAACCATTGCTGACTTTCGTAAAGAGTAGGCTGCAAAGCCGTCAGCGTGTTTCTGTCCCTTGCTAAAAAGGGTTGTGACAGGAAGGGCATCCGACGTAAAAACCTCTGCCAAATCAAACGTGCGAATCAGATTATTCGCTGTGGCGACTCCCGAGTAAAAGGGAAAAAGCCGAAAGGAAGACAGACAGTAAGGTGATTTACTGGGTAATACGTGAGTGGCTGAGAGAAGTTTACGTCAAGAGACCAGAAAGCTTTTTCCACAAATCTTCATCCCAATTGATCTCTGCCCATCTCACTGATACCGTTAAAACCCAAGTGCAGTAAACTAATTTGGAGCTTACCATCATTCTGGGTGGATTAACCAAAGAACACCAACCGCTAGATGTTGGTGTCAACAGGTCGTTCAAAGTTAGAAGGATCCAGGCTTTATGTCAAAATCGCACAACTGTTCAACTCAGACACTGAAAATGATGAATTTGTGGAAGAGGAATGAACTGAAAAAGTGAGTTAATTGTTTTATATTGTTACAGCTGAACAATGTTGAGAGTTATTGTGAGAGTTTGACTCATCTGACTTTTGTTTCACTTAATGTGCCTTATATTCCGGTGCAACTTATGTGTGAAAATGGGCCATTCCGTGGTCGTTCATTGGTGTTGCGCCTTATAATCCAGTGCGCAGAATACGGTGCATATACATGATGTTCGACACAAAAAAAATCAGCCTGATTAAGTACCCATGTTGCACTCTGCTATCATGATGAGTGAGGGATTTTTACTGCTGTTTCATTTTTCAGTAAATTTATAATGGAAATGGAAATAATACTCTAAAAATAATACTGTAAAACAACACTCTAAAATGGAAATAATGCTTTAATCCGGTATTATAACAATTAGTAAATACCAATCCAAATATTTCCAAATATTATCATATTGTAGTACTTAATGTCAACATTACCACATTTGCATGATCTTTGGAGGAATCTGCTCGGTTTCACCATAATGCTGTAAAACCCAAGTTAGAACATCACGCCATTGGTTTAACTCAGCCAGCGCTTGAATTCCAACTATGCAGAGTGCATCTTTCACCTCTCCATATCTGGAACTAAGAAAATACACAGGCTTGGTTAATATTTGTGGGTTTTTTTTACAAATTTAAAAAAAAAAAAAAAATCACAAGAAAAACATTGACAAAGAAAACTGGAACTTATGTGGTAGCTGACCTTACGAAAGTCTCACCAAACAAAAAATTCAGGCTATGAAAAGCATTTTCCTAAAATTTTTGTCTCAGGATACGAAACAAGTTCATGTTACGAAAGTGCCATCTTAAAAATTCAAACGCGCCATTCAAACAAATCACGACCTGCTCTCCCATCCATGACATTCAAACATCTCACGCCGCTGGCCTCCCATTGGCTAACAACTGAGCTTCATTCATGTCTCCTTCACTCAAGCACCATCTTGGACAGGTCTACCTGACGCCATCTTGGACAGGGATTCCATTGGCTAGGAGGGATGATGCAGCTACCTCCCATTGCCCATTATGGAGCTGAATCTACCATGATGCTTTTCGTGAAAAGGACAGAGTTACTGTTTTTTTATGCATTTCTTGACTCAGGCTTTTAACCTTCCAGAAACATTTGTAAGATTATAACTATGCTAAGAAGACATGGTCAACACGCGTGCACACAGACACATGCGTGAACACACACACACACACACACACACACACACACACGTGCGCATGTGATTTCTGGTGTGAGTAAGAAGAAACGGGCTCGAGTGATATCACAAAGGAATATGGCCAAACCCGTCTACCATCGGTACGATATTGAAGCAGAAGGATATCTTAAAAGGTATGCTTTTGTAATTTTTAAAGGGTTTAGGGGGTAGTATTGGGAGCCTTGGAATGAATCACGCGTTTTACATGCGTGATTAAATGCGGTTCAACTTACAAAAAATACAGGTTTACGAAAAAAGCTCTGGAACGGATTAATTTTGTAAGGTTAGGTACCACTGTATATCCAAATCAATTTCCAAAAAAGTTGGTACACTATACGAACTGCGAATAAAAACTGAATACAATGATCTGGAAGTGGGGCTGGTGGTGTAGTGGTTAGAGTGCTGGGCTCATGATCGGGAGGTTGTGAGTTCAAATCCCACTGAGACCCCCCCACTGTGCTAAGACCCCTGGGCAAGGTCTCAACCACAAGTGTGCCTCTGTTCACCCAGCAGTATAAATGGGTACCAGTAAAAATATACTGGGAAGGTAACCTCCGATGGACTAGCATCCCATCCAGGAGGAGTCGAACTCCTGGTCGCTTCACGCTATGGAAAACGGGGATAAGCACCGGCCTGATGAGCCACTAGGCTTGGGTGTAAAAACCCAACAGACTTACCTTTTTTTTTTACAATGATCTGGAACCGCCAAATTTCAATATTTTATTCCGAATAGAACATAGATGACAGGGTCAAAAGTTTATACTGAGAAAATGTATAATTTTAAGGGAAAAATACGTTGATTTTCAATTTCATGTTTCTAAACAAATCTCAAAAACATTGGAACAGGTAGCAATAAGAGGCTGGTGGTGCAATATCAGAAAGGTGTTTCCCAGCAAACAATTGCAAAGTGTTTGAAGTTATCATCACCTACACTGCCCTCCCAAGCCAGACCGCAGTATCTGCAAAATCATGAAACTGAGAAAATTGAGCCCACTAGGTGGAGTTGATTGCACTTAGTCAGAAAAACATAAAAGGCCAATTTGGCTAAAATTGCAGATACTGCGGTCTGGCTTGGGAGGGCAGTACAGAGCATAACTTTATCCAAAGGTTCAGAGAATCTGGAACAATCTCTGTGCGTGTAACGGTCAAGGCCAAAAAAACCATACTGGATGCCCGTGGTCTTTGGGCCTTTAAACGGCACGGCACAACATACAGGAATGCTATTGTAAGGGAAATCACAGAATGAGCTCAGCAATATTTACAGAAACCATTGTCGGTGAACACAATCCACCAATCCACAATCCGTTGCCAGCTGAAACTCTACAGTACAAAGAAGCAGCCATTTCTAAACAGGACTCAGAAGCGCAGGCATTTTCTCTGGGCCAGGGCTCATTAATTGAGTGTGGCAAAGTGGAAAACTGTTCTGTGGTCAGACGAATCACGATTCAAAGTTCTTTATGGATAACCGGGACGCCATGCCATCCGGACTAAAGAAGACAAAAACAACCCTAGTTAATTTAAATTTGCCACTTCCACATCATTGCATTCAGTTTTTAATTCACAATTTGTATAGTGTCCCAACTTTTTTTGGAATCTGGTTTGTTTGTGTGGATGTATATATGTATACATACACACAGTATATCTCAGCTGATGGTGCCGCTGGTGATGCACTTGCACTTTGCAGCTTATTTTCTTACTTCACATATGTTTGTTTCAGCAAACTCACGCATGCAAACATTTCAGAGGTCCACTTTTAGGCAGTGCCTAAATATTTCTATTAATTTTACTTAAAAATAAGTTAAAATCTTTATTCGAGTTGGTGTAAAAGGTAAAACTAAAAAAGTAACAGCCTCAATTCTTTACTGTTGTAAAGTGTGAACACTGGAGACTCCTTCCAGAAATGTTCAATGATCATCATTAGGATGACACCTTTAAATTGGTTAAACTGTTTGGAAATAACTCGTGGAGTGCCTTGGAATGATCAGTTTCCATAGAAACGATCAAGCGTTTAGAAAGGGCACATGAACAGCTCAGAAACTTTCTCAGAGATGATCTTCTAAAAAAAAACTTATTAACACCTTCTGTCCGGTCAGAATGAGATCTTAACAGATAGAAGTCTTTCCTACATGTTTGATTCTGAAGGCTGCATAGAAGGCATTATTGCACACTAACAAACATATGTGTTTTCTGCATCACCCACCAGTTCGGTTCGTGCTCTTCAGTGTCAGATAAACTCTGCAGTCCTTTCTCACAGAGATCGAACGCGTAGTGAAAATCATTACGAATGATGAAGTGCTCGATGACGGAGTCCAGCAGGCCTGAGTCGGGTGTGAGTGACGAGAACACCGCCGGACTGTCAAGGCGAGCTGAAGTTGAAAAACTACTCTGCATGGCGGATTAATCCCGAAACAACATCGTTTATCTTACAAAAATGTTTTAAAAAGCTGTAAATGTTCACTTTAAAACTGCGGTAAATAACAAAACGTCCAGAAGCCAAATTAAATTTACACTGATACATATATTATAAACCTATTTACTGTACAAGTAGAACTCACACTGCACTGCACTGTTTACTCTGAACTTCTTCTTGAGTTGGTAGGTAGCGTTCAACAAGAGTGTGCTGCGTATATACTGCCCCCTGTTGTTACAGAAGAACTTAGAACTTCAACTACAACCCACTTTGTTTATTAATAATAATAATAATAATAACAACAATAATAATAATGCCATCTGATATTCATTCAGGGTCACTGGAAGCCTGGAGCCTATCTCAGCCGATTCTGGGTAAAAGAAAGGTACACTCTGAAGAGCACATCACTCCATTGCAGGGCCAACACACATTTGCACATGCACACGTCTTTGGACCCTTGGAGAAAACCAACGCAAACACAGCGAAAACGTGCAAACTTCACACCGAACTGCCCGAGCCCAGGAATTCAGGATCTTCTCAGTGCTAATTGCATGTCTAACCTCGACACCTCCATACCACCCACCTTCTTACATTCATAGAGGAAAGACATACATATTTCTATAGTAACTATTAACAAAGGCTTTAAAGTAATATATGATGTCTTAATATGATCACCTTAATATGTGCATCTCCTGGATTCCATTCTTCTGCCATATCGGTTGGTATTCATACTATATATAAAAAAAATGAATGGTACAGCTGGATCCCATTTCAGTTCAATTACAAGCCACCCTCTAATACTAGTTATTGAAGTCTCAAGGTAAGTATGTGTACCATCTTAATGCCAAAAATGTGCACATATGTTCCCAAACAGTACAGAAAGTTACAAAATAAACACATCAGTGGGTACTCCAGGAAAAATCGATATAAAGGTAGAATTTATTCATTAATGATTTTATGGACCGCTTAATCCTAATTAGGTTTGCAGGGAGGCTGGCACCCATTTCAGCTGACTATGGGTGAGGGCGGTGTACACCCTGGACAGCTCGCCAGGCCATCGAAGTTTAAGGTACAATTATGCACTTTATTTTCTATGAGTGTAGAATTATACATCTCAAAACTCAATCTTCCAGTTCTCGACATGCTCATCGACATAACACTGCGCTAACCTTCAGCTTTCACTTTCATATCCCAAAATCATCTCTGGGACTCAGGTAAGGCAGTGTCCCACCCAGTTTGGTGAACTGACAAATGAATACCAGCTATAGCAATGAACTATTTATACAGATTGGTCCATTTACCAAAGACAAGACATGAGCCTAATTAAACAAAGAGCAACTCACCTCTCTCTTATAATAAAGCACATGGTACTCATCCATTACACGGTAGCTCCATTAGAGTAAGAACATTTCCTTCTGTTGCATTATTTATTTAAAATGATGAGCTAAATCTTTCTGAATCTGAAACCAATTTCCTGATCAGATGTACAGGAAATAACTGATGTGCTTGCTAACAGATGATGTGATAAAAGAACTTCCTCGAGAAACAGGATGCTCTGGGTGCAATCCTCTATCAGCTGCCTACGTAACATGCTTCTGCATCTGTATGAGGTAAAAACACTGATATTTTAATTCATATCAATAAAAGTACTGATGTATAACAATAATTTTCAAATATTGGTGAAATAAAATTTCTCCAAGAAGAAAAAGAAAAATCCATACACAGCATTTGGTTCTAAGTAGAAAAACATTACAACAAAATATTTTCCATTCTAGCACAAAATTTCAGTTCATTTTCTGTAACCGCTTCATCCTAATTAGGGTCACAGGCAGGCTGGTGCCCATCCCAGCCAACTCAGGGCGAGGGCAGAGTACACCCTGGACAGCTCGCCAGGCCATCGCAGGGCGGAAACACACTGACGGCTTTGCAGCCTACTCTTTATGAAAGTCAGCAATGGTTCTTTTACATGCCTCGCACCACAGACAGTGAGAGACATGGCCGGCCTTTGATAACCCAGTTAGCTGCACTGGGGGGGACAGTGACAACCTTGTGGAGAGTGGGAATCGAACCCCCAACCTTTGGATCAGCGATCCGGCGCCTTATACCACTAGACCACCACTGCCCCATTAGCACAAAATTAAATGTTTAAAAAAAAACACACACAAAAAAAAAAAACCAAATCAAGCTCAGCAATCAAATCCTCAAGAAGAAATGTGTCTGGTTTATTTCCAAAACTCATTTCCTTATCAAACCACATTACTGAGATTACCATTGTTTTAAAGAAAAAAAGGTCTTCACTCCAAATATCAACATTGTTTCATATTATTATAATTATTATTAAATTCTCATTTTAGTCCATGTAGAAATGTTTAATTTCCTTATTTTTAAAAGGCATCTGTAAAAATAACAGTATTTCATTGCATGTTCCAAGACTTTCAAACAGTATGGTGTATGTACAGTATATATGCAGTGCATACAGCATATGCTTCCCTTCACACATCCCCTGGTCACTGTTTACTGATCATGGCTTCAGTGCTGAGGAGCTGACCTCGCTCTGTGAGTAATCTCATCAGTTTTTTCCTTCTTCTCCAGGTAACTTTCAACCCATAGTCATGCTCTGGTGTGTCTTGAACTAACAATGATATGTTTTCCGTTCTTGGAGGCGTCCTTGGTTGATTCGAGGAAAAGAGTATGTTGAGAACTGGAGACAAATCATGGGGTTCATGGCATGGCATTTCTGGAGTCTGTATGTGAGGAGGAGTGAGGACGCTGCTGGAGTCAGGTGTGGAATTATGCGTTACAACAGGACCCTGAGTTGTGAGTTTCCTGGCCGTAGAACCAGTGTGTGGGGGGGTTACTTTTCCTGCTGATGTACTCACGTTATACCCCCCTATGTTGTGAGAAGTTGTTTTTTGTGTGTCATCACGGCTGACTGCTGAAATGGTTCCTACACTGTTGCTTTGTGGAAGATCTGAAACACATGACTCAGGACGCTTTTTACCCAGACTTCTATGACATCTCAGTGGAGCAGAGTTACCAGGATCAAATAACAAAGCAGGATATCTGCAAACAGCTGGTCTTCTAACCTGGGTGGAAAGTGATGCTCCATTGAAGGTGCTTGTGGGGAGATGATTCTTTTTCTTCCTCTTATTTTGTCCACCACATCGAACTGCTGTATCTTCCAGCAAGGTAAACTGAGGAGACACCTACAGCAGACAAGAATATATTCCTTAACAACTCAGCAAGGAAATTACAAAACCATTTTGGTTTCTTTTTTTTCATACTACAGAAACCACTACAGTTTGAATAATCCAACATGCATAAGTTTAACACAGACAAGGCTCGACTAATATCGGTTTCCTGTGTTTACATTATTCCAACATGCACTATGATATATATATATATATATATATATATATATATATATATATATATATATATATATATAAATAAAAATACACCCCCCACACACACTTTGTACTTTGCCTGAAAGCCTTTAGAGGAACATTTGTTATGAAAATCTGTCATCATCATAATGTCAAGTCTCCACTTGAAAGGCTTGAGATGACTTTCCATTAATGAATGTGTGTCATAATTGATTTAATTTCTTCAGTAGAGTGCAGGAAAGTATGTAGCTGCCTGGTCATAAAAATAGATTCTGGCCAACTCGAGA
>CM045733.1:34392500-34397500 GCA_024760905.1 Plotosus lineatus
TGTGCTGGTGCCCATTTTTAAGAAGAAGGGAGATGTGCAGAGTTGTGGCAACTACAGAGGGATAAAGTTGATGAGCCATACGATGAAGTTATGGGAAAGAATAGTGGAAGCTAGCCTCAGAAAATCAGAATACATGTGTATGAATGAGCAGGACCCAGGAGGAACGGTGATGTTACAGGGAGCAGAGATAACGAAGGTGGAGGATTTTAAGTACTTAGGCTCAACAATCCAAAGCAATGGAGAGTGTGGAAAAGAGGTGAAGAAGCGTGTGCAGGCAGGCTGGAATGGTTGGAGAAAAGTGTCCGGTGTGATGTGCGATAGGAGAGTGTCAGCAAGAATGAAGGGAAAAGTGTACAAGACGGTGGTGAGGCCAGCGATGTTGTATGGCTTAGAAACAGTGGCGCTGAGGAAAAGGCAGGAGGCAGAGCTGGAGGTAGCAGAGATGAAAATGTTGAGGTTCTCTCTGGGAGTAACGAGGATGGATAGGATCAGAAATGAGTATATCAGAGGGACAGCCCACGTAAGATGTTTTGGAGACAAAGTCAGAGAGGCTAGATTGAGATGGTTTGGACATGTACAGACGAGGGATAGTGAATATATTGGCAGTAGGATGCTGAGGTTGGAACTACCAGGCAGAAGGCCTCGAGGAAGACCAAAGAAGAGATTTATGGATGTGGTGAAGGAAGACATGAAGGTCGTTGGAGTCAGAAAAGAAGATGCGGAGGACAGGGTGAGGTGGAGGCGGATGATTTGCTGTGGCGACCCCTGAAGGGAGCAGCCGAAAGTAAAAGAAGATATATATATATATATATAAATATATATATAATGAGAGATTTCCTTTCGGATTTTTCCGTTTATCGATTCGAATATTTAATTTGGCATAGGTTTTCACCTGAGGGGGTGGGGTGACAACCTTGTTGAGAGTGGGACTCGAACCCCCAACTTTAGGATCAGCGATCCAGCACCCGAAACCACCAGGCCACCACTGCCCATATATTATACAGATAGACAGACAAATCGACAGATTATAGACGAGGTTTGTTTTGCTACTTTCCCCCTGAAGAGTTATAAACAGGTTACCCATAACTGATGTGAAGCGCCTTGGCGTGATTGCTCTGATACAAACGACCTCGGATTCACTGCGCTTCGCAACTGCGGTCCATAATCGTGTCTGGATCCACTTCTGGGTTGTTCTACAAAGAGCAGCCGAGGTTTGTGTGAACTCAGCAAGCTCCTTTTCCGAGTAGCGCGAGACATCAGACTTCATCGTCACTGCTTTCAGTCCACAGGAGAACAACAAAACACTAGCTTTTACCAACCTGGGAACACAGCCTTAATATCCAACATTTCAATGTGTCGCTTTCAAAACAACTTTCAAATAAACTAGTGATGGTGTGTGTATATGTCTATATAAATAAATATTTGTAAAAGCGTACATTTCTTCTTTAACAATAAATAACTTCACTACTTAATTTGACTTTACTTTCTAACTCCAGGGCTAATACTTCCGTGTCTTTCCCGATTGGTCCGCCACAGAGCCATGTCCCGCACCTATTGGCCAGATCCTGCTCACGTGATCGAAATGACGCGGTCTGCGCCAAAATTCAAAAACTGCCTGCGTGAAGAAGAAGGAAGTGGCGTGTTTTCTTTCACCTTCTCCAATCTAATACAGTTACTAATTTATAACGACGTGATCTCAAAGAGAATATGTGGGAAACTGAACACTGACATAATATGAAGGTTTGCTTACCTTAATATTAATTAGTTGCTTGGTTACCGATCATTGTGTTGTTGAATCACTGTATTATAAATGGATTGATTGGGCTTGTCTCTAACACGGGCCCTTTGTTAGCTTTGAGTGTTCGTGTGGGTTAGGAGGCAGTGTGGAAGTTAGAAATCACTGCAGATGAAAAAAGAGTCCCATGTTCGACTCAAACTTCAGCGACAGGAGACTCGATCGGTTGCTTGGTGGATGAGAAAATAGTTCCGGTAGAAATCGATCCCACGGTAATCACCGCCTCGGATATGCGAGTTAATGTGACCTGAACAGTCCTGGTGCGGATGCTTAAATCCTAATAATAATAATAATGCATAAAGCTCGGCAAAACATGAGTCCATATCAGTGTGTATTTCTCAGTTCTTATCTGACATCACAGCACATCAGACCAAACAGAACAGTGATCGGTTTAACGGCATTGTGTGTTCTAGAACAAAGACGTTAGAAAATTATTTATTTATAAAAAGCCTGTAAGTTAAATTGGGGAAAGTAAGTCACTCTCGACTCAACAAGAATGTGATTAAAGTAAAAAAAAAAAAAAAAAAAACTGACTGAAGACTCCTAAAGTCAGTAACTATTCAAATTGAAGGTGTGGTCATACATAGAATATATTTTAACTGAGAATTTTTGGTTGAATAAAGTCACCTCGTAATGTAGAATTAGTATTGATTCAACTTTACATGCCAGTCTTATAACCAATCTGGTTTAGTTGATAAGATCATCTTTTTTTTTTTTTTTTTTTTTTTTTGCAGCTATCCGGTGTGCATTTGCTGTGAACAGGACGATGCAAAGTCCCAGAAGACCGATTATCCTGAAGAGGAGGAAACTGCCATTTCATAAGAATGAAGGTGACAGACTGCAGAACCAATCTGCGCATGCGCCAGGAACACCGACCCTTCCCGATGGCATTTGTATCATGAATCATCCTGCGATGACAGACACACAGGTGGTCGTCATCCCAAAAAGGGAAGACCTTCAGAGCGTCATTGGTGTGCTGACTGCCAAGGGGAAGGAACGGGGCTCGCAGGGGCCAAACAAGTTTATCTTGCTGAGCGGAAGCAACGGATCGGGGAATGGAGTTAAACCTGCCAGCCTTGCAACATCTGACAGTAAAAACAATCTTGGACCTAAAGCATGTGCAGATGGGAATACCACACCTCTCCTTACTGGCAGATGTATGTTTCTAATCCATGTACACAAACACACACACACATACATACACACACACACACATATATATATATATATATAATGTGTGTGTGTGTGTGTGTGTGTGTGTAATATATATATATATATATATATATATATCCTTTTCCTTTGGGCTTTTCCCTTCAGGGGTCGCCACAGCGAATCATCTGCCTCCATCTCACCCTATCCTCTGTATCTTCTACTCTTACACCAACGACCTTCATGTCCTCCTTCACCACATCCATGAATCGTCTCTTTGGTCTTCCTCTAGGCCTTCTGCCTGGTAGTTCCAGCCTCAGCATCCTATTACCAATGTACTCACTATCCCTCCTCTGTACATGTCCAAACCATCTCAATCGAGCCTCTCTTTCTTTGTCTCCAAAACGTCTGACATGTGCTGTCCCTCTTATGTGCTCATTCCTGATCCTATCCATCCTCGTTACTGCCAAAGAGAACCTCAGCATTTTCATCTCTGCTACCTCCAGCTCTGCCTCCTGTCTTCCCCAGGGCCACTGTTTCTAAACCATACAACATCGTTGGCCTCAACACCGTCTTGTACACTTTTCCTTTCATTCTTGCCGATACCTTCCTATCACACATCACACAGGACACTTTTCTCCAACCATTCCAACCTGCCTGCACACGCTTCTTGACCTCTTTTCCACACTCTCCATTGCTCTGGATTGTTGAGCCCAAGTACTTAAAATCCTCCACCTTTCTTATCTCTGCTCCCTGTAATCTCACCGTTCCTCTTGGGTCCTTGTCATTCATGCACATGTATTCTGTCTTACTGAGGCTAATCTTCATTCCCCTCCTTTCCAGGGCATACCTCCACCTCTCTAGATGCACTTGTTCTCTGCTCTCACTACAGATCACAATGTCATCTGCAAACATCATAGTCCATGGGGAATCTTGTCTAACCTCATCTGTCAGCCTGTCCATCACCATAGCAAACAAGAAGGGGCTGAGAGCTGACCTTTGATGCAGTCCCACCTCCACCTTGAACTCTTGTGTCACACCGACAGCACACCTCACCACTGTCTTACATCTCTCATACATGTCCTGCACCACTCTAACATACTTCTCTGCCACTCCAGACTTCCTCATGCAATACCACAGTTCTTCTCTCGGCACCCTGTCATATGCTTTCTCCGGATCCACAAAGGGACAATGCAGCTCCCTCTGACCTTCTCTGTACCTCTCCATTAACATCCTTAAGGCAAAAAAAAAAATAAAATATATATATATATATATAATGTATGTGTGTGTGTGTGTGTACATGTATGTATATGTATGTACAGCATATATAAATACTGTATATATGTGTTTGTATTTACTCCCATTTTCTTAAGCTGAAGTCAAGAACGTAAAACTTTTTTTATATGTACACAGAAGGTCTATTTCTCTCAAATATTATTCACAAACCTGTCTAAATCTCTGTTAGTGAGCACTTCTCCTTTGGTGAGATAATCCATCCACCTCACAGGTCTGGCATATCAAGATGCTGATTAGACAGCACAGGTATGCCTTAGGCTGGCCACACAAAAGAGCTAAAAAGCACTATAAAATGTGCAGTTTTATCACACAGCACAATGTCATAGATGTCTAGTTTTGAGTGACCTTGCAATTGCCATGCTGACTGCAGAATGTCCTCCAGAGCTGTTGTCTGTTTTTTAATTGAATATTCATTTCTCTACCATAAGCCATCTCCAAAGGCATTTCAGAATATTTGGCAGTACAACTGGATTCACATTCACAGACGTGTAACCTTACTAACATTTACGAAAATGGGTAACTTTAACATTAGATCCTCTTTGTGATGTTGCAGTAAAATATATATCTGCTGCAAAAACGTGAATGGCTATTTGGCATGACTGGACAGTTATACTATGATGTGTTTGCTGCATTTGATAAAATAGTTCAAACATTAATGAACAGTGTTGAAAATAGGGTTCTTTAAATATTTGAAACAATTTAATATTTTAATGTACATATATAGTGCTGTGCAAAACTTTTTGCCCCTGACCAATTTCTG
>CM045733.1:34402500-34522500 GCA_024760905.1 Plotosus lineatus
TGTACATATACCTCAGTCGGGTAGGGGTGATCCTACTTTGCAGATTTCAATGGTCGCGTGGGGATCTTGGTCCCAATTAACCACGGAAAGTGAGAGATAGATGGTCACATGACATGAAGCTGAGCCAACTCACTTAACATGAAACTTAAAACAGCCAATCAACGCTTACAATATGTGAGGCGCTCAATACCGAAAGTAGTGCACTTGTTGAAAGTAGTTTACTTGCTTGAAACAAAGCGTGGGTTATACGGACTTCCGGTCTTTTAAGGGCGCCGTTGAACTCCTCTAGTACTCAGCCTGCACTGATGTGAATCAGCAGAGCAGAGAGTTCTCTTTCTTGGGTTTTCATTCATTTTACAACTCTCTTTGCTTAACTGAGTATGCATGGTGGATTGTGCCAATCTGAGCAGATAGTTAATTCATCTCTATGTATGTATATATATATATATATATATATATATATATATATATATATATATATATATATATGTGTGTGTGTGTATGTATATGTGTGTGTATGTATATGTATGTGGGTGTGTGTGTGTGTGTATGTGTGTGTGTGTGTGTATGTATGTGTATGTGTGTGTGTGTATGTATGTGTATGTGTGTATGTGTATGTATGTATATATGTGTGTGTGTGTGTGTGTGTATGTATGTATATGTGTGCGTGTGTGTGTATGTATGTATATGTGTGTGTGTGTGTGTGTGTATGTATGTATATGTGTGTGTGTGTATGTATATATGTGTATATATATATATCGGCTCAGCTTCATGTCATGTGACCATCTGTCGACCGTCGGAACCATTTACAAGCAGAAAGATCACATCATAGAGAATGTTAAAGGTTATATTTGATACTGCATTTGATATTTGATGAGTGAATTTGATTTTAAATTATTTTGCTTGAATATAATTTATTTGAAATTAATGTTGATATTATTTGATATATTTCATATTATTTTACAATGTTATGTTTATAATAATTGATTTAGGGGTGTTTTATGAGATACGGTAATGATATTTATGGATGTATAGTACAGTATGAGCATCATACGTCACCTGTAACAACTTACGTTCACTTTCAATTCACGTTCAGCCGTCTGGAACCAATTAAAAACCTAAGCCGGGGAGCGTCTGAAAATACGCGCACACAGCGTGTACATAAATCAGATGCTTTTTTTTTTTTGTTTTACTCAGAGAGAAAAATGAAACCTCTCCTGCCCCGTACGGACTCATACCTGGTGCCCATTCAGCTTCCTCTGGCTCCTTCACTCTTCTCGGCTGCGCTCACTTTGCCGAACCCTCATCAGAGCTCTATTGCTTCCAATCCTGTCTCTAAAACAGGGTGCAAGAGACTTTGCATAGCTCCCAAGGTAATTTCTACTTGTTTTAAGGTTCTTAGAGATCGTGGAATTTTAGTCACCAGCCATGAAACAATCAGGTGATTTGATCATTTTTGATGTACAGTACCTTGTGATTTATTTCTAACATATGAAAACTTTTAGCTGCCCTTTATCAAAATATGATGTCCATGCGTTTTTTTCTTTGTTGGTTATTGAATAAGTCCACGATGTTTAACAATGAACATGTAGACATGTACAAAAAATTCATGTAAAGCAGTAAAGTCTACAAATTATGAATTTTCGTGTCGAGTGGGAGCCCTTTCATATAGAAACCAATAACACAAAAAGATTAGTAACTGTGTTGTTCTGGTATATTCTTAAAGATCATGAAGACTGACTCCAGCTCAATTGTCAAGTTGACCTCAGTCCCTGAAATGAAAGAGGAAAGCCTGTGCATGCCCATCACTGCCGAATCCTGCAGTACCAAATCGAAGGCAAGGAGCAGCTCGCGCCGTAAGCAGCGTCTTCTGCCACCTTCCACCGAGGAGCCTGTCCTGCTCTACGCAGACACCACCTCTTTTGACTCTGGTGTGGCCTCAGACATCTCTGTCTTCCAGGAAGTGGAAATTAAAACAGAGTCATGGCATGGCCCACAGCTGGAGACCGAACCATTTAAAACACCCATTAAAGGGAGCCACCCGGCTTCCTCCACACCCAGCAAGGTGCTGGAACCATGGATGATCACACCGCTGGGCGAAGGGAGCCACAGTGTTTTGGATTTCAGCCCAATCCGTACACCACAGCGGCATGAGAACACCTGTTTGAGTTTCAGCGGCACACCTTTTAAAGACCTGCCACTGTTCAGTTCACCGTGTGACCTGCTCACTTCCTGTTCCCATGAGGCACAGACCAACCCTGCCAACCGCTCTCTCACCGAGGGCCTGGTGCTGGACACCATGAATGACAGCCTGAGCAAAATTCTGGTGGACATCAGCTTCTCATGTCTGGAGGACGATGACCTGGGTATCGCTAACCTCAGCTGGTCGCAATTTATTCCTGAGCTGAAATAAGTCACGTTTCTTTGCTTTTTAATCTATTAAAGCTGCTCACATGCTTTTTCACTGCCTCAGTGTTTACATTTTTTGAGAAAATATCTAATACTTTACTTCACGTTTTTTTATATATATGAGATCCTCTGCTATGCTGCTTTTTGTGCAACAGCCTGCCCTTCTGTCTTCCTACACACGTCAGGATAATTTTATTTAACTTCTTTGGCTTGAAGAGAAGAGCTTGAGTAAGATCATTATTGTTGTCGACAAACCTAAACACAGCGACTCCATTAACAAGCTATGGCTTATTTTCAAGGGTTTTTTTAATAAAACAAAAATAACCCAGATATTTTTCTTGCTAAATGAGCTGGTATTGATTTTCACTGCCTCTCCTTTCCACATGCCTGTGTATCCTTTTATGTGTAGCTCTTTCTGTTTAATGTCTGTGTCATCTTAGTGCATATTTATCTCTCAAATTCCTAAAGCTGTGAGAAGTGAGAAACTGTCGAAGGAATGTATTTAGGAATTGATCGATTTGCACAAGGTGTGAAGTCTGTGTGCGTATGAATGTGTATATGTGTGTGTATGTATGTATATGTATATATATGTGTATATATATGTGTATATATATATATATGTATGTGTATATATGTGTGTATATATATATATATGTATGTGTGTATATATGTATATATATATATGTATATATATATATATATATATGTATATATATATATGTATATATATATATGTATATATATATATATGTATATATATATATATATATAGGCATTTTAAAATATGTAAATGAGTACATAGATTTAACTGAATCACCTCTTAGACACTACTGCCTGTAAACATCTTAAGTCGATAACTTGACATGAATGAAAGACCTAAAATTCCCTTTTTTGTTGTTGAGACTTCAACAATCTTGCATCAGCACTTGGTTGATCTTATGCCAGCAACGTTATTTTATTTATAAAGCATGATTTAAAGTTCGTCCATGTCGGGTGATGTAACATAAAATAATTTTATGGTGATACATAATGCAACAGAAGCCTGATACAAAGCATATCAATTTTTTTAATCTAATGTACGTACGTCAGGATAGTTTATTATAGTGCTGATATTTGTTGGTAAGCGCTAGGCTGTGGGTTTCCAAAAACATTTACTTCAATCCTCTCAATTTAATAAGCAGTTATTTTCTTTTTTCTTTTATTTTTGAATACTACTTCATAGCATTTATCATAATGTGCAGAGTAGCATTCAGGTTTCTAGAATAAATGACAATATATTGGGAAATATCACTGGGCCCTGGTCTGTTGTATGCATTGTCTTTTGATTAAAATATTTTTGGCTCATCAACACTGGTTTTTATTACATCCTGCCTCATTCATCAATTCTTCAGTAAAGTTGTATGGAAATGTTTGAAGGCAAAGCTACGCTCAAGAAGATATTAATTATACATGAACCAAGCTGTTGTATAGTCTTTTTTCCTATAGCATGTTTCCTTTCTTTTTTTCCTTAATGTATGTGTTAATATGAGTTGCCCTATTTTCTTTAACTATTCACTCGTTGCCATCATTGGATATTTTTGTAATTACTGCCAACACAACTGCATCAACACATGTCTCTTAATTGAAGTAGTTTGGCTGTATAGTGTCTTCAAAACAAACCTATGTCAGTGTAGCCCATATATTAAACTTTAATAACCCCCCCTACCGGTTATACTGTATGATCTGAAGTCTGTATCCTCATATGGAAATTTATGCAAATTTAAAATTTCTCATAGGATACAAACGTGTTTTTCTTAAGAAATCCCAAACTGTAAACATTCTAACACTCAATTTATAATAAAAAACATTTGATTCTACCAGCTCAATACAGTAGACCTATGTGTATTTTTAATACATTTTGACGTTATGTAAAAAGAGAAGTGTCTTCCAAATAAAAAGCACAAATAAGATACAGGTGCAGTAGAGAGATAGAATTCATTATGAAGTTTTTTTCAAACAGAATAAAGTTTTAAATAAGAGATGTACAGCAAACCGGTTTTTATTGAAACTAAACTCTGGCAGGTTGACAGATTCCTGCTACGAAGGGTCCTCTTGGATCAATATTAAAGGGTTTATTTTAAGATAATAACTGGCTCAGTGTGGATTCTCCCATTGATTTCATGCCTACTTTTATTTAAAAAGAAGATAATTTTATTGATTAGTACTTCGTTTTTTTTTTAAAGAAAATTATTTCTGCTAATATTGTGTTCCATAGCAATGTTGTGTTGTGCTTTCTGCACAACAGACCATAAAATATCAAGAGGAATTAAGTATTCAACAGCACTATGAAATAATGAATAGATATAAAATATAAAGAGTGAATTCGGGTAACAAAACATAAGTATTTTGTTTTTACCTAGACTTATCAGCCATAACATTAACACTACCATTCTTTCTATTACAGCATTAACAGTTTCAGCAGTTTGTATTACAGTAAGTCTTCTGTGGGTCAGACTAAACCTACAAACTTTCACTAACCACATGCATCAATGAGCGTTGGATACCATTGGCACTCTTGCCAATTCACTGGGTGTCCTTCCTTTGATGGGTACTTACCACTGCATACCGAGACCTGCTGGGTTGGAGATTAATAGACCAGGTCTTTTTATCCATCATAATGTGGTTCAGTTGCTTATGTTTACTCATATTTTCTGCTTTCAACACATTATTTTCAAGAACTGACTGTTCACTTTCTAGTTGCTGTGAATTGGTCAGGTGGTATAAATAACGTGGCTAATCAGTTTCAGAGTTTAGAATTTACTCTCAGGGCCTTATGTGACACATGTGCTGACTTATACACTCATAAACTCCGTATTAATTTACTGTATATGTAGGATACATTTTATATTTTTGTTGAGTGCAGTTAAGATTTTATTTCTTGGGAACAGATCCCAAAACACTGGCACAAACAGCACGGACACTCTTACACCACTGCACTACTACCTCAGCAGTATGGGCAAGGTCATATCATGAACAGGAAGTAGATCCTGTGTTTGCCGTTTCATGTCACACTTACTGGTATGCAAAGACCAACACCACTGCAAGCACTTCTACAGACTGGCAGGTATTACACCATCAAGAGGTACACAGTAAAATCCAGAAACACAAACAAGGAAACGACCCGAGACACCCACAGTACAGACATCAGGAAACTAAATGAAAACTGAACTTGCCCAAAAACCTTCATGGCTGCCAAGAATTATTTTCAAATTAAATAAAGACTGAGTCATACTAAATAGGGTAAGATCCAAAGTGGGGAAAAGGGATGACAATGTTCTTTAGTCTGCAAAAGTGTCCATGCAGACGGACCATGGAGTACATTCTACAATGGTACAAAGAACTGTGACCACTTCGCTCGATTGTAGATCCATAGAAAGCAAACTAAGCCATCCGAAGATAGAGCAAGTGCTGGAACGATAACATATGGTGATGACAATGTGCATCTTACTGACTTGGAATTTGAGTCTCCTGGTTTGACTTATATCATCTAAATCTCCAACATAATATAATCCCACAGAGGGAGCTTTTTTCCTCATGTTTACAAAAGGAAGTCACACAGAATTTGCAAAGAAGACCATTTCTAAGATTCATTAATTAATTTAATTCATTCTCTAAGTCACGTAATTCTGATTAGGGTCATGGGAGGCTATCATCCATCTTAGCCAACTCTGAGAGACTGTGGGGACAGCTCTCCAGGCTGTTGGAGGGCCAAAGTGCGTGCACACACACACACACACACACACACACACACAGCCATTCATACTAACACTCACCTAGGCGTGGCTTGGAAGAGCTTATTAGTGTATTGTGAATGTTTTTGGACTGTGGGAGGAAACTGGAATACTAAGATGAAACCCACACAAGAGAGAAGAGAGAGCGTGCTGCCTTCACACAAAAATGTCTAGGCCCGGGAATCGTCCCTGTCTATTCTCTGTAGGGTTATAATGGACACATTACGTGGTAGGGGACACTGGATCACTGATCCAAAGGTTGGGGGTTCGAGTCCCACCCCCCACAGAGTTGTCACTGTCCCCCCCAGTGCAGCTAACTGGGCGATCAAAGGCTGGCCATGTCTCTCACTGTCTATGGTGTGAGGCATATAAAAGAACCATTGCTGACTTTCGACAAGAGTTGGCTGCAAAGCCGTCGCCGTGTTTCTGCCCTGCGATGGCCTGGCGAGCTGTCTAGGGTGTATTCTGCCCTCGCCCAGAGTTGGCTGGGATGGTCGCCAGCCTCTCCACGAAGGGTCACGAAGGATTAGGGAATTAGGATTAAGCAGTTACAGAAAATGAACTGATGATGAACATTATGTGTTTACCTGTTATAGAGTTCTACCAGAATGATTTTAAATGAATCTCTATCATGTGTGTAATAGTGTTTTTATTTTGTCAAAGCTCTCTTGGTTTCTGTTTTCTTACCTAGTGTCATAACAGTACACAATAAACTCTCCAGAGTAAAATAGACCAATTGGACTCGAATATTAAATCTGAAATAGTTATTTTACTCTGGAAACTTTTAATGTATACAATTTTGCCATTGAAGAGCTTGCATTGCTTATCAGAAGACTGAAAGGTAAAGTCCAAGGACTTACCAGTATAGAATGCCCTCGTTACCACTATCTTTATATATTGTTATAGTTTAATGGCTGTGATTGATGATTAGCATGACATGGTTAATATTCATGTTTACTCTTGGTTACATTAGTATGAATCAACAGAACTGCTATTGATACATAGGCCACAGAATCTATACAGGCTCTACAGATGTATGTTGTAGCTCAGAAGTCATCGATCCTCTTCTGGAGATATATCTTCCTGCAGGTTTTATCTCCCATCAAAATTGAGTATTCCTCTTTTAATTGAACAAGAACTTATGTCAATGATTAGAATGTCAGGTGATTTATCCATTATTAGGTTTAAGGTAATTACTTTTACTCTTAAATATCTCTTCACATTTTGCAGATTGGAGAACCCCCTAGTGTAATGCTTGTTCCCCTTCAGTAGGTTTGAACCTCTTGCTGTATCACTTCCAACAGGATCTGAAGTTGTCTGCTGCAGTAATCTGAACCAAGAGAGGAAACACATATGCAGATATGAGTGTCACCAAGTATGGTAATAGTGAAATAATAATACAGTATTAAAAGAAAAAAAATGGACATGTAGGGCTTACACTTACCCTGGACGGAAATGAAAGTGTGTGTGTGTGTGTGTGTGTGTGTGTGTGTGTGTGTGTGTGTGTGTGTGTGTGTGTGAGAGAGAGAGAGAGAGAGAGAGAATGAGAGAGAGAGAGAGAGAGAGAGAGAGAGAGAGCAAGGGAAAGAAACAACTGTCCCACATGGGGTCTACTCTTATATCAAATCCAGTGTTCCCAGGATATGATATGCATCAACTGTAACCCTGACTAGAATAAAAATTTACTGGAGAAGAATGACATAATAAAATATATTCTTGGACAGCAGTTGTTGCCAGCATCATGCATCCTTTATACCGCTTACAAAATATTCATATTCAGCCAGCAACATTCGGGTTAGCCAGCTATCCTAATCCAAAGGTAGGAAAGTGGAGAATCTAAAAGAAACCCACACGCAGGCATAGGAAGAACATGACAGATAGAAAGGCTGCAGTTGACTACAAGCTTTTAATCCAAGACTTTCTTGCTTTGAGGGGACAGCGCTTACCTAAGACTACACCACCATACCCTATGGCCACTACTAATGCAAAGAAATGGTGTGACTCACCAAAGGCTTTTCTCCAGCAGGTCGGTACATATGGGTGCTTTATGGTCAGATAATACACTGGGATTCCAGTAAGAGTAACGGCCAAACTGCACCCTGTGTTCCAGGGGTCTGAATACAGAGATAGACCCACGATAAAGAAGCACACCACTGTGAAGACCACAGGAATGGGCACAGGAACCTAGATACAAATAAAAACATAACAGTTTGTGAAATCAATTCAAATCAAATAGGAACAAATAGTATTTAACTTTTTCTTGTTTGGGAGCACAGATACCTATAAAATTTTCTCAACAGTTATTTGGCCAAGGTGAGGTGGATATCATTGTACAGAAGAGGCAGTGAGGGAACTGATTCAGCAGTATTCATTGAGCCTGAGGTGAATAACTGTTTTACTATATACTACATAGAACCATAAACAAAGTAAAAAGATGCAATACTTTTAATTTTTTGAAGTGTGGCTGGTCATACACACTTTATTATTATTTTGAAACTCATTCAGACTTCAAAAAAATAAGGCCACATTGCATAGCTTTCTTTATATATTTTTCAGTTGAGCATTTTGTTTAATTTATAGAATTTCTGAATCAGTGTCCATAACAGTGAATTTTTGCCTTTCATTTTGATTTGAATTTTGAAATAGAAATTTTGATTTAAATATCATCCTAAGTTTGTAAGATGGATAATGTTCATTATTCCAAAACAGCAAACCAATCAGATGACTCCATTGTTCCTGTGTAGTATATGCTAATACTGTACTTATAGCTGACATGAAAAATAAATAGTTCATTAAAGCCATAAACCTTAAATGCTCTTGGATATTCTGGAAATCGATATCGATGGACAAGAAGCCCCAACGTAACCATGGCCATGAAGAACCAGCGTGAGAAGGAAGCAAAGTTGATCAGCTGATAAATTTTTCCTCTTGCCAACATGACAATCACTAGAGGGGACTGAAACAATAACAATTGAAACAATGAATGATTAGGGATAAAACAAAATGGATGTTCGAAGAACAATAACCAAAAAGTTTATGTGGCTGTTAGTGTTACAACTCTGAGTAATGATTACAATTTTTAATTTATTAAACAATGATCGATGTATAGTTATATTGAGTGTTGTGCATTGGTTATGAACTAAGTTACTGCTGTGTTATTGCATACTCTATAACAAAATCATGTCACAGACTTGATAACAGCTCGTTTCTGATTAGTCCAGCGATTCCCAAATATTGGGGCGTTCCCCCCTTTGGGGGGCACGATATGATGCAGGGAGCGTGGTGTGATGCCGGGGAAGCACGTATGACCCTGAGGAACATGCTTTTCTGAAATAGTGTACGAGAATTAAGTGTAACTGCACCTCCACTCCACTAGTTGGCAGTTGCACTCTCATTGTCGCGCTATGATGTAGCGGTTTTTTGCACAAGCAAATGATATGAAGTGCAGTAAACAACCCCTCAAGAAACAACACAGAAAAGTTTCTAACAGAAATGAAGAGAAAGATGGAGAGAGACGGAGATATTAAGACATAAATAAGTTGAATGAGTTCGGAGCAGTGGTGGTCTAGTGGATAGGCCGCAGGATCGCTGATCTTAAGGTTGGGTTGTCACTGTCCCCCCATGCAGCTAACTGGGTTCTCAAAGGCGGGCCATGTCTCTCACTGTCTATGGTGAGAGGCATGTAAAAGAACCATTGCTGACTTTCGTAAAGAGTAGGCTGCAAAGCCTTCAGCGTGTTTCTGTCCCTTGCTAAAAGGGTTGTGACAGGAAGGGCAGCTGATCTAAAAACCCATGCCAAATTAAATGTGCTAATCAGATGATTCACCGTGGTGGCGACTCTCGAGAACGGGGAAAAAGCAGAAAAGAAAAGAAGAAATAAGTTGAATGAGTTAAAATAAGGATTTTTTTTTTATTATTATTTCAGGCACATTAGTGCACTTTAAATATTTTCTATTACAGGTTAAAAAACAATGTTAATGAAGTTTTTCTTTATTTTAAGTTGAACTATAGTTCTTTCTTTTTTTGTTTTTAATGTTAATAAAGATACAATGTTATGCAGAGGTGTACTAATAACAATTTTATAGACAAATTCTACAATTTATAGTGCTCGCGGGGCAGGGGGGGGTTGAAATATTTGAAGCATTGGATTAGTCATAAAGTGTGCATTACTATAGTGCCACCGCTATATTAATGTACGTGTTCTCATATTTTACAGTATATTTTTGTAGGGGACAACAAAGACAAGGGGATTTGTATGGCAGATGCTCCATATAAGCTAAGATTACTATAAAAATAAATATATATATATTTTACAATGATTTTCTGTACAGTCTAAGAAAGACAGGAACTAATTTAAATAATTAATTTGTATGGGAAAATGACAGTGCATTCATTAAGTAAACTTTGAATCACTGGAAAATTGCAGTGGTATTCGCAGAATAATAATGCTACAGACACTGTTGTTATATGAAATCATCACACAGCTTTAATACCGAATATCTCACAACAGAAAAAAACCCCCAGAAGCTAATTGCCAATGCCAATTCTGTTCATTCTGGACATATTCCAGGATAAGCAATATTTGGAATGAATTTGATGGTAAGGAACATGAATTTGATGTTTCCTTTCTCACCAAACATAATTTTGTTGGCGTCCTACAGGGACCTGGTATCCATTTGTCTGAAGATTGGGAGAGAGCACTGTAGCTGGTCTGGTGCAAGAAGGCATACAGCTAGCAGGTGGGAATTCATTTCATCCCAGTTGCTTAGGACTAACATGCTAATGTTAACCATCTGGTTTGCTTTTCCTTCTTGATTTATTCTATGAAAAGCAACAAATTATTGAATGAAAGTGTTGGTAAGAAAGTAATATTTTAACTTTTCAAAAAGTTGACTGAATTTATAAAAATGCTTTACTTCTCACAATCCAAAAATATGAATAGAATAAAACAGTTCCATTCACTTGCATTGGATATAACTGGTAGCCATTTTGGTACAGTATGCCTTACAGAACACCTTGTGTGCTGTTGTTTCATATCTATATTGAGTTGATGGAATAACTATTAAACTGACAATGAGCCTTCTGACCAATCAAATTTAAGCATTTAAAGATACAGTACTGTGGTATGAAATTAATGGTTGATCAAACATGAATGAATAACATTAAAATGATAAGCAAAATATTTACCAGAAATTTCATTAAAATTTACCTGGAGCAGCCATAGCCTATTGGGTAGAGAAGCGGCTTTGGGACCAAAAGGTCACTGCAGGGCCCACAGAACAATTTGGAAAGTGGGGGGCTAACTGAAAATTTTGAGATTTTAGATTATTTGAAACACTACTCCCATTTCTTTGGTTTGGAAAACGAGGCATGTGCGATGTTCTGATCTTAGCCTTTCCTACTTGTAAACGCACCCAAGGACCAAGGTGTGACACGGGCAGTGCTTATATTCTTGTGTCGATGTTTCGAAGCCATGTTTCAGTAAATTTCCTAGAAGGCAGCAACTATATTATTTTGTGCTTGGTGCATAAGCATTTACCGTACACGATGTACATGTAGGTGACACTATACTTGTACAAACTACTCATTTTAAACATTTTTGAGATGTCAGTTGAGATACTTAAAAATTTTCATTGGGTGTAAAAAAAAGTGGAGGGTCTTCAGCCCCTCCACGGCCAGCAGGAAAAATGTGTATCGGTGGGAGTGAACTGCACCGTCCCATCCTCCACCTTCATTGCTGAAGTGCCCTTGAAAAATTCACCTAACCCCCAACTACTCCTTGGGTGCCCCAAGTGTGTGTGGCAGCAGACTGCTCCAAGTGTGTGTGTGTGTGCTCATTGTTTACGTATGTGTGTGCTGACTCTGGACAGGTGAAATGCAGAGAAAATAATTTCCCTTCCAGGATTCATACAATGTAGCAAAATTGAAGAGGAAAAAAGGCACGAATACAGTAATCCCCAGTTATTCGCGGGGAACGTTCTGCCTATTCCCACAGATCCTGAAAATCTGCAAGTTATTGATGCAGTTTTAAGACATAAAAGGTTCTTCATTAAGGAAGACATTAAGGTCTTCCTTTCGGCTTTTTCCATTTTACTCCGGAGTCGCCACAGCGAAACTTCTGATTCGCACGTTTGATTTGGCAGAGGTTTTTACGTCGGATGCCCTTCCTGACACAACCCTTTTAGCAAGGGACAGAAACACACTGACGACTTTGCAGCTACTCTTTACGAAAGTCAGCAATGGTTCTTTTACATGACTCTCACCATAGACAGTGAAAGACATGACACGCCTTTGATAACCCAGTTAGCTGCACTGGGGGGGACAGTGACAACCTTGTGGAGAGTGGGACTCGAACCCCCTTTGGATCAGCGATCCAGCGCCCTATACCACTAGACCACCACTGCCCCACATTTTGTACTGTGATAATATTTATGAATAAATAAAGCACTTAGGCCCCTTACCAGGAGCTGGAGAAGATGCAGGGTGTTTGAGTGGCATCATAGGGTTTAAATAATCATTAAAAATACACGGAAAAATGTGAATTCACAATTCAAGCAATCAAGTTGATGACGTTGCAACCAATCAGCAGGAGGGAGAAACAAAAGCTCTCAGCCACTGGCTAAATTTGAATCACATGACAGTAACTTCCGGGTTTGCCGTTAATTTGCGAGTATGCGGGGCCGCGAGCGCTGAACTGCGAATGGGCAAGGTCTTACTCTACTTTATATTACATTACCAGGAACAATACAGCAGGCACTGGAGTCTTTCTTCGTATGTGTATCATGGAAAACAGAGTTGGCCATTGTCCCTCTCTGGCTGCCACAAATAACATTCTATACACACACACACACACACACACACACACACACACACACACACACACACACACACACACACACACACACACACACACAGTGTAATTAAAGCTTGAAGAATGATAAATTTATATTTACTTCTACAAGAAAATCTTTATACCTAGGAACTGCAAAGATCCCCCCATTCATGGCCCCAAGACAAGACATGGCCACCAGTAAGGGCACCACCGATGCCATCCGAGGTAGAACTTTGCTGGCGAAAGTCTGTGCCATACAGAAACAGAATTTGATGGAGAATAATTTGACTTTTTCCAAATAAATAAAAAAACAGTGCACTACCTGACGTTTTAATACAGAAATTAATTTGATAATACTGACCACTGCTACAGCATCAGATATCAGCAACTCCTCCTCAGTCAGCATGGTATAATATGCTACATTCACCAGCACATATAATGTAGTTACTGTGATCATGGACAAAATGATGGCCAGTGGAATATTCCTGGGAATTAAGAGGAAACACTTAAAATTACAAAATGTCTGGATCAACAGCTGAGTTCTGTTTTTCCTTCTCTTTTTATCAGTTTTACTTGCCTTTTTGGATCGATAACCTCCTCTGTCACAAAATTTAATGCAAACCTGAAAGCAAAGGCAAACAAGTCACATATGAGACATCAGCTTTTTTGATGAATTTTTATTTTTATTTTCTAATTAATTTCTTTTTTGCTTTTGCAAAATTACAGAAATGATGAAATTGATTTACCCTCAAAAATGAGCTCTGTTTAACCCTTTGAACAACAGTGACCGTTTTACCGGCTGCTCGGTTAGTAAGGAATATCATCCAACAGGCAATAAAGCGTATAATCATTCAGGGTATAATAAAAGACAAACAACACAAAAGTAACATATATTTTTTGTTTTATTAATTATAATACATTTCCCATAAAGCTGGGGGGGTCAGAACTGAGTCAGGGGACTGGTGTTCAAAGGGTTAAAATGTCTTTATTAAATATACAAAATAAAAAATTACCCACCATCCAGAATAAGCGTACAGTCCTGAGTAGAAGGCTAAAGGCAGCTTTGTGAATGTGAGTGGTTCCAAATTCAAAGCATTCTGGAAGTTTTCAGTTTTACCTGTAGAGGGAGATCAAAACACATCTGAATATGAACCAGAATAGTACAGGAGCTCGAGCCTACTGTTATAATAATGATAGGCCAAAATTAAACCTTTATTATACCTTTGACCAGGGCCATGATTCCCGGAATAATAATCAGAACCAGGGCAAACAGTTTAATGAGCAAGAGAACAACTTGTGTACGAGTGGCCAAAGACACACTCCAGCAATTCACTGCCACCAAAAATGCTGAAACAGTAGAGAGTTATGTTTGAAAGGGTTCAAGTTGAAAATCAGAATAATATATGATTAAATTAAAGGCAGTACAGGGGCTCAATGATTAGCACTGTTGCCTCACAGTGAGAAAGTTTGAGGTTTAAATCTCAGCCAGGGATACATCCTCGCCAACACATTGTACTTTACATGCACAGTGGTAGAATGGTTAACATTCTCACTTCACAGCAAGAAGGACCTGGGTTTAAGCTCCATGGTAGATATGAGAATTTATGTGTGGGGTTTGCAAGGGTACCGTCTTTCCTCTCAAGCAAGACATATATATTTGGCAAATTATTTATTCTGTATTGCAGCTGTGAGTGAATGTGAATGACTTAGAGAACAGGTTTTGCATGAGACTTGCAACCATTTAAGGCCAAAACATATTGCAAAGGTAAGCACGAAAGTGGCCCGATGAATCATTGGCTTGTGGTTGCGGTGATTGGGTTGTATAATAAATACTAAGTACATACCATCATGTTTTGGGGGAGAAGGAAACTGGAAGAAAACATACAAATATGTGAACGACCATGGAGCAGCAAAGCTAAACACAACACCAGTTTGCTGTTCAGTGAAATGTTGGTGTAGTGCACCCCCCCCCCCCCTCAAAAAAAAAAAAATCTTACTCAGTCCAAGAAAACTGGTCAGTTTTATTAACAGTTGAGGAGCTGGACAGGGCATGAAAAAGGGCTCTACGACATAGTGTCCAAAAGCCAGGGCAACATATGCAGTCACTGCCGGTCTGCAGAGAAAACAATAGAAAGATGCAACAGTCTATCGTGGTGCTTAAAGGTTTTAATCATTCAAGCATTGTGAGGATGGGTGCCTTGTTCTTTTTTTCTTTTTATTTTCTTTAAGCATTTTATGTACTGTGCACGTATGTATATCATGGCACGCACAAAGAAGAACTGCAGAAAAAAGTTGATTATTTTCATCATGATAAATCATTAAGGCATTAATATACCACAGATATAAAACAAATAAAATAGAGTATATTTAGTATACTTATTAAATATCAGTGGTGTATCGCAGATGAAACTGGCTGTTATGGAAATCACTCAAGTTCTTTGCCATGGTCTGTTCCTTTGATGAGCTTTTTCAGAACATTATGATTTAGAGTTAGTGCAGAGAGAGAGACAAGCTGACCTGATGAAAATGAACTCGGACCAAAGCCTCAGGAAAGCAGGAAGTGGTCCAAGGGTCTCAAGTAAATATGTGTAATGGGCACCAGACTTTTTGAAACTGGTACCTAACTCAGCATAGCACAAGGCACCTGAATTTAAGGAGACACAAGGCAAGACAGATACACATTCAAAGAGGAGGTCAGTCATTTTTTTTTCCCTGAATTTTTTTCTGTTATCTCACGTACTGTGATCTGATAATAAACAAAATGTGCAATAAAAGAAAAACGGTCTCTGTGGCAGTCCTAGGCTTTGTAAACATGGAGATAACGCAGATGGAGATAGTGGTATGGCTTTAATAAATTAACAAAAAGAAACATTCAAATTGCTTGTCAATTATCTTAGCATTTGCATATTATTTCACTTGATTGGTGCTATTCATAATTCATTTAGCTTCAAAAATGTTATTCAGAACCTGAAATGGACAGAAGTTGTTATTTGGCTTGTTGTTGAACACTTGTCTTTTTTCATGCAGACAAATAACTATGTCTCTATTAAAGCAATGTGCAAAATCAATCCTCTGTATTGTCTGTAAAAGTACTAGTACATGGATCACACTATAAATGTCATTAATATTAATTCAAAATATTCTGTTTCTGAATGATGGAAAGAAACCAGATAATTCTTCATATTTTCGTATTAGCCAATTAAACCATTAAATGAGTTGAATGGTTACTGCATGACTGACACATTTCAATCTTCATAGATAATCACATAGTCATGAGTTTCAAATGGCACTTGTAGCTAGTGTGCCATTTGAAACTCATTCATTCATTTTATGAACCGCTTAATCCTCATCAGGGTTGCAGGGAGGCTGGTGCTTATCTCACCAGACTCTTCTCATTTCCTATTAATAGTAAGCCACCAGCAAATTCTTGCACCCTTTTGTGAACCCATCAATCCTTCAGCATCATCAGATACATTAAGTTGAAGATTTTTGTATTACTGGCAGGCTCCAAATGTTCCCTCTCATAGATATTATATAGAATAGATGTGCTACATCCATCAGCAGATGGCTCTGCCTGTCTGACATCTTGGTTACTTTGATAGTACAATTAGTACAATAGTACAATGACAGTGAAGCCCTGCAGGCCTGAGGTGTTAAAACATAACGTTATTTTTGCATTATTTATGCTGTTGGAAGTCGTGGCACCTCAGCGTTTGCAGATAAAATCTTTTCCATCTGAATAATTCTCTATATCATACAAAAGCAAATTTTTTTATTGTAGAATTGTAGATGGATGTTGTAGAACATGTTTAAACTATTTTATACTTTGTAAGATCCTGCTCCTATTTTCACTGTTTAAAACTGCTTCGCAACAATGTCAATTGTAAAAAAAAAAAAAAAAAAAAAAAAGTGCTATACAAATACAGTTTAATTGAATATATATAGAATTTACTTCAAGTAAAATAAGTTTTTTTTCTGTAAAATCCTTTTGGATAAAGCAGCTGTAGCAGCTGTAGTTGGCAGGAAACATTCTGCAATATTGTCATGAATACACAAGAGAGTTGCTGTGTGGGACACTGGGGAAAAGAGTAAACAGCAGGAAGGAGATGAGTGCTGTAGAGAAAATCCATCAGAAAACACAGTTCACCATCATGCACTATTGTGTTCCTCCTACAAAATAATGTATTCGCAAAAATTCTTTGCAGCCAGTTGAAATAGAGAGAAAACTTAAAAGTGGCTCACCTCATTATTTGTCTCTCTGACATTTTGATATACTGTATTAATCTCGTTAGGGATATTATTTCCTCTGCATTTAACCCAGGGGAGGGCAAACTACCACCCACGGGCCACATCCAAAAAAGACATTGGTCTTTTTAATCCGGCCCGCCGAAGATTGACTGGTACAAAATTCATGTTTGATGTGAATGATTGATCGATTGCATTCATTTGACTTTGACTTGTAATGACAGCATTTCAACAACAGTGATGCATTAGGTGCAGTCGGTTGATTTTGCGGCGCTCGAGCCACTTCCGGTTTCCACTCTTCTGCACAGAGCCCGTCTGCAGCAATGTCAGAGAAAAGGAAAGTTGACAGTAAGTGTCGGGTGGTTCATAAGGAATGGACACTGAAATACGTTTTTAACTGAAGTCCAGTTAAAGGTTGTATGTTTTATTTGCCAAGAGCCTGAAATGGTACAAGAGGAGTTGGAGTTGGAACTGATTGATATCCAGTGTGACATGATGTTTAAGGAGAAGTTCAACTCCCTTAAACTGGATGAGTTTTATGCTTCATTAAGTGCAGCCAAATTTCCAAACAGTCTTTTAGTGTGATGAACACCAACAATGCACCCCACAGATCCCAATGGAGTGATGAACACCTCAAATTTGTTCTGAGAACCACAACGGAATTACCACCAGACTTCAATGCACTGGCAAAAACAGGTGATCAACAACACTGTTCCCATTAAAAGGTATTTTAATACTTTAATATATTTTTCTGTTTGTATTTGATATACTGTATACTGTTAAAAAAATGCATTTTTTATTGTGTTTTGGGCTGACCCGGCCTGTCTGTCAAATTTTTAAAAATGTGGCCCACCAGCCAAAAAGTTTTCCCACCCCTGATTTAACCCATCTAAAGTATTTGCACACACACACTATAAGCAGTGGGCTTCCGCACACACATTGGGGTGCCCAGAGAGCAGTTGCGGGTTCAGTGCCTTGCTCAAGGGCACTTCATCCATTTATTTGGTGGAAGCAGTGCTGTAGTGGTGGGTACACGCCGGTGCACACTGTGTACCTACTTGTTTTAGTGGCTGAGTTGTGTGTACTGACTTAATTTGGTCTACTTTATAGTTGATCAACGTAAATTTCCACGACTGTGTAAATAAAAAGCGGAGATGAAGTGCTAAATAGTTTCAAAGTCAAAGGTTATTTTAGTAAATCTAGTCATAAACATGATTCCATAAACACCACGAATCAGCCTTATAGTATTATACCTCTGATTGAATACTGCTAGCTGAGCTCAAGATTTGTGTCCAATGAACTTCTGGCTTTCATTCGTTTTGCTATCATGCGTAAAACAAAGAAAGCCAAATTATCTCCCCAAAGGGCACACAGTCACTCGCCATGCATAGGTTTATTTGTGTAAAGAGCGCAGAAGGCTTGCAAGCCGAGTCCAACAAAGTCCCCGGTAAGTAAGGCTAAGCTAGCCTGTGTTTATATTTGTTTCACACAGTCACATCCGGTGACAGACCTACATCCCAGAAAACTGGTATATTAAGATCAAACAAGCATTTCTGCAGTCAGTTAATGCCCTGTTTGTCCTTGTTGACAAGTCTTACTTTTTGGTAATAACTAAATGGTTCATACAAGCTAATGTTGTAAACATATTATATACTTAGTAAAAGATACTAAACGATTAATAAGATACTAAAAGATATTATGCCTTTCCATATTGAACAAGTACTTTCTTGGATATCTTCATTTAATAAGTCACCATTAGTTATTGAAGGAATGAATAAATATAATTAGCACTAACAACACTTCTTTATAATTACATATGTATATGGCACATTGGAAATGGCCTAATGTCTTGCAGTGTATATATAATATATTGTCATTTGTGGTTTGCATATTGTACTTCTAATACATGTACTAAGTAACTTGTCTGTGTTTTTTATGCAATTTTTGATAATAATAGATAAAATACATAACATACTCATTATAGATTTCAGCACTAACATTTTAACAATAAAATGTCAATATTTAAATGATAATGAACATACAGTAGTATTTATTAATTTCTTTGTTTTATTTTTTCTTATTACAGATACAATTGTCAAGTTCTGTAAATTTTATAATAGCTCAGACTAACTGCTTTTAAAGTTGAAATGCTCAAAAGTGCACCTCACAGCCTTTCAAATTTCAAAATTTTCTGGGGGTGACCCCCCAATTCCGGGAGGGGTTCACCCCCTCCCGCACCCTCCCCGCACTCCTCGAACCTCGGTTGCTTTGCTGCCATTGTGTACTCACTTATTTTTTGACCACTACAGCACTGAGCGGAAGGGAAGGTGCTGGGCACTCCCCCACTGCCACCCATTATTTTTGCTGGTGGTGGAAATTGAACTAGCAACCTTTTGGTCATAAAGCCGCTTCTCTAACCATTAAGCTACAGCTGCCCCCAAATTAGTCTATCACCGGGTATGCAACACTGTAATAACCTTTATGGGTCAACAAAGTGGACAAAGCATAAAATCTCCCCTGATATTTATAAATCATGAGGAAAAATGGACAAAGATACCCCAAAAAAAACATTTTACATCTTAATTACTTGATACTAGTCACTGAGTACTTTAATTATTTTATTTTACATGGGGATACAGAGCTGCTACAATAGTAAGTTGTATGAATATTTTAGAACATGTTACAACCTACTACACTCTGTACTACAGACTGCAAGATAATGACTAGAACACTTAGAATGTCATGTTTTGAAATTTCTTGGGTAAAGACTGTGTCTTCTCATATTAATTTCACTCATTACATTTCCCCTTATTAATCTTTTGAGGAGGCTTATGAAACTTAACTTATTGCCCTAAATAGTATCAACATTGAATAAAAAGTATACTGTAATCAGCATTAGTGTATGTGGTAATATGTTGCTTGAGCCCTACTTTTTTGTCAGGCATAATAAAAAAAATATTCTCGTGGTTATCCTTGTGGCATATATTATTTTGATCAGTAAAGAATCATTAAACAACTGAGTATAAACGTTTGAAGCATACCAAATGTGGAGAGGAGTCCACAGAGAGCCCAAACAATCAAGGAGAGTCCCACACTGCCTGTATTGATGTATACTCCTTTTGGTGCAATGAAGATTCCACTGCCCACCATGGAACCAACAATGAACGAAACTGCAGGCACCAGACTAATGCTGCGTCTCAGGTGAACTCGATCTTCCTTTCCTTTATCCTCCATTTCTGTGTTTGTTCTCTAACAAGTGACATGTGCAGTTCATCAGAGAAAAGCAGAGCCTCCCGCTGTGAAGTCAAGCAACAAGCCAACCCTGTTTCTCACAGTGGAGGTGAATTTGTGAGTAGGGTTTACTGGGAGGGGAGTGTACACCAATATCTAGTCATGATTATGTTATTTAATATCTTTTTTTATAACAAGTGTGAAAAGATTTTTTGTGAATTTTTTGTAATCTTTCTGGTTCGCTGCTTTGCTGTTAATTATCAAAGTAAAACAAGGCACTATTGTTCTTTCAGCTGTAAAAGCACTTGGCAGACACTCTTATCCAGAGCAACGTACAATTATCTTATTTTTTATATATATATATATATATATATATATATATATATATATATATATATATATATATATATATATATATATATATAAACAAAAATAAAAGGACAGGACAAAGACTTTCTATTGAAACTCCATTTATCACTACAGATCTGTTTCGAGGGGTGGTGAAACCATCCTCTCTCTTCAGGTGATTATAGAGGAATAGAAGAATGTTCTTCTATAATCACCTGAAGAGAGAGGATGGTTTCATCACCCCTCGAAACAGATCTGTAGTGATAAATGGAGTTTCAATAGAAAGTCTTTGTCCTGTCCTTTTATTTTTGATATTTGCTCTACCAAAAAGTATTGAGCACTCTCCTACAGAAGGATCTACTCAGAAAATCATATATATATATATATATATATATATATATATATATATATATATATATATATATATATATATATATATATATATATATATATATATATATGTACACATATATGAAAGGGCTGGAACATTTTTTTTCTTATCATAATCTTCTTGTTTTAATATAACCCTGCACATTGCACATTGGTGATCTTATTTCCATCTTCACTTCTGAGAGACACTGTCACTCTGAGAAGCTGTTTTTATACTCAGCCATGTGGCCAATGGACCTTATTAGTGGTAATTGGTCTTCCAGCTTTTTGTTATAAGGGAAATTGACTTTTGCATCCTCTGATTGCTACCTGTCCCAAATTTTTTTGAGATTGTTGACACCATGAAATTTAAAATTAACATTTTTCCGTAAAATGATAAATTTTCTCAGTTTAAACTTTTGACCCTGTCATCTATGTTCTATTCAGAATAAAATATTGAAATTTGGCACTTCCACATCATTGCATTCAGTTTTTCTTCACAATTTGTATAGTGTGCAAACTTTTTTGGAATCCGGTTTGTAATCATATTTCTACCACACGTAGGGTTTTGGAAAAAGAAAAATTTTAGAGATGATCTGGAAGAAATTCTGGATCCAGGGATTTTTAAAGGATTTTTAACATTGTGAGAGAGGTCAGTTTTTGGCATTTGTAGGATTACTGGGTTTTCAGGAGGTTTGCACTCTCCGAATATTTTTGTTGTCTAGCCCTAAAGCCATCTTACTGTATATTTCTGAACACCGACTTATCTCCCAAACTAGTTCAATGCATCTGAATTAATCATTTGATAAACACTTGAAGATGAAAACATTTTGAATGTGGAAAATAAAATCTCCCTGAAATTTTCCTCTGCAATAAAAGACTACATACCATATTAAATTTTTTAAAAGCACACATATTTAATCTCACTTGTGAGAAACTGTTATTTAGTCACAGGCATTTACATAATCCTTTTGATGTTTCTTCTGTTTTTTGTAAATTTTGTTTCTGCAAGCATAATAACCAGATTAACTTCAGGACAAAGATCCTAGCCATTAAAACATTTGGAGAGAAAAGCCATTCTGCTCTCTCTCTCTCTCTCTCTCTCTCTCTCTCTCTCTCTCTCTCTCTCTCTCTCTCTGAGTGGTTTTGTGTGTGTGTGTGTGTGTGTGTGTGTGTGTGTGTGTGTGTGTGTGTGTGTGTGTGTGTACACGCGCGTATGGACAGAATGTTTAAATGTGAGCACAGCATGAGACAGGACAACAGTGTTACCCCACATCTCTGTGCCTTCCAGCAGTTGTAAAACTTGAGAACAACACACATTAATCCTTTCAAGCAGAGGGACAGTTAATTCAGTTTCCTTTTGTAAAATAGTAGGAAGATTGATGATGTAAATCAACTCCTAAACACTTAAAAGCTTTACTGTAACCTATTTCTACAACAAAAAAATAAAAGGAAAATATTGGTACTACTACTACTATTACTACTACTATTTGTACTACTTACTATTCGTTTATCTCTTTGTGTAATAAAATAATAATCTGCGTAACATTTGTAAGTTCTAAATGTTTTGGACCTAAATGTTAAAAAGTCTGGCAATTCGATAAGTTTAGTATCTTATTTTTTTAAATAAATCTATGAAATGATTAAGTGATTTTGACAAAGGTCACATTGTGATGAGTAAATAATTGGGTATATTCCTCTTTAAAATAACAGGCTTTGTGTGTGTTTCTTGAATGCAGTGGTAAGTGTCTTCCAAATGTATTACAAGGAAGAAATTGTTCAAAAGTAGGACAATAAGTTAACTGGCAAGAGTGCCCAGGACACAGCGCATTGCACATTAGTATGTATGGGGCTGCCTAACCACAGACTAGTCAGTGTTAATCTTATGGTTGGTTGGTTTATATTCAGAATAGTGTATTTAATATTTAGACAGAAAAAAATTCATGCAAAATGTACATTTACCAAATCTGACATTTGTACAAGTGGTGTATTTATGCATTAGATGATTAAGTACAAACTGGATGACACCATACAAATTGTGAATAAAAATTGAATGCAATGATGTGGAAGTGCCAAATTTCAATATTTTATTCCGAATAGAACATTGATGACACCTCAACAGTTTAAACTGACAAAATGTATAATTTTAAAGGGAAAATATGTTGCTTTTAAATTTCATGGTGTCAACAAATCTCAAAAAAGTTGGAACAGGGCCATTTTAACCACTGTGAGACATTACCTCTTCTTCTTACAACACTTTGCAAACGTCTGGGGAACAAGGAGACAAGTTTCTATGTAGGAATGCTGCGAGCATCACGGCCATCAGTACGTTTTTTTTTTTTTACTTTGACCCTTACGCACAGAGATTGTTCCAGATTCTCTGAATCTTTGCATGATGCTATGCACAGTAGATGATGACAATGTCAAACGCTTTAATTTTTCACTAGCAAACACCTTTCTGATATTGCTCCACTGACTTTCTGTGCAACATTGGGGGAATTGGTGATCCTCTACCCATCTTCACTTCTGAGAGACACTGTCACTCTGAGGAGCTGTTTTTATACTCAGCCATGTGGCCAATGGACCTTATTAGTGGTAATTGGTCTTTCAGCTGTTTGTTATGAGTGCAATTGACTTTTCCATCCTCTGATTGCTACTTGTCCCAACTTTTTTGAGATTTGTTGACACAATGAAATTTAAAATCAACATATTTTTCCCTTAAAAGGTTACATTTTCTCAGTTTAAACGTTTGACCCTGTTATCCATGTTCTATTCTGAATAAAATACAGTATTGAAATTTGGCATTTCCACATCATTACATTCGGTTTTTATTCAAAATCTGTATAGTGTCCCAACTTTTTTGGAATCCGGTTTGTAAAAAAGATAGGAAATCATGTGAAACAAAGGGCAGTGGTGTCCTGGTGGTAAAGGTATATACTAGTCCTTCTCAAAAAATTAGCATATTGTGATAAAGTTCATTATTTTCTGTAATGTACTGATAAAAATTAAACTTTCATATATTTTAGATTCATTGCGCACCAATTGAAATATCTCAGGTCTTTGATTGTTTTAATACTGATGATTTTGGCATACAGCTCATGAAAACCCAAAATTCCTATCTCAAAAATTAGCATATCATGAAAAGGTTCTCTAAATGAGCTATTAACCTTATCATCTGAATCAACCAATAAACTCTGAACACCTGCAAAAGATTCCTGAGGCTTTTAAAAACTCCCAGCCTGGTTCATTACTCAAAACCGCAATCATGGGTAAGACTGCCGACCTGACTGCTGTCCAGAAGGCCATCATTGACACCCTCAAGCAAGAGGGCAAGAAACAGAAAGAAATCTCTGAGCGAATAGGCTGTTCCCAGAGTGCTGTATCAAGGCACCTCAGTGGGACGTCTGTGGGAAGGAAAAAGTGTGGCAGAAAACGCTGCACAACCAGAAGAGGTGACCGGACCCTGAGGAAGATTGTGGAGAAGGGCTGATTCCAGACCTTGGGGGACCTGTGGAAGCAGTGGACTGGGCTACAGGTGCCGTATTCTCCAGGTCAAGCCACTTTTGGACCAGAAACAGCGGCAGAAGTGCCTGACCTGGGCTACAGAGAAGCAGCACTGGACTGTTGCTCAGTGGTCCAAATTACTTTTTTCGGATGAAAGCAAATTTTGAATGTCATTCGGAAATCAAGGTGCCAGAGTCTGGAGGAAGACTGGGGAGAAAGAAATGCCAAAATGCCTGAAGTACAGTGTCAAGTACCCACAGTCAGTGATGGTCTGGGGTGCCATGTCAGCTGCTGGTATAGGTCCACTGTGTTTTATCAAGGGCAGGGTCAATGCAGCTAGCTATCAGGAGATTTTGGAGCACTTCATGCTTCCATCTGCTAAAAAGCTTTATGGAGAAGAAGATTTCATTTTTCAGCACGACCTGGCACCTGCTCACAGTGCCAAAACCACTGCTAAATGGTTTACTGACCATGGTATTACTGTGCTCAATTGGCCTGCCAACTCTCCTGACCTGAACCCCATAGAGAATCTGTGGGATATTGTGAAAGTTGAGAGACACCAGACCCAACACTGTGGATGAGCTTAAGGCCGCTATCGAAGCATCCTGGGCCGCCATAACACCTCAGCAGTGCCACAGGCTGAATGCCTCCATGCCACGCCGCATTGAAGCAGTCATTCCTGCAAAAGAATTCCCGACCAAGTATTGAGTGCATAACTGAACATAATTATTTGAAGGTTGACTTTTCTTGTATTAAAAACACTTTTTTATTGGTCGGATGAAATATGCAAATTTTTTGAGATAGGGATTTTTGGTTTTTCTTTACTTTCTTGCCAAAATTATCAATATTAAAACAATAAAAGGCTTGAGCTACTTCAGTTGTGTGTAATGAATCTAAAATATATGAAAATTTAATGTTTATCAATACATTACAGAAAATAATGAACTTTATCACAATATGCTAATTTTTTGAGAAGGACTAGTATGCATATATATATATATATATATATATATATATATATATATATATATATATATATATATATATATATGTGTGTGTGTGTGTGTGTATATTCTTCTTTTCGTTTCGGCTGTTCCCTTCTGTGGCCGCCACAGCAAATGATCTGCCTCCATCTCTCCCTATCCTCTGCATCTTCTACTCTTACTCCAACGACCTTCATGTCCGCCTTCACCACATCCATAAATCTTCTCTTTGGTCTTCCTCTAGGCATTCTGCTTTGTAGTTCCAACCTCAGCATCCTACAACCAATATACTCACTATCCCTTCTCTGTACATGTCCAAACCATCTCAACCTAGCCTCTCTGACTTTGTCTCCAAAACCTCTTACATTTGCTGTCCCTCTGATGTACTCTTTCCTGATCCTATCCATACTTGTTACTCCCAAAGAGAACCTCAGCATTTTCATCTCTGCTACCTACAGCTCTGCCTCCTATCTTTTCCTCAGTGCCACTATCTCTAAACCATACAAGATCGCTGGCCTCAACACCGTCTTGTACACTTTTCCTTTCATTCATGCCGATACCTTCCTATCACCCATCACACCGGACACTTTTCTCCAACCATATCAAAAAAATATATGTATATATATAACTATATACATATAGCTGTCCTTCGGTAATAAAATTGGCGGTCTTGAGTTGAGTTACATGGGACCTATCACAGGCATTGACAACTGCTAGGGGCAGCTACTGAGTGACGCTAGTCATGCGCATGTTGGTACTCATGTTGATGTTGATCTGCTACAGCTGACTTGGCTATCCTGCATGTCGGCTCATCTGTCACTTGCACCACCAGACATCCTGCTGCCAATATCTGAACCTGTAACCCTAGGCAGGAAGGTTTGAGGGTGCTATCACTTGCCTAAGGTGAACCCTCAGACTAGTGGAGGGAAGGAGTTGTCTTACTTTTCCATTCTACACTGGCTCCAAGCAAAGTCTAGCCACTGCCCATGGTGGTAAAAGTGCTGGATCACTGATCCCACCGTTGGGGGTTCAAGCTCCACTCTCAACAGGTTGTCACTGTCCCCATGCAGCTAACTGGGTTAACAAAGGCTGGCCATGTCTCTCACTGTCTATCGTGAGAAGCATGCAAAAGAACAATTGTTCACTTTTGTCAAGTGTAGGCTGCATAGCCGTTAGCATGTTTCTGGCCTGATGAGCTGTCCAGGGTGTACTCTGACTTTGCCCCGAGTCGGCCGAGCTGGGCGCCAGCCTCCTTGTGACCCTAATTAGGATTAAGTGGGCAGCACGGTGGCGTATTGGTTAGCATGTCTGCCTCACAGCAAGAAGGCCTGGGTTCAATTCTCGGCCTGGGCGTTTCTGTGCGGAGTTTGCATGTTCTCCCCGTGCTCACGTGGGTTTCCTATGGGTACTCCAGTTTCCTCTCATGATCCAAAAACATGCACAGTACACTAATTGGCTGTTCTAAATTGCCCGTAGGTTCGCATCGTGCAGAAGGCAATGGCAAACCACTGCATTAACCTTGCCAAGAAAACCTCCATGAAGATGATCATCAAGGCATTATCCTTCATGGCAGGGCGCCAAGAGTCATCCTACGACTCGGAAGGTACCAGACCAGACCAGGTTTAGAAAATGAATGAATGAATGAATGAATCATGTGAAACATAAGTTTTGATTTGGGAATGATCCTATTTTAGAACTAGGGATCAGTAACAACAGCTTGATCATGGTGTAATATCTGTAATGGCTGTAATACATCAAACCTTATTTTTACACATGAGGGAAATTACATTATATTAATTATATTTACATTTAAGTTTACAATTTTTATATAAAAAAAAGACTACTAATGTGAATATTTTTGAATAACAAATATCTTCGATTTGTGAGTTTATTTATCTAAAATCTTTCAGGACATTTTCAGTAAGATGTTCTTTTTTTTTAAGATGCTGTTGGAAGGACCTCCTAATGCTTGTTTAGCTTTCCTGTTTGAACAGCTGACATTGTCTTCTCAACAAAATAGCTACAATAACAAAAACAGCACAGGAATAACCATGTACAATGACTGTGAGAATAAATATTACTTAGATGGATTGCTATACAAATAAAGCAAAAATTGTTGAAAAGTTGGAATGTTTTTAAAGTTGAATAAAATCAAAACTAAAAGACATTTTATATATATATATATATATATATATATATATATATATATATATATATATATATATATATATATATATATATATATATATATATATATATTAGTCTCTCACTGTCTATGGTGAGAGGCATGTAAAAGAACCATTGCTGCTGACTTTTGTCAAGAGTACGCAACATAGCCATCAGCACGTTTCTGCCCTGTGATGGCCTGGTGAGCTGTCCAGGGTGTACTCTTCCCTCGACCAGAGCCAGCTGGGATGTGCACCAGCCTGTCCGTGAACCTAATTAGGATTACGTTAGGATTACGCGGTTACAGAAAATGAATGAATGAATGAGTATAAAATGTTTATATATATATATATATATATATATATATATATATATATATATACAAAATTAAATTATGGTATGTACAGAGACACACACACACACACACACACTCATTTATACAGAAGTGTGTGTGTACATAGTTATATATATTAAATTTATATATAAAATCATCCAATACGTTATATTTCTGAGTGGCAAAGATAATGTCAAGGAACTGCTAGGATTAGAAGTTAAATTTACATTTGAAACTAGAATCAGAGGTTTTTAATCAACTGGATCACAATCAGCTATGAGTACACGCCCTGTAATAACTGTAACTGAATATCTGTGATAACTGCTGATTGGTCTTGCATATAGACTTGTAGAGATTTTAGTCTGTGGCATGGTGGTGTGGTGGTTAGCACATCTGCCACACAGCAACAAGACCTGGGTGTGATTCCCAGCCTGGGCTTTTCTGTGTGAAGTTTGCATCTTCTCTCCGTTCTTGCATGGGTTTCTGTTTTCCTTCCACGGGCCAAAAACATGCACAGTAGGTTAATTGGCAGTTTTAGATCTTCCCTAGGTGTCAATGGTTGTGTGAGTGTTAGCCCTGTGATGGCCTAGTGAGCTGTCCAGGGTGTATCCTGCGCTCGCCTGGGGTTGGCTGAGATGGGCACCAGCCTCCCTGTGGCCCTAATTAGAACTAAGCAGTTCAGAAAATTAATGAGATTTTAGTCTATTCCTCTGTCCAGAACAGCTTCAATTTTGGGATGTTAGTGGGTTTTCTAACATAAACTGCTCCCATAACATTTGTAATGTGTTGAACTCAGGACTTTGACTTGGCCATTTCAAAGCATGACATTTATCTTTCTTTAACCATTCTTGGGAAGCATGGCATATCTTTCGGGTGTTTGTTTTGCTGCATAACCCACATGTTCTTGTGATGCACAGACAGATCTCCTAACTGAGAAAATTCAGAATTCATTGTTAATCCATTAATACTGAAATTTATCCTGGCCAAGATGCAGTAAATCAGGACTAAACTCTTTAATATTTTCATATTTTTAAGCTGAAATACAGTGTTTTCCTTACCCAAACTTAAAACATTGCATGATCCAAATAGGCAAAAATAGTCTTCTTTACTATATATATTCCTGTGTAATACCTGTATTTACTAAAAATAATTTTTACCTCAGGCCAGGTGGCTGTCATATATTATCCCTCAGGTTATTCAATTCAGAGAATCCACTGAGCCTGAGGAAATTAATTGTTTTATTATGTATTACACAAAAATGTAGAGCAAACTTATTCAGGATCAGGTCAGGGCAGGGCAGGTGAGCTCTGTGTATTTCGAGCAGAGCTAAGCAATATGAAGCCACTGGGCCCTTTTAAAGCTCATTCAGAGTTTTAGTATATATTGCATGTGTTCATTCATTCCTTTTCTAAGCCACTTAATCCTAAATATATACTGGGAAGGTAACCTGCGACGGACAAGCACCCCATCCAGGAGGAGTTGAACTCCTGGTCGCTTCACGCTACAGAAACCGGGGATAAACACCGGCCTGATGAGCCACTAGGCTCGGGTGTAAAAACCCAACAGGCTTTACTTTATCTTTACCTTAATCCTAAATAAGGTTATGGGGAGGCTGACACCCATGTCATCTGACCCTGTGCAAAAGCAGGGTACACCCAGGCTATCACAGGGCCAACACTCACACCTAAGGGCGATTTGGAACAGCCAATTTTCCTTTTGTGCACGCTTTTGGACTGTGGGAGAAAACCAGAGTACCTGGAGGAAACCCACGCAAGCCCAGGGAGAGCATGCAAGCTCCACACAGATGTTCTTGTTGTGAAGTGGACATGCTATTCACTACACCACAGTGCTGCCCATTTTGCAACTAAACACAATAAAGAAAAATTATAACAAGATATTTCCTGTTTGCATTTTTCATCTTAAAGAATGATAATATGATGCTGCCCGCTCCAAGTACCTGTGTTAAAATCCACCTGTTTCTGTTAACTAATTCTGGTAACATTTTTGTTTCATTTTGATATTAATACTCAAAAATCATTCTAAAACAATGACTGTATTCGTTATAGATGATGTGGATATTGCCTAATATTACACAATAACCTTAATAACTGTATTAATGTTTATATATATATATATATATATATATATATATGGTAAATGAACACACTTTATTACATAATATTAACTATAATCACTGCTAATGTGATTCATCATTCAGCCCCAGAGAGAAGACAATACAGTACACTAAGATCATTTGTTGCATATTCAATAATACACAATACAAACAATATATTTACTTCTCACAAATGTATAGCTCATACATTTTTTTTTTTTTTTGAGCAGAGATCTCACACCTGTTTCCCGTTGTTCAGGCTCTAATCTCCATAAACACGCTCCTCATATCTGCCGGCCCCAAAAACATCCCCTTGTAGGCACATATGCACATCATCGCTTGTAGAAATGATTACTTTACCCCTGGGTGGGCAAACCTTTTGGCTTGATGGCCACATTGACTTTTAAAATTTGACAAACGGGCTGGGTCAGCAAGATATGATTTAAAAGTGTTTTTTAACAGCACATATCAAACAAACAGAAAAATAATTAAAGTATTAACATAGCTTTTAGTGGGAAGAGTGTTGTTGATCACACATTTGTCAGTGCATCAAAGTCTGGTGGTAATTCTGTTGTGGTTCTCAGAACAGATTTGAGCTGTTCATCACCCAGTTGGGATCTGGAAGGTACTCTGTTGGTGGAGACGCTAAAAGTCTGATCACACACATATGTAGAGCCAAACAACACCAGCAACCTCTGTGCCATCTTCTGGATGTTTGGAAATTTGGCTGCACTTAATGAAGCATAAAACCAATCCAGTTTAAGGAAGTTGAACTTCTCCTTTAACATCATGTTACATTGGAGAGCAATCAGTTCCAACTGCAACTCCTGTGGTACCGTTTCAGGTTCTTGTGAGAAGGGCTCTGACACCAGTTGAAGTGCCCTGTCAATTTTTCCAAAATCACAAGAATTCTTCCTGCAGGTCATCCAGTGCTTTCCGGGATTTGTTCACATGTTGCAAGGTGTTTTTTAATGTGGCCAGTGTGGGGGAAATGAGTGAATGACTTGTCTATTAGCCTGGATTTGAAGACTGATGTTTGCTTGTATTTCATGCACAAACTGGTGTTCCCTTGTGGGTTCACATTCAGCTCGTTCATGTGTGTCAGTTCTCAGTAAAAGCTTAAAAATCACAAAGCCAATCTGTGTCTTTCAGCTCAGGAACATTCTCAGTGTTCTCAAGGAGCTCCAAAAATAAAATAATTTCCACAGTTACCACTCATGGCTTTAAGACGTGAGAATGAGTAGAACCATTTAATCCAACCCCATCTTTCGAAATAATGACCACTTTAATAAAAACAGGCAGACCAAAAGGGGATTGATCTGGACAGCATAAGCAATAAATTCTCGAGAAGTATTTGAAGAACAAGGTAAAATCCACATGCAAAGAAAAATCGACCGAACCTGACGCAGTGAATATGGTGGCTATTACCAGTGAAACGGTGGAGGACTTAAAATCGTTCATCAAACAAGCCTAACAGAGTCAGACGGAAATAACAACAATGGAAATTAACGCCATCACACACACCAGAACCGGTCCACTACTGTCAGGATGACAGTGTTGCCCTCAGACGGGCATGTCTGTGTATGTGCAACCAGGGGCAATGGGGAACAGGTAACGGTTGGAGGAGACCCATGGGCGCATGATGGGAGGACTTGCTCCAGACACAGGTGACGCAAACTCCCACAAACTCCCTAGTGTCGGCTACCATCGTTGGACACCAGAAGCGTTGACGGAGCAGGAAGAGAATTCGGTAGGTTCCGGGGTGGCAGGCTAACTTTGAGGCGTGGGGCCCACTGGAGTGCTGGGGTTCTGGCTGGCGGGGGAACGTATAGTCGGCCTTGAGGGCACCCGACGGGCTCTGATTCCCCCTGATGAGCATCCCGAACTAGTTGCTCTACCTCCCATTGGGCGGCTCAGAGTATGCAGGAGGAGGGCAAGATGGTTTCTATGGCTGAGTCTTCACCCGAGGAGAACTGCCTGGACAGAACGTCTTAGAACGACGTCAGAACGACTTAGTGTTCCGGGAGCCTGGTCGGTAGGTCAGCATGAAGTTGAACCTCCCCAAGTAGAGTGATCAACGCGCCTAGAGGGAGTTCAACCTCTTGGCCATATGGAGATAAGCCAGATTCTTATGGTCAGTCCAGACCACAAAAGGGTGAGCCGCTCCCTCCAGCTAGTGCCTCCATTCCTGGAGTGCCAAGACTACTGCCAGCAGCTCGTGATTCCCGATATCATAATTCCGTTCCGCCGGGGACAAGCGACGGGAGAAGAAGGGGCATGGATGGAGCTTCTGGTCTGCGGGGGACCGTTGGGAGAGGACCGCCTCCACCCCTGAGTCCGAGGCATCGACTTCTACCACGAACTGCAGCGTGGGGTCCGGGTGGATCAGTACAGGGGCGTGGATGAATTTCGCCTTCAGCTTGTCGAACGCCACCTGGGCACTAGGAGACCACTGGAACGGAGTCTTGGGTGATGGTAACTGTGTGAGAGGGGCTGCTCGGCAGCTGTAGTCCCGCACAAACCGGCGGTCGAAATTCGCAAACCCCAGGAACCTCTGTAACTGTTTCCGCGTCCCTGGAGTCGGCCACTCCGCCACTGCCTTCACTTTCGCCGGGTCAGGTCCTATCCGCCCCTTCTCCACGATGAACCCCAGGAACGAGACTGAGGGAACATGGAACTCGCACTTTTCTGCCTTCACGAATAATCTGTTCTCCAGGAGCCTCTTCAGTACCATCCTCACATGGCGGAGATGGTCGTCTTGGTCCTTGGAGAAAATCAGAATGTCATCTAGGTAGACATATACGAAGTGGTTCAGCATGTCCCTAAGCACGTCATTGACCAGAGCTTGGAAGACTGCCGGGGCGTTGGTTAGTCCAAACGGCATGACCAGGTACTCGAAGTGCCCAAGGGCGTGTTGAAGACCGTCTTCCACTTGTCCCCCTCCCGGATTCGGACGAGGTGGTAGGCATTTCTCAGGTCCAGCTTGGAAAAGACAGTGGCATCGGGCAGAGGGGTGAAGGCTGAATCAATTAGGGGGAGCGGGTATTTATTTTTCACAGTTATCTGGTTCAACCCTGTATAGTCGATGCAGGGTCTCAGGGTCTTGTCCTTCTTCTCGACAAAGAAGAAGCCAGCCCCAACCAGGGAGGATGAGGGCCGAATGAGACCTGCAGCCAGCGACTCGTTGATGTAGGCCTCCATGGTGTCTTTCTCCAGCTTGGAGAGGTTGTAGAGTTGCTGGGAAGGGAGCGTGGCACCTGGGAGGAGGTTGATGGCGCAGTCATATGGTCGATGCGGGTTAGGGTTATCGCTTTTATTGCTGGCTGCCGCTGATTGCCGATTAAGACCAGGTGCGCTCCGCTCCGAAACTCCTCTACCAGCGACCGCCACGTCCCTCGCCCACACCTGCAATGAACTGAGGAAAGGTTAGTGTCTCCAGCCAGCACAGACCATGACAGAACGCAAACTTTTACTTCAGGAACGATATTCGAGACGTATGAATCTTCTGGTTCATGGGATACCCGACACAGTAGAAGACTTGGAAGGCGAGTGTAAACTTTTGTTTAAAGATATTGGAGTTTCCGACACCAACGATATTCAGTTCATGAATGTACATAGACTGCCGAGCAAGATTGCAAACCCGGATGCACCTGTGCACATCATTATCAAATTTGTTCACATGAAAGACAGAAACCGTGTTTTCTCTACAAGTCTGAAATCTCTCATGAACTTGCGTAAAAGAAAAATTTAAATCAGAACGGATCTGCCACCTGCCATGAAACACTTGCGAGCTAAACTGTTGAAGAAAGCCTACTTTTTGCGAAGAGATCATCACCTACAGACTAGAATCAGTGAAATCAACCTTGATATTACACTCAAGTATCATAAAATTCCAACACTGTTTGGAAAACTTTGGCACTCGATGAAGAACCAGAAGAAACCTTAACTCACACGTGACTACATGGTGCTATAGCTTCCTGTACCATATACGTTCCACAGGAGACTGCTTTGTGGAAGAATAAGCTGAGTAATTTTATTTAGTTTAGCATAAATATCCAAATGGGTTTTTTCTTCTATGTCACCGAGGTAATCTTTCGCATAACTATTTTTATTTGTGAACTTTACATGGGTGAACAGGCAAAACTACAGATGCTCCCCGACTTACGTTCATTGGTTTTTCGTTTTTTTCGATTTTACTTTTTTTTTTTTTTTAATTATGCCAAATTTTGTGTTTAGCGTGCTCTCTGTGGTACGAGACATACCTACGTGGTATGCTGACGTAATGATGCTGTGTCCATTGTTGACAAACGACAGACGTGCCCCTCCTTCTTCCCAGTTCAGTAGTGCGTGTTACCCTTGTGTTAAGAAGGCATCTCTATGATCTTTGTGTTTAAACTATTTTGTAACCCTAAGAAAATATGGTTGGTCAGAAGTGTAAGCCTACTAGCATGGGTGCAAGTTTTCTGGCATATGCTGGAATTTCCGGTTTTCCCCAGACTGAATTAACTATCTGCTCGTATCGGCGCAATCTACCACGCATGCATAGTTAAGCAAAGAGAGTTGTAAAATGAATGAAAACCTGAATCCAGAAAAGAAAGAGAACTCTCTGCCCTGCTGGTGATTCACATCAGTGCAGGCTGAGTACTAAACAAGTATTCAACGGCACCCTTGCTCACTTGAAAGACAGGAAGTCCCTACAATCCGCGCTTTGTCTCAAGCACAAGCAAGTAAACTACTTTCGGTGGAGCGCCTCATATATTGTAAGCGTTGATTGGCTGTTTTAAGCTTCATGTAAAGTGACCATACGTCAACCATCGGAACTATTTACAAGCAGAAAGATCGCATCATAGAGAATGTTAAAGGTTATATTTGATACTGTATTTGATATTTGATGAGTGAATTTGATTACAATTTATCTATTTGAAATTATTTTACTTGAATTTAATTTATTTGAAATTAATGTTGATATTATTTAATATATTTGATAGTATTTTACAATGTTATGTTTATAATAATTGATTTAGGGGTGTTTTATGAGATACGGTAATGGTATTTATGGATGTATAGTACAGTATGAGCATCATACGTCACTGGAACATACAGTAGCAACTTGTGTTTTTTTCAACTTACGTTCGGCCATCCGGAAATGAACTAAAACGTAAGTTGGGGAGCTTCTGTAGTTCCACTGCTCTTCATGTGACATTTTGTTATCACATGAATTGTCACGTGGCTCAGAAATGTGTAACATCGGTAAAACTTGCTGTGGGTGTGAACTAACTTTGCTTGACAAAATACATGTCTGTCTGTCTTCCTTTCGGCTCTTTCCCTTTTACTCGGGAGTCGCCACAGTGAATCATCTGATTCGTACGTTTGATTTGGCCGAGGTTTTTTTTTTACGTCGGATGCCCTTCCTGTCACAACCCTTTTTAGCAAGGGACAGAAACACACTGAGACTTTGCAGCCTACTCTTTACAAAAGTCAGCAATGGTTCTTTTACATGCCTCTCACCATAGACAGTGACAGACATGGCCCACCTTTGATAACCCAGTTAGCTGCACTGGGGGGACAGTGACAACCTTGTGGAGAGTGGGACTTGAACCCCCAACCTTTGGATCAGTAATCCAGCACCCTATACCACTAGACCACCACTGCCCCTTGACAAGATATATGTATATATATTTTAAGCCCTAACAAGTTCTTTGTCTGTGCACATCTACCTTAGTTCGAAAGTTATAAATGTTGCTGTTTCATTGCATCAACTCCAGGATGTGTACCGTTTCTAGTAGTACTAGTATGTAAGTGGCTGACCCCGTGATTCGTGCCCAGTAAGACAGGGTACCTTTTTTCGTTTAAGTTGGGGTGGAAACCACACTGGATGTGTCTATTCTTCTATTTTGTATTTTTGGTGTTGTGTTATGTTCCTGGTATGAATGTGAGTGTGAGCGAGTGCAGTTGCAGACTTTTTGATAATTACATGCTTGTGCTTAGACATAGAGATATTTCAGTAGTACAATGTCTACAGGCACATCCTTCCAATTTTTTTGTTATAAGACATGACTGATAGTAAAATAAGTATAGGGTCTATGAATACCAGGGGCCTTAATGACCCTAAAAAACATAGGGTTGTATTTAACTTCCTACGTTCCAAGAAATATAGCCTCTGTATGTTACAGGATACACCTTTTATTGAAAATGATGAAAAATATATTCATGCAGAATGGGGATTCGATTGTTTTTTCAGCAGCTTCAGTGGAAATGCAAGAAGAGTTGCAATATTTATAAATAATAACTTTGAATACAAAATTCATAGATTTTCGGGATAATAATGGAAATTTATTGATCATTTATATATCATTACTGGGTAAAAGGATAACATTGGCAAATTTGTATGGCCCAAATACTGATGATCCTGAGTTTTTTGAAGTTATGTCTCAAAAACTAAAAAGCTTTAATAATGATCTTTATATTTTAGCAGGAGATTGGAACCTTCTTCTTGATCCACAAAAGGATACATTTCATTATTCACATGTTAATAATCCAAAAGCAAGGGAAATAGTCCTTGAAATTATCAGGAGTTGGACTTAGTTGATGTGTGGCGTGAAGAAAACTCGGACTCACAGCAGTTTACATGGCGAAGAAGATCACCAACTAAACGAGCAAGATTAGATTTTTTTTTTTTTTTTGATATCTGAAAATTTGTACTTAAACGTTGATAAAGCAGAAATTAGTCTGATCACTCTTTAATTAACTTACAGTTTTCATTTAGAATGCAAAAGCCTAAACACACTTACTGGAACTTTTACTGCTACCTATTGAAAGATATATAATATGTAAAAGCAGTTCATGAGACAATCTCAAGGGTAAAAAGGCAGTATACAGCACTTGTTTATGATATGGAAAATGTGAATGATATAAGGACACCTGAAATTCATTTTAGAATTGATGGCCAGCTTTTTCTAGAAGTTTTATTAATGGAAATTAGAGGTAGGACAATATCATATGCTTCATATAAGAAAAGAGAACAAGGAAAGAAAGAAAAGATACTGATAGAAACAATAGAAAAACTTTAAAATAACCTTGGTATTGATTTCAAATTGTTAGAACAAATTAGGAAGGAGCTCGAAGATATTAGAAAACATAAAATGGAGGGTGTCTTTGTAAGATCAAGATCCAGATGGATTGAAGATGGAGAAAAATATCAAGGTATTTTTGTAGTCTTGAAAATAGGAATTTTGTAAGTAAAATATTAAGTCATGTTGAAAAAACAGATAGAATTGTTTTAACAGAGGAATACGACATTATTGAAGAAACAATTTTTTTTGTTTATGAAAATCTATATGAGTCTCACAAACAAGAAGTTGACCACAGTTTTGATTTGAATAGTTTAAGACGGGATGAAAATACGAATTTCCCAACCTTAAATAAAGAATTATCTGAAAGCTTGGAAGCTCCTTTAAGATATGAAGAACTATTGAGTGCATTAAAATCAATGGATAACAATAAGAGCCCAGGCTCAGATGGGTTTTCTGCTGAGTTTTTCAAATATTTTTGGAAGGACTTGGGTATTTTCCTCCTTCGTTCAGTCAACCATGCTTTTCAAATAGAGGAACTAATCGCAAGTCAAAAATTAGGAATAATTACTTGTCTTCCAAAGAGAGATAAGCCTTTTTATAGTTCCTGTTTGAGCTCCACACTTGTTGACATACTTTCCCCAAACTGAACCAGCGGACATTAGAATGGTAAAGCAAGTCCATGTGACCAGTATCAGTTTCTTCAAGAAAATTAATAAACTGACAATGATGAAGCCCTCTCACGCGAATAATCTTAACGAGTTTTACAACCGGCTTCACTACGTGGTCAAGATGCACCGCTGTCTTACACCGTGCTTCCTGGTGAAATTTGTATACATCCTCGTGCTTGATTCTGGGATGGACGTTGCTCGTATAAAGGTGTTTTGCTGCGCCTGCAAGCTCGTGACTAACCTATTACTGGTAGCCATACGTTCTGCGTTGACAGGTTGTTGGTGTGATTAGCATGCTTGGTGGAAAAGTGGCAGCTAATGTTGTCATTCACTTCCTGTGATCGTTTAATCCTAATTAGAGTCACGCACACCTATCCCAGCCGACTCCAGGCGAGGGCAAAGTACACCCTGAACAGCTCGCCAGGCCATCGCAGGGCGGAAACACACTGACGGCTTTGCAGCTACACTTGTCAAAAGTCAGCAATGGTTCTTTTACATGCTTCACACCATAGACAGTGAGAGACATGGCCAGCCTTTGATAACCCAGTTAGCTGCACTGGGGGGGACAGTGACAACCTGTTGAGATTGGGGCTTGAACCCCCAACCATAGGATCAGTGATCCAGCACCGTACCACCAGGCCACCACTGCCCAGCTATAATTGTATTCTTTTAAAACCGCAATGCTTTCTCGGCATAGAAGACATACAGCCTTTGATCGGACTTCAGTAAAAAAAGTATTTAGGTGTTCAATCCTTATGAAACACCCAGCACTCAATGTCGACTTTTCTTTTCTTTGACATTGCTGCGGATGGCTTCTGTGCAATGTGGCTCGAGCTCCGAAAAATCAACCGACTGTTTCCACAGACTAATGCGCCGCCCGGTGTTGAAATGCTGCCATTATAAATCAGAGTCAAATGAATGCCATTGAGCAGTCATTCACATCAAACATGAATTGTGTACCAATCAATCTTCGACCAGCCGGATTAAAAAGAACAACGGACCGGATGTGGGCCGCAGTTTGCCCACCCCTGGTTTACACCCTACATAGTGCACATATAAAGGGAATAAATACTCAAATAGCACGACGCCAATTTTAAACAGCCACGTCACCACAACCCAGGAAGTGAGGCATTCTCTCTAGGCTGGGTTGTACCAGCGCCTGCCCAAGTGAGTATATAAAAAATCCATTAAGATTTATTATCCCCCTATAGTTATTAAAATGTTATATTAATATTAAATAAAGATGTTGGGTGTGCTTGTTTTTCTGTATAACCCGAGATGTTGGCTCTTATTCAGAGTGACGTAACATTCTTATACTGTACAGCCGAGCAGTTGAGGGTTCAGGGTCCAATAGTGGTGATAGGGAATTAAACTTGGCTCACTTTGATGGTACTGTATTTAAATATCCTATTCACATCCCGCCACTCTATACATTTGCAATAAATTTTCCGACTCAGCTGTGGTCGTGGTGTGACATGTTGTATTTATCATGATGAAATTCCCTCTATGACTATGTTTGTGCAGGTTATAAATACAGTAGATTGCACAAGTCTTGTGTGACCACGTACTGTACTTTAAATGATTGTTTAATACGAGTACTAAAAAGTATAAAACGATCAGTATATTAAACTATGATGAAAATGTACTTAAACCACCAGAAAATAAAATTGCCTTCACAGCAAATATTATTTTTGCCAAGGTGCAGTATTGTATATAACTGTGTACTCATATCAGGTCTAAATCTTGATTAATGTTTGTACTAGTCAGGGCTGGGATGTGGCCTGACAGGTTAATAATGAAATTTTGCTGCACCTTTTGTCTTTCCAAAGTTGCCACGACTATTACTTCCATGCATGCATACATGCATGCATACATGCATGCATACATGCATGCATACATACATGCATATGTGTATGAATGTATACAAGTTGAAACTGCTGCATTAAAGTTATTAAAGCACACATTTCCATAGAATGTCTTTACATGCTGTTCCATTATGATTTACCACAAAATAAACTCCATGAGGGTTGGTGTGATGGAACTCAAGGGACATGCACAGAATCCTGACCTAAACCCAGGTTAACCCATTTGGGAACAGCTTGAACCATTGAACTTGAACTTCTTTGTGTTTAGTTTTTCTTCCACAAATTAATTTCCAACCACTTCTGGCCAAATGAACATCAATCCCCATGGCCACACTTTCTACGTTTTTCTAAAATAGTGGAGGTGCCTATGGTTTCTGAATGAGAGGTTTTATAATTGTGTGTGTGTGTAGATACTATTGATCATTATAGTGTAAAAATATGCAAGCTTTGACTGATTTAAAATGTTCGTGGTTGTGAGGAATCTGGAGGCATTGTTGATTACTATCAAAAGGAAGGTAGTGGAATGTGCATGGACTAAAAGCGATGAAAGAAAATGACTTGCATTTTTCATTTTTGTAGCCATGGCTCAGTATGAGGAAGTGTCCAAGAAGTCTGCACTCCATCCTAAACCAAAGGAGCTGACCTTGCATTATGGGACAGCAGGATTCCGCACCACTGCGAATCATTTGGACCATGTAATGTTTCGAATGGGCCTTTTGGCTACACTGAGGTCCAAAAAAACCAAGTCTACCATCGGCGTTATGGTCACTGCCTCCCACAATCCTGAGGTGGGAAGTGTTGCAATAGTAAATATATTGATAATTGTACTCACATTTTCCTGTATATATGTCTCCATCCTTTTCTTGCATTCCTTGTGTTCTCAGGAGGACAATGGTGTGAAGCTGATTGACCCAATGGGAGAGATGGTGACTCCAGCTTGGGAATGCTTGGCCACTCAACTAGCTAATGCAGAACAGGAAGATTTGTGCACTGTACTGAAGGATATAATTGAAAAAGAATCCATCAACATGAATGAAGCTGCAAGTGTTGCCATTGCTCGAGACACCAGGTATCTTGGTGCATACTTACATTGTGTTTCTTCTTCTTCTTATTATTATTATTAATAATAATATTTTAGTAGATTAAGCTTAAGTGTAGATGTGTACAAATTCGCTGGATATCCTTTGTCACTCAGGCCAAGCAGTGAGAGCCTGTCACAAGCTGTGTTGGATGGCGTTTCCTGTTTAGAAGGCCATAGTCTAGGTGTGTTTATGGATAAATAAATTTGACTTTTCTTTAACCCGAATAATTTTGTCCTTGACAACATTTAGATTGTTGAGACTTTAAATTTGAACTATGTAATATGTTAATCAGTATAATTTTATCCTTTGTTTGTGTCTGTATGCATTTATTGAAGACTTTGGCCTACTGACCACACCTCAACTGCACTTTATGGTCTTATGTCGCAACACCAATGGTTCCTATGGTACTGCTACAACACAAGGATATTATGAGAAACTTTCCAAGGCTTTCACTGAGCTCATTAAGAATGTAAGACTAATTTGTTGACAGAACAGGAATACTGTACAGTTTGAATGTAATACTTGTGATATATTTATATTTACTATACACTACACAGAAATGGACCAATCTGATCATTTTCTCAATGGCAGAAAATATGTATTTTTAATTTGAGAATTTCTCATTTTTGATTGGTGGAAAGCCAAGTCCTTGGTATTGTATCATTGCCATTGTATAAGTCAATTATTTCACTGTTGCCATCAGATAAATTGAATAATTGTTGAAATGACTGGAACACACAACAGTGTAACATGACAGTCTACATTGAAAAAAATTTAAATAAATGATAAAACCATTTTAGAATTCAGCATTCATATACTGTAATATAAAATTATGATAGGCTCACTTCGAAAGTTAAAATTTCTACTAAATAGAGCAACACTGTCCAAAATTTATACCGTATTTATTAGACAAAACTTTGAGTATACATGTGAGGTATGGGACGGGTGTTCGATTGAACAAGCCAACAGATTAGAAAAGTTACAGCTTGAAGCTGCGCATATTGTTACTGGACTGCCAAGATACGCTTCTTCTCAATCACTATATTTTGAAACAGACTGGGAATTGCTGTCTGAAAGAAGGCGTGTCCGTAAATTAATGTTATTTTATAAGATACACAAACGTCTTACTCCAACGTTTCTCTGTGATCTACTACCTCCAGTAGTAGCGAACAGAACGAACTATCCATTAAGAACTAGCCATGATTATAGTATACCTCGTACACGATTATAATATTCAACACTTTCATTTTTTTCCATCAACAGTTAAATTGTGGAATGATATCCCACGAGGAACCAGCGACAGCAATTCTGTAGTTTCATTTAGATCAGCGATTTGTCTTAAACCAAAATGTGCACCGGTATATTTTTCATACCGGAAAAGGAAGTTAAATATTTTACACACAAGATTAAGATATATGTCGAGTTCACTTGATTATGATTTATTTAGAATTAATGTAAAGGATGATGCACGCTGTCAGTGTGGCCACAAGTGTGAGAATGTTTTTCACTATTTTCTAGAATGTCCCTTATATAATTTTCAACGTGAACAAATGTTAAAAACTTTGGAGCACATTGTCCATCAAAGAGCACCAATCGATATTAATCTCATTTTAAATGACAATGCAGATTACTCTCTTAGAGAAAACCAGAATGTTTTCAAATGTGTACAAATATTTATTTGTAATACTAAACGATTCCTTTAATTCTTTTGTATATATCCTTCCCTTGTCAGTATTTTGCTGTATATTTTGTAATATAATTACTGCAACTACCTGGAGAGGGCTTTATTAAGTTGGATAACTTGTGCCCAATCCATTTCATGTTTGAATAAAATGTTTTAATCTAAATATAAAATTATTCTGTATTTGGCAGATGGCAACTCCTGAAGTGAATAATTATTCGCTATCATAGTTAGTTTCATTCAATAATTGCTTATTATCTGAAGAGAATGATTCTCGAATCAGAACAAATGACAAATTGTTCTGTGTGATTCTGATTGATTCTGTGTGATCTGAAGTGATTATGAAATTCTAAGAATTCAACTCTAGGACATCCCAGAAAATACAAAAAAGTCACATTATGGCCATGTTATTAATTGCATTTTGGAGTAATTTTTAAAAGATGGCATCATGAAATACACATGTGTATTGCAGTGGAGCAGGTGGTGTGCTCACAATCAGGTTTAGAGCTATTTAAGAAACTGATAATAATACGGGCACAGAAAAACAGCACTAGAGGATAGCTATTGGAGTAAGTGCAAACAAAATTAAATAAAGTCTAAATTCAGCCTATTTTATCTTGACCAACTCATGCCATCACATATCTGAACTTATATCGCAGGCCTCAAAATGCACTGATGCCAAAAAGACACTGCTGTTGGATGGAGCTAATGGAATTGGAGCCTTGAAGATGAGAGAAATGAAGGGGTTTCTCAAGTCTGAGCTGGAGGTGGAGGTCTGTAATGATGGCAGCAATGGAAGACTTAATTATCAGTGTGGAGCGGACTATGTGAAAGTGCAGCAAAAACCTCCCAAAGGTATATGACAGTGTTTCTTCTTCTTTTCCTTTCGGCTTTTCCCTTCAGGGGTCGCCACAGCGAATCATCTGCCTCCATCTCACCCTATCCTTTGCATCTTCTTCTCTTACACCAACGACCTTCATGTCCTCCTTTACCACATCCATGAATCGTCTCTTTGGTCTTCCTCTAGGCCTTTTGCCTGGTAGTTCCAGCCTCAGCATCCTATTACCAATATACTCACTATCCCTCCTCTGTACATGTCCAAACCATCTCAATCTAGCCTCTCTGACTTTGTCTCCAAAACGTCTTACATGTGCTGTCCCTCTGACGTGCTCATTCCTAATCCTATCCATCCTCGTTACTCCCAAAGAGAACCTCAACATTTTCATCTCTGCTACCTCCAACTCTGCCTCCTGTCTTTTCCCCAGGGCCACTGTTTCTAACCCATACAGCATCGTTGGCCTCAACACCGCTTTTGTACACTTTTCCTTTCATTTTTGCCGATACCCTCCTATCACACATCACACCGGACACTTTTCTCCAACCATTCCAACCTGCCTGCACACGCTTCTTGACCTCTTTTCCACACTCTCCATTGCTCTGGATTGTTGAGCCTAAGTACTTAAAATCCTCCACCTTTCTTATCTCTGCTCCCTGTAATCTCACCGTTCCTCTTTGGTCCTTGGCATTCATGCACATGTATTCTGTCTTACTGAGGCTAATCTTCATTCCCCTCCTTTCCAGGGCATACCTCCACCTCTCTAGATTTTCCTGCACTTGTTCTCTGCTCTCACTACAGATTATATGTATATATGTATATTATATGTAGTATATGACAGTGTTTAGTACCGATTAAAGAAATATATGTAGCCTTAACCTAATACTTGGTAATATCTTGGAGATAGAAATAGTTTGATTGCATAACAGCATTCCATCTTTTTGGGTCGGAGTTTATTAACATGGCAGGTTTTTTTAACCAACTGTTCCTTGCAAAAGTGCTGAAAGTCTGTCAAATTCCAAGAGATTTCCCATGTACTGCCCTCTTCCGACTTAGATTCAAGTCTTCCCATCGATTCAGGTCTGGATTACTTTCAACTTTAGTCTATTAGCAGAGGTTTGGCATTTTTGTGCGAGTTATTTGGTTTGAAGCTGTTTGTGAATAAAGTTTCAGCTCCATATGAACACATACAGCCAAAACCATGATGCTGCCACCACCGTGTTTCACCATGTATAAAGTGATCTTTTTAGTGATATGTTCTGATGTTTTTGCACCTTTTGGAATTGTAGCCAAAAAAGTTTTTACACTTCATTCATTTTTATTTTTCCCCTCTAAAAGATTTCAGTTTAATTGTACAGATTACAGTATACATATCATTAAAGGAGATGCTACATAATGTGTATTTTCCTGGTATTGAAATCGTACACATATCAGAAACCTGATCAAATTAAATTAAATGTTGTAGGTTAACACAAGTGAAAACAAAATTCTTGGAGCCACACTGTGAATTGAATCCACTGTAGTATCTACCTTGGCCCATGCAGCTAGCCTGGCTCCTCCATTATGTCGGTACATTTTGTGTAAGATTGCTTACAGTTCCACAAACAAATCAACAGCACCAAAAACAAAACCTCCTTGCCACACATAAAGTAAAATTCAAAGAATTGATATTTTCATGTTAATCTAAACCAGGGAATATCACTAGTTCAGATAGAATAGGCTGTCCTACCTTTTATGAAGTGTGTGTAATATATTTGGATCGTTCAAGCACTGTAGTATATTCTCAGGGTTTCGTACTATTCATGAAGGTTTATACATCTCTCTCTCTCTCTGTTTAATTTAACTCTCTGTAGGTATGTGTATGGAGCCAGGTCAGCGCTGCTGCTCCTTTGATGGTGATGCGGATCGTATTGTTTACTATTACAAGGACTCCGCTGGATGTTTCCATCTATTAGATGGAGATAAAATTGCTACTCTGATTAGCACATACCTCAAGGAGCTTTTGACACAGGTAGAAAACACACATGTTTATACATATACTCTGAATGCACTCTCCAGGTTTTTTTCCCCTCAGCTGATTCTAATATTGCTCACTGATTTTACAGATCATTTGTTCCTTTTATGAATGAACTAGATGGGGAATTTTACATGTGACAGTTGTATAACTACTGTAGAAGTTCATGACTTGGCAGTGCTCTTAGTAGCAGAAAAACCCGAAAATATCTACATCTCACTATGATGTGCTCATACGAATGTGCTGTGTTTTTGCATGTACGTATGTTTGTGTAGGCAGGGCTGAATCTGCAGGTGGCTGTTATTCAAACAGCATATGCCAATGGGAATTCTACACATTACCTGGAACATGTCATGAAGGTTGGAGCTGGTATTCGTAGTATATTACTATTATAATTGGTGTTAGTATGGTGTAATATATTGTTCTCTTTCACTATACTTGCGAGTACAAAATATTTAATCTCTTTCACTCTAAGGTTACAGTGTGCTGTACAAAGACAGGGGTGAAGCATCTCCATCACGCAGCTCAGGACTTTGACATTGGTGTTTATTTTGAAGCCAATGGCCATGGAACAGTAAGCACAGATTACATAGACTAGAGAAATCTTAATGGAAAAATAAGCAATGCAACAAAACTCACTTTTAAAATGTACTTCCTTCTATATTTAAGGTTCTTTTCAGTAAAACGGCAGAGGAAAAAATTCAGAAGCTAGCCAAAGACTTGAATGCAAATGATGAGGAGAAACATGCGGCAAAGCTTCTGGAAAGCACTGTGAACCTCATCAACCAGGTTCAACCACCACATCTTCATCAGCTGTTTATTTTATTATAGATTCAGAATACACCCAAGAACTCAAATGACCACATCTTTTATGTATTATTATTATTATTATTATTATTATATAAATGCTTGAATAGCGCATTATTCATACAAGCATATGCTCAATGCGCATAAGAATATTGCATTGTTCTATCCTTTTGATGCTGAGCGCCAAGCAGGAAGCAACAACTCCCACATTTTAATGTCTTATGGTATGACGGGGCCGGACTCGAACTCCCGGAGGATAAAGCGGACGCTCTACCAACTGAGCTAAATCCCCGGTGTATTACTGTTGCATCCACTCTTAGTAGGTCCACTCGATAAATTGATGAGTTAATGCTGATAAGTATTAGCTTTTAAAAAGACAAATGAATGAAAATTAAACTGGAGTGACTCATGAAATGCAAGGTACCCCCTCCCCCCCATGCAGTGACAACCATTGACAGTAGAGCTTGAACCCCCAACCTTAGGCTCAGCAATCCCCCCCAAAATAATATAATTTGTAGGGAATTACAAATCTCATTTACCATTATTGATGCCAAAAACTCCTTATCAGTTTGGCTCTGCTGACTATTATGACTGTCTCTCACTGAATGTATATATAATTTATGAGATGGCTATATAATCTAAATTTAAAGAGTGTTGGACTTGTGGTTCATATTTGTTTCTGGTACAAATATTTATAATGAAATTAATGCTAATATATTCATTTACTTGTCTGATTTCTGCGAAAGGCTACAGGTGACGCCATATCAGATATGCTGTTAATCGAAGCAGTGCTGGCTATCAGAGGCATGACAGTTCAAGAATGGGATACCATGTACATGGACCTGCCCAATCGGCAGCTCAAAGTCAAGGTCTTTTTGTGTCTCTTATCAGCATTTTCTCTTTGGCTTCTTCATCTTCTTAATCCGAGTTCGGGTCGTGGGGGAAGCTGCCTAAGCAATCAGGTCCAGACTCCCCTCACCCCACCCACTTCCTCCAGCTCTTCTGGGGAGACACTGAGGTGTTCCCAGACTAGCTGAGAGAAATAATCACCTCCGGCGTGTTCTAGGTTGACCCCAGGGTCTCTTCCTGATTGGACATGCCCAAAACCCGTTACCAGGGAGGCATTCTAACCAGACACCGAGCCACCTCAACTGGTTCCTCTCAATGCGCAGTTCTACTCCGAGCTCTCCCCGGATGGCTGAGCTTCTCAACCCATCTCTAATGGTACCTGGCGAAGGAAGCTCATTTCAGCCACTTGTATCCACGATCTTGTTATTTCGGTCACCACCCAACGCTTGTGGCCATAGGTGATGGTTGGAATATAGATCCACTGTTAAATTGAGAGCCTTGCCTTGCAGCTCAGCTCCCTCTTCACCTCGACGGACTGGTACAGGCTCCGCTTTATAGCAGAGGCTGCAGCAATCGGCCTGTCGATCTCCTGCTCCATCCTTCCCTCACTCATGAACAAGACCCCGAGATATTTGAACTCCTCCACTCGGGGCAGGACCTCATTCCCGACCCGGAGGGAGCATTCCACCATTTTCTGACAGAACCATGACCTCGGACTTGGAGGTGCTAATTCTCATCCTGGCCACTTTGCACTCAGCAGTGTTGCAGAGGCATGTCAACCAAGGCATTCCTCCAACATCCAGAGCCCTGAGATATTCAAGGCCGATCTCATCTACCCCCGGAGCCTGAGCACCGAGCAGCTTTTTGACTACATCAGTGACCTCAGCTCCAGTGATGGGCAGACCCCCACCCAAACTTCTAGGGTCTTCCTCCTCTATGGAGTGCATGCTGGTGGTATTCAGGAGGTCCTCGAAGTATTCCTTCCACCTCCTGACAACATCCTCAGTCGAAGTGAGCAGCTCCCCACTTCCACTGTAAACAGTATTTGTGGAGAACTGCTCTCCCCCTGAGGCGTCAGATGGTGGTCCAGAACCTTTTTGAGGTCAACTGATAATCGTTCTCCAGGCCCTCACCAAACTCCTCCCACACTCGAGATTTTGCAAGTGGACAGCTCGGTCTGCAGCATGTTTATGCTGTATTGCCGAGGTGGTAGCCCAAACATATTTGGCTTCATTCCAGCCTTAGAGTGCCCGTTGGTTGGTATTTTCTGTTTTTCCAGGTATGCTCGTCAACAAATAACATTTAAATGTGGAAAAGACCATGTATAGAGTTCCTTAAAGATCAGTTTGCATCCTATCAACATGAATGAATTTGCTAATTTTTAAATTGTATACATATTGTTAATTTGTCTTTTATTATTTTATTTTTATTAGTCTTGTGATCCCTGTAGGTAAAGATGTTTATCCATAAATTATTTAATTTCTTCCTGAATGCTGATGTATGACCCCGTTTTGTCCACCACAGGTAGCAGACAGGCGTGTGATTGAAACAACGGATGCAGAGCGTCGTGCAGTAACACCAGCTGGATTGCAAGATTCTATCGATGCTCTGGTCAAGAAGTATAAACAAGCCAGGGCTTTTGTCCGACCCTCTGGAACGGAGGACGTTGTTCGAGTGTATGCTGAAGCTGACACACAGGTACACTTCATATGTACACACCTCTAATCTCATCATTGCACAATCATCATTTTCTGCTTTGTATCATAAAGGTTTTATAAAACTGTGTGTTCCTGTCTACAGGAAAATGTAGATGCCTTGGCACATCTTGTAAGTCTGGCTGTATATCGACTGGCGGGAGGAGTTGGTGATGAGCCGAAGCCTTTGAAGTGATGCTGAGATTAAACACTAGATTTTATAAAATACAGATTTGCTCTGATTGAACACTACATTTATCCGTTGAACTTTGGACAGTGTTTGTATGGAATGAGGAATGTTGTTGTATAAAAAGGTGTTATTTTTCACAAAAAGATCATTAAATAAAAGAAAGTGGTATGATAATTTCTTCTGATTACTCTTGGTCACAAGAAACAACTTTGTCCAAGTCATGATAAATAATAATACTATATTAATAAAATTGATGATGATAAAGGCAACCCAAGAATAATCTTATGATATTCAGGAAAAGATGCTTTGCAGTAATATTTATTTTGTATGCATGTGGCTGAACAAAACTAGAAGCAACATCAGAGGTTAAAAGCTAGATTACAGGGCATTAGCACTTTAGCAGATGAGCAACATGAGATGGGTTTTATATGGGATATGAGTGTTACATCTCTAATGCAGTTCTTCTTTCCTTCCAGTTACCAGGTAGAACGTGAATAAGCTTTGTAAAGATCTTGTATCAGAATTGTAAAGAACTAATTATATCTAAATGATATCCAGATAATTCTCGTTCCTGGTGGAGGAGAGAAATGAAAAATTGTAGCGAGATATCCTGCTAGGTCATATGGTTTCCTGGCATGATGTTGGCCTACTCCTCTGTCTCATCTGCTGCTCCGGAGATGGTAATGGTGCGCTCCTGTGTATCACTCTGAATGACGTCTTCATCTGTCTTAACTGTTCTAAACAAAGGTCAATAGTGTCATGAAATGCTCTGGCAGAATTTCAGCATAATGCCATACTTATTAGTGATTAAAAAAAAAAGAGCAAGTATATGTACACTACCATACAGAAATTTTGACAGATTGGCACTATTTGATTGGTTTACTCTGTCGGGATAATATGAGTTATCAACCTCTCAAATTCAGGGTAATGCTTGAATCAATTATAAAGGTAAAAAATTTCACAAAAATCTAATTTTTTCCCACTCTAACCACTATGCCACCAACCCCACATAAATAGTTGTTACATAGACATTATTATTTACATGATTTATGACTTCTTAACATGCAAACAATACACAAGCTCTGCATTCATTTTAAGTTGTGTTTGTGTTAACTATGGATACTTTTACCTGATGAGGACGGTCTTCCTCTCTGTGACTTCCACGGCCTGCTCATGGGAGAACTCCTCTGTGGTTTCCTTCTGGCCACTGGAAGATGCTGGCAATCTGGAGGACAATGTAGTTGCTCCACCAGTCCCATCACCCAAGGCTCCACTCACCCTCACCCCAGAGGTGCTAAACCTCATCAGGGACATGCCTTGCACCATTACCCCTAGTCTGGTGTCCTCACCTTCGATCAACTTCCTGAAGAAGTAAAAAAAGGCACTGATTTACTCTGGCGACAACAAAATTTTTTTAATAATGATAAGTCAAAACATCAGTAAAGGATATTCTTGATTTGTTTATTACAGTATATAAAAATGTAGTTGAAATTTTGTATAAATAACTTGAATCATGATTAATGTTTTAAACTATAACCCCAGTAAAATCCTTCAGTAGCAACACATTACCTGTAGGTAGCGATCTCGATCTCAAGAGCCATCTTCACATTGAGGAGACTCTGATATTCCTTCAGCAGCTGAGTGATCTTCTCCTTCACCATCTTCATATCCAGCTTCAGCGCCTCAACACGAGCCTAGAAAAAAACCACAATGTACCTCTGTTGTCATCAGTAAACCTTAACATATTTTGTTCTCACAATTTTTTTTTTTAATTATTTTAATTAAATTTAAATTATCCTCACCTGTAAGTCTTCTTCTGTTTTCCTGTATTTATCCTGGTTATCACGAATCTGAGCCAACAAAGTCTCGTACCTGGTGTTCAGGGCATCCAGCTCTCGCTGCTTATTCTGAATCTATAAACATACCCGCACACACAAATTGAAATTTGAATAAATTTACAAAATGTATCAATGAGCAAATGTAGTAATGTAGGTTTGCTAACATCCTTCTTGTAGTTCACAACTTCTTCCCTGATTCCTCGGACAGATTCCACGTGTCGCGTTGACGCCGTGTTCAAATCTTGGAATTTCGTCTTATACCAGGTGTCCATTTCCTGATGAACATCAAGTGATCATTAAAGGGTTAAACAAACATAGAAACAAAAAAAAAAAAAAATGAAATAATGTGAGATTACTTATTCTGGAAAATGAAGAAAGGAAGAGGACTTTTATTTACACGCGATTTTTTATAGTAGGTAATATTTACATAATCATTTCCTCTGTGAAATTAAACGTTAATGGTTTAATAATGAAGACAAACACTGTATCAAGTATAAATACAGCCTCGCCACGACCCTACTCAGGATTATTGCAGTTTAAAAAAATGAACGATTGTATAGTACATTCAGTCCATATGTGTAGTAATCATTGTCTACCTGCAGGTTCCGTGCAGCGATGCTATCGTACTGGGTCTGGATCTCTTTGAGAGCGGATGAGAAGTCAGGAAGAGTGAAGGCCACATCGACTTTAGCCACTGTTTGATAAATCTGTGCCATCAGTTCTTCGATTTCCTGAACAATTGTGACATGATATTTTAAAATAGGTAAAGTAGCCACATAAAGTAATCTTAATGTAGAATATTAATTTTAATATTCTTTTAATTATTTATTTATTTACAGTCTGAAAATAAATGAAAGAATAACTCAATTTACACACACAGAATAAAATTGTAGACCATGTTTTTTAATTTCCTCTGTCTGTCTATCTGTATTCCCATTTTGCACCACTGGTTTCTGCAGGAAGATATAATTTCTCCCATGTGACTTGGCCTGGTGGTAAAGGGCTCTGGATCGCTGACTCTAAGGTTGGGGGTTTGAATCCTACTCTCCACAAGGTTGTTACTGTCCCTCCCCCAGTGCAGCTAACTGGGTTATCAAAGGCGGGCCATGTCTCTCACTATCTATGGTGAGAGGCATGTAAAAGAACCATTGCTGACTTTCGTAAAGAATAGCTGCATAGCCGTCAGCGTGTTTCTGAACCTTGCTAAAGGGTTGTGTCAGGAAGGGCATCTGACGCAAAAACCTATGCAAATCAAACGTGCGAATCAGGTGATTTACTGTCGTGACCCCTGAAAAAGGGAAAAGCTGAATTGAAAAAGAAGAAGAAAAAGAAGAAAAAGAAGAAGAAGAAGCAGAAGAAGAAGAAGCAGAAGAAGAAAAAGAAGAAGTGACTTGCCATGATAAAATCATCCATTCATTGTCACATTCACACTTATGGGCAATTTAGACAGCCATTCAACTTAATGTGCATATCTTTGGAATGTGGGAGAAAACCAGAATACCTGGAGGAAACCTGCACAACAAGAACACTCCACCCAGAGCTGCCCTTGCCAGGAATGGTGCTTGAACTGAGAAACTTCTTGGTATGAAGTGAGGATGCTAACCGCTTTGCCAACCCCACCCCGAAGTCCCCTGTATAGCAATATGAAGAGATGACAAAAGAGATACTCCACTGAGTAGTACCTAATCACTCAGTGGAAATAAGCTTTTGTCATTGCATTATATTGCTATAAATACTGTATTGTATATATATATATATATATATATATATATATATATATATATATATATATATATATATATATATATAGTCATAAAGCTAATTATTCACAACCCCAATACAGTACTTACATATGATCAAGATAAAAAAAACATCATCGAATTCTGGTCCATGCTGAGTATGCACCCTTTTAGATTATGTTTTGAGGACAGCAGCCTACAAGCCCCCACTTTCAAAACTTTAAAATGTAAGCCCACTAGCCTTTTTTCTCCTTCTAGCATGCTGGTAATATGTCAGATATTAACATGGTAGCTCATATAAAAACTGAAAATCAGTGTGTAATTAGAACCACAGTACCTGTTTGTGAATCCTCTGAAGGAACTCCATCTCTACCTCCAGGTTCTCCAACTGTTTCTCCAGAGCAATACGGGCAGCAGTGGCAGCATCAACATCCTGACAGACAAAACAACAATACATCACACTTTATTTATTGAAAGAATTTTGTAATTTACACTTATTTGACGATCAGACCATACCATTTTAATTCCTTAAGAGTTTGATAAAACATTTGTTACGTTTCATGTCATACTGTGAAATAAAATTATTAAACTGAATCAAATTCAAGCGAGAAACAGGCATTGTACATTTAAAAAAATCAGATCAACAGTCAAGGCACTTCTCAACTCACAGGCTTGAAAGCTTCAATGTCCTGTTCAGCCTTTCTCCTAGCTTCCAATGCCTCTTCATACTTGGCCTTGACCATGTCCAGCTGCGCCACCATAGCCTCTTTGGCAGCGATAGCAAAGTCCTTCAGGAAAGAGTTGCATTTTATTACAATTAAACACACTGAATAACTTACCCAGAGTTGTCTTTTGTGTTCTTTGCTTACCCTCTGGACTCTCATCTGATCAGCAACCTGGCGTAGCTCTCTCAACTGCTGTTCATACATCATGCGCAAGCCCGAAGGCTTCACATAACGGTCCTTCAAGGCTTCTATCTCAGTCTCAAGCAATTTATTTTGCTGCTCCAGGGAGCGCACCTACGAATAAATGCTCTCATTTAAGTACAGGAGAACAACAGGGAGATGGGAGTGGAGAAAATAGTAACCAAACACATGTTACCTTCTCAATGTAGATAGCTAGCCGGTCATTGAGGGAGATCATCTCTTGTCTCTCACTTGTACGTGTGGTCAAGTAGTCCTGATTGGCAGCAGAAGCCGCTTCAAAATCCAATGCACCTCCAAGACCCATACCGGCACACAGAGCACTCATACTCACACTGCTGAAAGAGTATAGCAAACACAATAAGTAATATATACTTAAAGACACAGCCAGGGCAGTGGTGGCTAGTGGTATAGGTGCTGGATCACTGATTCTAAGGTTGGGGGTTCAAGTCCCACTCACCACAGGTTGTCAACCCCCCCCATTGCTAACTGGGTTATCAAAGGCCGGCAATGTCTCTCAATGTCTATGGTGTGGGTCTGTAAAAGAACCATTGCTGACTTTCGACAAGAGTAGGCTGCAAAGCCGTCAGCGTGTTTCCAACATGTGATGGCCTGGCGAGCTGTCCAGGGTGTACTCTACCCTCGCCTGGAGTCGGCTGGGATGGGTGCTAACCTCCCCGCAACCCTAATTAGGATTAAGCGGTTCCAGAAAATGAACTGATGAACAGACATGGCCAACAATAGATCAGGAGTACAGTATATAGAATAGAGTAGATATATCTTTATAGCTGTATGGTTTAAGACTAGAGTCAAACAGAATGGGGAGAGAGCAGAGTACAGTAGGGGGAGTAGAGAGAGAGAGAAAAATAGAGAAATATAGAGTGGGCTGAGAGTAATGTATAGTTGAGTAAAGAAGACTAAGAGTAGAGAGTAGGGCAGAGTATGGCAGTGTATAGGGCACTGATGTCTCGGTGGGTCAAGGCTCTGGGTTACGGCTTTTGGGATTCGAACCTCATCCATGAAGCCCTCCGATGCCCATCGAGCCCCTACAGTGATGGAAAAAGATGTACGAAGAAGCACCTAGCCATCCTTGCTCTACTCTGACAGTAAAGAGTAGACTAGAGGAATACAACATGAGGATGAATGAACATTCTTTGGAATATTTAAAAACAAAGAAATTCATTACCAGTTTTTAAAAATAATGCATTCAGTACTATTTTTATTTTTTTGGTTGATTCTTCCATTTCCATTAACTGAGTGAAATTCAGTGGGTTTTAAAGTGTTGATAAGATTAGAGAAAAAATAGTGACGTTACCCGGTGAGGCGCGCGCTGCGGGTCCCGGACTGAGTCAAACGCGCATTGCGGGTATAGCTGGCAGACCGGTGGCGGGTTTCGCGTCTGCGTGGACTCGGACTGGAGACCCGTATGTGGCAGGTGGAGGAAGAGGAGGCAAGAGCTCCTTCAAAGTGCCTCCGGTATGAAGAGATGCGCTCCGGGCTGCGACTCATGGCTGGAATTTCCCTTCACTCTGCTGCGCTGGAGATCAAAACAGATGGAATCGTTTTGTGTTGCTCCTCAGTCACGGTGAGGTTTATATACCTTCTAGAGCCAGGATAAGGAATGTTGAGTCTCTGTTTCACACCGAGACCAACCACTCAGCCATCTGACACACTGTCGCGAATAAGATTACTCCCTGCTAGAAATAGACGGAATAACTGGCATCACAATGACAGATGTGCTGTGCGTTCCATCTCGAAACTGGCAGTGAGATATGGTCAAAGGTTTGAGGACATCTGATCATCTCACCCATTTGTTGTTGAATACGTTGTTCTGCTATTCTGGGAAGTCTTTTCACTAGATTTGGGGGCCTGACTGTGGGAATTTTTGATCATTCAACTTCAAATACTTAACTGTTCTAGTTTCAAATAGGGTTCAGATTCTTCAACTCTTCAACTCCAAAATTACCATGTCTTCATGGAACGCAGCTTTACATGCTAGAACAGACTTGGGTTTGAGTCAAAGGGAATTGCAATGATCTAAAAGCATTGTACAAACAACTGTGTACTTTAACAATGTGGCAACAGTGTGGAAAAGAACCACATGTGATGGTTAGGAGTGATTGAACTTTTACTTCATCTTCTTCTTCTTCTTCATCATCATCATCATCATCATCAACAACAACAACAACAATGGTGAACAGTGGTGGCCTGGTGGTAAGGTGCTGCTTACTAATTCCAAGATTTGGGGTTCAAGCCTCACTCTCAATGAGTTGTCACTTTCCCCCAGTGCAACTAACTGTGTGATCAAAGGCCAACCATGTCTCTCACTGTCCATGCTGAGGGACATGTAAAAGAACTATTGTTGGTTTTCGTCAAGAGCAAGCTGCATAGCTGTCAGCATGTTTCTGTCCTGTGATGGCCTTGTGAGCTCTCCAGGGTGTACCCTTGCCCTGTATCATGAAAGTGGTTTAGAAAATGAATTAATAATTATTAGTATATAGCTATCTGTTAAAAATGCAGGTGTAAACAGCAGTGTGTACCTTGTATCATTATACGGTCATTCATTTTCTGAACCATTTAATCCTAATTGGAGTCACAGGGAGGCTGTTGCCCAATGCAGCCATGAGGTGGGGGGGGCACTAACCAGTATCTCTCCCCCTCATGCCGGTCCCAAGCCCGGAGAAATGCAGAGGGTTGTGTCAGGAAGGGCATCCGACGTAAAACCAATGCCAAACTTTTATGATGCAAATCAGAAGTATTACCCCCATACCGGATCGGTCGAGGCCCGGGTTAACAACGACCGCCATCAGTGCTGTCAATCAACAGGGTGCTGAGGGAAATTGGACTACTGTTGGTTGAAGGCGTCGAAGAAGGAGAGGTGGGAGGCGTGTCCGTAGGCAGAGAGAGAAGAGGAAAGGCATGAGTCTAGGACTGAGAGTGGGGACTTTGAATGTTGGAACTATGCAAAGAAAAGGTAGAGAGCTGGATGACATGATGCAGAGGAGGAAGGTGGACATACTGTGTGTTCAGGAGACCAGGTGGAAAGGTAGCAAAGCTAAAGGTTTAGGAGCAGGGTTTAAGCTATTTTATCATGGTGTGGATGGGAAGAGAAATGGAGTAGGAGTCATCTTGAAGGAGGGGTTTGTCAGGAATGTTCTAGAAGTGAAAAGAGTGTCAGACAGAGTGATGAGTCTCAAGTTAGAAATTGAAGGTGTAATGCTCAATGTTGTTAGTGCTTATGCCCCACAGGCAGGATGTGAGCTAGAAGAGAAGGAGAGATTCTGGAGTGACTTAGATGAAGTGATGCAGAGTATCCCCAGAGGTGAAAGAGTGGTCATTGGTGTAGACTTCAATGGACATGTTGGTGCAGGCAACAGAGGGGACGAGGAAGTGATGGGAGGGTTTGGTATCCAGGACAGGAACACAGAAGGACAGATGTTGATAGATTTTGCAAAAAGGATGGAAATGGCTGTGGTGAATACTTTCTTCCAGAAGAAACAGGAGCATAGGGTGACTTATAAAAGCGGAGGTAGGAGCACACAGGTAGACTACATCTTGTGTAGGCGATGTAATTTGAAGGAAGTCAGTGACTGCAAAGTAGTAGTGGGTGAGAGTGTTGCCAAACAGCATAGGATGGTGGTATGCAGGATGACGCTGATGGTGAGGAAGGTGAAGAAGGCAAAGGCAGAGCAGAAGACAAAGTGGTGGAAGTTGAAAAAGGAAGAGTGTCGTGTTGTCTTCAAAGAGGAGTTGAAACAGGCTTTGGGTGGCCAGGAAGTGCTTCCAAATGACTGGACAACCACAGCAAATGTGATCAGGGACACAGGTAGGAGAGTACTTGGTGTGTCCTCTGGAAGGAAAGTAGATAAGGAGACTTGGTGGTGGAATGAGGAAGTGCAGGAGTGTGTACAAAGGAAGAGGTTCGCTAAGAAAAAGTGGGACATAGAGAGGACCGAAGAGAGTAAACAGGAGTACAGGGAAACACAGCGTAAGGTGAAAGTAGCAGTGGCTAAGGCCAAACAGAGGGCGTATGATGACTTGTACGATAGGATGGACAGTAAAGAGGGAGAAAATGATCTATACAGGTTGACACAGCAGAGAAATAGAGATGGGAAGGACGTGCAGCAAGTTAGATTGATAAAAGACAAAGAGGCAAATGTATTGACTGATGACAGAAGTGTGCTGGGAAGATGAAAAGAGTACTTTGAAGAGCTGATGAATGAGGAAAATGAGAGAAAAAAAAGAGTACAAGAGGTGACCATTGAGGAGCAGGATGTAGCAAAGATCAGTAAGGGTGAAATGAGAAGGGCATTGAAGAGGATGAAGAATGGAAAGGCAGTTGGTCCTGATGATATACCTGTGGAGGTATGGAAGTGTCTAGGAGAGATAGCAATAGATTTTCTGACAAGAACATTCAACAAGGTCCTAGAAAATGAGCAGATGCTGGAGGAGTGGAGGAGAAGTGTGCTGGTGCCCATTTTTAAGAACAAGGGGGATGTGCAGAGTTGCGGCAACGACAGAGGGATAAAGTTGATGAGCCATACGATGAAGTTATGGGAAAGAATAGTGGAAGCTAGACTAAGGGCAGAAGTCACCATTTGTGAACAACAGTTTGGTTTCATGCCAAGAAACAGTACCACAGATGCAATGTTTGCTTTGAGGATGTTAATAGAGAAGTACAGAGAAGGTCAGAGGGAGCTACATTGTGCCTTTGTTGATCTGGAAAAAGCATATGACAGGGTGCCAAGAGAAGAACTGTGGTATTGCATGAGGAAGTCTGGAGTGGCAGAGAAGTATGTTAGAGTGGTGCAGGACATGTATGAGAGATGTAAGACAGTGGTGAGGTGTGCTGTCGGTGTGACAGAAGAGTTCAAGGTGGAGGTGGGACTGCATCAAGGGTCAGCTCTCAGCCCCTTCTTGTTTGCTATGGTGATGGACAGGCTGACAGACGAGGTGAGACAAGAATCTCCATGGACTATGATGTTTGCAGATGACATTGTGATCTGTAGTGAGAGCAGAGAACAAGTGCAGGAGAGAGGTGGAGGTATGCCCTGGAAAGGAGAGGAATGAAGGTTAACCTCAGAAAATCAGAATACATGTGTGTGAATGAGAAGGACCCAGGAGGAACGGTGATGTTACAGGGAGCAGAGATAACGAAGATGGAGGATTTTAAGTACTTAGGCTCAACAATCCAGAGCAATGGAGAGTGTGGAAAAGAGGTGAAGAAGCGTGTGCAGGCAGTCTGGAATGGTTGGAGAAAAGTGTCCGGTGTGATGTGTGATAGGAGAGTGTCAGCAAGAATGAAAGGAAAAGTGTACAAGACGGTGGTGAGGCCAGTGATGCTGTATGGCTTAGAAACAGTGGCGCTGAGTAAAAGGCAGGAGGCAGAGCTGGAGGTCGCGGAGATGAAAATGTTGAGGTTCTCTCTGGGAGTAACGAGGATGGATAGGATCAGAAATGAGTATATCAGAGGGACAGCCCATGTAAGATGTTTTGGTGACAAAGTCAGAGAGGCTAGATTGAGATGGTTTGGACATGTACAGAGGAGGGATAGTGAGTATATTGGCAGTAGGATGCTGAGGTTGGAACTACCAGGCAGAAGGCCTCGAGGAAGACCAAAGAAGAGATTTATGGATGTGGTGAAGGAAGACATGAAGGTCGTTGGAGTCAGAAAAGAAGATGCAGAGGACAGGGTGAGATGGAGGCGGATGATTTGCTGTGGCGACCCCTGAAGGGAGCAGCCGAAAGTAAAAGAAGAAGAAGAAGAAGGGAGGCCGTTGCCCACCTTGGCCAACTCTGGGTGAGGTGAACAGCTTTCCAGGCCATCCTTACCTTAACCTTAATTCTCTCAGTGCCAGGAGGCACATAAGGCTTGAACAGCACTCCTCCATTGGGGCCGATTTGCAGCTGCATGCATGCCGAGTTCCACGAGGTCCACCCAGCAATGGTTCTCTCCATCTCAACCATTCTTCACCATGTTGTTTTTGGGTGGCCCCTCTTCCTTCGTCCTTCTGGTGCCCACTCTAGGGCCATAGAACAGTCAGCCCGCGGGTCCTTTCTCAGGACATGGCCAATCCAGTTCCATCTCCGTCTTTTCACCTCCTCACTGATCTTCTTTTGATCTTCTCTGCCCTTGCCATCTCAAGGATTGTCTGGTTGGAGATGTGCTGTTGCCATCTGATCTTGAAGATCCTTCTGAGACACTTGCTCTGGAAAGTGTCTAGTTTTCCTTCTTCTCCTTTTGTAAGCTTCCAGGTCTCACATCCATACAGTAGCACTGACAATACTAGGCTCCTAAAGAGTGAAGTTTTCGTACTTCTGCCGATATCTCTGGCTTGCCAGATTCTCGAGAGTCATTTGAATTGGGCGTTCGCCAGGGCCACTCTTTTTCTGATGTCTGCTGAGCTTCCACCATCATTGGCTACATTAGCTCCTCGATACGTGAAACTCTCCACCTCCTCTACTTCTCTATCTCTGACCTTCAATTTTTCTTCACTCCTGCTGTTGACTTTCAGGACTTTGCACTTCCTGTCATTCATCTTCAGCCCAACTTTAGCAGCATTCTCTTCCAGCTTGGCTGGCTTCTGTTGTAAATGGTTCATGGAAGATGACAAGAGAGCAAGATCATCTGCAAAATCAAGGTCCTCCAACAAGGTGGTGAAATCCCACCTGATCCCTGTTCTTTGACCTTGGGTTGTTTTTCACATGACCCCGTCAATGACCAGGAGGAAGAGGAATCCTGAGAACAGCTTCTCTGTTTCACTCCGGTCATCACTGGGAACCAATCTGTTGTTTCGTTGTCATCAATGACCGAACACGAGAAGTCCTAATAAAGACATCTGACCATCTGTATCAGCTTTGTGGGGATTCCATACTGGCACATAATGATCCACAGGCTATTCCTATGTATGCAATCGAAGGCCTGCTCAAAATCAACAAAGTGGATGTAGAGGGTAGCATTCCATTCGTTGACTTGTTCCAGAATATTTCTGATTATGAATATCTGCTCCACAGTTCTTCTGCCTTTTCTGAAGTTCGCTTGTTCTTTCCTAAGTAATGAGTCAACACCTTCCTGTAATCTGTTGACCAGTATCCTGCTGATCACCTTGCTGGCCATCGGCTACAATGTAACCCCCCCTCCAGTTGCGGTATTCCTGAAGATTTCCTTTCTTTGGAATTTTGTAAATGAGCCCTTTTGTCCATGTTGTAGGAACTGCTTCCTTTTCCAAAATCAGGTCAAATATTCCTTTCAAGTCCATACTGGTTTGCTCCATATCTGCTTTGAGTATTCCTGGGGCTTTCCCATTGTTGGGGGCTTTCAGTGCTGTTTTGATTTCCTGTAAAGTAGGTACTTCTGTAGATGTACAGTATATCAATTTCTTTTCTCTCCTCTTCCTCTTCCTGAGGTGGTTCCTTTGGTGCATCTCTGTTGAGCACTTCCTGGAAATGCTCCTTCCATCTTTCTAACCTGGCCTCTTTGTTCTTTATCAGTTCTCCATTCTTGTCCTTCACCGCTGTAGCCTGTCTGGTGCCTTGTCCTGCCAATTGCTTCACTATGTTGTACAAGTTCTTCTGCTGCCCATTTTCCGCTGCTGCCTGTGCTCTCTTTGCTTTCTCTGACATCCATCTTCTCTTGTCCACTCTTACACTCCTCTTCACATCCCTGTACAGTATTCTTCCTTCATCCTGTTCCTAATCCTGTCTGAGCGGGTGCTATCTATCTTAGTCTTAATGCCTTTCCTCTCATCTATCAACTTCCAGGTGGTATTTCTGATCCATAGTTTGAGTTTCCCTTTCTTGAACCCAAGTACTTCTTCTGCAGTGCTGACATATGCGCTTCTCTGCTGCTCCCATATCTCCTCTATGTTTTCATTCTCCATCTTCATATCTTCCAGCTTACTCCTTACCACCTTGCAGAACTTCTTCTTTGCTTCCTCATCTTTTAGTCTATCCACATTGAGTTTTGGCTTGGCCTTGCTTTTGTTCCTGTATGACTTGAGACGTAGCTTGATGCTGGTCTTCACCAGGTAGTGGTCGCTGTTGGCATCTGCTCCTCTGTGCACCCGAGAATCCGGTACAGACAACCTCCACTATCCGCTAATCAAAAGGTGGTCAATTTGATTTCTCACTCTCCCATCAGCTGAAATCCATGTTGCTTTGTGGATGTCTTTGTGGGAAAATAAGGTTCCTGTGATATCAAGCCCGTTCATCTGGCTAAATTCACACAGTCTCTCTCCATTATCATTTTGTATTCCTAAACCGTGCACTCCCATTGTTCTCTCGTAGGCAGTGTTATCCTTGCCAACTTTGGAATTGAGGGCCCCCATGACGATAAGGATGTCATTTTTATTGCATCCATCGACTGTGTCCTGAAGCTCCTGATAGAATTGTTCCTTCTCATGATTTTCCTTCTCATTTTGGGAGGCATAGACTTGAATGTGGTGATTCTTCTGTATCTGGTGTAAAATCTAGATGTTATGATTCACTTATTGATGGGCATCCACTCCAAGAGTGATTTTGCAGCTTGCTGGCTCCTCCTTGATGCAACGCCTCATCTCCACTATAGATTATTGTTTGTCCTGTCGCTACCTTTGTCCTGCCTGCTCTTGTCCATCTGCTTTCACTGATTCCGAGTATGTCTAGGTGGTATCCCTCCATCTCTCCTGCAATCTGTGCTGCTGCTCCTCCTCTGTACATTGTCCTTACATTCCAGTGTTCAATGTTGAGGTTAGTTTTGGGACTTGCAAGGGACCTTGTCGGACGTTGGGTTTCCCAGAGGCTTTCACCCATCGTCGTCCTAGTGCCGGGATCAGCAATGCCCGCTCCTCCCTGACTTTCTTGATTAGTGTTGTCCAATGTTTCTGTAACTGGCTTGTTTTTACAGGAGGATGTAGTTAACCTTCTGCCCAACCCCCAGACTTGGTGGGCCAGGGTTTTCTGTCAGGCTATCCTTCCCTTAGACTGTGTTGGTCTACGTGTGCAATCCCCCATCCGCCACCCGGGGGCCGTGCCCCTGCGAAATGCAGTCCCAGCGCGAGGTTGCCAGGCCATCACAGGGCAGAAACATGCTGATGGCCATGCAGCCTACTCTTTTCGAAAGTCAGCAACGGTTCTTTTGCATACCTCTCACCATAGACAGTGAGCGACATGGTCGGCCTTTGATAACCCAGTTGCACTGAGGGACAGTGACAACCCGTTGAGAGTGGGGCTTGAACACTCAACCTTGGGATCAGTGATTTAGCACCTTACCACCAGGCCATCACTGCCCCTATATAACTATATTGTTTGTCTATTTTATGTCCTATTTTGTTTGATTATATCAAGCGGCACAGATATGTGGTGGCTTGCATGTTTGCGTTTCCATCGGGTCCGTCGGTTTTCTCACACAATTCAAATACATGCACATTATGTTCAAATTGCCCCTAGGTGTGCATGTGAATGGTAGTGTGTGTTGGCCCTGCAGTGGTCTGGTGCGCTGTTCAGTATGTACCCTGCCTTCGTCATGAATTTACAGAGATATGCTCAGGTCTCCCCGGGACTCTGTAGTAGCGGCTCGGTGAATGAGTGAGCGAGCGTACACGATTATCTTCCAGAGAGTTTCAGCAGAATAAACTTTTGCGGAACCATATTTAGGTCCGTTGTTCCCATCCGGACAGTATTTCGGTTGGACGGAAAATACCCGGAGTGCTTTATTCGGTGCTCTGCTGTTTGCAGTAAAAATCGAAGCGTTTGTATTGTTATTTTAGTAATTTAAAACAACTGAAAGTTCAATTCTCGATCTCGTTTCAATAGTAATGGCAGGTAACTTCTGGCAGAGCTCACATTAGTAAGTAGTTGTATTGTTTAAGCTTTTTAATTTAGACGAATTGTTTGGGGTTTTTTGGCCTAGCTTGTTGAGGATGTCTGTCCTGTAAGCTTTAAAGAATAGTGTCTTTATTGTGAAACTTGATTGATCGTGTTCGCAGTGTTTTACATCAATCACTTTGGATGTAAATCCGAATTCTGTCACTTTTCTATAAGGATGGAAAGCTGGTTAATTTTCTGTAGGTCGTTTTTGGTAACGTAGGTGGGAAAAGATGCCACGAAAATATTGTTATTTTAATGGAAGATTTGTTCATTTAATCAAATAGATGTTCTTTAGTGATAAATGTTGAAAAAAACTGATCTGCATTTAAAATATATCACGGACAACTTTTTTAAATTTGTATTTGTTTCATTTTGTATTTCCCTTGATAAAACTGTTTTCTTTTGTCTATAATTTGCAAAATGTATAAGCCATGAAATGTTCGTTAATTACAACCACAGAAGTATAATTAGTGCTTTCTTATGTAGCCTGCAGTGGGTGTTGGATAAACAGGACCTCCTGAAAGAGCGGCAGAAAGATCTAAAGTTTCTCACAGAAGAGGAGTATTGGAAGCTGCAGATTTTTTTTGCAAATGGTACAGAGCAGTTGCATGATCATGAACACAGGTGTCTCTCTCTCTTTCTGTGTGTGTGTATGTATATATATATATATATATATATATATATATATATATATATATATATATACACACACTAGTCGTTCTCAAAAAATTATCATATTGTGGTAAAGTTCATTATTTTCTGTAATGTACTGATAAACATTAGACTTTCATATATTTTGGATTCATTACACACAACTGAAGTAGTTCAAGCCTTTTATTGTTTTAGTATTGATGATTTTGGCAAAAAAGAAAAACCAAAAATCCCCATCTCGAAAAATTAGCATATTTCACCTGACCAATAAAGTGTTTTCAATACAAAAAAAGTCGACCTTCAAATAATTATGTTCAGTTATGCACTCAATACTTAGTCGGGACTGCTTCATTGTGGCGTGGCATGGAGGCAATCAGCCTGTGGCACTGCTGAGGTGTTATGGAGGCCCAGGATGCTTCGATAGTGCCCTTAAGCTCATCCACAGTGTTGGGTCTGGTGTCTCTCAACTTTCTCTTCACAATATCCCACAGATTCTCTATGGGGTTCAGGTCAGGAGAGTTGGCAGGCCAATTGAGCACCGTAATACCATGGTCAGTAAACCATTTAGCAGTGGTTTTGGCACTGGGAGCAGGTGCCAGGTCGTGCTGAAAAATGAAACCTTCATCATAAAGCTTTTCAGCAGATGGAAGCATGAAGTGCTCCAAAATCTCCTGATAGCTAGCTGCATTGACCCTGCCCTTGATAAAACACAGTGGACCTACACCAGCAGCTGACATGGCACCCCAGACCATCACTGACTGTGGGTACTTGACACTGGACTTCAGGCATTTTGGCATTTCCTTCTCCCCAGTCTTCCTCCAGACTCTGGCACCTTGATTTTCGAATGACATGCAAAATTTGCTTTCATTTGAAAAAAGTACTTTGGACCACTGAGCAACAGTCCAGTGCTGCTTCTCTGTAGCCCAGGTCAGGCGCTTCTGCCGCTGTTTCTGGTCCAAAAGTGGCTTGACCTGGAGAATACGGCACCTGTAGCCCAGTCCACTGCTTCCACAGGTCCCCCAAGGTCTGGAATTAGCCCTTCTCCACAATCTTCCTCAGGGTCCGGTCACTTGTTCTGGTTGTGCAGTGTTTTCTGCCACACTTTTTCCTTCCCACAGACGTCCACTGAGGTGCCTTGATACAGCACTCTGGGAACAGCCTATTCGCTCAGAGATTTCTTTCTGTGTCTTACCCTCTTGCTTGAGGGTGTCATTGATGGCCTTCTGGGAAGTAGTCAGGTCGACAGTCTTACCCATGATTGCGGTTTTGAGTAATGAACCAGGCTGGGAGTTTTTAAAAGCCTCAGGAATCTTTTGCAGGTGTTTAGAGTTAATCCGTTGATTCAGATGATCTTCTGTAATCACCTGAAGAGAGAGGATGGTTTCACACACACACACACACACACACACACACACACCCCGAAACAGATCTGTAGTGAAAAATGAAGTTTCAATAGAAAGTCTTCGTCCTGTCCTTTTATTTTTACTTATATTTGCTCTACGAAAAAGTATTGAGCACTCTCTTACAGAAGGATCTACTCAGAAAATTCTCTAATATAATATATAATGTATGTATATGTGTATGCATGTATATGTGTGTAGACGCTCCCCAGCTTACGAACGAGATGCGTTCCGGATGGCCATTCGTTAGATGAATTTGTTTGTAAGTCGTTACAGGGCGCTCTTTATAGGGGAACGTATGTTTAAAGCTTTTATAAGTAACCTATGAGTTTGTACAGTATAAATCTCTCTCTCACTCTCTGCATAATCATATTTAATTCTACTGAATTTATCATTTATTTGTACAAGGTGCAAACCTAAATGCACCATAACTTATCAAGCTAACTGTGATGTCAGAAACTTTCAGCCGGACCCAAAATGCAGGAGACAGAGTAGGATGAACACGGAGAGACTTTATTGTTACAGGGGAGGCACTTGAGCAAGGGGAAAACGTAGACACTGCTAGTGACGAGGAGAAACACGAAAACGATAGATACGGTGAACTACGGAGCGGGAACTGGTCGAGTGCAAAGCTGAAACCAGGAGGGACAATCTTCTAGCACCAGAATGAGCACGCTGCTCATCTTTATAGCACGGTAGATTGGTGAGTAGGATCAGGTGTGCGCACTGCGATCCGCCCATGTGTGTCAGCCACAACCCTCTGCTGGAGCCTAATCAAATATTAAGTGTACCTCAAGATAATGTTTAGTCATATTTCACATTTATGTTTGATATATCTTTCTGTAGATTTTATTCAATTTCTGGTTATACTTGTTCTTCAATTTCACTTCACTTTCACTTTCGACCTCGGACAGCCCTCTTCGTATGTGGATGTTGGTAAAACAAATGTTTGAAAGTAGGGGTGTGTGTGTGTGTATATGTATGTATATATATATATATATATATATATACCAAAAGGACAGGACAAAGACTTTCTATTGAAACTCCATTTATCACTACAGATCTGTTTCGAGGGGTGGTGAAACCATCCTCTCTCTTCAGGTGATTATAGAAGATTATAGAATTATCTCTTCTATAATCACCTGAAGAGAGAGGATGGTTTCACCACCCCTCGAAACAGATCTGTAGTGATAAATGGAGTTTCAATAGAAAGTCTTTGTCCTGTCCTTTTGTTATTTGCTCTACCAAAAAGTATTGAGCACTCTCCTACGGAAGGATCTACTCAGAAAAATATATATATATATATATATATATATATATATATATATATATATATATATATATACATATACATATATATGTGTGTGTGATGAATGAACCATGTTGGTGGATAAGGATTGTGTATATTCTCATGATCCTAATGCTGTGTCTGGTTTTATGAAAAATGCAGCAACAATATACATTATTTGATGGAGTCTTAATCACAGTATTTTGCCCTTGTTTCAGTAATCCAGGCTTTGGGCGAGCATCTGAAGCTCCGACAGCAGGTCATCGCCACGGCAACTGTTTACTTCAAACGTTTTTATGCCAGGTGAGAATGTAAATAATGGGAATTTTTATGCTTATAAATACAACTCCAACAGCTGGAGCATTGTTTGTTGTTATTTCGATTTGAATAAATGGAGTATTCACTATTTGTATTTTTTCATCAATTTAATTTTCCCCCCTACTTTTTGATTTTTATGTTTTGGTTAAATATTTATAATGTTACCAGCTTTAAAAAATGATGATGCCAGGATTTGGGTGAAAACTAGTTTAAATCAGTCATCAAGCATAGCATGATAATTAATATTGACGTTTATTTTTCTGTCCTTGCTGTTGTTTTTTTTGTACATGATAATTGGGCAGGTACTCTTTGAAAAGCATTGACCCAGTGTTGATGGCTCCTACCTGTGTCTTTCTAGCATCTAAAGTAGAGGTACCAGAAAACACAATTTGTTTGTATTCGAAAGTTATGCACAACTCACTCCCCCCCCCCAACAAACAAACACACGTGCCACTTTCTTTGTTGCAGGAATTCGGTGTTGTTTCGAACACCCGCCTCATTTCAGCAGCAACATCTGTGTGTAAGTAAGAAATGTTCTGACAATAAAATGCTTGCTTTGGTGTACTGTATTGTCAAAATACATTTTATGTATATAATAGTGGTTTTGTTCATTTCTGCAGTGAAAACTCGATTCTCATATGCCTTTCCTAAAGAGTTCCCATATCGAATGAACCATGTAAGTAATATCATCTGTCTAGAATTTGGAGCAGAATGTGTGTGTGTGTGTGTGTGTGTGTGTGAGAGAGAGAGAACAAGCAGTGCTAAATCATCCCCTAATGCAGTGCTTCTCAATTATTTTCTGTTACGCCCCCCCTAGCAAGAAGAAAACAATTCGCCCCCCTCCCCACCACCACCACCCACTTTCCGCCGCAACTATAAATTATAACTTTTTTCTATAATATAGTTACAGGTATATCTCTTCATTATATCGTATCCTTGTTAACATAAATAAAACAAAAAGAAAGAGATATAGTTCAACTTACAAGAATAACTTTTTAAACATTTTTTATTAGTCTGTAAAAGAAAGTGCATCAATTTGCCTTAAATTTAAAAATAATAATATCCTTGTTACATTTTTGACAAACTTACCACACCATTTGCTGCTGAAAATAAAATCAATAAATAATTAATTCACTATTTGAGAAGCACTGCCCTAATGACATAGAATACATCACTGTTCATTTTGTAATGCACTTTACACAGACACACACAAACACTCCCACATGCTTGGCTGTGAAAATCTCATTGTCATGGCAAAGTCATGTCACCCTGGAAAATAAGCTTGGCTCGTCTGTTGCATACTTGTGTGAAGTGCTTTGAGATGTGATGAGCATTGAGTTGGTCCTCTGTCATTGCAGTGTTAATCAGTCTGCTCACTCCTTCCCTCCATCACTAACTGAATTATTCTGAAATGTAACCCATGTTTCATTAACCCAGTGGCCATATTAGCTTGCTGAATCACAAGGCACATGACCTGCGCCACCGGAGCTTGTGTTGATTCAGTATTGGATTGAATTTATGGTACTGTGTTGTTTAATTGGACTCGGTGATTATCGTGGGACAGAGCTATGTTGTGTAGGTTGATCCTGGTGGAAAGGAGACCAGAGAAGTGATTAGAAATATGTGTACACAGCTGACAGGAATGACACCGCCTTTGCATCTCACTTTGTCTTCCTTTGCACTGTAGATCTTGGAATGTGAGTTCTACTTACTGGAGCTTATGGTGAGTGTCTCTCCTGTTGTTGTTTTTTTATTTATAGCTGATCAATAATCAGTGATTTAATCGATGGCATTAACTAAAGTCAATGGTGGTTTCAGGATTGCTGTCTGATTGTGTACCATCCCTATAGACCATTACTGCAATATGTGCAGGACATGGGTCAGGAGGACATGTTACTCCCACTAGCATGGTAAATTTATCAAGTTAAACATTTTACCTTTTAATTAATGCTGATTTTTTTTTTTTTTAAGTGATCTAATGTAAGGGAACAGAATAGAATGAATAGTTGCATTTAATGTGATATCGACCCACTACTTTAGTGTATTTTCATTTCTTTGGAATAATTCAGGAAGAAATTGGAAATTTGCTACATTGCAGGCTAAACCATCACAGGGAACTTGTCTGAAATAAAAAAAAAAAAGTCTGTCCTGCACTGTACTTTTAATACCTAAAAATAAGTGAACTTAACTCAAAGTTATAATGACTGGAAATTCTTCACTCATTTGTAACTGGCACACAGTCACACTTGTCTTTGGTCCTACAGGAGGATTGTGAACGACACCTACAGGACAGACCTGTGTCTGCTCTACCCACCCTTCATGATCGCTCTGGGTAATTTCTCCCTTATGGTGTTGAAATTTCATTTTCTGAGTTATTACATGGTATAATTCTTCACATTTGTTTTAGAATTTTTAAATGCATTTTACATGGAATAAGAATTTTCACATGGGCCAGGGACCGTTGTATTCTTGGGATGCATGTGATGTCATGTCTGACTTGCATCTTTTCACTAAAGTTCATGTGGGGTAGCTGGAGAGCTGTTTAATAGAAACAATTAAGTGTGTAGGGAGAATTTAGCTGTGGATTGATGCATTTCTCTTCTGCTCTTCTGTGTATTCAACTCATTTATAGTGTAAAAATGGAAAGACGTCCCACCCCCAATAAAGTTTCAATAGATGTCCGTTAAAATGCAAGAAAGCATCTCCAAGAATGACAAGCAAAATTAGTTGGTCTATTTAAATTACTGTATTTTCTGGACTATACGTCACTTCGGAGTACAAGTTGCATTGGCCAAAAAATGCATAATAAAGAAGGAAAAATATATACAGTCAGCTCTCTACTTACGAAACCCTCTGGGTATGAAAACTCCAGGTTCTGAAACATTTTCCTAAATTTTCACCCTATTTTTACGAAAAACGCCAAATGTGCCATTCAAAATTCAAACCATGCGCGAGTTGCTCTCTCATTGGCTGTCTCCCAACATCCCGCCCCGCTGGCCTACCATTGGCCAGGAGGCAGCTGAACTGTACCCATACTTCCTGTTTGTCACACGTGTGAAGGAGAGTTGAACAGGACTGTTGGCTTGTTTTGAGATCATTGCGGCGTTATATTTCGTTATCGCCGAAACCCCTCTACAATCGGGACGATATTGAAGCAGAAGGAGACCTTAAAGTGGAAATACAATGATGGAGGCGATTATTTCGGCACGATATTGAAGCAGAAGGAGCATGAGCAGAGTGCTCCGTGGGACAAGACCTCCGATCTCGCAAGGAAACAAGTTAATATTGAATCAGGACCTCTGATCTTTCAAAAAGGTACTGTAATTCTGTTTTAAATACGACATCCCGTCCATATAAATAGAATTGTTCCATCAGCTGCGCGTTGCGTGTGGGCGGAGCCCGCATTCAGAAAAACGCACCATAGAGACAGAGTTTTGTGTGTGTGTGTGTGTGTGTGCGAGAGAGAGAGAGAGGGAGCGAATGCGAGAGATAGAGACTGCCTACAGAGTCAGTCAGAGATGAAAGGAGGCTTAACTCTCTTTCGAGAGAGCACATTGCAGCTTATTTAGCGTGTTTTAAGTTGTTTAATTCAGTAAACATTTAATAAATGTGGCACGCTCCGTCAAATGTGAGCAAAACGCGGCTCATCTGGACCTCCGATCCCTCAAGGAATCAAGTTAAAGTTGAGTTTGGACCTCTGATCTATCAAGCAGGGAATGCTCTTTGAATTCGCCGTCTTAAAATGGTTCAGCGTTCTGCGTGTGGGCGGAGCCCGCATTCAGCGGAGTGCGCCGTGTGTGAGACAGATAGAGAGAGACTGTGTGTGTGTGTGTGTGTATGTGTATGTGCATTTAGTAAAAATATTTAATAATGGTTTAATTAATAAATATGTTAATAAAATGGTTTAATATGGTAATAAAATGTTTTCAATGGTTTAATAAATAATTTTCTTTTACTTTTAACACATTTCATACAAAATTGATGTACTTTTATAATTTTTAAAGGGTTTATGGGGTAGTCTTGGGAGCCTTGGAACGAATTACTCGTTTTACATGTAAAATGCGCCTCTGCTTACGAAACCTCCAGGCTACGAAAAAGGCTCTGGAACGGATTAATTTTGTAAGTAGAGGGCTGACTGTATACAAAAGCTGTAAGTCGCAAACTCATGGAAACTGTCTACCTTGGCTTGGAAATCTGCTGGCAGATTTTGTGACGTGGTCCTCGCTCTGGTAGAGAGGTAGTTGGGTTGCATGAAACAGTACCACCAAGAAAGTCCTCACGCTAAGTTATTTATTTATATGCATCTCCTTGACAACTACCTGGACATGGAGACGCAACTGCACTGTTGACAAGCCTCTCCCTACAGCACGTTGCTCAAGCGCCCATGTGTGAGCTCGTTCCTCTAGCTGTGGCCATCTAGCTTTTAGCCTGCTATTAGCTTTTTTTTTTTTGTCGTTCATTGCAGTGATAATAATCTTGGCTTTTCTCCAATTCCTCCCAAATTTCTCGTTCACTCCAAACTTTCTTTCTGCTGCTCGATTACCATTTTCTGCTGCATATTTCACTACTTGCAGCTTGTAATCCGCAGAAGAGGATTTTCTTTTTGGGGCCATTTCTTCAGTGGTATAGGATGAGCAGGCACTGGTACCCAAGCCTAGAGTGCCCTCTTGTGGTTGTGAGTGTAAAAATAACAAAACATGTGAAATTAGTTGTAATTATGACGAACAGAATATGTAATAATTTCACATATATAAGTATAAGTCACACCTTCATCCAAAGTATGGGTTAAAAGTGTGCCTTGTAGTCCGGAAAATATGGTAAAATAAAAATATTAAAATACGGCGGCATGGTAGCGCAATGGTTAACACGCCCACCTCGCAACAAGAAAGCCTGTTTTTAATTCCCAGGCTCGGGGCATTTGTGTGGAGTTTGCCTGTTCTCCCTGTGCTTGTGTCTGCAGTCCAAAAACACATGGAGGAGGACAGTACTCTGGGTGAACAGAGGCACACTTTTTTTTTTTTTTTTTTTTTTTTGGTTAAGAAATTGTCCAAGGGTCTTGGCATGGTGGCCTAACGGGACATTGAACCCATGACATCTTGATCATGAGACCAGCACCCTAACCATTACACCTCCAGCCCTGCTATGTAACATGGAATAAGATGCATTAATGCATGTATTGCAGGGCATTTCTATACATTCAGGGAATCTGCTTTTCTTTAACAATATTTGTAAGCCAAGAGTTTTTGTGAAACGGTTTTGCATGAATGTCAGAATTAAAATGATCAACTTAGAAATCTCTTTCTCGTGTTCATTATGTCATGTGAAAACTTTCACATGCCTAATTCTCTGCTTTAGCATGTTTGCACGTGGCATGTGTTGTACAGCAGAAGGATGCCCGGCAGTGGTTTGCCGAGCTTTCCGTGGACATGGATAAGGTAGGAGTATGTTCAATACTCTTCAACATTTTGTTTTCTTGCCAGTTTTTTTAAGTCTTCATGGTAAATGCACCCCTTTTGTTTGATGAACTACTGTTTAATTTTTTAAATACTGTATTCTGATTTGTCAGTTCCGTGTAACAGGTTTTAATTCTAAGTAGTTGCCAATGCAATAATATTACTTGCCTCTGAAAACTGTTGTAAGCCAGCTTTCTCTGCGACATTATTTTTTTTGCAACAGATTCTGGAGATCATTCGTGTAATCCTGAAGCTATATGATCAGTGGAAGAATTTTGATGATCGAAAGGAAATGCCTAATGTGTTAAACAAGGTGCCTAAGCCCAAGCCACCACCCAACAGGTACAAAATGGCTGGTGATATTGATTGCATGCTGTGTCTTATTCAGACTGGAAACTTAAATTTCTAACTTAAAAGGAATTTCTGACTTCAGAGCATTCAGCTGAACTCGGTCACATGACAGTAGAAATAAAACGAAACCTCACTGTATGCAGTCTACAAAATCTTTGTTTGAAGAGTTTAGTTTGTGGATGTGTATTTGGTATTTGTTCCATTATTGATATTAAAGAACAGTTCCAAAATAGGCGTTTCTCTGTGGAGTTTGCATGTTCTCTCTGGGTACCTTGGTTTCCTCCCACAGTCCAAAAACACGTAGAGTATGCAGATTGAGATACGGATTTCCTTTTGTCTTTTCCCCTTTTTCAGGGGTTGACACAGCAAATGATTCACATGTTTGATTTGGCATAGGTTTTTACGTCGGATGCCCTTCCTGACACGACCCTTTAGCAAGGGACAGAAAAACGCTGATGGCTTTGCAGCTGCTCTTTACGATAGTCAGCAATGGTTCTTTTACATGCCTCTCACCATAGACTGAGAGACATGGCCCCCTGTGAGACTTGAACCCCCAACCTTAGGATCAACGATCCAGCGCCCTATACCACAAGACCACCACTGTCCCCTATGTAGAGTATTCAGATTGGCTGTTCTAAATCACCCCTAGGTGTGAGAGTGAGTGTAAGGGCAGTGGGAAGGCCTTTTGAACCTGTGATGGGGGTTAGGCGTCCCAGCCACCACGAGTCTCCACTGACATGTATGCATGCCACAAGACAGTCGGTAAGAGTAGGACCTGTCTACCTATGCATGCGAAAACTGGGTCCGGCTGATCATGCAGAAGAAACCGCCAAATTGGTTCAATAGACAAGATGACAGAACAAGCAAAGCATCATACAGTGCAACCAGGGTACAGTGAGATACCCGGGACACTGCTGGTCATCCACGGCACCCTGCCCTATCTCCAGCCATCTCAACTATGACTGGACTCCGATAGACCGGGACGAGAGAGTGAGGCTGACGATCTGCACAACTCTCCCTCACTTAAATCCAAGTGAAGCACAAGTCATGACCTCTCATACTGCAGATCATCGGTCTGATGCGAAGTTGAGGTCATCTTTGACCTCGAAGGACAAACGGCAACAACAACAACTGGTTGTGTGTTTTCCACGATGGCTTATCTAGCTGTTCAGGGTGTACCCTGCCTTCACCCAGCTAAGATGGATGCCAGCCTCTTTGTACTCTAATTAGAATTAAATGGTTCAGAAAATGTATGAATGAAGTCCATGTCTGTTCTGAGAAACATCAAACTGAAGTTTTTATGATATTTATTAAATTACAGCAAAATGTTATTAGAGATACAACATACTCTACTGGCCATGTTTTTATATCCTCATTTCTGTTTTGCAGTGAGAATGAACAGAGTGCGAATGGGAATCAGAGCAGCTCTTACAACCAATCCTAAAGCTCCCTCTGATGGCAGGCACATGGAAATGGAGAGCTCGGACCACACACCCCTGCCCACACATGCAGACTCTCTCTCTCAAGCACACAGTAGCACACGATGGAGGTCTCATTGAGTCTTTTTTTTTTTTTTTTTAAGAATAAGGAACGGGAAGAATGATCCTGATGCTGCTGCATTCGTGTATGGATTCACAGTGCTGGTCTCTCTGGTGTGGCTTCTATAGCTCAGCCACACATGCCCACACCTCTCTGTGAAGTGTATTCAACTGTGTAGCTCTTGATGACCTCGACTGTCAAGAAAAAGGACTTGATTATCTTTTAAATTCTTGTGTGCCTGCAAGTTTGTGTGTGTGTTATAAGTGTGTAAATATCTCTTTATTTTGGTCACCTAGTGGTCAGCTTGGAGGCTCCGCCCACCTTCTGTTAACTTCCAGGAATGATTGTTTTCTCTTATGATAATAAAAGTTTGGGTGCATGTGAGCTGGAAGCTATGGGAAGTCTCTCCATTTATGTTACCTATAAATACTGCTGGAGTGAGGCCTACCAAGACGTGGTTCGAATCATCTGCATTGCAGAGCATCGCTGTATAGCGCCACCTCCAGTGCTTCATCACTCACTTTCATCGTTGGTCATTACTCCATCTATACTGCACCCTAAGCTTCACTGTGGGACCAATATTCTGCTCTTTGTGGACATTATTGGTGAATATATTGTATTGCTATTGGCTAATTGTCATTATTTTGCATTAGCTTGCTGTTGTCAACTGAAAGTTTGTTTATATTTTGTTTATATTATCATAATTAAACTTGTATTTGTTTTGAACCCCTTGTTGGTTGCCTTTTGCTGGTTTTGCCTGGCGTTTAATCAATCTAAATTTATAATCGTAACAAAATTGGGGGCACATCCGGGATCGAATTCATTTAAGACATTTTATAAGCAGATCTTTGTTATTTTGACATTAATTGTGAAACCAGCAAAATGTTTTTTACCCTTGAGTATTTTGTTAAATTCCGGACCCCGAAGCCGTTGGTGTCTTGTGCAAATCTGATTTATTGCAAGTTTCAAATTTCAAACTTGATGCTAAATCTGCAATGAGAAAAATCCAAATTTTGAAGATTGTTTTAGATCACTTCATTGATGAGGGACTTTTTGATTCTGAGGTTCTGAGTATGGTTAAAGAAGAGCATTCAGATCATTTGGCGTTAAAGAAGCTGGAATTTCAAAGTTAATTGGAAAGAGTTAAACAGGAAACTGAAGCTGCTCAAAGAGAAGAAAATTGAGTTAAGGAAATTGAAAAAGAAATTGAGCTTAAAAAGATTGAAAGTTCTTCCGCTCCCTCAGAACCTTTCTCTTTCAACATTGCAAGACATGCCAGACTGGTCCCTCCTTTCAATGAGAAAGAAGTAGACAAGTACTTTCTTCATTTTGAAAAGTAGCTGAAAGCCTCAGGTGTCCTAAGGAGTCATGGACTGTGTTTCTACAAACTGTTTTAAAGGGTAAAGCTCAGGATGCATATTCGGCCCTTTCTATTGAGCGTAGTAAAGCTTGATTTGTTAAAAGGACCCTTCTAAAAGCTTAGGAGTTGGTGCCTGAAGCATATGGTCAGAAATTTCAGAAATGCTCACAAAAGGGAAAATGAAACATTGAGTTTGCTGGGGAGAAAGAAACTGTTTGATGGGTGATTTAGTTCTGAGGAGGTTTCAGATTTTGCTAGTTTGAAGCAGTTAGTTTTGATGGCGGATTTTAAGCCATGTGTTCATTCTGACATTAAGATTTACCTACATGAACAGAAGGTTGATGTTTTACATGATGCAGTGGTGTTGGCAGTCCCAGTTTGGTTTTCTCCCAAAAAGAGATTTTCTCCTGGTAAGACCACAGGTCATCGTGGTTCAAATGGTGCTTAAACAGATTCAAATTCTTCTGACAAGCAGTCACATTCTCCGTCTAATTCTAAACCTAAGATTTCCAGTGATTCAGATCTTGCTTGTGCTTATTGCAAGAAGCCCGGTCATTTGATTTCCAAATGTCTCAAACTTGCATTGAAAAATCAAAATCAGTCCACTGGATCTCCAAAAGCGTTTGTCTCTGTCACACCTAAGCCATTTTCTGGCGGTTCTGAGGTGAGTTTTGTTTCTGATAGCAAGATTTCAGATTCTGTATTTCCATGGAAGTGTTTACCTTTAATTCATTCTGGATCTGTTTCACTTATGGGAGATGATTCCTCTCCAAAGCTTGTTACTATTTTGAGGAATACTGGAGCTCTTTGATGTTGAAGGATATTTTGCATTTTTCTATTGAGTGTTCAGCCCACTCATTGTTATTATTCAGGGTACAAGTGGCGGTTCTCTTGCTCCTCTTCATGATGTTGATTTGACTTCAGGTCTGATTTCTGGTAAGCTGAACGTCTGTATTCTCAACTCTCTGCATTCTGGGTGTTGTCATGTTGATCGGTAATGATCTTATAGGGGCTAAAGTTGGTGCTGATCCCATTGTCAATGATTCACTGGAAATTTCAATTAGTACATAAAAGTTGAAGTGTGATTTTCTGGGTATTTTCCTTCTTGTACAGTGACTTGTTTGATGTTGAAAGACATTTCTTCCAAAAATTTTTTGCCGGATGATTCCACTTATGGTGGCAGTGGTGGTCTAGTGGTATAGGGCGCTGTATCGCTGATCCAAAGGTTGGGGGTTCGAGTCCCACTCTCCACAGGGTTGTCACTGCCCCCCCCCCACCCCCCCCCCCCCCAGTGCGGCTAACTGGGTTATCAAAGGCGGGCCATGTCTCTCACTGTCTATGGTGAGAGTCATGTAAAAGAACCATTGCTGACTTTCGTAAAGAGTAGCTGCAAAGTCGTCAGCATGTTTCCGTCCCTTGCTAAAAAGGGTTGTGACAGGAAGGGCATCCGACGTAAAAACCTCTGCCAAATCAAACGTGCGACTCGGGTGATTCGCTGTGGCGACTCCCGAGTAAAAGGGAAAAAGCCGAAAGGAAGACAGACAGACATTCCACTTATGATTTGTCAGAAACTTTCATGGACCATTCATTTCATGAGGTAGACACTGATGATTTACCTTCAAAGGGGAGTAACCCTTCAGGTCTTCTTGGTAACTCTGAAAGTTTGTCAGGTGGTGATTAGATTCTCTGTAGAAATCCACTTATATGTGTGCAAAATGAAGATGTTGAGTTGCAGAAGATGACTAGTAAGGCTGTTTCTTTAGAGGAGGTTGATAAGGTACCAGTTTGTTATTAGTTCAAGGATGGTGTTTTGATGAGAAAGTATAGGTCGCCGGATATTCCTGTGGAGTATGAATGGAAATTACATCACCAAATTGTTGTTCCAAAATTATTTCGAAATCATGTACTGTACTTTCATTGGCTTATGAAAGTCCCATGGCAGGTCATTTGGGTGTAAACAAAACGTGAGAGAATTTTAGAACATTTCTTTTTTGGCCTAGGTTGAGGAATGATATTGTTGAATTCTGTAAAACCTGCCATGCATGCCAAATTGCTGGGAAACCAAATAAAAAAATTCCTCCAGCTCCTTCAAAACCCAAACTGACATTTGAGGAACCTTTCAGTAGAGTTATCATTGATTCTGTTGGCCCTGTACCAAAGATGAGGTCTGGTAATCAGTATCTTCTCACTATGATGTGTGCTTCTACCAGGTTTCCTGAAGCAATTCCTATTTGTAGGATTGTTGCTCCTGTGATTATGAAGTCTTTGATCAAGTTTTTCACATTAGTTGGATTACCAAAGTTTGTTCAGTCTGATCCGAGCTTAAATTTTATGTCAAAGGTGTTCCAACAAACCGTGTATGAGTTAGGCATTGAACAGGCTAAGTCTAGTACTTATCATCTTGAGTCACAGGGAGCTTTAGAAAGATTTAATCAATCTTTTGAAGTATATGATAAAAACGTATTGTTTTGAAACTGAGAAATATTGGGGTGAAGGTGTGTATTTGTTGTTGTTTGCTGTTAGGAGTCAGTTCAGGAATGTTTAGGGTTCAGTCCCTTCGAGCTTGTGTTTGGTCACTAGTGTACGCAGGCCTTTTGAACATCGAAAAGCAATGGCTCAGTCGCAATCCTGAGCTCAATCTTTTGGACTATGTTTCTACATTTCAGAACAGATTTTCAAAAGCATGTGAGTTGGCCAGATAAATCTTAAACATCTCAAGCCAAAATGAAAAAAAAAATATATGACAAAAATGTCAAAAGATAGATGGACAGAAATTTCATTCCTGGTGAGAAAGTGCTAGTCGTACTTCCCATTCCTGATCAACCACTTAGAGCAGGAGTGGCCAACCAGTGGGCACACGTGAGTATCACCCATCCTTTTCTCTCGCGCACACACACCTCTGCTCAGTCAAATTTATTTTAAATTCACACACCAACATTCTCATAAAATTCTCACATCTTTGAAAGTACAAGTGCAACTGATTCCATCGCTGTATTAATGTCTGATTGTTCTGTGTTCAACAGTGTGACAGGACAGTTGGACGTTCGATACCACACGTTTTAGTTTGTCGTTTTCAGAAGACAAGATTTCAACAACATCACTGAGGCATTTTTTAACAAACTCTCCTTCATTGTATGACTTTCAGGCCCATGCAATGTTCCAAGCCAATTGATACGGTGCACGCATTAGAGGCTCTGAGCGCTTTGTAAATCTTTGGAAAAACTGTATCTGCTTTTCTGCCTGACATTTCAAAGTGAACAACTTCTGCTTGTGAATTTCAGTCCCTTTTGTAAATTCCTGGTTGAAGTTTGCATGGAGCGATCTGAAGTGGCGCTGAACATTTGAAGCTTTGAAAGGAGCTAATGACGCCTGACATATGAGGCAGAATGACTTGCTATTACGTTAAACAAAAATATAAAATCTCCCACTTTGTTTAAAATGTCCTGTGCTCATCTTCATATTTGATTTTTTTACTGCGCATTTTTTCATCTGCCATTAAGAGTTAACTTGACACACATTGTTTACTTAAATGATCTCACCCATACGGGGAAGCTTTGTATTATTCACCTCACGCACAAGCACATTTAACGAAAATACCATATTGAACTTAAGCGAAACAAACACGTACATTAAAAAACCCACAAACTTCGACGTGAACGCAAGAGCTGCAGGTTGGCCACCCTTGACTTAGAGCTAGATATCAGGGTCCGTATCTTAACAAAAGGGTTAGCGATACAGACTATTTCATCCTGACTCCTGGCCGTTGTAAACTCAGAAGGTTATTTCATGTGAATATGATTAAGAAATATCATGACGGGGTAGAAAACAAACAAGTCAATTGCATTGCCATTCTGCCATTGTTGATTATACAAGTACTGTTGTTTATGACAATGTTGATGATGATGTTAGAAATGTGACGTTTGATGATCTTTGTGATAATGCATCACCAAAACTGAAAAATTCTGATGTTAGCCCATCTTGATGAAAAATTGTCATATTTATCTGCTGAGCAGAAAGTTCACCTGTCAGAATTGATTTTTGAGTTCTCTCATTTGTTTCCCGAGGTGCCTGGCCGAACTGATGTTATTAGCCATGATTTCGATGTGGGTGATAGGGGCCAGTTGAGGTGGCTCGGGCATCTGGTCAGAATGCCCCCCGGACGCCTCCCTGGTGTGGTGTTTCGGGCATGTCCAACCGGGAAGAGACCCCGGGGTCGACCTAGAACACGCTGGAGGGACTATGTCTCTCAGCTTGTCTGGGACCGCCTCGGTGTCCCCCCGGGAGAGTTGGAGGAAATGGCTCGGGAGAGGGACGTCTGGACCTCTTTGCTTAGGTTGCTACCCCCGCAACCCGACCTTGGACTAAGCGTAAGATGATGATGATGATTCTGTGACTGAAACAACGCCCTTAGGAGGAATTCTGTCAAAAGTGGAATTCTTTGGAAGGAAGTAAGCTACATGCTGGACAATGGCATTATTGAACCCAGTGACAGTCCGTGGAGTTCACCTTGTGTTCTTGTGCCAAAGAGTGGTGGAGGTGGTTGTCGCTGCTGTGCTGACATGAAAGCTGTCAAAGCACTCATGTACTGACTCATGTCCCATTCCAAGAGTCAATGATTACATTGATCGCATTGGTCAAGCTAAATACACAAGTTTGACCTTTTGAAGGGCTTTTGGCAAGTTACACTCACAGATTGTGCTAAGAAGATATCAGCTTTTGCCACAGCGGATGGACTTGATCAGTATGAGGTGATGCCATTTGGTCTGAAGAATGCACCAGTGACGTTGCAAAGACTTGTCAACAACGTCAGGTCTTGACGGTGTTGAAGTGTACCTGGACGATATCATTGTTCATGCCATGGAGTGGGAAGACCATCTGAACTGAATTTGAGATTTCTTCAAGAGACTGTTGGGAGTGAAATTGACTGTCAATCTTGCCAAGAGTGAATTTGGAAAGGCACCAGTAACATTTTTAGGGCGTGTTGTAGGACACGGTCAGGTACAACCAGTTAATGCTAAAGTGGAAGCAATTGTAAATTTCCCAGTTCCACAATCAAAGAGGGAACTCATGAGATTCCTGGCTAGGGCTGGATATTATTCAAAGATTTGTCAAAATTTCTATGAGGTTGTACGTATCCCTGATAACCAATCTTTTGGTGAAAAGAGTTAAATTTCAGTGGGAGAGCAGTTGTCAGGCAGCATTTGAGAAAGTCAAAGCCATACTCATAAATTCTCCTGTGTTACAGGCATCAAATTTTGAGAAAAGGTTTAAATTGCAAATTGATGCAAGTGGTGTCGGTGCATGTGGTGTCCTGATTCAGGAGGCTGATCCGAGTTGATCATTCAATTTGTTACTTTTCAAAAATGTTTGACTGAATTGCGGTATGTTTTTTTTTATTTGCATTGTTGGAATACATTTTTTGTCATTACACTTGCTAAAGAAATTTTCCATGTAAATTTTCTTTAAGGGGGAGAGTGTTGTGTGTGTAAATATCACTTTATGAGGGTCACGTGGTGGTTACCTTGGCGGCTCCGCCCACTTTCCGGTACCTTCCAGCAGCGATTGCTTTGTCTTATTCTGATTGGCTAAAGTAAGATTTTGAGTGCATGTGACCTGGGGGAAGCTTCTCCATACTGCGAGAGTGAGGCCTACCACGTGGTTTGAATCATCTGCTTTGCACAGCATCGCTGTATAGCGCCACCTCCAGTGCTTCATCACTCACTTTCATCGATGGTCATTACTCCATCTAAACTGCACCCGAAGCTTCACTGCTGAACCAATATTCTGCTGTTTGTGGACATTATTGGTGAATATACTTTAAATTGTCATTATTTTGCATTAGCTTGCTGTTGTCAAGTCTGTTTTTATTTTGTTTATATTCTCATAATTAAACTTGTATTTGTTTTGAACCCCTTGTTGGTTGGCTTTTGCTGGTTTTGCCTGGGGTTTAAATCAATCTAAATGTATAATGGTAATATGTGTGAGCGAGCCTGTCTGTACCTCATGGTATGCATTCCTCAGGGAAAACAGCTCCTCAAGCTCGGCCACTCTCGGACCTTGTACTGTGTACTTGCATCCTGCTCAGATAGTTCTCCTTGGATTTGTTGCGGTCACACATGGGTACTGTGAACGTACTGGTTGTGTCCTTTAAATGTGGTTGACTTAACATTCTCTCCCCATACTGAAGTTGAACTTGTACAAATGTTTGCAAATGTGTATGAAAATAAAAATATTTAATCTGCTTTGCTTTGAATTGATTACATTCATTTAACCGTTTTTTAAATTAGGTAGGTACGGCAAGTCTGTTGGGTTTTTACACCCGAGCCTCGTGGCTCATCAGGCCGGTGCTTATCCCCAGTTTCCATAGCATGAAGCGACCAGGAGTTCGACTCCTCCTGGATGGGACGCTCGTCCATCGCAGGTTACCTTCCCAGTATATTTCCACTGGTTCCCATTTATACTGCTGGGTGAACAGAGGCACACTTGTGATTGAGACCTTGCCCAGGGGTCTTAGCATAGTGAGGGATTTAAAGTGGGATTCAAACTCACAACCTCCCGATCATGAGCGCATCACCCTAACCACTACGCCATCGGCCCCACTGATCTATCTTTAATGTAGCTCAATTTTATTACTTTTAATGTAGATATTTGTCATTTCTAAACCAAATCAATTCCATATAATTCACACATCTCTTCCTCATTAATATTGAGTATTATAGTTCAGCATATGTCTTTGTGTTTTTCTTTTGGAAAAGTCCTTGGATATGTTAAATCCCTCACAGTTGCCTTGAACTTTTCATTTCTGTCAGTGGTGGTGGGAACTTTTATTTATTTATTTGTGGAAGCTCGTATATCCCAGATGTAAATTGTTTCTTTCTGTAAACTTTATTTTATTTTACTGGTTTGTTGGTGAGTATTATGGTTACTTGTCAGTACATTGAACAGTCAGAATTAGATTAGCATTCATTTATGAAAATTTAGGATACAGACTGAATGCTTTAATCAAATAAAGCTGCTGGCGGAGAAGTCAAAATTGATGCACCATTTTTAAATAGTCTTTATTGCATAAAGCCCCTCTTGCATATACTGCCTGCACAAAAAAGAACCCAACCAACCAAACAAACAAAAAAAAAAACAGTGCTATACTCTTACATTTTGTTGGCTCGTCTTTAGCCTTCATCACATTGTTATCACTATAGTAATGTTTTTACATATGGAGAGGAAACCCCTTCCCTGATTTCCATTCATGATGACTACCCACACTTCCTGATCTCTGCTGGCTTGAGAGTCCATGGAAAATGAACACAAACCTGTTCTGTTGGCTGGCTCCCAGTGCAGCGAACTGGATTATCAAAGGCCGGCCATGTCTCTCACGGTCAATGGTGTGAGGCATGTAAAGGAACCATTGCTGACTTTCATAAAGAGTAGCTGCAAAGCCGTCATCATGTTTCTGTCCCTTGCTAAAGGGTTGTGTCAGGAAGGGCATCCGACGTAGAAACCTATGCCAAATCAAACATGCGAATCATTCGCTGTGGCGACCCCTGAAAAAGGGGGAAAAGCTGAAAGGAAAAGAAGACGATGTTCTGTTGGTTGTAAGTTTATTTTTTAATTGGCTTATTTGGCCACCTAATACTTTACTCTTGGGATCCTTGTCATAAGGATTTTTTTAATGTTCAAAATTTTTTCTATTTTGTGCGTAATTTTTGATAACTACATTTTCTACATCTGTTGTGTGATGCACTATGTAGTCTCACAGCTGTGTTACGATATACACATGAATTTAATCTGGATCGTCTGACACACACAATAGTTTTCTTACAATAGTCCTATGATTGCTCTCTGTTGAACCCACTGAAACCTTTTATATACTCAAGTGTATTTTTTATAGATTTCAGAAGACCTAGAGGAAGACCAAAGAGGAGATTTATGGATGTGGTAAAGGAGGACATGAAGGTAGTTGGTGTAAGAGAAGAAGGTGCAGAGGACAGGGTGAGGTGGAGGCAAGATGATTCACTGTGGCGACCCCTGAAGGGAACAGCTGAAAGGAAAAGATGATGTATCTTTTCTGACATTATTACTGCAGTATTTGATCGGTGCAGTTGTATGTATCAGGAATATCGTGCTAGGATTTTTGTTCTGCAACAATCATTACCTTGAACATCGCTCACTTTGACTTACAGAAGTGACCTATTTTCTCCACAACAGGCAGAGATAAAATTTTATACAGAGGGAGACACAAAAAACGGGAACTTTTTAACAATAGAATAAAACCAAGAGTGATGGAAGAAAATTATTTTATTCATAGTGTAATTGAAACCTTAAACCATGCCATTCAAGAAACAGTGATGGAATGTTAATTTTTTAAAAATTACTTCCTGTATATGGCGTCCTCCTGAACGAATGCATAGTTGAAATTTGCCATTGAGATTCCTCAGTGACCGCTGCAACATCTCAGCTGGGATACTGTGAATTTCATCCTGAATACTTTAGTGGCACTTAAGTAATGAAATAAACAAATGAAAAAGTTGATAGTTTGGATCACAAAGCTCGGACTTTAATTGCAAATACATCTCAGGAAAGAAAAACAAAAACTTGTGAATCATTAATGTGTTTTTTATTATCTGACATAAATATTACATATCTTATTATACTGTCTGTCTGTCTGTCTTCCTTTCGGCTTTTTCCCTTTTACTCGGGAGTCGCCACAGCGAATCATCTGATTCGCACGTTTGATTTGGCAGAGTTTTTACGTCGGATGCCCTTCCTGTCACAACCCTTTTAGCAAGGGACAGAAACACGCTGACGACTTTGCAGCCTACTCTTTACGAAAGTCAGCAATGGTTCTTTTACATGCCTCTCACCATAGACAGTGAGAGACATGGCCCGCCTTTGATAACCCAGTTAGCTTGCACTGGCTATCTTATCTTAACATAACATGAGATAAGATAAGATAAGATACAGCTTTATTAATCTCACAATGGAGAAATTCACTGTTACAGGCTCTTGAGGTACCATCAGTAAGGGGTGCAAAAATAGATACAAATACAAACATACATACACATACATATATATTATATAAGTAAATAAATAAATAGATACATAAATAGCATAAATTAATAAACAATAAAAGAAAAGAAGGGAACGACTTTATAGACTGGCCTATATTAAAGTGTAAATGTATCTGAGGGCAGAGTAGATGGGTTGATATGGTTCACAGTCAGTGGGGTAGATGTGGCTGATTAAAGTGCACGGGGTTTTTATTGCACGTAACCGGTATTTTCACAGGCAGTTACAAAGTGGCGTTGTACAGTCTGACAGCGGTGGGAATGAATGAAACATATCTTATTATACTATACTGTCTATATTCTCGATTAATCTCAATACAGTTTTACAGAAGAAGCTAAAGTCGAACTGAAAATCTAAGTCAACTACCACACATTATTAGTACATTATTATCACATGCAAACGCTCAAACGGCTTTGACACATTGAATCGGATATTGCAAAAGAATCGACTCAGTGAATCGACTCCTAACGTGGGCGCAGCCTCCTGTGTGGGGACGTCACGGCCCATCAGCAATAGCAGCGGCGGCGGCGAGCGGCTCCGGAAGAACGACAGGGACGGTCGCTGCGGTCGCTACGTGGTTGTGCCAACCAGGAGGGTAGTGATGCCCCTTTTTAATCCTTTCCGTAAGAAACCCATGACCGAGGACACCGAGCAGCATCCATGACGCCTCCAGCGACGACGCAGACCGGGGCCGAAGGGCGGAACGTGGAGCTCGAGAATGGTGTACTGGCGCGTGGGCCTAGCATGGAGCCGATCTTGCGTGCTCGACCTCGGCCGCAACAAGAGTTTCTTGCCCTTTGGCCTCTGTAGCTCGGACGACCAGCTCTCGTTTTATGGCTACGTCATCGCGTACCCGCTGCAGGACTACGGTGGCATCATGACGGCCCTGGGCTCGGACTCGTGGTGGCGGAAGACATTGTACATCACCGGGGGCGCGCTGCTCGCCGCCGCTGCTTATTTACTGCACGAGCTGCTAGTCGTCAGGTAGAGCTACACCCCTGGGTTGCGGTTTGCATGTATCACACTTAAGTGTGGGGGTTTGTGTGTTTGGATAGACTTCCTAGATGACCGGGTTATTCCGCTTTGGGATGCCTTTTAATGCAATATTACGTAACCAGGAGTGGAGCTGACTGAGGGAGAGCACAGTGGTGTTTGTAAACGCGTGTGGTTGCATCTTTTGCTCTTATTGTGAGGAAACAATGAGTGTGAAATAGTCGATAATCTCCCATTGCTGCTGCTTGAAATGATACGCGATAAATGAAGAGAAAGCAATTTAATCATTCATGCACCTTGATATGGGTCGCTTTTGTGGTCGTTTATCTGCCTCCCCCTTTTTAAATCCCTATGGTTTGCTCCATCACGTCTCCATGAAGAAAATGTCTCCCGTTGTTGTTGTTTTTATGAGTGTGACCTTTCGTTGACCTTTGTTTTTATCTTCCTCTTTATCTTATCTGCACTCATGCATTCATGACAAGTATAAACAAAATATCATTTGTTTGATTAGATATTACATGAGTCTTATAGATGGTGGTGGTGTTTGCAACGGGACGCCTGGTGGGGGGGGGGGTCTGAGTGAGAGAGTAGTGCCGTAGTGGACAATAAGTCATGTATGCAATTCAGCACCACTTCAGGTGGACAGCGACCATATCGTTATACTGTACAGTACTGTATAATGAGGAACATAGAAACATAGAGGAAGAAGGACCAAAAAAATAAATAAAAATGAAGGTGTGTGTGCAGAGCATGTTATTCACATTGGAACACTGAGTACATCGATAAAGCAGCACTAATTACAACACTTAAGCACATATTACTTATATATATATAATATATAATTTTTATTTTGTTATACAGTACTATATTTATCCCGGGGGGGGGGGTGTTTGCCTCTGCATTTCACTGATCCAAAGTGAACACACACACACACACACACACACACACACACACACACACTTAAGCAGCTACACTGCAGCACCCAGGGAGCAGTTGGTGTTTGAGATTCCATGCTCCAGGGCATTTCATCTGTGAAGGCAACTTTTTGGTCCCAAACCTGCTTCTCTCACCATTAGACCATGGCTGCACACATTTTATATTATGATAAAAAGTCATCACAGAGTTATATAGTGTTTCAAAGTGAACCAGTTCCATTGGTTTACACTACAACATGCTCTTTGGGGCTATAATGCAAAATACCAGACAATTCAGGGATACCTGTATGTCAGCAATTGCTTTCTAGATCTGTTTTCATACTGCATCAGGTGTGCTTACTTCTGTATGGTCAGCATAACACATACCCTACATCTACTAAATTTACTCTATATAACCAAAAGTATACAAACATCTTATCGTCACACCCATACCTGTTTCTTCTCCAAGGCGTTCTCGCAAAGATTGAAGTACACAATTGTGCGAAATGTCAATGTACACAGAAGCATTACAATTTCCCATCACTTTCACTAAGAAACCCTAACCTGTTTCAACATGACAGTGCTCCTGTACACAAAGTGAGCTTCAGGAAGTTCTGGTCTGCCAGGTTTGGAGGAGAACATTTTATTTGTCCTGCACAGAGCCCTGCCTGGCCTTAACACCAGTGAATACCTCATCAACTGAGAATTAACAAGGTCTATCTGAGCTTTAATTCAAATGACAGATAGGCCTTGTTAATTCTCGGTTGACAACCTTTGCAGTGAACTGAAATCTCAGCCAAACTCCAACATCAGTGCTAATCTCATTACTACTTTTTTGGCTTTATGATCAGATCGCCCACACATACGCTCCAAAACTTACTGTAATGGGAAGACTGCAAAGAAAAAATAGAGCTTACAAAAAAATACATTACAAAGTACTACCTCCAGTGTTTATGCCTTTGGTTTTGTAAAGAGATGTTAATAAGCATATGTCAGTTTAATTATAAGGTCATAGTTTTGAATATTGTGTGTGTGTGAGAAAATAATAGCAATCAGACACCACTAACCTGATCAATCACTGTTTTTGGTAGAAATTATATTTTTACATTGCAAATAATTTACCAACTGGTGTAGTAGAGTAATAGAATCAAACAGATCCAACAGTCATGACATGCATGCTGCTGATTTTGTGTCACTGAATCACTAATTGAAACGGGCGTGTTCAAAATAATAGCAATGTGGAGTTCAATCAGATTCTTTAAAATGTAGGTTTTTTTTTTTTAAACACAGGTGCCAATTTTTGCCCTTTTTTGAGGAAGGAAGGTAGCAAATGTTACATATGCTTGTTATAGAGTATTTCTCTCTGTAATTCAGAGGAAAATGAGTCGTTCCAGACATTGTTCCAAACAATAGCGAACCTTGCGTTGATTGGATAGGGAAAACATAAAGAAGTGCAGAAAATGAGAGGCTGCTCACCTAAAATGATCACTAGTGCTTTAAAATGGCAATGAAAACCTGGCAGACATGGAAGAAAGTGAAAAACTACCATTTGAATGGATGGAAAATGAGCCAAAATGGCAAGGACTCGGCCAACAGTCAGCTTCAGAAAAATCAAAGGTCTAAAGTTACCTGTGAGTACTGTTACTATTAGAAGACGCCTATGTCAAGCCAAGTCCCATTGTTGAAAAAAGACATGTGCTGAAGAGGTTACAATTTGCCAAAGAGTACATTGTGTGGCCTGAAGAGAAATGGCTCAACATTTTGTGGCCTGATGAAAGTAGGATTGTTCTTTTTTTGGTTATAATGGCCCCTAGATGTCCTCCAAACACTGAATTCAAGCCACAGTACACTGTGGAGACAGTGAATCATGGGTGCGCAAGCATCATGATATGGGGATTTTTCTTATACTACAGTGTTGGGCCTATATATTGTATCCCAGGAACATTGAGCATTTTGAATACATCAGATGGCCTGGTGGTAAAGGTGCTGGATCGGTGATCCTAAGGTTGGAGGTTCAAGCCCACTCTCAATAATATAATATGCATACTTGGGTACATTTTAGAACATCAGTACATTGCTCACTGTGGTGGAGAAATACTGCATATTTCAAGCACCCAAAAAAGATTTACAAAGTAAATACACTATAACAATGTCCATAAAAGTAGGTATGTGGCCCTGTGTAGGCCCAGTGGTATGGTGCTGGATTACTGATGAAGATCAGGGGTTCAAGCCCCACTATCAATGGGTTGTCACTGCTATCCCCTCAGTGCAGCTAACTGGGTTATCAGCGGCCGACCATTTCTCTCAACCTCTATGGTGGGAGGCATGTTAAAGAACTATTGTTGGTTTTTGTAAAGAGTAGGTTGCATGCCTGTCAGCATGTTTCTGAACTGCGAGCTGTCCAGGGTGTACTCTGGCCTCACTCAGAGTCGGCTTAGGATTAAGAGGTTCAGAAAATGAATGAATGTTCATAAATATAATATAGTAACCACCCTTGTACTTAATATAAAACTTTACATCAAACAAATAGTTTTATCAAATGTATTGGCTAGCACATATTAAAGTGAGATCATTTTACCAATCAGAATGATATACAGTCGGCCCCCTACTTATGAAATTAATCCGTTCCAGAGCCTTTTTCGTAACGCGGGAGTTTCGTAAGCAGAGGGTGCATTTTACATGTTAAACGCCTGATTCGTTCCAAGACAACCCCATAAACCCTTTAAAAATGATTAAAGTACACAAATTTTGTATGAAATATGTGTTAAAAGTAAAAGAAAATGATTTATTAAACCATTTAAACATTTTTATTGACACACGTACACACACACACAGAGACACACACACACACACACACACACACGCACACCCTGTCTCTCTCTCTCTCTCTCTCTCTCTCTCTCACACACACACACACAGACACACAATACATTATGCATTAAATGTGTATTGTATACACATTAAATGTTTATTGTGGCACTGCGGGCCACCCCCACAAGACATGGAATTCAAAGTGCATTCCCTGCTTGACAGATCGGAGGTCCAAACTCAACTTTAACTTGATTCCTTGATGGATCGGAATTCCAGATGAGCTCACATGCGCCACATTTATTAAACATTTACTGAATTAAACAAGTTAAAAAACTAAACTAAAGATTTAAGCCTCATTCTGTCTCTCTCTGTCTCTCTGTGTCTCTCTCTCTCTCTCTCCCTCTCACACACACACGTGCGTGCACACACACACACACACACACTCTCTCTCTCTCTCTCTCCCTCTCACACACACACACACACGTGCGCGCACACACACACACACACTCTCTCTCTCTCTCTCTCTCTCTCTCTCTCTCTCTCTCACACACACACGGACGGGATGTTGTATTTAATGCGGAATTACAGTACCTGTTTGAAAGATCAGAGGTCCTCATTCAATATTGACTTGCTTCCTTGCAAGATTGGAGGTCTTCTCCCACGGAACACGTTGTTTTATTATAGTACCGAAATATTCGCCTCCGTCACTGTATTTCTGCTGTAAGGTCTCCTGGTTCAATATCGTCCCGATTGTAGAGGGGTTTCGGCAATAACGAAATACTGTATAACGCTGCATGATCAATCTCAAAACAAGCCAACAGTCAACTCTCCTTCACGTGTTTGACAAACAAGAAGTTTGGGTAAGGTTCAGCTGTGTCATCCCTCCTAGCCAATGGGAGGCCAGCGGGGTGGGATGTTGGAAGACAGCCAATGAGAGAGCAACTCGCGCATCATGTGAAATTTTGATTGGTGCGTTTGAATTTTGAATGGCGCTTTTCGTAAGAGGAGGTTGTTTTCGTATCCTGGGGACGAAAACTTAGGAAAATGATTTTCATAACCTGGAATTTTCATACCCAGGGGGTTTCGTAAGTAGGGGGCTGATTTTTATTTTTTTTTATTTAGTTAGTGCAAATTGCACTTTGATATCATGTCACAGGTGATAATTCAACATGTTTAACTGCAGGAAGAGAAAAAAAAGTCCTCAGAAAATGTTATGACGGCATTTTATGGCAATGCGATTAAAGGAAGTCAGTTGCTTTAACACTGAAAACGATAAATGCATCAAGCCATGCCTGAGTTGACTGTAGAATGTACTTATAAAAAAAAGTACCTACAGACTTCCCTACGTCTTGCAGAAATCACGTTTTGCCCATTTGAATTGCCTCATGTAACACCAGCCAGCTCAAAGTCTATATGAGGTAAGGGGGCCTGCTTATGTGTTTTTGATTTGGCTTGATAGGGAAGAACTCTTTTAGATAATTAAAAATATTGTCTATGTGCACATGTTAAAGCACCTGATTATTAGAAAACATTGAATCAACAAAATGTTTTTCATTTCAGCACTACCCGTCTCTACTATGGTAAGACTTCTTGATAGGGAATTGTGCATTAAAATAACAAAAATATATGCCAACTTTGCTTCTGTCATCTTTATTCCACTCAACATGCATCATCTCGCCCTCTCTCACACACATACACACACACACACACACACACACACACAAAACTCTCTCTCTCTCTGGTGTGTTTTGCCAAATGAGGGCTCAACTCTCAGTTCAACTCTCCTTCACGTGTGTGACAAACAGGAAGTATGGGTACAATTCAGCTCCCTCCTAGCCAATGGGAGGCCAGCGGGGCGGGATGCTGGGAGACAGCCAATGAGAGAGCAACTCGTGCATTGTTTGAATTTTTTGAATGGCGCGTTTGGCGCTTTTCATAAAAAAAGAGGTTGTTCTCGTAAAAAGAGGACGAAAATTTAGGAAAATGTTTTTCGTAACCTGGATTTTTCGTATTCAGAGGTTTTCGTAAGTAGAGGGCTGACTGTATAATTAAAATGCTCCCAAAATACACAATTGACATACTTTAATTTTAAAGATTATTCAAGATTTTTTCATGATTATCTTTTGATGGTTGTGTAATTTGTAATACGAATATTCTAACTACTCGGCAGTTTTGTTTTTTTTTTTTAATATTTTTTGCTACTTCGTGGCCCCAACTTTGATTCCTATCCACATTTTTTTCCCAACAAAATATTAGTGTGCATTACTTTTTTTGGCTGGGGAGTGTATATTATATTTAATCTAAATTATTATTTTGTTTTCAATCATGTATAGTTAATAGATCTGGTAAGAAATAAAAAGGTTAGTGCACCTTTAATTGTTCAGTTTAGTTCATTTTCTGTAACTGCTTAATCCTAATTAGGATCACGGGGAGGCTGGCGCCGATCCCAGCCAACTCCGGGTGAGGGCAGAGTACACCCTGGACAGCTCGCCAGGCCATCGCAGGGCGGAAACACGCTGACGGCTTTGCAGCTACTCTTTACGAAAGTCAGCAATGGTTCTTTTACTTGATTCGTCTCACCATAGACAGTGAGAGACATGGCCAACCTTTGATAACCCAGTTAGCTGCACTGGGGGAGACAGTGACAACCTTGTGGAGAGTGGGACTCGAACTCCCAACCTTTGGATCAGTGATCCAGCACCATATAACACTTGGCTACCACTACCTGACCTTTAATTGTACTCAGCATAAAGTGCAAAGCTTCTGAACAGAATAGAATAAAAGATTTCACCAGCTTTCAAATGTACTATATGTATGGGGTAATTTATAAACTCATTGTTTCAGCATTGTTCTTGCATGTGATGGTAACCTTTTGCTTCAATGCTCATCCTAAAAGTACACCTATACTCACTGGTGTATTTCTGCTCTCACACAGAAAAGAGCAGGATCTGGATTCCAAAGACACAATCATCCTTCACCAATTTTCTCGGCCCAAGAATGGCGTTCCCAGTTTGTCCCCTTTTTGCCTCAAGATGGAGACCTACCTGAGAATGGTAGACCTGCCTTACCAGGTGATTGTGTTCACTTTGGACATCTTATTACTACTATTATCACTACTATTACAATTAAATTTAATGTTGTTATTACTGCCACTATTATTCTTACTCATACGACTACTAAACACACTCACTGAGACCCGAACCCAGGAACTTCTTGCTGTAAGGCGGAGGTGCTAAGCACTCCACTACTATGCCACGGACTAATACCAATTTTCTATTCCTATTACTAAAAAACAAACAAATGTCAGATTCTGCTAATAATCTCACAACTAATTCACGATTTTCTTCTCTCCTCAGAACTACTTTGATGGGAAGCTTTCTCCACAGGGGAAGATGCCATGGATTGAGTACAACCAGGAGCAGGTGAGCGGCTCTGAGTTCACCATTGACTTCTTGGAGGAGAAGCTGGGAGTGAACCTGAACAGTAACCTGAGTCCTGAGGAGCGAGCCATGTCACGTGCCATCACCAAAATGGTGGAGGAGCATTTTTATTGGTGAATGAGTTTTCTTATACTATTCTCAGTATGTCAACCTGGGGAGTCTGCATGAACACTCACCTTGCCTAGATTACAGAAAAGATTCCAGGTTACAATCCAGAGAAGATGTATAGCCCTGAACCTTACTGTATAACCCTTGGGCCATATGTATCCTTGATCCATTTTCCAGGCTGCAGCTGGGTGTATTTGAGTTTATGTACACCAAACATATACCAGCAGCACAAAAGTAGAGCCATATAAGCGATGCAGTAACCTAGATTAAATTCATTAAAATCCGTTAAGGAAGGGCAAACTGAATGAATAAAAAACACACATATTAGGTGTAATTTAAATTTTGTCTATTTTACTTTAATTTAAACAGATAAACATAATAATGAAATAATACGTTGATGAATATGGAGTAGTGAGGTGGTAAGGGTGTTAGGTTCATGACTGCGAGGCTGTGCGCTCAAATCCTGTTAGAGTCCCACCGTGCACCGAGCCCCACCGTGCACCGAGCCCCCTGGGTAAGGTCGTAACCACAAGTCTGCCTTCATGCACCCAGCAGTATAAATGGGTAGCAGTAAATATACAGTATGTCCTTGACTATTTGCGGTTTTGCACCCACGGTTTGAGTATTCGCTGACTGCCAAGAAACCAGCACATTATTCAGATTCAGCCAATGGCTGTCCTCCTTTCTCCTGATTGGTTAAGCTGATGTCCCACTCCTTTTTCCTCATTCACGCACAAGTTGTCAATGAGCCTCTTTTTGTGTGTGTTTTTATTACCAGTTAAGCTCTATGATACCACTCAAACGCTATGTGTCTTCTCTGGCTAAGCGATAGAAAATGCTGGATGTCTCTTCTGAAGAAATAAGCCTTTCTCCTGAGAAACAACGTTTTTTCCTGAACTGTTGTATTAAAATCTTTTTCAATTATTATTCCAGTACAGTACCTAAGTTCATGTTTATGCGTGAGATTTTATGTTCTGTAGTATGTTTAACAAACGATACCAAAAGGATAAACTTTATTACAGAACTCTTCATGTCCTTTTACATTGAACTTGGAGTGACGTCTCCAAGATGGCGCTGCCCAGAGGGCGACATCGCGGAGTTCTCGGAGTCAAATTGTTTCATTGTTCCTTTTAATTTGTTTTATTTGTTGTTTTGTTTGTTCATGTTTTGCACTATGCTCGTCTACGACCGGTCGACTCTACTACAGCTATAAGATCGGAGTATCTTCGGACGTGTATAACTAAGCACGCTCAACTGGGGTTCTTGTTAGCCGGGATGTGGCTAGCACTAAGCTAAGATGCTAATGCTAGATGCACCCCTGCTAACAAGAAGCCCAGGCGGGACGGGGCCGAACGACGACTCCGGCGTTTGGGATTGCAGGGGATGAGCTGTGTAGCCGGCTGGTGCAATCGCCTCTTTGGGTGTACTCTCAAGCCATGTTTCACAGAAACACAACAGATACTCTGTGCTGCAATCTGAGCATGAGTTTCACAGGGACTGAACATTTTCAAGCAGTATGACCGGAAGTGCTAACCAAGCGCCGGAAACTCTGAGAAATCTGCCTCGGCTTCTTGTTAGCATATTAGATGCAAAACATGAACAAACAAAACAACAAATAAAACAAATTAAAATGAACAAAGAAACAATTTGACTCTGAGAACTCCGCGATGTCGCCCTCTAGGCAGCGCCATCTTTGAGACATCACTCCAAGACGTCACTCCAAGTTCAATGTGAAAGGACATGAAGCTTAATAAAGTTTATCCTTTTGGTATCATTTGTTAAACATGCTACAGAACATATAAACATAAACATAAATCTCACTCAGAAGCATTAACTTAGGTACTGTAGTGGAATAACAATCAAAAAAGACTTTAAAACGCGTGATTTACAACAGTATATGCTGTATAATGTTTATATTTTCTCATCAATAAATATAACAGTAAAAATTGAAAAGTTTTTCTTAATCATTACTACATTTTACTACATTAATACTGTATTAATGAGTAAGACTGTCTATAGAATGTGTTTAAGAAGCATATTTTAGCGCATGTAATAGATACACAGTATTTTACTTCCGGCTGCTCATTCGCGCATGTGACGTGATACATGGGGTTTTACTTCCGGGTACAGAACTCGTGGATTATCTCGATTCGCGGGAGGGCCCGTAACCAAACCTCCACGAATGTCGAGGGCCTACTGTACTGCGAAGGTAACCAGCAATGTGCTAGTTTCCCCTCCTGGACGAGTTGAAGTCTTAATCAATTCACGCTACAGAAACTGGGGATGAGCTCCCGACTGATGCGTCAGTAAGGTCGGGTGTAACGGCCAACAAACTTACCTTCTCATGCTGATGAATACTCAATACTGTATACATCTCAATAATTTTGACACCCCTACTTCGTTTGTCAGTAGCAGGTTTTTTGTAGTTTGGTTCATGTTTCAAAACAAAAAAGTATGATCTTAATCATTCAGTGAAGCGTAATGAAAACTGCCCAGAATATTGCTTAGAATTTAAAGGCACATTACAAAAGCAGTCAGAAATAATGCAGATGTGTTGAATACTTTGTGATGCGTTTCATAATTTTATTGTCAATCATACAGCTGTGTTCAAAATAATAGCAGTATTTTTTTAAAAAATGAACAAAGCTCAAAATCCTTATAATAGCTTTTATTTACATTCACACAAATGCATTGGGGACATGACACATGTTATTCCAAATCAAAACATGAAGTAAAATAACACAAATAGCATTTGTGTTATTCCTTCAAAGAAATTGAAGAAAAGTGAATATTAGACTGTTAAAAAATAACAGTGTCTTCTTTCTTCTTTACAAACTCAAACATTCACTGTACAAACTGAAAAATGTAAGATTTTGCTTCCTTTAAATTACCGAACTGATATTTAGTTGTATAAACACTGTTTATGAGAACTGCTGCACATCTGTGTTGTATGGAGTCAACCAACGCCTGGTACCTGTGAACAGGTTTTCCAGTCCAGGATGATTGGACTACATTCCACAGTTCTTCTGTATTTCTCGGTTTTCCTTCATAAACTGCATTGTTGATGTCACCCACAAGTTTTCAATTGGATTAAGGTCCGGGTTCCAAATGTTGTTGTTCCGGTACCAAGATGTTGATCGTTTACTGGTGTGTTTGGGGTCATTGTGTGAGAGAAAGAGAGATTTCCTTTCGGCTTTTCCCCTTTATCAGTGGTCGCCACAGCGAATGATTCGTGCGTTTGATTTGGCATAGTTTTTTTTTTTATGTCAGATGCCCTTCCTGACACAACCCTTTTTAACAATGGACAGAAACACACTGATGGCTTTGCAGCCTACTCTTTTACAAAAGTCAGCAATGGTTCTTTTACATGCCTCTCACCATAGACAGTGAGGGACATGGCCGGCCTTTGATAAACCAGTTAGCTGCACTGGGGGGTAAAATTTGGTTAGAGATGCCACAACATAGGTGGCAATGCCTTAACCGTATACGTGTTCTAGGCCACTTGGACCTCTTCTATCCTTGTCGAGGGGAGTGCTAACCAGAAATACAACACTGTCTTGTTGGAAAATCCATTTCAAGGGTATTTCCTCTTCAGCATGAGGCAGCACAACCTCTTCAAGTATTCTGATGTATTCAAACTGATCCATAATCCCTGTTATGCAATAAATAGGCCTGACACCGTAGTATGAGAAACATCCCCATATTATGATGTGCGCCACCATGACTCACTGTCTTCGCAGTGTACTGTGGATTGAATTCAGTATTTGAGGGCCTTATGGGGGGGGCACAAGACCCAAAAAGAACAGTCTTACTTTCATCAGTCCACAGGATGTTACCCCATTTCTCTTTGGGCCAGTAAATGTGCTCTTTGGCAAATTGTAACCTCTTCAGCACGTCTTTTTTGTAACAGTGGGACTTTGCGGTGATTTTTTTGCAGATAGCTCGGCTTCACAGAGGCGACTTCTAATTGTAACAGAACTCACAGGGAACTTTAGACCTTCTTTGATCTACCTGGAGCCGATTGTTGGCTGAGTCCGTGCCATTTTGGCTCTTCTTCCATCAATTCAAATGGAAGTGTTTTGCTTTCTTCCACTTCTTTCAAGTTTTGGTTTCCATTTTAGCTGAGCAGCCCATCATTTTCTGCACTTCTTTATATGTTCCCCCTCTGCAGTCAACTTTTTAAACAAGGTAAGCTGTTCTTCTGAATATTGTCTGAAATGACCCATTTTCCTCAGAATTTCCAAGAGAAATATTGTATAACCAGCAGCTACAACATTTGCTAAACAAGTATTCAACGTGCACTTGCTCACTTGAAAGATCGGAAGTTCAGATACGCCGCGCTTTGTGTCACAAGCACCTACTTTCGGTGGTGCGCCTCACAAATAAAGGACATACTTGGCACCCATTTTTCAAAGAATGAATGATATCAATAATTGAACTCCACACTTCTATTATTTTGAACACGCCCCTTTCAATTAGTGATTCAATTACACAGAATCAGCAGCATGCATGTCATGGAATTCAATTACTCTACAAAACCTGCTGGTAAATTATTTACCATGTAGAAATATCATTTCTACCAAAAACACTGATTGATCAGATGAGTGATGTCTGATTGCTATTGTATGGAACATAACCTAAATAATAATACCGTAATTTATATTTGAAATCAAATATAGATTCTTATTTAGAATTGACATTAAAATAATGAAATGCAGAAACATAGTGAAAAGAAAACAAAAACGAGAAGCTTAACTTTATTTTTTTAACCCTCACAGAGGCGGGTCACATCGAGCTGAGCTACGAGCTGTGTAGCTAATGCTGTCTGTTTAGCCTGGTCATTCAGAAATAAAACAAATGATTCATTCTTTTCATTCACTCATTTTCTGAACAGCTGAATCCTAATTAGAGTTGAGGCGAGGCTGGCACTCATCTCAGCCAACTCTGGGTGAGGGCTGGGTACACCGTGGACAGCTCGCCAGGCCATCACAGAAATGAGAAAACAGATGAAACAAAAGTAAACCATGCTCTCTAAAGATTTTTTAGTATATACTGTACTACTGAAAAACAAATTCAGATAAAATTCTTACAGCTTATTATTTCTTTTAAATGTATGATGATGATGATGATGATGATGACGTTGATGTCAACGTCTGCTCCAAGCGAAGATGACGTGCTGTGAATGTTCGTCATTCAGATTCAAGCATTATTAATTTTGGAAAATATTTTTAACCCCAAGATTCCAGGCCAGTTACAAGCTGTCCAGGGTGTACTCTGCCCTTGCCCGGAGTGGGCTGGTATGGGTGCCAGCCTCTCCACGACCCTAATAGGATAAAGCAGTTAAAGAAAATGAATGAATGAATTCCAGGCTAATTAGATTGCGCTGTTCACATAGTGGAGGAGGCTAAGTACAACATCACAAGAGTGATGGCGTGAATATTTTGCAAGGAAGTGAGGCAAACATAGTCCTTACCTAGTGCACAGTGTAATTAAAATGACTGGGAACAGATATAGTGTGACATGGATGTAAGAATCAGATGATCTGGATCTCTGCAAAGCTTTATGGGAAGTGTAGTGCTCAGATTGAGTGTTTTTGTGATTGTGTAGTTGTGTATCTGAGTGGCTGAGGGTACGACATAGCTAAACTTTCCATTTGTTCAGCTTCTCTAGTGCCAAAACACACATAGTATGCACAAATATATATGTAAAGTAATCATCATTTTGTCCCCTGCATTTTATACAGAGACCGATTAGCTAACCTTCCCATTTCCCACTCTTGCTCTCTCTGGCACTCAGCCTCTAGACTTGAAATTCATTCATTCATTTTCTGAACTGCTTAATCCTAATTAGGGTTATGGAGAGGCTGGTGCCCATCTCAGCCAACTCTGGGCAGCGTATACCCTGGACAGTTTGCCAGAAACACACTGATGACTATGCAGCTAGTCTTGTTGAAAGTCAGCAATGGTTCTTTTACAGCCTCTCACCATAGACAGTGAGAGACATGGCCAGTCTTTGATAACTCAGTTAGCTGCACTGGGGGGACAGCAGTGATAGCCGTTGACAGTGGGGCTTGAACCCTCAACCTTAGGATCGGCAATCCAGCACCTTACCAACGGGGCCACCACGGTTCTCAAAGTTGAAATTGATAAAATTAATAATCAGTGCCAGTCTTTTCTGCCCATATACCTTGTGTGCAATGTTCCCTCTAAGCTGCGCAACTGTGCAATTGCGCACTGGTTGCACACTCTCAGCGCACAAGAAAACCTATCCAGCGCAGTGAACACACTGCGAATGAATTAGATATATAACTTTTTTCTGTATCATTTTGCTGTGTAATTCCATGAGTGACAGGTGTCCACCCAATCATACGATATGATGCAATTACGCTACGCAGCCAATCACGGCACTGTCACGTGCTCTGCTCATACACGCTCCATAACAATAATAACAGTGCGGCGGAGTTAAGTGATGCTAATGCTAACCCCTTATCATTGCGAAACGAGCGGGCAGTGAATGTGATACGTCGACTCCCCAAACCAAAGTAAAAAAGAACTACTCAAAGTATGTGAGTATACCAGAAAGCTGACAAAGCAAAAACTATGCCATTGAATTTGTGAACTCAATCAATGAGATAGTACAGAATGAGACTGTGCAGAGTGTGTAAGGTTAAAAATGCACCCTGATAGTAGATAAGAGCACAGACATGACAGTACACAAAATGCTAGTCATGTATATCAAATTCGGGGGGGGGGCACAAACCAGTGTCTCTCCCTCACACCGGTCCCAAGCCCGGATAAATGCAGTGGGTTGCGTCAGGAAGGGCATCCGGCGTAAAACAAATGCCAAATAAAATATTCGAGTCACTACAAAGAATGTCATACCGGATCGGTTGAGGCCCGGGTTAACAACGACCGCCATCAGTGCTGTCAACCAACAGGGTGCTGGTGGAAATTGGACTACTGTTGGTCGAAGACGTTGAAGAAGGAGAAGTGGGAGGCGTGTCCGTAGGCAGAGAGAGAAGAGGAAAGGCAGGAATCTAGGACTGAAAGTAGGGACTTTGAATGTTGGAACTATGGCAGGAAAAGGTAGAGAGCTGGCTGAAATGATGCAGAGGAGGAAGGTGGACATACTGTGTGTTCAGGAGACCAGGTGGAAAGGTAGCAAGGCTAGGAGCTTAGGAGTAGGGTTTAAGCTTTTTCATGGTGTGGATGGGAAGAGAAATGGAGTAGGAGTCATCTTGAAGGAGGAGTTTGTCAGGAATGTTCTAGAAGTGAAAAGAGTGTCAGACAGAGTGATGAGTCTCAAGTTAGAAATTGAAGACGTGATGTTCAATGTTGTTAGTGCTTATGCCCCACAGGCAGGATGTGAGTAAAAAGAGACAGAGAGATTCTGGAGTGAGTTAGATGAAGTGATGCAGAGTACCCCCAGAGGTGAAAGAGTGGTCATTGGTGCAGACTTCAACGGACATGTTGGTGCAGGAAACAGAGGGGACGAGGAAGTGATGGGCAGGTTTGGTATCCAGGAGAGAAAAGCAGAAGGACAGATGTTGATCGATTTTGCAAAAAGGATGGAAATTGCTGTGGTAAATACTTTCTTCCAGAAGAGACAGGAGCATAGGGTGACTTATAAAAGTGGAGGTAGGAGCACACAAGTAGACTGCATCTTGTGCAGGCGATGTAATTTGAAGGAAGTCAGTGACTGCAAAGTAGTAGCGGGTGAGAGTGTTGCCAAACAGCATAGGATGGTGGTGTGCAGGATGACGCTGATGGTGAGAAAGGTGAAGAAGGCAAAGGCAGAGCAGAAGACAAAGTGGTGGAAGCTGAAAAAGGAAGAGTGTTGTGTTGTCTTCAAGGAGTTGAAACAGGCTTTGGGTGGCCAGGAAGTGCTTCCAGATGACTGGACAACTACAGCAAATGTGATCAGGGAGACAGGTAGGAGAATACTTGGTGTGTTATCTGGAAGGAGAGTAGATAAGGAGACTTGGTGGTGGAATGAGGAAGTGCAGGAGTGTGTACAAAGGAAGAGGTTAGCTAAGAAGAAGTGGGACCTTGAGAGGACCGAAGAGAGTAAACAGGAGTACAGGGAGACACAGCGAAGGTGAAGGTAGCGGTGTCAAAGGCCAAACAGAGGGCGTATGATGACTTGTATGCTCGGTTGGAAGGTAAAGAGGGAGAAAATGATTTATACAGGTTGGCACAGCAGAGAAATAGAGATGGGAAGGACGTGCAGCAAGTTAGAATGATTAAGGGCAGAGAGGGAAATGTATTGACTGATGAAAGAAGTGTGCTGGGAAGATGGAAAGAGTACTTTGAAGAGCTGATGAATGAGGAAAATGAGAGAGAAAAAAGAGTAGAAGAGGTGACCGTTGACGACCAGGAAGTAGCAAAGATTAGTAAGGGTGAAGTGAGGAGGGCATTGAAGAGGATGAAGAATGGAAAGGCAGTTGGCCCTGATGACATACTGGTGGAGATATGGACGTGTCTAGGAGCGGTAGCAGTTGATTTCCTGACAAAAACATTCAACAAGGTCTTAGAGAGTGAGAGGATGCCAGAGGAATGGAGAAGTGTGCTGGTGCCCATTTTTAAGAACAAGGGAGACGTGCAGAGTTGTGGCAAATACAGAGGGATAAAGTTGATGAGCCATACGATGAAGTTATGGGAAAGAATAGTGGAAGCTAGACTAAAGGCAGAGGTCAGCAATTGTGAAAAACAGTTTGGTTTCATGCCAAGAAAGAGCACCACAGATGCAGTGTTTGCCTTGAGGATGTTCATAGAGAAGAACAGAGAAGGTCAGATGGAGCTGCATTGTGCCTTTGTGGATCTGGAGAAAGCATATGACAGGGTGCCGAGAGAGGAACTGTGGTATTGTATGAGGAAGTGTGGAGTGGCAGAGAAGTATCTTAGAGTGGTGCAGGACATGTATGAGAGATGTAGGACAGTGGTGAGGTGTGCTGTCGGTGTGACAAAAGAGTTCAAGCTGGAGGTCGGACTGCATCAAGGGTCAGCTCTGAGCACCTTCTTGTTTGCTATGGTGATGGACAGGCTAACAGACGAGGTTAGACAAGAATCTCCATGGACTATGATGTTTGCAGATGACATTGTGATCTGTAGTGAGAGCAGAGAACAAGTGCAGGAAAATCTAGAGAGGTGGAGGTATACCATGGAAAGGAGGGGAATGAAGGTTAGCCTCAGTAAAACAGAATACATGTATGTGAATGACAAGGACCCAAGTGGAACGGTGAGGTTACAGGGAGAAGAGATAACAAAGGTGGAGGATTTTAAGTACTTAGGGTCAACAATCCAGAGAAGTGGAGAGTGTGGAAAAGAGGTGAAGAAGCGTGTGCAGGCAGGATGGAATGGTTGGAGAAAAGTGTGCGGAGTGATGTGTGATAGGAGGGTATCGGCAAGAATGAAAAGAAAAGTGTACAAGACGGTGATGAGGCCAGCGATGTTGTATGGTTTAAAAACAGTGGCCCTGGGGAAAAGACAGGAGGCAGAGCTGGAGGTAGCAGAGATGAAAATGTTGAGGTTCTCTTTGGGAGTAACGAGGATGGATAGGATCAGGAATGAGCACATCAGAGGGACAGCACATGTAAGATGCTTTGGAGACAAAGTCAGAGAGGCTAGATTGAGATGGTTTGGACATGAATGTAGTGAAGCAGGACATGAAGGTAGCTAGTATAAGAGAAGAAGATGCAAAGGATAGGGTGAGATGGAGGCAGATGATTCGCTGTGGTGAACCCTGAAGGGAAAAGCCGAAAGGAAAAAAAGATATATCAAATTCAGGGAGGAAAATGATGTCAGCTATAAAACTGTGTTTCATAAGTCATGAAACCTATGATCCCAGGTGTGATACTGGTGTGTGGCCACAGCGAGCACTTCTGATGTTGCTCACAGTGGTCCTCAGTGTGCTCAGGGAGGTTGTTTGTATGCCCAGACATAGGAAAAATTACAGGGAACATTGCTTGTGTGTGTTTTTAAATTATAGCCAGGAGTAAGTAGAAGTAGAAAAGCAGGTCTCTGTAATTGAATAATCAATGTCAGTGCAGCATTACTGTCATTGTGTCCTTCTGGAGGAAGCCTGTATCTCCTTTTACATCTGAACAGACCCTGAAACGAAATCCATACCAGGGTCTTTTCAGTTCATCTATTTAAATTCTCAATAATTCAAAATACAAAACTATGCAGCAATATTATTTTGATGGTGTCCTATTAAACGTGTAGTTTAAATGAGACGGATGCATTACACTGATATCATACGCCTTTATTCTTACTGCTGTTTATTTCGACGTATGACCAAAATGTCATGATAATCACTTAAACAGTACTTGTGTTCAATTGCATTTGGCTCCATTTACCTTGGGTTCTTGTATTTTTGCTGAAAAAATGTACTGCAAAACCCCCCCAAAAAACTAAAAGGTTTCTGTGGGATAATGTAGTAATGTCATATACAGTAATGCTCAAGGTGCACAAAGATTCTGAAGAAAGATTGTTGATGTTTAAACTTAACTCCAAGGTCACACAATCATTAAGTACGTGAGAAATGTGGCTGAGTCTACCATAACCTTGCTAGTGGATTTTTAAGGTGGTGCATTCCAAAATATGGGTGGAGGTCACTGGGTAAAAAAAACAACCCCTCAATATAGTAGCACTTTTCATCATAACCAAACTTTCCAGGAATAATAATCACCTCTTCCACAGTCCCAAGCAAGTATTCTTATGTAAGTGTCTGGAACACTTATGGGATAATGCCAGTTAACTCCTTCCTGGAAGGGAAGAAAAATCACCCATCATGAAGTTATTCTGGTAATGTGGGACTGAGGCATAACAGGCTTAAAAAAACCCTAACCCTCTTCAGTGTTCATTCAAGCCAATCAGCAGCAGCGGTCATTTGAGCTTGTGTACAGGGGAAAAACTTCCCAGGTTGCAGATTGTGCAGCTCACAGTAAGTTACATTGCTTGTTTGTCATGAACTATGTATCAGTGAGTACACAGAATAGACAGCTAGCATACATTGATGAAATATTCACTGAATTTGACAAAAAAATATATTGGATTAGAATTAATGAGTGCACCTTTCATATTCGGCGGTACAATGGCACAGTGGTTAGCTTGTTCACCTCGCAACAGGAAGGCCTGGGTTCGAATTCCAGCTTGGATATTTCTGTATGGAGTTTGCATGTTCTCCCCATGTCTCTGTGGGCTCATTGGCTTTCTCTGGGTACTCCGGTTTCCTTGCACAGAAACATGCAGAGTAGGCTAATTGACTGTTTAAAATCACCCCTAGGTTTGTGTGTAAACAGGTGTGTGAATGTTAATGGCCTGGCGAGCTGTCCAGGATGTACCCCGTCCTCGCCCAGAGACATCTGAGATGGGCATCAGGCTTCCCGCCACCCTAATTAGGATTAAACGGCTTATAAAATGAATAACTGGATGAATGACCTTTTAATAGTGATGATGATTACAAGGTTATTAACTCTTTCCCCAATTTTCTTTGGGGTGTTTGTGTTAAGCAGTGGATTATTTTGCATCGTCACACTCAGCAGTAGTTGGTAATAGTTTATGTAAAAGTCATCATTCAGAAATGAGGATTGGCTTTTCATTTATTTGTATAGTTTGTTATGCTCTCAAAAAAGTTTGAGGTTTTTTTTTAAGAGTTAATTATTTTAGTGTGAATTGTTCAATCAGAATGAAGCTCCCCTCTCTCATCACCTGGTCACCAACAGCTAAACACCGAGTCACGATACTCTATACAGAGAAACCCCTCAGTGTCCTTAACAACCGTGTACTAAATAAAATAAAGAAAGGTCCAATAAATCTATTTCCACTTTGATAATGGAATGGAAGGACACTGTGTCATGTCGTTTACACCCTCAGGACCCGAACTACACTTCAGTGTATCCCTTGCACTGCAACTAGATCACGTGACTACTAACCCACGCATCAGCAGACTACTAGCACCCCGGTGTGTCCTTACACCTGATTATTCCAAATGCTATATATGGACTCTGTCATTGTGAAGGATTGTTTTGTGTTTCTCTGCCAGTCATTACTACCTAACATTTTCATATTATTGCAGCACCATGTAAAAATGGAAGTGGCGACCTGGTGGTATAGGGCGCTGGATCGCTAATTCTATGGTTGGAGGTTTGAGTCCCACTCTCCACAAGGTTGTCACTGTCCCTCAGTGCAGCTAACTGGGTTATCAAAGGCCGGCCATGTCTCTCACTGTCTATGGTGAGAGGTTCATGTAAAACAATCATTGCTGACTTCCGTAAAGAGTAGCTGCAAAGCCATCAGCGTGTTTCTGTTCCTTGCTAAAAGGTTGTGTCAGGAAGGGCATCCGACTTAAAAACCTATGCCAAATCAAACATGCGAATCAGATGATTCGCTGTGGCGACCTCTGAAAAAAAGGAAAAAGCCGAAATCAAAAGAAGAAGCATATAATAATCGGCCATCCAGCTCAGTCTTCATGACTGCAACAGTTCCTGTTTTTACAGCTAATGATATTCCAGTACATAATACACTTTCCCTTTTTCTTCTTCAACATGAAATACTGACTGTTTTTTGTTGTTGTTTGTTTGTTTGTTTGTTTTTTTTGTATCTGTGTGTTGTAGGACAATAGCCTACTGTCAGTGGGTGGATAACCTGGAGGTGACTAAAAAGATGCTTGCAGTGACCGGGCCACTGAGTGACGTGCTGAAGTGGATCCTGAGTCACGTTAATGGGGGAATAGTGAAGAGAGAGATGTACGGCCATGGCCTTGGGCGCTTCTCTAAAGATGAAATCTATGCTCTGATGGAAAAGGACATGCGTACCCTGGCCACTCTGCTCGGTCAGTATATGTGGTGGGTTGGGAAACACAACTCCAGCTATGACAGTCTGATTAAAAAGTGGCATTTAAAGTCGCCAGGGTTAGGAACAACAATAGAATAATATGACCAGAGCAATTAATAAGTGTGTGGATACATTTTTAAAATAAAATTTTACGTTATGTTTGTTTTTAAATGATTCTGGTAGCATAGATGTGTGCCCTATTTAAAGCATTCTAATTTCAAGGTGAGGACATAAAAGAAAAATTACAGTCCTGTAAATCACAGCCACTATCAAAGTGAGGAAGGACACGGGAAGTGCTGACAAATCTGTCCTGACTTTCAGGATTCATTTCATTACAAATGTTACAAAAAACACATGACCACCACCAATCAGGGAGGGGCGAAAGCATGCACATGCCCTCTCCCAGCTACCCCCCTCTTTTCAAACTGCTGCGCATGTGTATTTTGGGGACAGTCTAACACACTTGGCGCAAAAGCACTATCCATCCCTTGTACAAATGAGCTCACAGACTCCTGTGATTGGCAGGAGATTGCAGTGGGTGACAGAGAAGTAAGCATATGCCATCCCTCCCTCCTGTGAGAGCTCAGCCAATGAGCTCCCATGGACTCCCGTCACAGATGGCTGTCGCATTGAACCGGATTCGAACTGGCACTCCCGGAGTTAACCTTGTTGATGCGCCATTCAGGAGCTCCCAAATTAATTTTTATCCTCTTTATGTGTGAGGTTACCTTCTGAACTTGACATTATTACTTGACCTGTTATTAATCTCAGCTAGTTACAGTGCCAAGGAACTTTCTAAGCAAAATTGCAAGCAGTGTTGCAAAACAGATTATCTGAAATTTTCTAGTCCCAAATAAAACAGAAATTATTGATATAACACACAACACCAGAGTGTATACTTCTTCATATTGTTACACCCCATTACAAAAACACTTTCACACTTCCCAGACCTGAATGTATTATTCTGAACTTCTAATTACTCTTTTGGATTGCGCATCAGTCACTGAATCATTGAACGTAAAATACAATATATATACTGTATATATATATATATATAAACAAAAATAAAAGGACAGGACAAAGACTTTCTATTGAAACTCCATTTATCACTACAGATCTGTTTCAAGGGGTGGTGAAACCATCCTCTCTCTTCAGGTGATTATAGAAGAATATAGATATATATAGATACATATAGATAAATATAGATTCTTCTATAATCACCTGAAGAGAGAGGATGGTTTCACCACCCCTCGAAACAGATCTGTAGTGATAAATGGAGTTTCAATAGAAAGTCTTTGTCCTGTCCTTTTATTTTTGTTATTTGCTCTACCAAAAAGTACTGAGCACTCTCCTACGGAAGGATCTACTCAGAAAATCCTCTGCTGTGTGTATATATATATATATATATATATATATACAGTAGGCCCTTGAATATTCACAGTTTTACACTCATGGTTTGAGTATTCGCGGACTGCCGAGCAACTGAGACGTCACTGAAATTCAGCCAATGGCTGTCCTCCTTCCTGCTGATTGGTTGAGATGATGTAACGCCCCTTTTTCCTCATTCGCACACAAGTTGTCAATGAGCCTCTTTTTTGTGTGTGTTTTAATTACCAGTTAAGCTCTATGATACCACTCAAACACTGTGCGTCTTCTCTGGATAAGAGATAGAAAACGTTGGATGTCTTTTCTGAAGAAATAAGACTTTCTCCTGAAGTAACGACAGTTTCCTCTGAACTATTGTATTAAAGTCTTTTTCGATTATTATTCCAGTACAGTATCTAAGTTAATGTTCTGTAGCATGTTTAACAAACAATACCAAAAGGATAAACTTTATTATGCTTCATGTCCTTTTACATTGAACTTGGAGTGATGTCTCCAAGATGGCGCTGCCTAGAGGGCGACATCACAGAGTTCTCGGAGTCAAATTGTTTCTTTGTTCGTTCTAATTTGTTTGATTTGTTGTTTTGTTTGTTCATGTTTTGCACTATTCTTGTGTATGACCGGTCGACCCTACTACAGCTATGAGATCGGAGTATCTTCGGGCGTATATAAATAAGCACGCTCAACTCCTGAGCTAATATGCTATGGTAGCTCAATGCTAGTCACACCCCGGCTAACAATAAGCCCAGGCGGAGTTTTCAGAGTCATGTTTCTTTTTATTTTTTATTTGTTGTTTTGTTTGTTCATGTTTTGCACTATGTTCATCTATGACTGGTCGACCCTACTACAGCTATGAGATCAGAGTGTCTTCAGCATATATAAATAAGCACGCTCAACTCCTGAGCTAATATGCTATGGTAGCTCAATGCTGGCTAGCCACATCCCGGCTAATACTAAGCCCAGGTAGGGAGGGGCCGGACGAAGGTGGACGAGCTTCATGCTCAGATTGCAGCGCAGAAGGATCTACAGGACTGCTCCATGCTGTGTTTCTGTGAAACTTGGCTCGAGGAGAGTACACCCGATGAGGCGATTGCACCAGCCGGCTACACGGCCTTCATCCCATGCGATCCCAAGCGCTGGAGTCGTCGTTCGGCCCCTTCCCGCCTGGATTAATTGTTAGCCAGGGTGTGGCTAGCATTGAGCTACCATAGCATATTAGCTCACGATAGGAGTTGTTGCGTGCTTAGTTGCCCAAAGCTGAAGCAGCTCATAGCTGTAGTAGGGTCGACCAGTCATAGACGAGCATAGTGCAAAACAGGAACAAACAAAACAACAAATAAAACAAATTAAAAGGATCAATGAAACAATTTGGCTCCGAGAACTCCGCGACGTCGCCCTCTAGGCAGCGCCATCTTGGAGACCTCATTCCAAGACGTCACTCCAAGTTCAATGTAAAAGGACATGAAGTGTAATAAAGTTTATCCTTTTGGTATCGTTTGTGAAACATGTTACAGAACATAAAATCTCACGCACAAACATTCTAAAGATTAACTTAGGTACTGTACTGGAATAATAACTGAAAAAGACTTTAATACGAGTGCTTTACAACAGTATACGCTGTATAATGTTTATATTTTATCATCAATAAAAATAAGAATAAAAATTGAAAAGATACATAGTATTTTACTTCCGGTTGCTCATTCGCATGTGACGTGATACATGGCGTTTTACTTCCGGGTACAGAACTTGCGGATTATCTCGATTCGCGGGAGGGCCCGGAACCAAACCCCCGCGAATGTCAAGGGCCTACTGTGTATACATATATATGTACTAGTATATATACATATATTTATGATACATTAATATGTTTGTAAATTTGAAATGCTCAAATAAATAACCAAAATATTGCACACCAATAAATAATATTGAAATATCCCATTTAAATAATAGAGTGATAAATAATATTTGAGTAGGCAGGAAAGCTGTCGGCGTGTTTCTAATCGGGAGTCGGAGTCCCCTGATGCAGTTTGTTCACAATAACGTTCTGGTAACTTCTGCAGCACTGGAACCCAGTTGCCCAGTTGCCCTTCCATTAGATCTTTCCGGTGGCGCCGAGAGGGGGGGGGGCTTGCTGCTTGGGCAACAGCCTGTCCTCCATTCCTCTCTACCCTAGCTCTGCGCACTGGAGAGTATCATCAGCCAGGATACCAGCCAGAGCGCGGCCATAGTCCTTCGGGACTGACAGAGGCCTACTACTACTACTACTACTAGTCGGATATTTTAACAAGGTCTAGAGATGCGTCAGCTAGAGTCTAATTTATGTTAAAATTAAAAGGGTTTCTGCCTGAAAATCGTTTTAGTAGCTCTACCCTGGAGTAATGAATGTCCTTGTAAATAATGTCCTGGTGAGTGGAGTGTGTGTGTGCCTACATATGTGTGTGCTGACACCTTGTGATGAGAAGAGTGCACTGCCCCCTTAAAAATGTTGTAGTTTAGATAAATACATCTCCGCATCACATATAGCTAATCGAATGAATACATTTTATGCTATTTATTCATTTAATTGATAATTTAGCATTAATTAATGCTTTAAAAAATAATCAGCCCAGGCTCCCCTAATATAGAATGTTCTTACCCGCTTACTGTATTCATTTAGCAGATATAGGAATGTCCACAAGGGGGAGCCATTAACGAGAAGTCTTTCTGTGTGTTGTTTTGGAGATTAGCACAATTTATTTTTTACAAAACAGTACGTACTGCATTACACTTTTCTGTTGCTGTTTTTTATTTTATCCTATTTTATTTATTTATTTTTTTTAATGCATCATTCATCTGTTTTAGGAGATAAAAAGTACATCATGGGCACTAAAGTCTCAACGGTCGATGCTGCAGTATTTGGTCATCTTGCCCAGGCCATGTGGACTTTACCAGGCACAAGGCCAGAGCAGCTTATTAAGGGTGAGCTCATTAACTACTGACTGTTTGTGTGTATGCATAGACTCACTGTTACTGTATGTCACACTCTTCTGTAGCAGTAATGATGTGTGACAAATAACACACAGCACATCTTGATGTAATAAGAAAATAAACCAGTCAGGAGTGATGTGATGCAGATACCATCTCATACCGTACACCAGTGCATTACTGTATCCCAGTCAGCCATAATATTAATGCTATCTGACATATCTGTATCAAGACAACCCCATACACAGCAAACTGCAGTAAACTGTGCATTCTGACACCTTTCTTTTATAGCCAGCATTACCATTTGCCATTTGACTGTCTTTCTTTCCATGCAGTACTTTTTGTAGGTTTCTGCAAACAAACAAACAAACAAACAAAAACCCCTCAGGATCTACCATTTTGGAGATGAATAGATCCAGTCATTTAGCATTTAGCCTTCACAATGTTTTTATTGTTGACTGGGTTATCAAAGGCGGGCCATGTCTCTCACTGTCTATGGTGAGAGGCATGTAAAAGAACCATTGCTGACTTTCGTAATGAGTAGCTGCAAAGCCGTCAGCGTGTTTCTGTCCCTTGCTAAAAGGGTTGTGACAGGAAGGGCATCCGACGTAAAAACCTCTGCCAAATCAAACGTGCGAATCAGATGATTCGCTGTGGCGACTCCTGAGTAAAAGGGAAAAAGCCAAAAGGAAGACAGACAGACAGACAATGTTTTTATTGTTGAAGCACTCAGATCTTATGCTTGCACATTTTTCCTGAGTCCAACACACCAACTTCAAAAAGTAACTGTGCATATTCTGCCCAATACACGCCACTCCTTGGCAAGTGCTGCTCTAATGAGACAATTGACAGTTGTGCATCAAATGTGACCTTGACTGTTCCCTTAGACCAATGCTTCTCAATTATTTTGTGTGGCGCCCCCCCAGGAAGAAAAAACTTTTCCGCCCCACGAGCGACTATAGTATTATTTGTCTATAAAATTGTTATTAGTACACATCTGCATACCATTGCATCTTTATTCACATTGAAAACAAAAATGAAAGAAATATAGTTCAACTCACAATAAAGAAAAACTTCATTTACAGTGTTTTTTAATCTATAATAGAAAGGATTTAAAGTGCACCACTATGCCTGAAATAAAAAAAAATACATCCTTATTTAAACTCATTTAACTTATTTATGTCTTAATATCTCGGTCTCTCTCCTTACTCTTCGTTCCTGCTAGAAATTCTTTCATGTTGTTTCTTGGGGGGTTGTTTACTGCACTTCATATCATTTGCTCGTGGAAAAAAAGGCAACACCATAGCACGACAATGAGAGCGCCACTGCTAACTAGTGGAGTGGAGGTACAATTACACTTAATTCTCGTACTCCATCCCAGAAAAGAATGTTCCCAAGGGTCATAATCCCGCGCGCACATTATACCGCGCCCCCCAATGCCCCACTATTTGAGAAGCACTGCCTTAGACAGACCAGTCAGATCATGCCATTTGTTTGAAATATAGACTAATCGATGTTATTTGCATCAATAATAAGTGACCAAAATGTTTTTAATGTTATGACTGATAAGTATTTAATCATTTATATTCCAGCCAGCACTTCTGTGATAAAAGATGAACACAGAATTCTGATTTGTGAACAAGGCCTGACTGCAGTATAATTGGGTTTAACCCACAGGGGGACTCGGGCCCTGAGAAGAACGTACAATGGTTTGCGTAAAGGGAGGAAATAAAAACGTTTCTTGAGGTGAATGCGAAAGGGACAAGGTCACATTTGTGTGTTTTGTGTGTATTTATCCATGTAAAGGACTCGACCAGGTTTTAAATGATTGATATTGTTTTTAATATCCATTAACACTGTGCAAAATAACAATTCAATTTTCAGAGACTGAAGGATGTGTCCACTTACCATTGTTCCCTCTTAGCTGCATGCATGATGAGAGAAAAAAATCTTTAAAAATCTGTACATGAAATGTTAGCTGTGTTGAAATGACTGCACTGCATGCCTTGTTTCCATTGAAGGTTTTAGAAATTCCAAGAACGGGGTAAAAAGAGAACTCAAATAAACCCTTGTATTTATATTATAATAATAATAATTCTTAACATAATTTATAATATTATTTGTGTAGTGACACTAGGTTGCTTTATTGCATGCTGGATAATGTAATCTATTAAATACTGTATAATATGAGTATTAAGTAGACCTTTCTCTGTAATTAAAAAGGCGCCTTGAGGTTTAATATTATTTTGATACGTGGATGATAAGGTTGAATAATATGCACACACAGAACTATGACCATATTTATTTTCAACGTTCAACTAGCAAACAGTAAAGCTCAATTATCATGAAATTGCATTATAAGTCTTGACTTTGTATTTGACTGTATTATCTTCATTTAAAGTTGATAGCATCAGATATCCTGATACATCAGAGCTGATGGAGTCTGGTTCCAGACCATTATTATCATCAACATTTGTTGATTTTTTTTTTTTTCCTTTTTTTTTTTTGCATCAGTACATTCATGAACAAAAAGTTCATGGTTAGAAAAGTAGAACATTTGCAATGAAACTGGAATAAAATATATGCAGTTCACTGCAGGTAATGTACATAATACATTAGCAAATAGCATCCAGTCTTCCTACTGCTGTGTTACCATCTAACTTTGTCTTTACTACCAACTCACTTTTTGCCTACTGTTTGTTTTTATTTTTGTTTTGCTTGCCTCTGCATTTTTGTCTCCTCCATCCTGCTGTTTCTTTCTCATTTTTTAAGAAAATCATATTAAAAGTTAAAAGAATGATGGAGATGAGTCTGGTCTTTTTAGGGGTTTCGATGCAAAGTGAAGAATTTCACCCACGTCAGCTTTGAGGGGAAAAAAAAAACATTTTTCTTCTAAATTATATGAAGTATATTATGATTTGATAAAAATAAAACTAATTATGAAACAATGATAAACAACATTTTGCACTGAAAAAGAAATAAAAAAATCAGCATTATCAGCAACTATCACACTTGTGTTCCAATGACACGTCGTGTTAGCTAATCCAATTTTCCATGTTAAATGCTTAAATGATAAATAGAAAACTCTTTTGCAATTACGCCAGCACAGTTAAAAACTATGATGCACAACGGAGCAAGAGGTCAAGTGCATCAGAGCCTCTAGTTTGAGAAACAGACGCTTGGCAGGCCTTTAGTTGGTAATTTCATTAAATACTACCCATAAAACACCCGCTCCAACTTCAGCAGTGGAGAGGTGATGACTTTTGCAAAGAAAAAGCCACACGTATATGAGACTGGGCAGTAAACAGAGGAGATTTAGATAGGCAACAGAGCACAGACGTTTGACAGTGGAAGACTGTGAAAACATGCTATAGAGCAGGGGTCACCGACCTTTTTGAAACCGAGAGCTACTTCTTGGGTACCAATTAATGCGAAGGGCTACCAGGTCAAAACACACCTCTGAAATTACAAATTTGCTCAATTTACCTTTAATTATATGTTATCATTAATAATTAATGATATTTATCTATGTGAAGATATTGATTTGATTTAAAATATATTCAAAAAAATTAGATGCAGCTCAATGGAGAGTGGCGCTATGGAGCTGTGGGCCTGTCCTAAAACTAGCAGTGAACAGGTCCGCGGGCAACTTATAGTGTCCTTGCGGGCTACCTGGTGCCCACGGGCACCACGTTGGTGATCCCTGCTATAGAGTAATGAATCTAACTTTAAGATATTTGGGTCACAATGAAGAACATTTGTAAGTTGCAAAATAAATGAAAAGATGCTGGAGAAGGGCTTAATACTATCTGTCATGCATGATGGGGGGAAATGTGATGGTCTGAGGGGACTTTGGTGGTGATAACATATGAGAGTTGTGCAGAGTCAAAAGGAACTTTTACAAGTAAGGCTATCACTCCATTTTGCAATGCCATGCCATACCTCGTAGATGAGGCTTTATTTCCTCCTGCAACAGGAAGATGACCCAAAAGTCCACCGGTCCTGCTCCACCCACAAATACAGCTACTGTCTGTTGGTAATACAGAAACATTAAGTAAATAATCAGTGCTGGAAATGGGAAGGACCGTGCTTTTTTAGGGTCATCAGATGCACATTGCACTCTGTTCCCTCTGTGCAGGTATACACAGTTTTTCACAGTCACTTGGAACAGGTGGAATCATTATTATCATACTTCCTAATGGAAAGTATACCCAACAAATCCCATTTTAACTTGCTTTTCTTGTGTTTCCATTTAGTAGATACTAAAACAGACTGAGATAGTCTCCAGCCTTCCCAAGTCTCTGATAAAGAATAAATTGGTTAAAAAAATAAAAACAAATTTATATACTATAAAAAGGTTGAATGTGCAGTTTACTTTCATCTATGTGTAACACATACAGATTGTACTATATATGATGATGATGATGATTTCCTTTTGGCTGTTTCCCTTTATCAGGGGTCACCACAGCGAATGATTCACATGTTTGATTTCGCATAGGTTTTTATGTCGGATGCGCTTCCTGACACAACCCTTTAGCAAGAGACAGAAACACGCTGACGGCTTTGTAGCTACTTTTTACGAAAGTCAGCAATGGTTCTTTTACATGAACCTCTCACCATAGACAGTGAGAGACATGGCCCGCCTTTGATAACCCAGTTAGCTGCACTGGGGGGACGGTGACAGCCTTGTGGAGAGTGGGACTCGAACCCCCAACCTTAGGATTAGCGATTCAGCGCCGTTTACCACTAGACCATCACTGTCCCAGTCGGCCCTCTACTTACGAAATTAATCTGTTCCAGCGCCTTTTTCGTAACCTGGAGTTTTTGTAAGAAGAGGTGCATTTTACATGTAAAACGCGTGATTCGTTCCAAGGCTCCCAAGACTACCCCATAAACCCTTGAAAAATGATAAAAGTACACCAATTTTCAATATGAAATATGTGTTAAAAATAAAAGAAAATTATTTACCTTTTTAAATCTCTTGAACCACCTATCCGACACTTTAAAGTCCGGGGGTTACTGGTCTGAAGAACCCTCACCCCCACCCTCCTTCACGAGCTCCTTAAAAATGGTGGTTGCTTTTTCCGAATTGCCTCCGTCACTGTATCTCTGCTTTTAATGCCTCCTTCTGCTTCAATATCGTCCCGATTGTAGAGGGATTTCGGCCATACTCCTTTACTATTTCGCTCAACCGCATCCCTCTTTCGTATTTTTTTATTATCTCCTGCTTCACTTTAATTGATAACGGAGCCCGCTTCTTCTTTTCGGTGTCACCGGGAATCACTTTCTTGGGGTCCATGATGGATAACGAAATATAACACTGCAATGATCACTCTCAAAAAAAAACTCACGAGCAAACAGTCCTGTTCAACTCTCCTTCACGCCTATGACAAACAGGACGTATGGGTACGGGAATGGGTACAGTTCAGCTTCCTCCTGGCCAATGGGAGGCCAGCGGGGCGGGATGTTGGGAGACAGCCAATGAGAGAGCAACTTGCGCATTGTTTGAATGTTTGAATGGCGTGTTTGGTGCTTTTCGTAAGAAGAGGTTGTTTCGTATACAGGGGACGAAAATTTAGGAAAATGTTTTTCGTAACCTGGATTTTTTGTATTCAGAGGTTTTTGTAAATAGAGGGCCGACTGTACTAGCTTGGCTCAAAGAGAAAAGATCGCCTCTCCTGGCTCTGTCATGGTTAAAAAACATAAGAATGAACTCTAAAAGTACAGATTTATTTTGCTATTCCAATGTAGAATATATTAAAACAATTCTTCTCTGGCTTAGTGGATATTGTTGAATAGCCCAGTGTGGTTTCATGTCCGAGACCCTTCAGCGATATTCCCAGAAAGCACTCCTTTGATGATTAACTGTTAAGTGTGACCCACTGATCAAGCTCTTATCGTCTGTGCAGGTGAGTTCATTAATCTTGCTATGTACTGTGAGCGCATCCGGAGGAAATTTTGGCCCGAGTGGTTTGTGGACGTTGACGACCTCTACTACGACGGTTTGAGTGAAGAGCCTCCATCTCCGTCTCAGCTGCTTGACCTGGGCCTGTTTTCACACACTGACAGTTTGCCGGAGGAGCCCAGCAGCCTCTCTCGCTCTAACACCACACACTCCCTGGACAGTGATCGCACTGGACACTCACTCTTCGACTCTGACATGGATGACGAGTGCTCAGAGATGGAGCAGGTCAAGTGCTAACCAGTTTTGTCCATCACAGTGCCACTTTTCAGGCATATCTGTCCCCCATTAAGCCGTGTCCCTTAGGTAGGGCTTCTGAACGGATGAACAGACAGATGAGTATGATGAGGGGAGTATGAAAGGTGTGCAATATTATCTCTGATCATCTAAAATTAGATGAATCTCCTATTTACCTGCAAGTAGGGTTGGGTATGGTGGTATATAACCAAATGGTCTTAATAGAGTGATTAATCACAGCGATATTGTAGAGTGTCATATAGTATGTAGCGAATCGGACATAAAAATATATTTTTCTACCTATTTGTTTTAATTTTGTTCTTCCGTCTCCATTTTTTCTCCTTTAAGACTAATGAAAATTTTCTTTGTAGTTCAGTACCATAATACATACTGTACGTACATTGTAAATTTCCACAGATTCTTGATGTCATATTTTGCCCACCCCTACTTGCAAGGAATGAGATTGAAGGAAAATGAGAGAGAAAGCCAAGAAATGTCATCCAAGTCAAATCACTAATCAAGGAATTTATCTGTTAAAAGAAAAAAATAGAGAGAGAAACCCAGGGGAGTAGATGACGCCACCGCTGATTCATTTCCTCGATTGTGACTGATCTCTGATCCTCATCATACTCTCACCGTGTTGGAAAAAAACCTCTTCCTGTCTTTAAGTGTATTATTGTATTTATATCTACAGGTTTGGATTTTAACTTGATACGGTTTCCCCTTTGAGTGTTGAAGTCATTTCAGCTTAGCATTCTGGCAGCATAAACTGCCCAGATACTTGTGGGGGGAAACAGTTTTGTCCCTTTAAAAAAGTATATTATGTTTTATACAAAAAGGCGTGAAATCAGTTTCATTCCTCCAGAACAATCAGATAAGAGCAAAATGATTATTGTAACTAAATGAAGTGTTTGTGGTATAAACTGTCTCACACACACACACAGGCGCAGACACGGACACGTATTTATGATGAAATGTTTTTAATTATTTATTATTTTGGACCTTCCACCGGATTGTCTGGATGTGGGCTGCATTTAAGGCGACTGCCCCAGCTGACCCTTCTCATATTTGTCTATGTGATCCATCCTCTGTTTGTGATTTAGTCAATGCATGCACGAGATGTACACTAGTACTAAAATATAAGTCATGAAGCCCAAAAACGAGATATTTTGTCTGTTATTTATCAAATCAGCAATGGTCATGGGAAGGTATAAGGTTTGTTGACGTATGGGTTTATAAAGAGGTTCGAAATCTGCAGTGTGATACTGAAGTGGCTTTCACCGAGTAAACTAGTGACAGACAATATAATACAAGAAAGACATTATTAAAGCAAATGTTGTCCTTGTTTTAGAGTGAATAATACATGTGTTTGTCAAACAGCAGACACCTGTACTGCCTCTTCAAGACCCTTCTCAGCTTTTCTTAAATTTTATTTTTTGGCAAAGAGGACGACATTAATCCATTTAGACTCCACTGGAATATAGAGTAGATCCATGTGGCTAAAAAAAAAACACTGGTAAAAATACAAGATATAAACAAGATATAAACACTGAATTTGAAGAGAAATGGACCTTACACTAAATTTTAATAGAAGTAGGATTAATAATCTTACATTTGGTGTCTGACTTCAGAATATTTAACTTGCTAGCTTTGTTTGTTCGGTGTAGATATTATTTTGAGTCTGGATAAACTTGCTGGGGTTGAATTAGAATTGATTTGAATGCATGAATTTTTTTGCATAAATTTGGGCTTAAAATGGACACACTGATATTTATTTAAATTGTTGGGTTATGTAGGGCTGGGCGATATGATCTCAAATTTGTATCACCATATTTTCCTGATCATCAACATTTCCACGTCACATGGACAATTCAGTTCAGCAACACCCACTGAGCCTGTGGCTAATAATTGTAGGAGTCTATACTACACAGAAACAGAAGCCAACAAGTAAACTAAAATGAGATTTTAATTTTTTTTATTTTATTTACTTATTTTTAATCATGATGGATGAAGGTGAATTCCAAGTGCATGTGCAAAACAAATGCATAAATGCTATGTAGCAGTGTCTGTTTAAACCCTGTTCAGAGTTTAAGTATATACCATGCACAAACACAATGGAAAGCAAACTAAAAATACTGAAATATTTTTAGTTTATTTTTACATTATTCAAGCACCACAAAAGTGGGTCAGATGGGCTTTGCATGCTCTGAGCTCATAGCGTTGTGTAGCTAATGAGGCCTTTAGAATCAGAATCAAAATACTCCAGAGTCTACTTATTCAGAGTCTAGTAGATATTACATGGAAGCATACGTAAACTGTGCTCTCTGCTTTTCAGATTAATTTAAAGTTTTACTACGAGGAAATGGAAAAAATAAACAAAAACAAGATTTTATAGTTGGCTTTTAAAGTGATGTCACCTGCTCCAAATGATACTGACAAACACTGAGTGGCCGTCCTTTGATTTAATTACTATCTACTCAGGAGAACATCTAACGTCTGAGATAGTAAGCCAATCAGATGTTCCCATGTCTTACCCTATATAGTAATTATATTTCGCAAGATATTTTATTTTTTAAAAAATAGTGCAGAGACAAAACAATATAGCAGGTCATGCAGACTGTGTATATTCACATCATCAACCAAGAATTAAAAGGTCTATTTACCATTTGAATGAAATAGCAGACAGATCATGTTAATTCTTGGTTGACATGATATCTGCTGCCATGGGCTCATCAGTAGTGCATCAGTGAAGCACAGGTTCCTCTAGCACTGTCTATTGGGCCAGACCACACACACACACACACACACACACACACACACACACACACACTGTGTGGATTAATTGTTGGTCACAACAGTTTACAGACAACATTATTAATAAATCTGTAAAATCTGTTCGGAAAAATGATTGGCTTCTGGACACAAATTAAAAAAAAAAAAAAATGCAAAAACACATGAAGCCTTATTACTTATTTCTCACACATGTTTTATTAGTGATTAATTATATACCTTTTAAAACTTATTAAACATTCAGATATAAAATCCAGGGTAACTTTTAGCAGCTGCACCAACATTATTTTGAAATTGTGTTTTTATATTTTTATCTTTGTTTATGTATTTATTTTTACTGCAATTTTATGTTAAAGGGAAAATAGATATTGTGTTGTTGCCCTTTGCATTGGGAAGCTAATCATTTGCTTTTCTTTTGTTTCTGGTGTTTTCCCCCCATTATGTTTTTTTGTTTTTGTTGTTGTTGTTGTTTATATGAGTTTTGGGTAAATAAAGTCCTGCTTTTTTGCACCTTTGTCCATCAATCTCGCACTACTTATCTACTTATAGTCAGGTTTCGATATAAGCCGACTAATATTCTTTCAGCTAGTTCTGTTTATCATGCAGCCAGAATCCTTCATTTCTGAAAGAATGTTCATAAAGTGGGACACTCGCAGTATTCACTTGGTTGAGAGTTTGAATGGTCGTATCACAGTATGATAAGTTATTGATATATCGCCCAGCCCTGG